>OY728132.1:2102714959-2103964959 GCA_963277665.1 Viscum album
ACTAATTGGTACTAAAAATATTTAGAATTTTTTTTAATAAAATCCAACTTTATTTCTCTCTTTAGTTGAAAATCCTTTTTCATCAAAATCCATGTTTTCTAATTATGTTTTCAAAAAAAATTAACCCTTTTTCAAATGATTTATTAAATAAATGTTTACCCATTTTGAATTTTTACAAAAAAAAATGAAAGGAATATCTATGTCATTTTCAAATAAAGGACTGTTTGGTTTTTATTGAAGAAGTGAACGGAATATTTTTTTAACATATACTACATAAATAAAATTTCCAACCATCATGACCACTCAATATTTTAAATATTATTTTATAAATTTCAAATTTTATTTTCAAAGAAAACTATTTTTAAAATTTTTTGTGAACTTTTAGTTTTAAAAGGTGATTTTCATATATCAAAGGTTATTTCATCAAGAATGCTTTAAAGTAACTTTTCATAGAATTTATATTCATCAACGACAAAAACCCTTGTTATATTTATTCTATATTGGGGATATGTTGTATTGATACCATATATACTCCTTTTATGGATGGTTTTTGATCATTTTGACCAAGGAAAATATTGAAATTCACCTTCTTGATTCATTTTTGTGGTCATTAGCATTCCCTTGAAATATTAACTTTCCTATGATAATTAGACTTTAAATATCCCCTAAATATACATATTATTTATCATGGATATTTTTATTTATTAAATAATATATCATTTATACATATGGTGTTCTAAATTTAAATTTATGTATTTATCTGGGGAAATATTGATAAATATGTATTCTTTACTCAATATAAATATTTTATGATAAGGCACATTGTTCATGAATTAAATCGATTATTAGATATATAAGGAATTATTTGGACATGAAGTGATGGTTGGGGCCCAAAATTATATATCCCCTCAATACATAGGTAATCTTTTAAGGTGAATCAGTAAGGTAGCATTAAATGGGTTTTTACCTATAGTTTTTAACCGTCTTGTGAATGGTCATAACAGTAGTGGTATCATGATGCCTAAGATCATGACATCCAATAATTAATCATTTCATTTATTAAGAATTCAATTATTATTATCTATGATATTTTTTCAATGATATAATATATATATATATATATATTCATTTAATTCTTATTTATTAATTAAATGGAATTTGTTTTTAGTTATTTACCTTATCATATTGATTATTCCTTATTTATTCATCATAGTCAAGTTATTTAAATGGAATGTGTGTTCAATTATTTACCTTTACATATTGATTATTCCTTATCTATTCATGATAGTAAATTTATTTAAATGGAATGTGTGTTCAATTATTTAACTTTCCATATTGATTATTACTTATCTATTCATGATAGTCAAGTTATTTAAATAGAATGTGTGTTCAGTTATTTATCTTTTTATAAAAATTATTCCTTATATAATCATGATAGTAAAGTTATTGATTAAATGGAATGTTTTTTCAGATATTTACCTTTCCATATCGATTATTCTTCATTTACTCATGATATATTCCACTTTTCATAACTCTTACTAAGTATCTAATATCACCCTTATTTTGTTTTATTTCCCATGAATCCAAGAAGTGTACTATGAATGATATACAAGGATATGATATAGGGTATAATGATATTATTTAAAAAAAATTGTAATTTTTGTATTCAAATGTCATTAAAGTCTCAAATATGTGTCTAGTTTACCAAGACTACTAAACTATTCAGTCCTTCAGGATGTAATTCCTTTTATCTTATGCTAATGTAATAAAGTAGACGTTAACTCTGGGTTATTGGGGTCGGGGTCATTATAGTTGGTATCAGAGTAAGTTTAGTAGATTCCTTAGGAACTAGACTTAAGAAAACATATATTTTAAAATATAAAACTATGATATAATTTGAGGATAAGTGTTAAATAACATTCTAAAGTTTTTGTAAGGTTGTGATTATGTGATTTTTTTTCTAAATACATCCCTATCTAGATACTAAAAATGGATGTGGTTCTGGAACAGATATACCTAGGGGTAATAACTCTAAAAAAGGAACATCAGGCTTGGCTTAAGTGTTTCCTAATACATGACAATGAACCTTACTATGCACCTGTTTGAAACTCCTAAGGGATATGCTTTGGATAATTCATATTTTCTTTAAAAACTATTATGAAGTATTTGAATAGATAATGACAATGAATGACCTAAGTTAAAATAAATTTTTTTTATATTTAAAATAATATTTCACGATTTAAAAATTCTATAATTGATTTTAAATGATTATGTGGTTTCTCACTATGATTATTATTGCTCGCACTATGCTTTTTGGTTTTATTCAATGGTTGGAACCCATAATAATCATGTTAAAATTGAATATAAAGGAAAATGTGGGGACTATGAGAAACCAAATGTGATGATTACTATTTTGAAATATATAATTATTATTATTATTATTAATTTGTTATCCCAAAATATGATTAACAACCTATACCGTAACCAACTCCTAGACTCACTAAAGAAGAGAAAGATAGAGTTTGCTAAGAGATCAAGTATTGGAGACCATGGATGAAGGAAGGATTTATTTAATTCATGTTAGAAATGTGGAAATATATAAATAGTAAAATATCTCAAAGAAATAGGAAAACGTTTTATGTGTGGAAAATAAGTTCATAAATAAATGATTTTTTTAGGAAAAATTAAGAGTATTATGAAAATAAATAAATTTCATCCTAGGGATCCATTTGTAGCTCTTTATCTTAAATGTGGGGAACCTGGGAATTATATGAGTCAATGAACACTTTTAAAGGTTAACTCCTAGACCAAGGAAGGACTTATGTTGAAATAAAATGGCTGAAGTATTTATTGGAATTCTAAAATTATATTGTAGAAGTATTTTTACTAATGTTATTTTGGTTATAAGAATCATGAAACATATAAAGATTGTGTTAATTTTAGAATCATATATGTCTTTATTAACTTAAGAGTTATGGATACCATCATGGGTTTATGAGTTTAAGATTAATCCAAAGTTTAAAGTCTTAAACTCCCCTTTTAGGTTTTATGTGATGGGAGTCTACTAAGATTAAGGGTATTTTGGGACACATTTATGGAAATAAAACTCATTGGTTTAGTATATGTTTTAGTGAAAATTTTATTTAAGGAATAATGGAATTACATTTTGTGGTCATATGTTTAAAGGTATGGTAACCATTAGGGTTTGTCATATCTTTGAGGTTAAGGTAATTATGGGTTATCACACTTTGTAAAAATTATATAAATTATAATAATATGGTTTTAGAAAAAGGGAAACTCGCATGCTGGGTGACAACCCATCGCACCTGGAAAGGCCACAGGGATTGAAACCATAACTGAATAGAGATAAGAGTCTAACTCCTACCATTGGACTATATGATGTTCTAGTTAATATTTAATTTTTTTACTTAAACAATTTGATGAATAAATATTAATGATGAACCAAGGAGTTAATTTTTAGGTTTAGATATTAATGTATTATATTGGATAACTTGTGCCAACCATATTAGTTTTAGAAAATATTTAGAGATATACAGAAATAATTGTCACTCTTTTATGGATCTTACAATCAGTTAAAAGTGAAATTTAGTGCTTTGGGTATAAAAAATTCATTTTTGGATATTCATTTCTTGGAGTAAATGATGAATTATAAATTGAACATGGTGTAACTAAAGGATGAAATTGTGCCTATGAAATAGAAAGATATCAAGTAATTGTATTCCCTTATATTCTTAGATAGTAAAATTATTCATCAACTTTAGGAAAAGGATATTGAAAAAAAATTATCCTATTACATTCATATCTGGTGAATCAAATGGTATTTTAAATCATCACAAATTTATGATTTTTAGGTCCTTAACTTTCTATTGATCATTCACTTTATTATGATCAATGATCATTGTCACTCTCTATAATTATTTATGATTTTATTCCATTAACATATATTTAATTTCCACCAATGTAATCATACTTAAAAACCTAGTTATGTGTTATTTTAGGTGACCTTCATACTTCTTTTTCTCTCTTATTAAGAAGAAGTTTTATTATTCCTTTTAAGATGTGTTTTTTCAATAATGGTATTTCCAAATGCCAAACCCTTGATTACTGAGATTAAGTTTAAATTGAAAGCACACAATCTATTAAAAGTGGGGAGAATATAACACCCTAGGATTTTAAAATAAGAACATTTTATTCGATTTCATATATGACACATGACACTGATGTTAAAAAACCCATGATATATATTTATTTAAATTTAATATCTTTAATAGTTTATGGAACACCCAACCCTGAGCCTAAATGAACCATAATATAGTATACCATTATAACTTATCCATTAAATTTTTGTATATGAATACAATTGACTAAAATATTAAAATCAAATTTATCTATTGATTATAAATAAAATAAGAATCATTTAAAATAAAAAATAAATGTTTTCTAAAAAACTGTACTTTTTGAAAAAATGGTTTAGTTATGCTTTGCACACATAATTTAAAATTAAATTTTACCACTATTTTAAAATATATTTTAAAAAATTAACTTCATTTATAAATAATAATAACAAAATTATCTTAGGTTAAATTCTTATAATTTTTTGAAAAGATTAATTTTTTTATGAATAATGAAAATATTAATTTTTAATGAAAATTATCTTTTTTTAAATTATTTACCAAGTTGAATTATATTTTATATTGGTTTAAAAGAAAAATTAGTTCAATTATTTTAAAATTTAACTAATTTAAGTCATTATAATCAATTTCATATTGAATTTTTATACTAAAACATTCTATATATATGAAACTTTTCTCTTTGGAAACCCATTTTTCGGTGCATCTATGGGTATAATTTTAAATTGGATTATACCACTTATGTAAATTGAATATTGAAAAATGGATTCCATATTTGTAATCATAATAATTTATATTATATAATAAGTTCAACTTAATTTTTAAACATTATGAATAGTAACATTAGTAAAAATTAATTACCGCGGTTAAGGTAAAAAATAATTTTTCGAGTGGGGGTTAAAGTAAAAAAGATAAGGGTTAAATGACCTAAAAACTTATCTAACACAAATTGGTTGGAAATATTTAGACCTTATCACCAAGGGTCAAAAGTGACCCATTTTGGAGGCTTTTTGAAAGATAAAAATGTGGGTGTGATTGAACCTTTTTAAAAATTCCATGTGTGTTCTCTCCTCCACTTATAAAAGTCCACCCCCTATCCTCCCCTATTCGTACTTATAAAGTAATTTGTTTCATATAAAACCTACAAAAATCACTTCATTACTCCCCTACCAGCATCCTAGATCCCTTTTTTATAATAAATATAACCTAGAAAGGCTTTTGGTGAAAACCAAAAGAAGTTGTCTGAAGAATGGGTAGCATTCTTAAACAAACTTTTTTATATTGTTTCTTCTACCACCACATTAAAATATTATTCAAAAATGATCATATAATAACCTAATTATATTCCATATATTGAGATTTTATTATGTTAATGGTGTAGTGCCAAATGCCAGATTGACCATTGAGAGTGGAGGGGTGAATCAGTGGTTTCTTTTTATGAATTCATTTTCTTTTAAATTAAACCCCTAGAACTTGTTAAGGTTCTTGATCCACTAAATATTATATCTAAGTATCACCTTTTTGTAGTATTAATAATATAGATAGAGTAGATCACGGTATTTAAAATATTTGTAAAAATCTTACTCCTTGCTGCAATTGGTTATTCCCTCAGTTACATATTATTCACAATCAAACAAGTGATTACAATGATCTAACTCTAACTGAGAGACTCTGTTTGATTCTATCTCTAACCAAAAGACTTAAATTGCTTTCATATCCAATTGAAATACTTATTCTCCAGCTCCAACCAAGATGCTCCTTCTACTCCTAGCTCCAACTAGAAGACTTAAACTGCTCCCAGCACCAATCGGAAGACTTCGCCTTTGATGAAGGCTTGATCCACTATAGGATGATATTTGATCTTACCCTGTTATCTTGTAGGATCTGACTTGATTGTGTGATGTTCAAGTATCCTTAAGATCCTTGGATAGGTTTATCATACTTTCTCAATTAATTTTGATCACCTGTAATGATCAATTTCCTCAATGCATCTATGCTCTGGTAGATTCTTCTTTATGAAGAAGTCTTGGCCTCACTTAGATGTGTGTAAGAGATGCACATAAATGCTTCAATGTTTTATGAAGTAAAAGACCTTGAAAAATCAATTCGCTTCTTATTGAAATCATAATTCAGTTCATGAATGGATTTTATGTTCTTCTCATGGTATAAACCCTATCACATGAATAATATTTCTTTTTTATTTTATGTGATACTAAATATTAAGTTTTGAGTATCTTAGTTACAATCCTTTAAGCTGTCAAGTTCAAAATAATGTTTATATTGGGTTCTCCTATGCTTCTTCAGGTGTGCATGTGTTTGAATCACATGCATGAATTCAAGAATGCACCACTTTCCACTGCCTCATGCACAAACCTAAATGGGAATACACAATTATTCTTCAACTCTCACACAATATTTTCCTTCGCACATAGTATGCACATAATGTTTCTTTCACTATTCAAATGTGTAAGTCCCTCTTCAAGAAATTACTTTTACCTAATTATATGAATTGTATCTTCATGAAAAGTTAGACTCAATTTTCTATGTTTTTCACATAAATTTTATCTTGCGGTATCTCAACTATAGTTCACACAAAGAAGAAAAATTATGCATTGGGGTATCACACAACTTTGAGAGGCTTCGTGGGATAGGTTCTTCGCAAATAACTTTGAGTGTGTTATTCACAAGTCGAGTGCACATAGGATCCTCAAAACCCTCATGTAATACAAGGCTTCAAAGAACCTCATCCTCATGGAATAGTTTTTTTGGTGGCTCTATTTCTTCAAAAACATGAGCACTCTCATAATTAGTAGCACATCTCCTCAACTATTGACTCCTCCATTTATAAGAAAGGATCATTGTACCTCACACCACCTTAGATTTGAGTTTTAATATGCATTTATGAGTGTCTTAAAATCTCTACAAATAATTTCATAACATGGATTTCATATCACCAACTCATTAAGTGTTTCTCAAAGAAGTTACGATAAAAAACAAGACATCCATTGTTATGAGAGAACTCCTCACATTCATGCCATTATATCGCATGCTCCTCATAAGAAGATCAAACACATCCTCTTATTTGTATGACCTACTACAACTAAAGTTTGTATTCAAATGATTTCACTTTCTTTGATTTATCGCATGCATGAAAGACATAGTTGCATCTATGAAGATCCTTAGACTCATCATCTCTCAATATTGTACCTAGATCGATCATGGATACCTCGGGTCGATCATTGGTGGTTCAATGATCTTATTCGGTGAACTGGAATAGTCAAGCATCACTAGAGGAATAAGAATATGGTTTATTTTAATCATATGGTTGACATCATCTCAATCGAGTGTCTCACATTATTTTTTTTATTTTTAATAGATGAGGGAGTAGTGTATGTGGGATCGCATCCCACATTGGAAAACCGAAGCAACTTCACTCAACTTTATTATCTAATCCATGTTGTTATCGATCTGAGCTAGTTATGGGGGATCATCACCTACATACACATCACAAACCGCATGGGCTTCGGCCTAGCAGGTTTTTTTTCCAACCCATGTGCCTTCCATGCATGCTCTTTATGGGCCTTATACACAGGATCACCCACACTACGTGGGAACTATGAATTCCCATGCTCCTCTTCTACATGTGGGATGGTCAAGGATGGCTCCCTTGGTCATGGTAGAATTTGGTTCCACTATTCCCTTGGTCAATCCTTGGTCTTGGTTGACTTGTGGGTTGGCATATATTTTTATAAACTCTAAAAAAGAGTTAGTAAAATAATTACTTATAATATTTTCTAATTATAAAATATATTCTCAAGACACAATTGTTTCCAAATAAACTCAAACACCTTCATAAATTTACCTTCATTTTTATGAAACCTTCTTCTCATCATCTTCAAATCATCATGAAATAATCTTTCAATTGCATGGCCTCCATAACTTCTTCTTCATGAAAATAAATATTTTCGTAGACTTAACTTGTCTTATCCAATGTAAAAACCCCTTATCTCATGTATTTAATCATTAAATATAAACAAAAACAATCATCATATTTTCAATTAGAATTTTCAAATAATTAAATCCAATGCCTTTAGATGAATCCATAATAATTCACCAAGAATATCCACTTCATCCAAATTCTACAAACACATATTGACACATTATTGACAACAAATGAAACACTGGGCATAACAATTTCCCCCTTTTTATTTTGTTTTCAATATCATTTTTACATATTCAAAATTCAATATGTGTGATAAAAAAATTCTCCCCCTTTGTCAATTAATGAAAAGGATAAGTGGGGAATATTTCTCATCTCATTTTTCTTGTAAAAACGTTTTTATATCCTTTATATGAAAATTACATGATCGCTTTAGAGAGATGAATGATCTCACATGGTTTTATTAGAAAATATCATTTAGTTAATCAAATATAAGTATTAATGGGTTTACCCTGTGTATAAAACAAGAGATATGAAACCAGAGATGTCTAAGTTGTCCATAAAATACCATGTATTTGAAATAATTTTCAGAATGTCTCAATTATCATCCAAGGGGATTAAAATAATTAGATTTATTAATGAAATTATAAATACTTAACATACTTCAACAAACACATCAGAAATTTTAGGTTCCAAAGATATAAACCCCCCTTTGTCTTATTTTTTCACCAGCCAATTACTCCTCCTTAATTTATAAGATAATACAATTAATAATAAGGGATAAAAGTTTGATTTTCATAACTTGACCTTTAATTTTGAATATTTACCAAGATTTTCATAATAATTATGAATGTTTTTACCCCTTAAAGGATGCACACTTTTCTTACATTTCGTATAATTTAGTATAATTCATGAAGTACAATCTCATCATGATGTCTAGAAGTGAAAACCTCAAACATATCCTTCAATTACCTGCATTGTTATTTCAAATCACATAAATTAATTAGGAATAATAAGTGACCTATTGTTTTATCAGAAGTAACATTCAGACTGGGATATTTCTATCAATCTAATCACTAGTGCAGAAAACATTTTTTACGTCGGTTATTTTTTATTATTTACGTCGGTTTTTAGGCGACGTTAATACAGACGACGTTATAAATAACGTTTTTTATGTCGGTTATTTAAAACCCGACGTAATATCCCTAACATCACGGTGGTTATCACGTCGGTTCATATAATAACCGATGTGATAAATATGCGCGGGGGGGCTTTATCACGTCGGTTATTCCCTAAACCGACGTGATAAAACGCCTGGGATATCGTTTATCACGTCGGTTATGTCATAACCGACGTGATAAACCCTTCCCCTGGCCTATTATCACATCGGTTATTTAAGAAACCGACGTGATAAAAAGGCCTGGGGAACGTTTTAGCACGTCGGTTATCCAATAACCGACGTGGTAAATCGATTCCCAGGCCTTTTAGCACATCAGTTATATTAAGAACCGACGTGCTAAAAGCCCCGGGAACGGTTTATCACGTCGGTTCTAGAAAAACCCGGCGTGATAAACCCCTACCGATTTATTTACCACGTCGGTTATAAAATAACCGACGTGAAAGAAATTTTTTTTTTTAAAATAATTGCACTGCTCTCACCAAAAAGCAACCAGAAACCAAACAAAAATAACCATGCCAGCCCTCCCCCAAGCCCCAACTAAACCCCACCCTCATCTATACCCACCTAACAACCTGGCCAGCCCTCCCCCACCACATTGGAGCCCCACCACAACCCTTGGACACCCCCCACCCCTTGGACAGCCCCCCCCCCCACCCTCATTTACACCCCCACGACCCCTAGTACAGCCTCAAACACCCATTGGAAACCCCTCCCATATCCCTTGGACACCCTCCACCCCTTGGACACCCCCCCCCCCCACCCCTTGTACAGCCCCCCCACCCTCATTTACACCCCCAAGACCCCTAGTACAGCCTCAAACACCAATTGGACACCCCCCCCCCCCACACCTTGACAGCCCTCCCAGACCCCTTGGACACCCCCCCCCCCGACCCCTGGACACCCCCCCCCCCCCGAGCCCTTGGACAGCCCCAAACACCCCTTGGACACCCCTCCCATATCCCTTGGACACCCCCCCCCCCTCACCCCTTGGACACCCCCCCACCCCTTGGACAGCCCCCCACCCTCATTTACACCCAACCGGCCCCTTGGACAGAACTCCCAGACACCTTGGACACCACTCCCATATCCCTTGGACACCCCCCCACCCCTTGGACACACCCCCACCCCTTGGACAGCCCCCCCACCCTCATTTACACCCAACCGGCCCCTTGGACAGAACTCCCAGACACCTTGGACACCACTCCCATATCCCTAGGACACCCCCCACCCCTTGGACACCCCCCCACCCCTTGGACAGCCCCCCCACCCTCATTTACACCCAACCGGCCCCTTGGACAGAACTCCCAGACACCTTGGACACCACTCCCATATCCCTTGGACACCCCCCCACCCCTTGGACACCCCCCCACCCCTTCGAAAGCCCCCCACCCTCATTTACACTCCCCGAACACTAGGACAGCCCCAAACACCCCTTGGACACCCCTCCCATATCCCTTGGACACCCCCCCACCCCTTGGACACCCCCCCCCCCCACCCCTTGGACAGCCCCCCACCCCCTGGACACCCCCCCGACCCCTTGGAAACCCCCCCTACCCCTTGGAAACCCCCCCATCCCCTTGGACAGCCCCAAACACCCCTTGGACACCCCTCCTATATCCCTTGGACACCCCCCCACCACTTGGACACCCCCCCACCCCTTGGACACCCCCCCCCCCACCCTCATTTACACCCAACCGACTCCTTGGACAGCCCCAAACACACCTTGGACACCCCTCCCATATCCCTTGGACACCCCCCACCCCTTGGACACCCCCCCCCCCGACCCCTAGGACAGCCCCAAACACACCTTGGACACCCCTCCCATATCCCTTGGACACCCCCCAAACACCCACCCACCCCCCTTGGAACCTCTCCCCCCATACCAAAATCCAGACCAGAAAAACCATCAACAGTAGACCAAAACAAGAAGTAGAGAAAAATTAAACATTCACTTATATAACATTCAAAACTTACACTGTCAACTTCAAAAAAAACTAAATCCAACCTAAACGACTACGAAATACACAATTACATTGACAATATTCAAAATTACATTTTACATTACAAACAACTAAAAGTCAATCAAACCTGTAAAATAATTTGACCACTCCACTTGTAAGTGTTTGATATCTTCAGCAGTAAAGGGTTGAGGGTCATCAAAAAGCTACAAAGGAAAAGGATAGTAGTCAACGTGTATAATGAATAAATCAAATTGAAATATTATGAGAAAGAGGAAATCTTACCAGGTCAAAACTCAGAACTGTCCCAGTTGTTATTATTTCATACATAAATCTTAACATGTAATATCCGCATTCGATGATGCCTTGTTGCTCATGAAATTTCTGTTTGAATGAATGTAAATTCAATATATTATTTTTATGTAATAAATCAAAATGTACAAATTATAAATGGATATTTACCTTCGCATGTACATATTTGATCTTGAAATTCCTTTTCTTTGCGCTTTTTCGAAAGTGGACCCATGCCCTGTTAGAAAATAATACAAATGGGGTAAATTTAAAATTCATTATAATATATAAAACTATTGTGAAATTGAAACTTACGTTTCCAATATATTCTTAAAACTTTCTCGCACATCATCATGGAGAGAGCATATCCAATAAAGTGTTTTCTCCCTAGGGAAAAAAACCCCTAACATCCAATGATCCCTGATAAAAGGAAATTTAACGTTAGTGGTTTTTTATGTTAAAAGATAATTAACTATTTGAGAGGGATGTGTTTCATACCTCTCACAAAAAGGCATCATCCAACACTGTGTGATTACATTCTTTTCAAATCTATCAGCAATATAAAGCATTCTTTGTTCCTCATCCAATGCACATGCTTCAGGGGAAATCAATTGTGGGTCCACGAATCCATATACATCTGTCAGCTCATTCCTCTCACAAATTCTATACAGATACCTAATACAAAGCAGACATAAGTATACATTTTTAATAAATATAACACAAGGAAAAGGTGTTAAGACTTACATGATAAAAATTTGCACCACATTGATGCCCAACTTATCTCCAGTGACAAACTCCATGATATCAGTTTTCATAATCCCCACACATAGTTCACGTCCACAGACATGAGCTTCCATTGTAAAGTCATAATGATCCGCCAACAAATTTGAATATCTTGACAATTTGTCAAGACTGCTAGTATCTGCATCTGATGTCATAGCTATCTGTCTTTGTTGTTGTCTATACAGTATTTCTTTACCTTTGAAGTATTCCTGTAAAAATAAATTGAAAAATATATTAGTTTTCAAATGATAAAACATTAATAAAAATATAAAATAAAAGATATAACATCCATACCTCTATGGTAATGAGTCGAAGAAGTCTGGATGGCCAAAGTAAAAAATGGTCGATACTATGTCCAACTGTCGTCACCTCATCTGTAGGTAATGGTATCCGAGCTTATCTATCTATAATATCTTGTACAGTGACCCTCTGATTCTCTACCTCTAACTGTTGATGATGAACTGTATCTCATATACAATATACCATCCCATATGCAACTATATGATGTTGAGGATCATCAACATACAACTCACAATAAGTAGGTAGCTGCGGCGGAGGAGGAGGATCAAAAATGGGGTCCGCAGGCTGAGGTGGGGGAGTGGGAGCTACTGGGAGAGGTGGAGTGGGAGCTGCACCCTGAAATTGTCTTTGCAAGTCTGCAAACATTAACTGCACCGATGCTCTAATCTTGTCCTCCATTGTCGCATTAATATTATGGACTTCAGCCTCCAAGGATTCTATTTTTTTTTTATAAACTCCCTCAACGTTAGAAGTTGAGGAACGTGGCAACACTTTTCTTACCGATACACCTGCCGGATATCCTCTTACACGGCCAGGATGTTCGGGCTTTCCCAATGCCACAGATAAAATATCTTCCCTCCCATATGGTGTAAATGTCCCCTGTGAACTCTGCTCCTCAAGAGAGTCCTGTAATAATTAATTGAACATTTCTATAATGATTGGAAATATATGACGAAAATAGTAAACTTAAATAAATAAAATAGATATCTTACAATCCTCTCAACTACGAGTCTCGATTCTTCCGAAAGATATTGTCCTTTTTTGCCCTTCTGAGCTCTTTTCCATTTCTCATGTCTAGATGGAGGGGATGGAGGGGCCACCTCTCCAGAGCTTGAAGACTCAGCTCTTAGTTGTTGAAATTTTTCTGCCATCATTTGTTCTTCCAATAATGCATACCCTCCCCGAGATAAACTATGAGGGTATACATTTTTAGATTGGATATCTTGATGAGCTTTCCTTGTTTGCTGTAAATTAAGAATAAGTAATCATTAACAAAACAAGAATAAGATCATTTATATAAGAAAGCTTATAAAAGTTTACATTGCCCTTACCAAAAATGATTCTTTTCTTCTACTTTCAAAAAATTGTCTCCATGTGTCTTCATCTATAAAAGGATATATACGACATGGATTCTCACAACTCCTATGACCATAAATGAAATCAGATGAGAGGGTTGATTGGAAATCCCTCCATCTCCTAGCAGCCAACGATAAGAATTTCTTCCTGACTCCTCCAGTGTCAGGAATATCAAATGTCATCTGATAAAAAAGAGGTTAAAAATATTATATATACTAGAAACATTTAAAGAATAGTCAAACAATAGAAAAAGATCTTACCAAAATGGTCTCCCACAACTGAGAAATTATCGCCTTATCCACACTTCTCCAATCATCATAGAGAATGCTTACTTTGCTCTTAGCCTGAGTTGCTACAAAACCCTTAAAATCTTTACCATTTGGACCTCTAGGAAGATCATCATCATCAAACTCCACGACTATCCTCTCCTCCTTCGTACGGGCAAGTGATAATTTTGGTAAACGTGTGCACCCACGCTTACCAACCTTTGAACTCTTTTTCGTAATAGGAGCATGTGAATGTTCCTCCCCAGATGTATGACCAATATGCTCATCTCCAGAATCATGTGGCTGATCAACTGATTGATCTGTCATTTTCCTTCAAATCAAAAAAACAAACATTAGTTCACAAATAGAAAAGTGTACTAAATTACATAATAGTAAACATTGTTAATATGGTAAGCATGTTAAACAATGATAAACATGGTAAACACAGGCAAAAGGTTGCCAAGGAGTTGGCCCAAGAAAGCTGAAAAGTGGACTCACTGAGTCCACCGGTCAGCCGGTGTGAGCACACCGGCCAGCCGGAGGACCCAGGCAGTAGACTTGCCCACTGCCTGGTGCCACCGGCCGGCCGCTGGATCACCACCGGCCGGCCGGTGGACCAGACAGAGAGCCTTCCTCTCTGTCTGGACCACCGGCCGGCCGCTGGCTCATCACCGGCCGGCCGCTGGTGATCCAGACAGAGAGGAAGGCTCTCTGTCTGGTCCACCGGCCGGCCGGCCTCTGGCTCAACACCGGTCGGCCGCTGGTGATCCAGACAGAGAGGAAGGCTCTCTGTCTGGTCCACCGGCCGGCCGGTGTTGAGCCAGCGGTCGGCCGGTGGTTCAGACAGAGAGGAAGGCTCTCTGTCTCGTCCACCGGCCGGCCGCTGGCTCAGCACCGGCCGGCCGGTGGACCAGACAGAGCTTTGTTCTGGACCACCGGCCAACCGGTGATCCACCACCGGCCAGCCGGTGCGCCCAGGACTTCTCCTCTTTACGGTTTTTATTGTTTTATCGTTTTGGTTTGATACATGTTTTAATAAGTAAAAAATTTACAGTATCTAACATTATATGAAAAAAACTAAATGTAAACAAGAAATAAACTTGTGTTACCTGTAATTTTAGGAATGTACAGTTGGATTGTTTTCCCAAATTCCTTCGTCGTGATCGTTCCTTATGGCACAAACCATGTCTTCAACATACTCATCATTATGTTCTGTTAATCTTTCCATGGAAGTAGGGATCTCACATAAATCAGCATCTTCATCAAATTCATCCTCACCAACATATTGGTTTTTCCCTTGTAAAACAACAGCCCACTGCATATCTGATTGATCTACTACATAGAAAATTTGTTTGGCATGTGTTGCCATTATAAAAGAATCAGCTGTGTCTTCCAATCTATTCAGATTAACAAGTGTCATTCCAAATTCATCGTGTCTGACACTGTTGTTACCGATAAACCATTTACAGTTAAAAACGGGAACTTTAATTTTAAAGTAATCAGCCTCCCATATGTCTTCAATCACTCCATAATATGCACTTGATGCCGAAATTGGGTTTCTATCCTTAGCACTCAAAAAATGCATTGCTTCTGCAAACACCAATACACCACTATTCTGAACTGCACTTCTGTTGTCCTGAGCTTTCGTATGAAATGTATAGCCATTGATGTCATAAGCGGACCATGTTATCATTACCATATTTATGTGTCTTTCCCAATGTCACATCAAGGTTTTTCACCCTCTCAAAATACAATTCTGGGGATAAAGGTTGAGGAGCAGTATCAAATTCTTGTGAGCCATTGAATGCCTTTTTTAGTCTTCTATAAGGGTGATCCATAGGCAAAAACTTTCGATGACCCATGTACACTGTTTTCCTCCCATGATGCAATTGACAATATGACGTCTGTTGTTCGCAAATTGGACATGTTTTATGCCCTTTAACACTGTATCCAGACAAATTTCCATATGCTGGGAAGTCATTTATAGTGAATAGAAGCACTGCATGTAGTTGAAAATATTCCATTTTATAAGAATCATACACCCTAATACCATCAGCCCATAACAGTTTCAAATCATCAATCAGCGGTGACAAGTATACATCAATATCATTGCCGGGTTGCTTTGGACCAGAGATCATGATACTCAACATGACATATTTGCGCTTCATACAAACTTCAGGAGAGAGGTTGTAAATTACCAATAAAACAGGCCATGAACTATGTGTGCTACTGAGGGTTAGGTATGGATTCATTCCATCTGTGCACAAGCCTATTCTCATATTTCTAATTTCATTTCCAAATGTAGGGTACTGGGCATCAATTTTCTTCCATTGTGGACAATCAGCTGGATGACGTATTTTTCCATCACATACCCACTCATCAGCATGCCATCTTAACCTTTTTGCATCATGTGAATTAGCAAATAAACGTTTGAAACGAGGAATTATAGAAAGATACCAAAATACCTTTGAAGGGAGCTTTGTAATCTCTACATCAGCTTGTGATTTTTCTTTCACCTTATACCGTAATGTCCCACATTTAGGACACTCTTTCAGAAATTCATATTCCTTCCTATATATAATGCAGTCATTCGGACAGGCATGTATTTTCCTGTATCCCAATCCCATCGGGCATAATATTTTTTTGGCCTTATAATGTGAATCTGGAATATCGTTATCTTTTGGAAGAATGTCTTTCATCAATTGTAGCAGCTCTGTAAAACTTCTGTCACTCCATCCATGTTTCGCCTTCAGGTTAATCAATCTTAACACCGCCGACAAAACCGTAAAATCTGTACAACCAGGATATAATGGTTTTTCGGCATCACCATATAGACGTGCAACTGTCGGTTCTATCTCAATTTGTTCTGCTACAATATCGCGAATCATTTCTTCAATTCCATCGGAGTTACCATCTTGCGATTCATTATCATCAGTGACATTCTGTCCAGTTTCGCCATGCCAAATCCAAGGGTTGTAACTCGGATTGAAACCATGACAAATCAGATGATCTTTTATCTCTCTACTTTTCAACTTCTTCATATTCAGACATTTCAGGCATGGACAGAAAAAAATGTCACTACTTGGAACATTTCGTTTAGCAAATTCCAAAAAGGCATCAACACCTTCCTCATATTCATTGCTCATTCGATGTGCTGTAATCCAACTTCGACTCATTATTACCTATAACAAATAGCAAAAATATATATATTTTTTAGATAAGACAAATATATGTTTATATGAAAAAAATCATAATTTGAATGTAAACAATTTTGAAATATAAAACAATTCGATGTGTAAACCCCCCTGGACACCCCCCGACCCCTCTGGACAGCCCCCCACCCCTCCTGGACACAACCCCCCACCCTCGACCTGCTTGGACACCCCCCTGGACACCCCCCAACCCTCTGGACAGCCCCCCCACCCCTCCTAAACACCACCCCCACCCCCTAGGACACCCCCCTGGACACCCCCAACGCCCACCCACACCCTTGGACAGCCCCCCACACCCACCCACCCCCTTGTAAACCCCTCTGGACAGCCCCCGACCCCTCTGGACAGCCCCCCACCCCTCCTGGACACCACCCCCCACCCCCTACCCCCTTGGACACCCCCCTGGACATCCCCCAACCCTCTGGACAGCCCCCCCACCCACCCGGACAACCCCAAATACCCTCTGGAGAGGCCGCCACCCACTTGGATAGCCCCCCACACCCATCCACCCCCTTGGACAGCCCCCCACACCCATCCACCCCCTTGGACACCCCCCTGGACACCCCCCTGGACACCCCACCGACCCCTCTGGACAGGCCGCCACCCCCTTGGACAGCCCCCCACACCCACCCATCCCCTTGGACACCACCCTGGACACCCCCCGACCCCTCTGGACAGCCCCTGACCCCTCTAGAAAGCACCCCCACCCCTCCTGGACACAACCCCCCACCCCCGACCTGCTTGGACACCCCCCTGGACACCCCCCAACCCTCTGGACAGCCCCCCCACCCCTCCTAAACACCACCACCCACCCTCTACCCCCTTGGACACCCCCCTGGACACCCCCCAACACCCACCCACACCCTTGGACAGCCCCCCACACCCACCCACCCCCTTGTAAACCCCCCTGGACACCCCCCGACCCCTCTGGACAGCCCCCCGCCCCTCCTGGACACCACCCCCCACCCCCTACCCCCTTGGACACCCCCCTGGACATCCCCCAACCCTCTGGACAGCCCCCCCCCCCCCCCCACCCACCCGGACAACCTCAAATACCCTCTGGAGAGGCCGCCACCCACTTGGACAGCCCCCCACACCCACCCATCCCCTTGGACACCACCCTGGACACCCCCCGACCCCTCTGGACAGCCCCCCGCCCCTCCTGGACACCACCCCCCACCCCCTACCCCCTTGGACACCCCCCTGGACATCCCCCAACCCTCTGGACAGCCCCCCCCCCCCCACCCACCCGGACAACCTCAAATACCCTCTGGAGAGGCCGCCACCCACTTGGACAGCCCCCCACACCCACCCATCCCCTTGGACACCACCCTGGACACCCCCCGACCCCTCTGGACAGCCCCCGACCCCTCTAGAAAGCACCCCCACCCCTCCTGGACACAACCCCCCACCCCCGACCTGCTTGGACACCCCCCTGGACACCCCCCAACCCTCTGGATAGCCCCCCCACCCCTCCTAAACACCACCACCCACCCCCTACCCCCTTGGACACCCCCCTGGACACCCCCCAACACCCACCCACACCCACCCACACCCTTGGACAGCCCCTCACACCCACCCACCCCCTTGTAAACCCCCCTGGACACCCCCCGACCCCTCTGGATAGCCCCCCGCCCCTCCTGGACACCACCCCCCACCCCCTACCCCCTTGGACACCCCCCTGGACATCCCCCAACCCTCTGGACAGCCCCCCTCCCCACCCACCCGGACAACCCCAAATACCCTCTAGAGAGGCCGCCACCCACTTGGACAGCCCCCCACACCCATCCACCCCCTTGGACACCCCACCGACCCCTCTGGACAGGCCGCCACCCCCTTGGATAGCCCCCCACACCCACCCATCCCCTTGGACACCACCCTGGACACCCCCCGACCCCTCTGGACAGCCCCCGACCCCTCTAGAAAGCACCCCCACCCCTCCTGGACACAACCCCCCACCCCCGACCTGCTTGGACACCCCCCTGGACACCCACCAACCCTCTGTACAGCCCCCCACCCCTCCTAAACACCACCCCCCACCCCCTACCCCCTTGGACACCCCCCTGGACACCCCCCAACACCCACCCACACCCTTGGACAGCCCCCCACACCCACCCACCCCCTTGTAAACCCCCCTGGACACCCCCTGACCCCAAATCCATGCACCTATGCCATGGTTGTGTGTGAATAAAGTAGTAACAACTGTAAAAGGGAAACCCATCCAAATGGACACGCCCCAACCCTCTCGGGGATTTATAGAAAACGATGAAAAATTAGTGAAATCATAAAATTACTCAATATTGCAAGTCGAACAAATAGATCTAGGGATGATAAATAAGATTATGGTGCCAAAACGAGTTAAAAGGTTTCGCAATCGAAGAATCTTAGCTAGTTTCAACAAAAAAATCACAACACATATATATATACTATCCGCGAAAAAAAACGAACGAGTGGGAGGATTACCTGAGTGTTGCGAGTTTAGATGATTGATCCGAGGAGAGTAAATATGAGAAACGATGATCGCAAAACGAATCTAAACCAACGAAATGGACGAGCCGATTCGGGTTTACGCGCGAGAGAGACGAGTCGCGACTGTCGAAGGTAAACTCGCGAATGACAATCCAAGGGTCTGGGTAAATTTTTAAATGAGTTATCACGTCAGTTATTCAATAACCGACGTGATAATTGTTTTAAAAACATTTATAACGTCTGTTATTTCAATAACCGACGTAAAAACCTTCCTCCGATTCATTTTTTACGTCGGTTATTTTATAACCGACGTTATAAAGGGCTCAAAATCCGCGTTTTTTTACGTCGGTTATGGAATAACCGACGTCAAAAACATCTGCGGATTCTTTTTTTACGTCGGTTATTTTATAACCGACGTAAAAAAGCCTTCAAAAACCGTGTTTGTTACGTCGGTTATTCAATAACCGACGTAAAAAGGCCTTCGAAAACCGAGTTTTTTACGTCGGTTATAAAAATAACCGACGTAAAAAACGAAGCCGCGCGATTAATAACGTCGGTTATAAAAATAACCGACGTTAAAGGTGTACCGAACATAGGTTTTTACGTCGGTTAAGAAATAACTGACGTAAAAAACCTCGTTTTACATATTATGACGTCGGTTTTATATAACCGACGTAAAAAATGGTGACGTAAAAAACGTTTTCTGCACTAGTGAATCCATTATTTTCTACCAATATCAACATAGGAAGATTCCTTTTAACTCTTAATTTTATTTTGAGACTCACTAATTTGAGTATCCACTCTCCTCCTTTATTCTTTGTGTTAAATAATTTTTTCAACCTCAGACTTCTAGATTTTTATGTTTCCACCTATGGATAAATTTTCATCAACTTACACCTCATTTTATGAGAACACTTTATTTCATTTAGATTTAAATAATTTATCAACATCCTCCAATTTCTTATCTAGTTTCAACTGATGTGTCTGAATAACTAGGCATCCTTTATTTATATTCCCAGTCTTCTCAAAATATTTGCATGAATTGTCATTGGTTTTCATTTAGAACCTTTACCATTTCACAAAATAGGGAACTTATCCTTATAACCATATCATTCATACCTCAGTCTTGTGACCTTTTAAACTGTATCTAGAAAAAACCTTTTCCAAAATATGGGAAAAAATTGTGTAGATAGTTTTGGTGCAGATCTGTTCATAAGTTGTTTTCTATGAGATTTTTTTCTCATATTCTCATTGAAAATACCCCTTGATTCTTTACTAATTCTTAGTAAATACTTGTTTAACTAGTAATAATATTCCTTGTGACCATTCTTTCCACAACACCAAAAAAATACTTGAGACTTTACTCTCCCCGATTAGTTCCATATGAAACCATATATGTGTTTTTGTTTTCTTATTGTAGACCGAGCCTCTCTTTTCTTAGGGGTTTGTGGATTTCTTGGAAAAAATTTATCTTCCGTAGATTTGGAATATTGCCTATCATTATTATTTTCTCTCGTATCCTCAGTTTTATCTTTCACATCTGCACTATTAGAAGTAACATATCTATCCAAATGATTAAGTGCACTTTTACCTTTTGTCTCTCCATCTTGATAATTTTCTACCTTGATATCAATAGATTTATTGAAATATTATTTGGATTTATTCAAATCATGATGAACTTTGAAACATTTGTCTTATGTCTCAAATAACTCTTCTTATTTGGAATTCAACTTCTCTTCAAGATCACATATCATCTTATCTTGTTCAAAAAAAATTAATTTTTGCATCTTGATCTCACATAAAAAAGATATTTCTTTCTTAATCAAATCCTACTTTTCTTCATCAACATGAACTATTTATTCATTATTCTTTTTCAGAATTTAATTTATTTTTTTCTTTCTCAAGATTATTCATTTCATTATTGAGGTATTTTATTTATTCCATGTATAATTATGAATCTTATTTTAGGTTCCACTCAAGTTCTATTCTGTATTCTTCATCATCACTACTACTTGATGAATCAGTTCATCTCTTGGCATGGAAAAAGAAACCAACTTTATTATCTGAATAATAACTTGATGATGAGTCTTTATTATGATTGATCATAAAATTTCTATTATTTCTGCTATAGTGTTTCTTCTTCTTCTCATCCAATTTGTTTTTATGGGATCATTCATCAACTAATTCTAATTCTGATTCTTCAACCTTATTCTTTGAAAACTTCTTGAAAAAATAACAAAAGCTACCAAAATTTAATAATTTAAGTGGTTTCTTATTCTTTATCTTCTATTTTCCCTTAAATAACCCTTTTTATATAAGGGTAACAGTGTTATTGAAGTCATCATCGTCCTCATCACTGTCTAAATCCTCTAATTCTTTAGCCTCTTCTTCTCTGACTTTTCCCTTTCTCATGGCTTCAAAGGCCATTTCAATTTTTTCATATTGAAGATGTAATTTTCCTCATATCATAATCTATTATAATGTTGTGTATTTCATCAATATATAAATAATCTCTTTCTACTAGGTTTTATATCTTTGAATCAAAATGATCTAGAAAATTCCTCATCAGTTTTTTGAAAATGATATAGTCATTCAACTTCTCACCAAATCCATGAAAGTTGCTGGCTATCTCATTCACTATGGTGAAATATTCATCAATTCTTTCTTCATCATCCATTTTAATTTCCTAAAACTTACTCCTATAAACTTGTATTTTAGCTTCCTTTACTTTTAAATTTCCTTCAAATCTACTTATGATTTTATCCCGGATCTCCTTGGAAATCTGGAGACCCATGAACTTTGTGTAGACCTTTTATATTAAATCCATCAATATGGAATTTTGATCCTTTACATATAACTCTATATTTATATTATCATCTTGTTTCATGACAGCAGCATCAACAATGGGTGGAAACCCCACTGTTTCATCATCTATCACTTTTAGACCGAGTGATAGGAGATAGGATTGCATATTAGTCCTCAAACTATGATAATTATTCTAATAAAATGTTGAAACACCTTAGTTATTGACATAATTAAGATTATCCATCTATCAAAATAATTCTTGAATCTGTATAGAGAACCTAATGCTCTGACACAACTTTTAGTGCCCTAGGTCATATTGGACACTAAGATGTGAGGGTTGAATCAGTGGTTTCTTTTTATGAATTCCTTTTATTTTAAATTAAAACTCTATAAATTGTTAAGGTACTCAATAAACTCAATATTATATCTCAATATCACCTTGTTTGTAGTAGTAATAATGAATAGATATAATTATATAGTATTTACAAGGTTTGGAAAAATCTTACTCCTTGTTGCAATTTGTTATTCCCCCCATTTATAGATTCATCACTATCAGAAAATTTATTACAATGCTATATCTTTAACCAAGAGACTTTGTTTGCTTTAGGATTCAATAGAAATACTTCCACTTCTTTCAGCTCTGATTGAAAGACTTCTTCTATGGATCTAACCGAGATACTCATTCTACTCCTAGATCCAACCAGAAGACTTCATCTGCTCTTGAAACCAACCAAAATACTTAATATTTAATGAGTCTTGATCCACTATAGTATGATATTTTATATTCCCCTATGAGATTGTAGGATCTTACTTTCTTTTTTACTCTTCAAGTATCTTCAACAGCCTCTAATAGGTCTTCTTTCCTTGATCAATTAATTTTGATCACCTGTAATGACCAGTTGCCACAGTGCAACTATGATCGGGATGATTCTTCCTTCTACTAAAGTCCCTAATATGTGTTCAATATATGAATATAAATGCTTCAGTTTTATAATAAGGAATAGAACTTGCAAAAGGCAACACACTAATTCTTGAAATCTCAATTCATTTCATGCATGGATTGCATAGTCTTCTTATGGTATAAACCTTATAACATGTATAATATTTCATTGTTATTTTATGGGATACCCAATATTAATTTTTTTGTATCTCAATTACAATAATTCAAGATATCAAGTTCCAAAGTAGGTTTATCTTGAGTTATCATATGCTTCTTCACATGTTCATGTGTTTGAATCACATGCATGCATGCATTCACCATTATCCACTGCCTCATTCACAACCCTGAATGGGTGTAAATAATTATTCTTATACTCTTATGCACTCCCCTTCATCGTGCACATTATACACACACAATTTATTTTACTCTTTATCCAAGAATTTCCATCTTCAATCAAGGACCTTCGCACAAGTATATACATTGTATCTTCATGAAAAGTTCAACTCAAGATTTTTTGTTCTTCATGCAAGCTTGAGCACATGGTATCACAACTATATTTTGCACAACCCATAAATATTACACATCAAGGTATTGTGAAATTTCAAGTGGATTCACAGAATGGGTTCTTCATGAAGCACTTTGAGTGTATTATGCACAAGTCGAGTTCCTACAATATTCTCAACTCCCTTGCATAAGCCAAGTCATCATGGAACCACCTCATTGTGAAAGAGTTGTTTTTATGGCTCAGTTTCTTTGAAAACGAGATCAATCTCATGATTGGTATGGAATATCCTCATATACAAACTCATACATTTATAAGAAAGGATCAATGTTACTTACTCCAATTTAGATCTAAGTTTTAATTCGTGATGAGTAATATATTCAAAGCTCTAAGAATAATGTCATATCACAGATTTTATATCACAGACACATTCATTGTTTCTCAAAGAGGTTACACCAAAAAACAAGGCATACATTGTTACATGAGAACTCCTCACGTTCATGCCATTATATCTCATTATCCTCATAAGAATATAAAACTCATCCTCTTATTCGAATAGCCTACTACAGCTGAAGTTTTCATTCATGTGATTTCTCTTTCTTTGATTTATCACATGCATGTAATATGTAGCTACATGCATGAAGATCCTCAGACTAATTTTCTCTCAATATAATCCTTATATCAATTATGGATACCTTGGTTTGATAATAAGTGGTTCAAATATCTTCTCTGATGAAATGTAACAGTAGAGTGTTGTTAGAGGAAGAAGAATATGGTCGAGTTTGATCAGATGGTCGATATTTTCTCAGTCAAGAAAATCACATTATTTTCATATTTTTAATAGATGGGTGAAAAATGGTCATAGGATCATGTCCCATATCAAAAACCTGAAGTATATTCACTCTAATTTATTAGATAATCCATGTAATTATATCTCTTAGCTAGTTTTTGGGGTTCAACACCCACATACACATCACACATTACATGGGCTTGAGCCCAACAAGATTTTTTCCCAACCCATGCACCTTCTGGGAACACTCTCTGTGAGTCTTATACATTGTCCCACCCACACTTCATGGGAGCTATTCCTTCCCATTATCCTCTAACTCATGTGATTTAGCTGATGTTGGCTCCCTTAGGCATGGTATACTATGGCCCCACATGTGCCCTTGGTCAAGCCTTCGTCTTGGATTGCTTGTGGGTTGGCATCTATTTTTTTGTAAACTCTAAAAAAGTGTTATCCAAATAATTACTTAGAATTTATTTTAAGTATAGAATATTTTCTCAAGCCACAATTTTTTTCTAGCCACTTCAAATGAATTCATCCAATTGCCTTCTTTTTTCATGGAATATTCTTCACATCATCTTCAAATCATCATGAAATAATACTTCAATTGCATAGCCTTCATAACTTAGTCTTCCTGAAAATAAATATTTTCATGGAATTAACTTGTTTTATCTAATGTGGAAACTTTTTATAATATGTCTTTAAGAATTAAATATCAGAATAAACAGTCATCATATTTTTAAAGAGAATTTTCCAAGTGAGACCTTCAATGCCTTTATATGATTCCATAATAATTGTTCATGAATCACTACTTCATCCAAACTCACCAAAAATATATTGACACATTATTGAAAAAAAATGAAACATTGGTCCCAAAAAAGGTAATGAATTACATCCATATCCTTTTCAATAAAATGGTAAACAAAATAGTTGATCATGTGTATAGTGGACTACCGCCTTGCGAAACGATATAACTCATTTTCCATCACCACCTTTCAAGGATGGATATAATGATGGATTTAACTCATTTATATGATATTTAAGATATTATTATACTTTTGGAATTGTAATATCAAATATACCATTTTTACTTTCAATATAATTTAAATTACGAAAACATCACTCGTGTATACAGCGGACTACTGTCTCGCAAAGAGATGTGATTCATTTTTCACTTATGCTTTACACTGAATGTAATAAGGATAAATTTAATGAATATATGTGATATATGTGACATTATATTGATTCAGGAAATTAATATTTCATCTACATTCTTACTCTTTCACCTATTAAGGGAATGATAATGTATCTTGTGTGTACATACAACCTACCATATCCATGACGTGATGTGATCCATTCTCCATGTTCAAATTTCAATAATTATTCTAAAAATGTATCTAATGATGTAAAACTCCAATATTTTTTGGATATGTCTCGAACTCATTTATAGGTACTCATTTTCCTTATGTTGAGTAACTTTCCCTTGGGTTTTACCTTGGGATGTGTTTGGGTGAAAATTTTTATAAAAATGGAAGAAAGAGGGAAGTGCACGGTTGGCGCACAATTTTCCCTAACTGTGTGCCCTAGCCTAGAAAACCATGCAACCATGGACAGAGAGGGTTTGCATGGATGGTGCACATTTTTTCAAATCATACACCCTAAAAGTAGAAACCATGAACCCCCTATAAGAGGTGCATGGTTAGGGGAAACTGTGCACCCTGAACAGAAAACTGTGCATATAGGATTTTACTCCCTTGAAAATTATTAAAATATTTATTGAACCCCCATATAATACCCTCAAACACCCTATATCAACCCATAATAATTTTCTCTTATTTTTGGAGGCTCATGGATGGATTATAATCCCTTCTAACCTCTGTTCTTGGAAAAAAGAAGTGTAGATTGATGATATGCACCCCTCCCGGTAAGAGGATCCTATCCTGTGTGGTTTCCTTCTTCTTTCCTGTATCTCCCTCATATTTTAGAGGTAATTTTTCCTCTGTTTCATTGGATCTAGATCTAGGATTATTGGATATAGATATAGTATTGTGGGATCTTTATTATTCAATCTTAAATTAGGGTTTTGGATCTAGATCGTTCTCTTCTCCTTGTTCTTGATAGATCTGCTTCAAATTGAAGATTTCTATTAGGCCATCACTCATCAAAAAAATTAGTTATGTGGTATATAATTAAAATATTAAAGCCTTGATTTCAATTATGTGTATGTAATTTTAGAATTGATATTTTATGATTAGAAATTGATTTATAAATTGAATTAATTAATTTGGTGAATTAATTAATTGAGGAATTGTGAAAATGGGGATATTGAATTGATTGAATCGGATAATTAATTGTTGAACTAATTATGAGATATTGAGATTGTTGATTTTAGAAAATTAATTATGATATATTAATATTTATTATTTGAGATAATTAATTGTTGAATTAATTATGGGATATTGAGATTGTTGATTTGAGATAATTAATTGTTGAATTAATTATGGGATATTGAGATTTTTGATTTGAGATAATTAATTTTTGAATTAATTATGAGATATTGAAACTTTTAAATTTGATAATTGATTGTTGAATTAATTATGGGATATTTAGATTGTTAATTTGAGATAATTAATTGTTAAATTAATTATTTTTATATTGAAATTGTGAATTGATTAATTAATTATTGAATTGATTAATGGAGATAGATGTGTTTTCACAATTTATGGAATGTGATTAATTAATTGTGAATTAATTAATGGGATTGATGTGATAAACTAATTATTGAATTAGTAATGAAATTAATGTGGTTAATTAATTTTTTAATTAATTAACAGAGCAATGTGATTGTGTAATTATTGAGTTTAATTAATTAATTGGTAAATTAATAAATGGGTTATTGTGATATGTGTGAATTGAGACAATGAATAGTAATAATGGAATTCATGTGAGAATTGAGATAATGGATGGTAACAATGACATTCATATGTGAATTGAGAAAATTAATGGTAACAATTTAATTCATGTATAGATTGAGATAATAAATGGTAGCAATGGCATTCATGTGTGAATTGAGAAAATGAATGGTAGCAATGACATTCATGTGTGAATTGAGATAATGAATGGTAATAATGGAATTCATATATGAATTGAGATGAATAATGGTAATAATGGAATTCTAAGATATGATATCCCTAAAGGATAGTTTGGACTCCAGCATGGGTTGAAGTATGTATTGAGGGTTCAAGTGTCCTTGGGAACCTGGGGTTTTATGTGGTTAATAAAGAATAATTGATAATGTGATAATTGTTTACTTATGAATTGTATTTATTTATTTATACAACTGCATACACTATTATTAATTGGAAATTATTTTAGACATTATTAGTAGTGGCCTTCTGAGTTTTACTCATAGCCTAATCGGGCTGTCGTATTGCTACCCAAATATATTTCATGGTTGCAGGACAGGATAAGGTAAAAGGCCATGTGTTAAATGGCTGATTCATGATGAAACATGGATGAAATAATCGGATGTGGTTCAGGAAACACTTGGGATTTTTCAGTGTATTTACTTTTTATTTTCATTTTGACACATGGAACATACTTTGGCATGAAATATATACTATTTAGTTTTGATATTGTATTTTCAGTTTTAGCCATCTTGTGATTCTAGATCATTCAGGTTATATTATATCATCCTTTGGTTATTATTTATTTATTTATACTGGTGTATTACTCTAATAAAGTGGGTATAGTCTCCCTATGAATGATAGTTGAGTATGCATGCATCACTATAGGCACTCAGGGTTATTTTGTGACATTCATCATTTTATGCATGCATGGGAAAATGGGTTTTGGGTAAGTTTTTGAACTTGAACTATTTTTCCATGCTTGTGAAATTGAAATGATAATGTACCTAATATGAAATTTAGAATTTTGTAATAATTAAAGATGAGGATAAATGGGTGTATGTTGAGAGACTTCCGTATGATAATGAGTTTACCCTTTGTTAATCAAGACCTAGATGTAGGATGGTTAAGGGTAGGGATAGTTTCTAAGTTTTGACTGTGTAGCATGGTTTGGGGGAAAGACTTGTTGTGTCTTTTTTCCTATAAATGTGTTAATTTTGTGAACTATATACTAAGGTTTTTGTTTGAAATTATAGAGATATGCCTCCATGAATATTATTTTTGAGAGGATGATAAGATGATATGGCTTGAGATGATCTACCATTAGTGGAACCCGAGGCACCGATAGTGTCAGGTGAGGAAGAAGGGGAAAAGTTGCGAGAAAAATTTTCTCACTTTATAAAGTTTATGGAAATAGACCTAGAGCGGGTTGTGAGGGGTATGTTTGAACTTAAATGAGATTTTCATTTGTATCACCCTCATAATTTTACTAGGGATGGTGTACCTAAGGAAGATGAGTTCTGGATTGAGTTCATCAAGACTATACTTGACCATTTGAAGACTCTTTCTAAGAATAGGGTAAAGTTGGTTGCTTATATGCTATGAGGATTAGAGAAGTGATGGTGGGACGTTCAGGCTTGAACTAGATTGGATAGTGGTATGTTATGGAAGGACTTCTTGGATAAGTTCTTGGATCACTTCTATCCAAATATGTTGAGGTAGGAAAGAGAAACTGAGTTCATACAGTTGAATTAGGGGAGTATGTCTGTGATGGACTATGTTGGAGGCTTTAAAAACTTGCAGCACTTTGCTCCAACATTGATAAAGGATGAGACGGCTATGGTAATATGTTTCTAGGATGGACTTAAATATGAGATTAATTCCTAGGTTAACAACTTTTGATTAAATAAGTTTGTTGAGTTAGTGGATCAGGCTCTCATAGATGAGGGAAAAAATGAAGGAGGATTCCAGTGTAGGACAAGTGGTTTTTATTGGATGATCAAGAGGAATGTCTTCTGTGAGTAGGAAGCATTTCTATGAGAATGTTACTCAGGGGAAAAGCAGTAAGAGTGTCCAGGGGAAGTATCAGTTAATTAGGACCTTGTATTTTTTGTCACCAATGTGGTTTGTAGGTCCACTATCGTAAAAACTATCCCCAACTACCCATATATTGTTGATCTTATGGTGGGATGGGAAATTTAAAGAAGTTATTTAGGAACCTATGGTAGATAAGTAGTGATGGAGGAGCTATACATAACCAAGGTTCAATAAGGGGATCTTCTACAGCGTATCAGCCTGGATGCTAGAGTTCTAATGTCTGAGGTGGTAGAGGTAGTGGAAATAGAGCTTCTAAGTAAGATAGACCGTATTAGTAGAATGGTGCATCATAGAGGACTTAGGTTTTATTTTATGGAAGAGGGTAAAGATAGTTCCATGTCATTCATCCTACACTTGTGGATAGTAAGTCTATTCCATCAACAGTGAGAGGTATTTTTCTTATAGATTCTATGTTGTATATATGAGTTTTATTTTTTTTATGGAAAAGGGATAGGGTTTGGAATGTTTTTAAAAATGGGTCTTTAGATGCATGAACGGGGTTCAAGCATCCTTTATGAAGTCTCTAAAGGATTCCTGAACCCCGTTCATGCATCCTACAGAAAGGTTAAAAAAATCATCATTTATTTAGAAGAAAAAACTTCCTATGTATTTGATTAATTCAATTACAACCCCTTTCTATTCAGTATTTTTTTGTTAACAAAGGAAGAGATATTTAGAAAAAGATTTATATTTCTATAACATGATATTCCAGAATGTTCTACAGTAATTAGATTTGATTCTAATTAATATATTAATTCTGGAATTAATTTAATATTTCTTCATTTACCTCCCCCTAAAGAGAAACACTCATAAACATCAGTTTTGAAATCTTATATAACTTCACCAAGGATGATCTTCTTCAATACTTATTCATAAATATGTTAACACATTCTTAACCCTCTTAAGGATTTTTTCTTATTTTAGAAAAATATGAAATAAATATTTTTCATAATGTCCATAACTTTATCACATGATGGAGGTATTTTAACAGTAAAATCCTCCAGTGAAGACTCTGTACCAGTAAAACATGTGTCCTTTTATAAAGTTTGAATATGTATTTTCTCAAAATTGGAAAAATGAAATTCTAATTCCATACATCTCATATTGTTGTTTTTTTATCTTCAATCATAATCAACTACTCTTCACAATTATTCATTATTCATTGAAATTCTTCTTCATACAATTTATTTTTTTTAAACAAAGAATCATGTTCCATAATTTTATGATTCAAATCATTGATATCAATAAAATTTTTCAATATTTCATGATGTTCACAGATCTTTTCATCTAGAGTATTAATATTTATTAATGATTACAAAATAGAAATTATTAATTTTGGAAGATAATTTGATGAAAGTAAGACACTTATTAAAAAAAATAGAACTCTATAAATGATAATAGTAATGCACATACATAATGTATCGTAAATCAAAAAAAACATAATCTACACCTTTGGAGTGGATGATCCTTTTTCCCACAACCAGGTGTAAACTGGATGCATTCACATCGTGTTTGTATCTGTCTGGGCTCTGGCGTACGCTGCACATCATCCTCAGCAGCCACCCTCACATCCTCATGTGTGACAGGCAGTGGATGTATAGTCTCACCGTCTGTACCCTGTCCTGTATATAATGATAGTAGAGGCTCGATGGAACTCTCACCAACATGGAAATAATATGGATGTTGTGATGAGGATGTCTGTAATAAATAATTGAGCTCAACCTAATCAACGTATGTATCTACCTGTGGCTAAGCATGAGAATATGGAGGAGCATATGACTGGTCATGCGGAACACCCACCTCCTGTGGAACAGCAGCATCTAACTGATCAATCTGAACATACTCCTCTTGTAGAACAGTAAGATCTATAACAGGGTCATTACCCCTGGTACATCTATATGAGCCTCAGTAGGCTCCTCAGCCTCCTCAGCATGTGGTGGATCAAAGAAAGTGGCATGAAAAATCTCGTCCATCGAAGGAATCAACTGTGATACAAGGGTGTGAAAATATGCTGGGTCAAATACGATGTGCTCTACTAGATCATACATGTGTAGTAGACAACAGATACAATCATCCTATGAAAAAAAATTGTGTTGTTAAGTAATATGAATAAAATTTTCACTGAATTGTGGAAGGAACTATGTATACCAGCTCATGAAAGCCTCATCTGTTTCTTGTCAGAAATCTGACTGGGGACCTGTAGTACCAAGCTGCATAATCCATCTGATCCACCAAATGAAAATGCATTGTCCCCACCCCTCGCAACTGGAAGTCCTATCGTCTATCCCATAAATCAATATATCTGGCATAGTATCTCCTCCAATCAAAATATCTCTTCCCTAACATCTTTAGGGAATGCAATGAATCTAACTGACTGGGCAGGTCAGGAACAGGCTGAAAGAATCCGAACTGCCTCATAACTTTTTTAGTCTAATGCCACTCAACTATATGAAAATGAATCAATGGAACCCTACAGGAGACAATAGAAAGCATCACCATACAGTACGGTGTAAGACTCTGGATAATATCATATGTATATGGAATCCATAAAATATGAAAGAAACAATAAATAATCATTTAATAAATGAATACATGTATAGTAAATAATAAATATTTAACAATATAAATAATAATCACTTACATCGCATGGTCGAATGTTTTCCAACATAAGTTTGTAGGCTTGGACATTGTGTCTGAGGGAATCTGAATGTCAATGTGCCTGACTCCACCTGTAGATAATATTTTTATATTTACATTTCATAATAGAAAGTTATACAATTAAGTTAGATAATATAAGGAAGTAATAACATACTAACGTCCACGCAGAGCCTCTGCTACAATATCTGCTGGTAATGGAACATGAGCATGTGGAGCTAAACAAGGGATTTGCTCCCATACCCACATCTATAGAAGAACCATGCATCCCATGATTTGCATCTTATAGATGCAACATGCACTACATAATGCCTTGTAGGTATATGCTAGACAAGAAGACCACCATCTATATCGGTCAGCCTCATCCAAATCCTCCAAAAAAGATAAATACATCAAATGTACAAAAGTAGTGTATTGATCAACAAAAAGTGTGCCACCGATCAGCCTCAAAATATATGCATGTAAAAATCGTAGCACGGGGATCTCATCAGCATCATCTCCTAACTGTGTGAAGTGTTGTTCTAACCAAGGCATGCGTAATCGACCACCAACGATGGTCCTTCCATCATCAGGGACTTCTATGCCTAGTATTCTATGAACAAGATCTGGAAAATCTACTCCAAATCGACCAGTCAGAGTCGCACCATCGATGGGGAGACCCAACATAATGGCCACATCCTGCAGGGTAATAGTCATCTCCCCCTATCTAAAATGGAATGTATGTGACTCTAGCCTCCATCTCTCTACAAGTGCAGAAATGATATGATGATCAAGAAAGGCGAAGTCACACATCGCTACACCATAGAATCCAACACGATAAAGATGAGGGATGATAGCGGGAGGTGGTGAGGTATGATGGAAATGGTGAGATCTGCGTACACTCAACAGAATCACTGGACTTCCCTCTAAAAGCAGTCATGATGCATGAGTAGCCTGAGATATGAGCAATGGAAAATTTTTCATATGCACAAATGATATCATCGTTACTTTATTATAGTGAATTCAATAAAAAAATTCAAATATTATTTAAATAAATATAAAACAATGAAATAAAAAATGATTGTGTTAATATTTTCGATTTATACTTGATTTGTTGTGTGTGTATTAGTGTTTGTATTACTTTACCAATCCCCTTAATAAATAAAGCACCCTATTAACTAATTTTTAGATTCAATATTTATGAGGTATGCATTAATTAAAACCTATAGAGGTATTCTAAGCATTTCATGTGGGATTCCATGAGATATTTCTTTCATTCTATGTTGTTTTTTTAAACAGTTTGAGTATCAAAAAATTCTTTATTAGAGAATCAAAAAACCAGACAAACCAAAATTGAAACATGTTAGAAATAGAGAAAGTCAGAAATAAAAGGATTAAATACTAAAACTTCCACATACAAATCAAAATATACATATTCGTGATACAATACACAAACTCGATCATGGATGATGAGATGTGGAGATTTGTACTGCCACTTGGGGACATCTCTTATGAGTATGTCCTTATGCATGAAAAATACTGCATCGTATTCTCCCTCCTCGTTGTCGAGGCCAATCCATTTCATTTCTGATTCAACTTGATTTTTTTCTTCCTCAGGGCCATAACCTAGTAGTATAAAGCTAATAATTTAAAAAATTACAGACATTGAAAAATCATAAATGAAAATATAACCAAATTATGAAACCTATAAATATCATGGATGATGGTCGGATAATCAGCAGGTAATGAGATAGAATGAAAGTCACCAACAGGAATCCAAGATGCACTATAATAGTTAACCAAAGTTCTCATACGATACATTGGGTCAACATATGGCTCCCATGATATATTTACTAAAGCACAAGCTGCGATAACATGTGCACATGGATATCTAAATGCCTGAAAGTTTCCTCAATCACAGTATCTATTATCTAACATCACTACAAACAGTCGACCACTAGTGCATGTAGCCCAGTTGTAGCACAATATTACCTAAAAGCTCATCTTTTCACTGTTAGAGGATAGAACAGCCCATCTTGAAGCCTCATTCAGTATCGAATCAATATCACTTTGTAAATGCTGCGTAAAACGCATTCCATTTTTCATCCTCTGATAGGCCTTTTGGTACTGGTCAACAAAGTAGTGAACACATCTATAAAATTTCTATTTCACTAACCCTGTGATAGGAAGTTTTCACACACCCTTGAAGACCCCATTTATGCACTCCACTATATTAGTGGTCATATGGCCATATATTCTGCCACCATCATATGTTAATGACCATTTTTCCTTCGAAATCTGCATCATATATTCATATACATCTTCATTGGCAGTTCAGATCTCTTAAAGGCGTCGATCAAACCTTTCTTGTTAGGGATCATATTCTGAAACCATAATAGAATAATATATTAAAATGGAGAATAAATTTTGTTTTAAAAAATAAGTTTAGAAAAACATACCAAACTTGAGGATCACCTTATTTATAGCATCATCTCTGAAATGCTTATGCACATTACTTGCAATATGTCTAATGCAATAATGATAATAAGAATTTGGCTCAGTCCATGAAACCCCATCACTAACCATGGCCTCTATAATCGCTCGATGGTGATTAGATATCAGACACACGCCATGGTTTTGTGTGACATGAACACATACACATGCCAAAAACTAGCTCTAACATTCAAAATTCTCCTTTTTAACAATATAAAAAACAATTGGAAGAGGAGCACGATTACCATCCTGTGTGGAATAAATGAGTAGAACACATGTATAATTTCCATAAAAAAAGTTCCATCGACATGAATAAATTGTTTACAATAGGGAAAGGAAACAATCCATGGACTGAATGCCCAAAAAACCCTATTGAACTTCACCTTTGTTTGATCAACTCAGTGATTGGGGGATACATACTCAATAGTGTCCAACTGATAAACAATATGATTATTGATAGATAACAATTCCATAAGTTGTGGCAACATAGCATAATATTAATCCCAATCACCAAACACTTTTACAATTGCCTTCTATTTTGCATTTTATACTTTGGTATATGATATCTTATAGTTATACAACTTTTGAATTCTTTCCTGAATAAGGGAAACGGGAACATCCTGACATGTTCGTATCATCTCACAAATAACATTTGATATAAACTCTAGATCAAGGGAAGAGTGATCCTACGACAATCTTGGATGCACACAAGTGTGTGGCCCTTCTAATTTGGTTATCCTCCAATATGAAAAAAAATATCAAATATTTCCCTTAATTGAAATTTACATTATGGGCCATATTTTTCACAATAAATAATATATTTTGTCTTCTTTGACTCATCAACCACAAATGTAAAATGTTTCTAAATGTGGTATTAATTTATCAAATTTTTCATCACCAATTTACTTTCAAATTCCTTCCCGACATAGATGGCGTTATCATTTGATGCAGACATATTCCCTATAATTCCAGGGAATTTAGAAGTCAGTGTAATGACATCCCAATCAAAATGTTTTTCATGAGACATTCCTTTAACTAAGGAAATCAATACTGAAGTATTATTACCACTAACCGGTGGATGTCGTGGATGTCTGTCTCTCAAAGGAACCTCAGAAGGTTCATTTCCCACATCACCCTCACCCACATCTCTCAAAGGAACCTCAAAAGGTTCATTCCCCACATCACCCTCACCCACATCATCTCTTGATGGATCCCTAGATTCTTCTTCCTCAGATAAACTTTAATTCACTATATCAGCACACAAAGGTATGTCATCTACATTTCCTTATAAATTTTGATCATCTTCTTCATAATTTTCTTCTAATACTGGAGTCAAATGAGAAGGAGGAAATGCAAAAGAATGGTGTGAAGGAACAACTTGTACAGAGCTCACAAAACACAGTTTTGTAGTAGTCAGTTTCACCACATCTATTTCATAAATCACCACATACAACTCCATCAAACCATTAGCACATTGTTGTCTAAATAAGGAAGATGCATCCATCCAATCATCATCATCGACCAAAGGGTACTCGGTGCACCAGAAACGTTCAGGATGTTGTAGATGTCGATATGTGATTGAAGAAATGGATTGATCGAACCTCATTTTTAACCGATTATGAATCTTATTGTGAACTACATCCAATTTCATACAACCATGAAGATTTACCACTCTGACAGGTGGCACACTATAGCTAAATCCCTGGTCTGTATAAATGGTCTCACCATTGCAATATATTTGTGCAGACATTATTACCTATAAAAAATAATTTATAAAATATTATATACTACAGCAATATTTTACATTATTTAATATAATGTTATATATTTTAATTAGTTATGAATAATTAATCATGACTTGATCTTGAGACTTATGATTAGTTTATCATTATTTGATAAACTAACCAAAACCTATGGGTAGACTCATGGAGTCTTTATTATCAAATATTTCAACAATCGTTAGTCTCCTTTCAAACAAAAACACCTCATGTCGAATGCTTGTTCTTGAACTCCTCTTTGGGGATACCTCTTTAGGGATGCCTCTTTAGGGACACCTCTTGTTGATTTCCTTTTAATTACAAATTTACTCACATGCATGTGAGGGGCTATAGGGGAATGAAATACATAACTATTTTTAAGCGGACATATAGGTCCTTACATACTTAGTCAGAGATGACTCACATGTCATTAATACCGAAAAATAAATTCAATTATTACAAATTTAATAACCACATTCACAAAACAAGACATGCAATTTCAATTATGCATCGGTCGGTCATCTCAAGATCATTCATCACACAACTTACCATGTTTTTTAGTATACTTATTATATCTATTACTATATTAAATAGATATTAAATATCTACACCTCTTTTATATTTAATAATTTTAATTATAAATAATATAATTTAAAAAAAATATTTATACAAAATTGTTTTTCTACCATTAACAGAAAAAAATTTCTATATATTTTTTAATAAATTTAAATATGATACATATAAATAATATATTATTCACAAATTTTATTACTAGTGTATAAAAATATTATAATTTATTTAAATATTACTATCAAAATAATATTTTTTATAACAAATTTAATTTTCATAAACATTCAATATGAATTCATACAACATTTTAGACATGACATAATTAATTTTCCTAAACATTCAATATGAATTCATACAACAAACACATCGTTCATAAATTAAATCATAAAAAAGACACTAATTTACACATTAATACATATGAAATAAATAAACCATACACACAAACACTAGTTTCTACATATCACAAATCAAATAAACAAATCATACAAATGAAATAAATAAACACAATTAAACAATTGAAAATTTAAATATAAATATTACCTTCTTAAAAGCAGCAAAAATTTGTTGAGAAATAAATTATGTAGGGATTCTCAGAAAAATCTAGAGGAGAAGAATAAATTTGGGGGGGAGACCCCTTTTATAGATTTTCTCGGCCGGATGTGTGAACCCCATTCACACATCTTCGGCATGGAGAGATGTGTGAACGGGGTTCACGCATCCTTCAAAGACAGGATAAAGGATGCGTGAACCCCTTTCATGCATCTCTCTACGTCAAAGATGTGTGAACGGGGTTCACACATCTGGAGACCCATTTTTAAAAATATTTCAAACCCTATCCCATTTCCATAAAAAAATTCTAAAACCCATATATACAAAAACTCCTTATCCAGTTCCTTATTTGATATTGGTGCCTCTCATTCCATTATTTCTACAAAACTTGTGAATGGTTTGAGCCTAGAGGTGGAGTTCATAAGAGGGGTGTTGAAGATAGAGACACCTCTAGGAACATGGTTGAGAGACATTTTCTTATGCAAGGGGTGTTCTCTTGAGGTTTGAGAGTATAACATTTTGTGTGATCATTGCATCCTTTACATGTCAGGATTAGACCTAATTATGGGTATGGAATAGTTAGTATAATACCAATACCACATTTATTGTTACCAGATGAGAGTGGATTTTACATATCCTAAGGGTAAAAATTATATTCATCATGGATAGTGGGATATCCAAGTGGTCCAAGCAAGTCCAATTACTCAGCAACTGGGAGAGCTCACAGCCCAAGTTTCTAGTTTGTTGCTGGATGACAAGGGCCTAAAATAAGATTTATTTCCTCCCATAGAGACAGGTTTTAGGATGTGTTTCCTGAAGACTTATCAGGGATTCCACCTGATAGAGACATGGATTTTACAATTGAGATCATGTTGGGAATTGAGTTAGTTTCTATTCTACCATAAAAAATGGAATCAACAGAGCTTTAGAATATTAAGACTTGGTTGGAAGAGTTTGAGGATAAGGTATTTATATATCTGAGTGTATCACCTTGGGGTTCTCCAATGTTTTTTTCAAAGAAGTCTGATTGGACTTTATGCTTGTGTGTTGATTACCAGAAGTTCAACTAGATGATAGTGAAGAAACATTATCCCCTTCTGTGTATCGATGACCTTTTTTAATAGTTGAGTGGAGATTTCATCTTCTCCAAGATCAACTTGAGATTAGGGTATCATTGGTTGAGATTTCATCCTTCATCTATACTGATTACTACTTTCAAAAGTAGGTATGGCCTATATGAGTTTTTCTTAATGTTATTTGGGTTGACAAATGCACCAACAGTGTTTATGGCCTTGATGAACAGAATCTTCCATCCATACCTGGATCATTTTGCAGTAGTACTTGTGGATGACATCTAGGTATACTCCAAGACTCATGATGACCATTCCCAACATCTTGAAATATTCCTAAGTACATTGAGAGAGAATCATCTATATGTCAATCTATCTAACTTTAGGTTTTGGATTGACCAGGTACACTTCTTTGGTCACATCATCTTGAAGGAAGGTGTGTTAGTAGACCCATATAAGGTTCATGTAGTGGTTTCTTGAGAGAATACCAAGAAAATTTTTTATATTAGTAGCTTTCTGGGGTTAGCTGGATATTATCAGAGGTTCATCAAAGACTTTTCTGGATCAGTATCACCACTTTTAGGATTGAAAAAATGGTATAAAATTTTAATGATCGAAATAATGTGATAATTCCTTCCTATATTTGAAGAAGTTCTTGAAATCAGCACCAATATTGATCCTACCTAAGCCAGGTGAGGAGTACATGGTGTTTTTTGATGCCTTTGGGATCGGACTCGGAGCTGTGTTAATTCAGGGAGATCGAGTTGGGGAATATGGATCTCATTAGTTGAGGCCACATGAATATAATTACCCTACACATGACCTCATGTTATCTGTAGTGGTCTATGATCTAAAGTTTTGGCAGAATTATCTGATGGGAAAAAAGTTTACTATGTATACGGATCACAAGAGATTGAAGTATATCATTTCTCAATGATATTTGAATATCTGGTAGCAGATATGGGTTGAGTATATGAAGTTGTTTGATTTTGATCTAGTATATATGCTCGGGAAGGGAAATATTTTAGCTAATGATTTGAGCAAGAAAAATCATACTTGGGCGGTTCAGGAGTCTATTGTTAAGTGGAAGATGATGAATTTTCTAGAGGAGATGCACATTCTGGTTTAGGAGAGTCTAGAGTAGATGAATCTCATGTCATTTATAGTGGAGTCTATACTTTTGGGATGGATCAAGGATAGACAATATGAGGATCTGGAATGATTGACCTTGAGGGAAAGCCTTGAAGGTGGGGAGTAACTTTCTGATTGGATCATATATAATCATGAGATCATCTATGTTAGGAATCAGGTTGTTGTGCCTGCGAGCATATGGTAGGATCTGATGTGTGATTTTTATGCCTCAAAGTGGGTGGTACACCCAGGTGTGACCAAAATTAATTGTGATCTATGGTGAAAATTTTGGTGGTTGGGTATTAAAAAGGATATAGTGGGGTTCATGACATGACGTTACACCTGTCAACAGGTGAAGGTTGGGCATCAAAGACCTTGTGGTTTACTACATTCATTTCCCATTATATAACGAAAGTGGGATGACGTTACTATAGAATTTTTCATGGGTCTCTGAAGAAATCCTTGAAATAATGACATTATTTGGGTTACTGTAGACTGTTTGGAAAAGGTAACACATTTCTTTCCTATACGGGAAACCATCTCAGTGGATCAGCTGGGAGAAATTTATGTTTGAGAGATAGTCCATCTATATGGGGTGTCGCAGAATACTATTTCAGAAAAAGACTCTCATTTTACTCTACACTTATGGAAAGGTTTGTAAAATGCACTTGGTACATAGGTTTTTTTGAGTATGGATTTCCACCCACAGATAGATGGGTAGTCGGAGCATACTATACAAGTGATTGAGGATATGCTGCAAGTATGTGTTCTTGTCTTAGGTGGGTCTTGGGAGAAGCACCTAGAACTTGTAGAGTTTTCCTATAACAAAACTTATTAGGGAATTATATAGATGGCACCATACGAGGATATTTATGGTAGGCCATTAAGATCACCCCTATGCTGGATGTAGGAAGGTGAGTCAAAGTTATTGGGACTAAGTCTCATGCAAGAGACATTGGAGCAGGTACAACTGATTTGGAATCATATGGATATCACTCATAGTAGACATAAGTTGTATGCTGATAGACATCGATGAACCCTAGATTTTACAAAGTGTGATCATGTATTCCTTTGGGTTTCTCCTAGATTGGGTCACCACGGGATACGGAGATAGGGAAAGATGGTTCCCATGTTAGTTGGACCATTTTAGGTTGTGGAGAGAATTGTGCTGGTGGAAAACTAATTGGATCTTCCATATAGATGCAGTGTTATTCATGATGTTTCCATGTGTCACAACTTTAGCAGTATAATCCCAAACCTTTTCATGTGATTGATGTGGATGGCATTGAGCTTGAGATAGATGTTTCCTTTGAGGAGTGTTTGATATGTGTGTTGAATCACAATGAGAAGGTGTTGAGTAGAAAGATCATGTAGATAGTTCAAATTTTGTGGTAACATGGTCATGTTAAGGAGGAAACGTAGGATAGAGGAATAGATATGAGGGCTTAGTGGACCAATATTTTCGACTCCAAATCTTAGAGATGCTTGGGATTATAGCTCAAATATGAGCTCTTATAACATGGGGAGATTATAAAACCCCAGACTTTTCTGGAGATGTTTGGGGATCCTTTATAGGTACTCTTTTTACCTTTGTTGAGTAATTTTTGTTTGGTTTTTACTTTGGGGTGTTTTGGGGGAAAATTTTGAGAAAAATCGAAGAAAGAGGATAGTACACGGTTGGCGCACGATTTTCCCTAAACTTGTGCCATGACCCAGCAAACTGTGCAACCCTATACAGAGAGGGTTTGAACTGATGGTGCATGGTTTTTCAAAATGTGTGCCCTAAAATTAGAAACCATTTCCCACAAAAAGAGTTTCATGGTTATGGTGCATGGTTAGGGGGAACTGTGCACCCCAAGAAACAAACCATGCGTACAGGATTTTACTCCCCAAAAAATTATTAAAATATTTCTTGAACCCACAAATAATGCCACCAATCACCCTAGATTGAATCATAATCATTTTATCTCATTTTTTTAGGCTCCCAGTTAGATTCCAAGACCTTTCAACCTCTGTTCATGGTGAATATAATGGAAGATTGAAGATCTACACCCCACCTGATAAAAGGATCTTATCTCGTGTGGTTTCCCCTATCTTGTATCTCTGTCATATTTTAGAGAGAAGTTGTCCTCTTTTTCATTGGATCTATATCTAGGATTGTTGGATATAGATCTAGGATTGTGGTATCTTTATTTTTCATTCTTGAATTAGGGTTTTGGATCTAGATCATGTTATCCACTGTATTCTTGATAGATATTCTTAAAATTGGGGATTTCTATTGGGAAATCGCTCATCAATGAATTGAGGTAGGTTGTCTATAATTCAAATCTCAAAGTCTTGATTTCAATTGCATGTATGAAATTGTAGAATTTATATTGTATTATTATCAATTGATTTCTTCATTGAATTAATTAATTAAGGAATTTTGAAATTGGGGATATTGAATTGATTGAATCAGATAATTAATTGTTTAATTAATTATGAGATATTGAGATTTTTTGTTTGAGATAATTAATTGTTGAATTAATTAGGAGATATTGATATTGATTATTTGAGATAATTAATTCTTGAATTAATTATGGGATATTGAGATTATTGATTTGAGATAATTATTTTATGAATTAATTATGAGATGTTGATATTGTTGAATTAGATAATTAACTGTTGAATTAATTATGGGATATTGAGATTGTTTATTTGAGATAACAAATTATTAAATTAATTATTGTTATATTGAAATTTTGAATTGATTAATTAATTTCTGAATTAATTAATGGAGATATATGTGTTTACACAATTGATGGAATGTGATAAATTAATTTTGAATTAATTAATGGGATTTATGTGATAAAATAATTTTTGAATTAATAATGAAATTGATGTGGTTAATTAATTGTTGAATTAATTAATAGATCAATGTGATTGTATAATTTTTAAGTTATATTAATTAATTGGTAAAATAATTAATGGGTTGTTGTGATATGTGTGAATTGAGACAATGAATGGTAACAATGGAATTAATGTGAGAATTGAGATAATGTATGGTGACAATGAAATTAATATTTGAATTGAGAAAATAAATGGTAACTATGTAATTCATGTGTAAATTGAGACAATGAATGGTAAAAATGGTATTCATGTGTGAATTAAGACGATGAATGGTAACAATGGAATTCATTTATGAATTGAGATAATGAATGGTAACAATGGAATTCATATTTGAATTGATATTAAGAATGGTAACTACGTAATTCTAAGATATGATATCTCCCAATGATAGTTTGGACTTCGGCATGGGCCAAAGAATATATTTAGGGTTTGGGTGTCCTTGGGAACCTGGGGGTTTATATGGTTAAATAAATAATAATTGATAATGTGATAATTTTTTACTTATGAATTGTATTCATTTATTTATACAACTTCATACACTATTATTGATTGTATATTGTTTTAGATGTCGTTGGTGGTGGCCTACTAAGTTGTACTCACATCCTACTTGGGCTTCCTAATCAGTACCTGAATAGATTTCATGGTTTCAGGATAGGATAAGGGAAATGTCCCTATGTTAAATGGATGAGTTGGGATGTAACATAGATGAGGGAACCATATGTGGTTTGGGACCCGCTTTGGAGTTATCAGTGTCTTTACTTTTGAGTTGAATTTTGAAACTTGGCACATACTTTGGCATGACATATCTACTTTTAGTTTTGATATTTTATTTCTATATTTAGTCATCTTGTGATTATGGATCATTTAGGTTGTGTTATATTATCCTTTGGTTATTGTTTATTTATCTCTATTGGTGTATTACTCTAATAAATGGGGTATAGTCTCCCCATAACTGATATTAGACCCTCGCTACTAGTCGGTAGCCTCTAGCATATGGAGAGGCGTGCTTGAGGTTATGTGACAGACCGACTTAGGGAACCAATGTGTTTCACCTAGTTCAGGACATTAAAAATGAAAAAAAAATGATATTTATAACATTAATATCATTCTTGAGATGATTTATCTATCTCATATACAGAAGAACTATAAAATTCATGACAAAATATGCATGAGAAAACAAGACAGTTAACACCTAAATTAATGAAATTAATGAAATATCATTAAAAAACGGGAGATAATATGTTATAATAGGATAATATATCATATTATAAATATGGATATGATTATTTTATAAATTAATAACATGATTAAAACCATTATATAGCAGATAAAATCACATTCAACAAAAAGGAAGCATGGTGTAAGGGACTTCGTATCAATTTCCTTTCATTGATGCATATTTTATTATCATAAACCTAATTCCTTTTATATGGTATAAATACTTCCCCTTTTACATGTAATATAATTAATTATTCATACATCACGGTATTTTTAGTTTAATTTTAATTATTTCATCCAAGTGGATTTTACTTGAATCTTACTGAGTGGTAAGGGACTTCGTCTCAATTTTTCTTCATTGAGGCATAATTTATTATTATGAAACTAATTAATTTTATATGGTGTACATACTTCATATTTAATGGTATTTTATGTTCAATTTTAATTATTTCATCCAAGGGGATTTTACTTGAATGTTACCAAGTGGTAAGGGACTTAGTTTCAGTTTCCCTTCATTGAGGAATATTGTAATGTTATTCACCTAATTTATTTCATATGGTTATATGAAATACCATGATTTATTAATAATTCATGTTATTTTAAGTTTAAATTTTCATTATTTAATCCAAATTTATTTGGCTTAAAAATTAGCAAGTGGAAAAGAAATTCATAACTCAATTTATTTTTATTGTGTTATATTACTTCTTCATTGTCTTTGATATTATATGATTATGTTTGTATTGAATTTTGACTATACTATATTTCATATACAATTGTTTAATGTGGATTTAAATTTTATACACATAATCGATTCATTGGTTAATTCTCACATCAACTTTATGATCTTTGTAAGGGTTTATTTCACTATATCATTTTAATCAGTTTTTTTTTATGCTTGAATTTCCATTGAATAAAATTATTTGATCATTGGATGATAAATCCATTTCATTTTATTCTCCTATGGTTATTCATGAATTTTTCAAGTAATTATACCATTTTTTCACTCATTAGTACTTAAAAAAAATTAGAACTTATTTTCAAGAAAATATGACTTTATTTCTCTCTTTAGTCGAAAATCATTTTTCATCAAAATTCATGTTTTATAAAAAAATAAAAAATATTTTTAACCCTTTTACAAATTATTTATTTAAAAAATCACTCATTTTGAATTTTAAAAAAAATCAATATTCATGTCATTTTCAAATAAGGACCGTTTGGTTTTTACCAAAAAAGTAAAAGGAATCTTTGTTTTAATGTGTATGGAATGAATAGAATTTACAACCATCATGAACACTAAATATTTTAAATATTATCTTATAAGTTTCAAAGATTATTTTTAAATAAAAATATGTTCGAAATGTTTTTTAAGATTTTAGTTTGAAGAGGTTATTTTTAAAGTGCAAAGGTTATTTTTCTCAAGAATGTTTTAAAGGATCTTTTTATGGGGTTTATATTCATCAAAGACAATAACCCTTATTTTAATTATGCTCCACTAGGGATATATTGTGTTGATACCATCCTTATTCATTATATGGATGGTTTATGATAATTTTGACCAAGGAAGGTATTTACATTCACTTTCATGATTATTTCTGTAGTCATTAACTTTCCCATGAAATATTCAATTTCCTATGATCATTGGACATTAAATTTCTCCTAAATATCCATATTATTTATCATGTATATGTGTATTTCCTAAACCATATATCATTTTTAAATATGTGTTATACATTGAAAGTTATTTTCTTATATGGGAAAATAATGATATATCTATACTCTTTACTCAATGTGAATATTTGATAATAAGGAACATTGTTCATGAATTAAATCAATTATTCGATATATGAGGAATGCTTTGGATATACAGTGATGGGTGGGGACAAAAAGTATATATCCCCTAGATTCATTGATAGTCTCATGATGCTAATCAATAATATAGAATTAAATAGGTTTCTACCTATAGTTCTAAACCGTCTTTTGAAAGGTCTTGGCGGTAGAGGTATCATGATGCCTAAGATCATGAAGTCCAATAATTAATCATTTCCTTCATTAAGAATTCAGTTATTATTATCCATGATATTTTCACAATGATATTATATATTGATTCATTTCATTCTTAGTTATTGATTAAATGACTTGTGTTTTCAGTAATTTAACTTGTCATATTTATTATGACTTATCTATTCATGATATTAAAGTTATTTAAATGGAATGTTTGTTCAGTTATTTACCATTACATATTGATTATTCATTATCTATTTATGATAGTCAAGTTATTTAAATTGAATTTATGTTTCGTTATTTACCTTTCCATATTGATTATTCCTTATCTCTTCATAATAGTAAATTTATTTAAATGGTGTGTTTTTTCAATTATTTACCTTTACATATTGATTATTCCTTATCTAATAATGATAACCAAGTTATTGATTAATTGGAATGTTTGTTTTGATATTTACCTTTCCATATTGATTATTATTCATTTACTCATAATAGCTTCCTCTTTTCATAACTCTTATTAATCATATGAGATCACATGTATTTTTTTTATTTTAACAAGAATTCAGGAAGTGTAATGTGAATTAAATGCAAGGATATTCTATAGGTAATAATTATATTTTTGAAAAACAAATATGTTATAATTTTTGTATTCAAATGTAATGAAATACTCAAGTATGTATCTATTTTACCAAAACTACTAAACTATTCGGTCCATTGGGTTGTGATTACTTATATTTTATTTCAATGTAATAATGAAAAAACTAGCTATAGGTTATTTGGGTTGGTTTCATTATAGAATAAATGAGTCTTACATTTTATATTATTCAGTTACTACTAATGATTCATGTATTAATTAAATATTACTTTAGTATTAGATACCATAAACAACATTCATTCCTTCATGGAATAATGTATCCTTATGTTCAATGGTCACATGAGATAAATTTTTTGTTAATACTTAACAAAAGTTCAACTAAAACCCTTAAACATGGAAATTATAATTTGTGTACTTCTCACTATTGACTTAGGAATCACTCTTTATCATCCAATTGGAGAATTCACCTTACTTATTGTAACATTTATTTTCTTACTTGACTAGTGTATTTAAATACACATATTTGATAGTAATATTGTATTTAATACCTAATAATTATGATAGAAAAATCACATACTATGATGAATATACACTAAGTGGGAGCCTCTATTTACTTGTACTTCAAATCAATTCATTTTATCTTTCATAGACTTATCCCGAGACTTGCAAAGAAATTATCCTCATGTATAATGATTATCCTTTTTATTTGAAGGAAGTTGTGAATGTGCCTTTGGAGTGACACTTTTAATTGCCCTTTTCATCTTGTATTTAAACTTGTTCACTATAAGAACTAAATATCAATATTTATTTAAGTTCTCACCAACTTAAAGAACCTTACCCAAAAGGTAATGAAGTATTATCTCCATATTGTTCCTTTTGTAATCTTAAAAAAATTGGAGTAACTGGGTGATAAGGATATAATAATGGGATATTTTTAAAGATTTTAATACATCTTTAAATTTACACATCTTCAATGTAATTTTCATCTTATTCATATCTCGCTTCACTTTCTCCTCGTAAGCTTCTTAGAGATGAGACAACATGTAAAATCATCCCTGTCCTGATGTTGTTTTCACAATTTATTAGACATTTATAATATCATGATGATGTAAACATAAATGAATCATATATGAGTCTTCTGTAAGATTCCTTTTCACCCTCACTCTTTGAGTTAGCTCAATAGGTAGTGGGGACTCAAGCACATAGAATTTCCTATATCATAGTACTTTTCACAAGCACTTGTACTACTCTTTGAAATTCATGTCGATGAGGACATGTACTTTTTATAGAATTAATCGTAGAGAACTTTTCATATTCTATCCATTCTTCTATCAAATAAAATTTTAGCAGATGATTACTTTATATTGAATATTTATTAGACATTACTAATTAATTAAATCATTAAATGTCTCTCAATATTTTGTTGAATCCTAGTATCCCTCACTTACAGATTTAGAAACCCCAATTTCTTGACTATTCTAGTGGTAAGGATCCCTGAAACATATCTTTATAGTACAATTTATAGTTTCTACACTACTCAGAGAGTTTCAAGGTAGGCTATAGACTAGCCAACCACATTAATTTGTGACTCCTTGAACTGTTGAGTGAATTATTAGCTTTTAGAAATCATAACCTTTATCTACAAAATATTTTCCCTCTAAAGTGTAAAAATCTAGTTGTTACTACTTATTTACCATCTCCATTAGTTAATTAAACTCATCACTCTTATAATAACTCCCTAGTAGTAGGAGTCAACCTCAATTATGGATGACATGCACCTCATACACCCGGTTTTGTTCAAATTAAATTGAAGTAAGTTGTTATGACTTAATATTACTTTGAGGGTTTTTTTATTTCTTAATGAATGTAATCATTTTCTATTAGATATGTATGTGGTATGTGATCACACTCACAACTCGACCATTCAATAAATAGAAAAAATACATCATGCATGTTCATTTTATCTATACATGCATGTCTATTATACTATATGATTGTGTATGCATGTTCATACACAAAATAATAATGAATCATGCATAAATAAAGAAAATAAATAACTAATCATGAGTTTTTATTACTGGTTGATCCATTGAGCATAAATGGATCAACTGATACCCTAGGGGTATTTATCTGAGTCATTTCTAACTCATGTCGCATCACCCACCCCGCTCAATGTAATTATATCTTGTCTAGAAATTTTCCTCACATCAACATGGTCTATGTCTTCATTCATATTTTTCATAATATATAAATAATTGCACATAGGTTAGGGGGCCTTAGGAATGTATAATACACATGCAATACAGCTTTCATGGATACATAGACTCTTATATATAATGAAGAATACATACGATGTGTAGATCATCTACATAATTAATTACTACAAATATCAACCAAATTCAATAGTTAATTAATTAATTAAACCCAGACATACATTGGCTGGTCACCACTCATGATTAGTCAGCATGAAAATAAAATTCATAATGAAAATTAAATTTTCTATATATTTACATCGAGATAAATTAAATAAATTAAAATAGTTATTTATAATTTTAATTCAAGTAATATATGTTGCTCGGTCCCAAATGAATTTAATTTTATTCCAAAAAAAATAAATTAATTTTTTTAATTTTAAAAACAGATTCCATGGGCCCCTAAGTGGCTCAGAAACCCCTTAAAAGGGGTTCTGGCATTTTTCAGGCCCAAATAATTTTGGGCGGGTCAGGCGGGGCCCAACCCGGTTGGGGATTTTAGCACAGCTGGTGGGTCTGTTCGATCATTGTAGGTGGCTAGTGGGGGATGGGGTGTGAGCACGGAGTAAGGGGTGTCATAGTTCCTTACTGACGGGGGTCTGACTAATAGGGGTAGTGCACAGGAGGGGGTTCCAGTGGATTAGGTCAACAGGGGTTTTTTCAATAGGTATAGAACACCATAGGGATAACATGTGGTAGGGATGAAACATAGCGAAAAATTAAGTGGGGAGATAAGTGGGGATGACGTGCAGTAGGGATTCCAATATTGAGGTACGTAGTGGGTGGCGTCATTGATGCCACTAAGTTAAAAGTCTCCCTTTATTACTGTAGGTATTATCCAATGCTTCCCCCTTACCCTTAGGTTTTTATTTTTTTAATTTTGGTTTTCCTTTGGATTTCTAAAGCCTATTCCCTTTTGGATTTTTTTTTTGGTTCGTTAAATTCCACATTTGGGTGTAATAATAGACCACCTGAAAACCCTATTCTTTCTATCAAAATTCCATCCATAATTCTTGGGTTCATCAGAAACTACCACCATTTAATGTTATGGTTTAGATTCATCCACTAGAAGTATTATAACATGTGTGTGTGTGCTCATCGGTTTTAATTACCTGCATAATCAGTTTCAATCTAATTTAAAACATTGGATGGACGCAACTTGGTCTTCCATGATTAGATCGAATCCCGGTTTAGTTTGATGGAATCGTAATGATTCCAATTACTTGAATTTATGGTAAAAATAACTTTTCTTGGATTAAAAATTTTACATGATTCCTATAATACCAATTGAAGGTATAGGAGCATTCATAAGAATCATATGGGTCAGAGATTTGAAAACTCTCATAATTTATTGACGTAATTACATTATCTTTGGTAATGAGCAGCTTGGTATGAAGGTTGAGGATCTTGTGTGAAGGAATTAAGCACAAAAATTAAATCAAATAAAATTTCCTCGATCAATTTGAAGGTGTGTTCAACAACCATTCTTCATTGGCGTTCGTTGCTCTAAGTAACTGAGGTCAGGTCACTTTAGATTGTCTACATGCACTTATAAATTCTATAGTAATGTCGATCATAAAAATTTGGGTGCTAATGTGGTGATTCAATGAAGTCTTCGATGTCCTAATGATCACCATTTTATCGATCATTCAATCCATGAAGGAGAAATTGGATCAGTTGCTTAAATCAGTGGCTTCTCCCTATAGGTAGTGGGATAGAGGAGAGAGAAGCTCTAAAAATCATGTAGTGAATAGTACCCAAAATTTGAGTCTCCTATCACTTATATAGTGAGGTATAAAATATCTGAAAATGGATCTCTATCCCCTGAATATATTTTACCTACTAAATAAGACATAAACGACATCTTATGACTATTTTACTAAGTCATAAATATTATTTAAATTTTTATCACTTTCCTATAATATAATATATATATATATATATATATTATGTGATAAAATTGAGTCGTTAAATCAACTCATTATTCCCTCAAATATTAAACTAACCTTGAATATTAAAATATCATATTTTCATTAAATATTTTCCCATGTATTCAAGTAATGTCATGAGAATACCTTTAATAAATTAATTCAATACCAATTATTCTAAACTAAAATAATATGAATTTATTTATTTCATGGAGATTTTTTATGTTTGGAAATCTCCTAGACACCTTGGTGGGGCCCACCATGTCTTATATTCCTACTTATTAGAATAGGCCAGACTTTTGAATACGCTTAGTGTGTGACCCTCTAGGCTCTTATCTCAATTGTAGTGGATATTATTCAAAGACCAGGAGCAAGGTCTAGAAACCCATCAAGGACCCTGAGTAAATAAGGAATATTCATAGAAACAAAAAGCTCCTATAAACACATGTTGTATAATATAATCTCTTTATCTTAAGATATATCATAAATAAGGACGCACTCTTTGTATCATCATCCTTTTTTACTTTATTATTCATTGGACTAACTAGAGGTACATACGTTCTTCTACCATGGACATGGATTTAGTGAAGGTACTAACATCTTGAACAACTAGGCCCGAGATATCACTTCCTTTCATAAGCAAAAAATTCTATCTTTATTATTCAATCAATTTCATACCACCAATGGTGCACCCAATGCATGATACCTCGCTATGATATAAATGTCATGGATTTTTTATTTTATCAAAGTCTGTAATCAAATATTATACACTGATAATAATCTTAAGTCAAGAGACCATCAAACCTATTCACATATAGTAACTTTCAATGACACCTTAAACATGTGGTGTTCCAATTGGCGGGCCAGTTCTCATGATCTCATATACTAAAAATAACCAATTATGAAATTTATAAGAATAAATTTCAATGCTTATGATCCCATAGAACCTGATGGTCATGCATCATCTATGTCCTTTCAACATGATGTATCTGGACCATATGACATAAGTTTAATATTACTATCATGGTATCTCTAGGTTCTCATTATAACATGGACACTACTTTAACCTTTTGATATGATATGTAATCTAAGGACATTAACATATAAATATTCAAATATCAACACTATTATGGTAAGTTTATATCATACATAAATCACTATATACATGATATGGTTATCGAAAATTACTATTAAATTTGGGTCTAGGGAACCAAATTTTACAACACTTACTTTACCTTCTATGTCCATATTTTTCTTAAATACCCATTTTCACCTAATAGGTTTTACATCAGCTGGACGGTCTATAAAAATCCAAAATATATTTTGGTAAATGGACTTCATCTCAGAATGTATGGACTCTATCCATATATTAACATCATTTCAATCTACCAATTTCTTGTTGGTTATAGTTTTATCATCCTCAATGGGTAATGTGTCACCTGACTCGGTGATAAGAAAACCATATCTCTCTAGTTTTCTAACCTCTAGTTGAAATACATAGTACTTATTTCATGGTAACCTCCTTATCTTCCAATTTATCCTATAGAGAGTGTTCTCATTCTAACTCTTCTTCATCTAGAGCATCAACTTCATAAAATTAAATCTTTATCCCATTATTTATACTAAAAATATGTTCAATTTCTAGAGATATGGAATCTATCACCACAATAACTTTTCTATATGAAGGGTTATATAGGTAATATATTTTATTCTCCTTAGGATAACCTATAAAGATGCACTTTATGATTTGGAAAGATGGTTTTTCATTAGGTATTTTCTTTAAAAATTCCTCACATCCTCATACACGTATATAGGAAAAAGTAGTTTCTTTTCCATACTATAACTCATATGTAATATCATATACTAAATTTTTGGTACTCGGTTAAGTGTATATGTTGTAGTATATAATGTATATCCCTAAAAGGATAATGGTAGAGTTTCATGAATCAACATCGACCTAACCATGGTAAGCATGGAATGATTCCTCTTTTCACTTTCACAGTTTCATAGAAGTGTATAAGGAGGAGTGAGTTGGGATATTTTCCCACACTCCTTTAAGTGATCGATGAATGTCTGGTTAAGATATTCTTTACCATGGCTTAAGTGGAGTTTCTTTATCTTATTAAGAAGATGGTTCTCCAGTTCATTTTGAAATTTTTTAAACATAATAAAGGAATATGATTTATACCTTATTAATTTTATATAACCATACCTACTAAAGTCATCGATAAAGGTAATGAAGTTGGAAAACTCACCCCTTACCTCTACTGGAAATCGACCACATACATCAGTATGAATCAATTATAGTAATTCTACAGCTCATTATCCCTTCCTGGTGAAAATTGATTTGGTCATTTTCCCTTATAAATAATTGTGACATACATCCAAGGGTTTTAACTCAATAGTTTTTAAAAACCCTTCTTGAAGTAAATTATGTAAGTGCTTCTTGTTTACATGACCATGTCTAAATTTATATAGGATAATAGAATATAAGTCATTTTTATTTTTATTTTCATTGTTTTTCAAAATAATTTTTTCAAGGTCAGTATATACAACCCATTGTTAAGATACATCATACCATAACAAATTTTATCCTTATAAAAAAGACAAAATTTATTTCCAAAATTGAAATAAAAAACTCATAGTGACTAGACTTAACATTGAGATTATGTTTCTATTAATGGAAGGTACATAATAAGATTTTTTCAATAGAAGTACCAAACTACTGGGAAAAGTAAGATGATAATCTCCTATTACAAAACAATTCTAGTCATGAACCATTTGCTTCTCATAGATCCACCTCACCCTTTGTAATATTCTTAAATCTACTTAGTTCTTGTATTTGAATAAAAATGTTTGAGTCATATGTCATATCCAATACCCAACTTATAGATATAGATAGATTGTATTCAATGTAAAATATACCTATAACAGAAGAATCACCTTGCTTCCTCTTCCCAGCTATGAAATTATTATTCTAGTGTCCCTTATTTTCACAAGAAAATCAGACTGCTTCATTCTAGTTGTTATCCCTATATATCTTTGGCTTCTTAGATGGGTGGTGTGTTGGTTTCTTTGTCTTATACATAGCCATTAACACATTATGTCATGTCCCAATCTAGTTCACTCTATAAATAGTAACTGAATCGGTTAGCGAAAATGCCTCAATCATGCCTCCCTATACACCAAACGCTATTGACTAGTAGTGATAGTCTAAAGGTGGTGCATTGGGAAGACTATACCCTCTAACTGAAAATTCCATTTTTATTTGATTTTTAGGATAAACAACTTTATGGTTGAGCAGTAACCTCACAATAACCTGATTCAAACCAAACCACCATATTCAAAGTTTAGAAATAATAGAAAAAACAATGAAGATCACAAATTTGAAATTGAAAATAACCATGTGCCATACCATCACCACTGAGACACCTTAGGCATGAAACATCGAGTAGCGAGACCTCGATCCACTCCCCTAATATATGAGTTAATCACATTTCCTCTACTCATTATAACTGAACCACCATAGCATCATACCACCATCATCTAAGGTACCGGATGGCCATGAGAGCCACCCACCGAAAATCACCAACATCACCATAAAGAGAACCATAATCACCATTGTAACCATAGGATTGTAGGACCTTTATAAATTATAGAAAGTAGGAAGCCGGTCACCTTCATGGATATCCTAATCCACTCAAACAATAGAGTTTAACAAATTGAAGCCTCATCATAGGATCATGTCGGAGACCATCTCGTCATCACTGAGGGAGAGAAATACCACCTCTGCCATCAAACCATCAAACCATCAACATAAAAATAGATAAACCATCACCAAAAATCACTAACCCTCTAAATAAGAAGAAACCCAACAAAACATTTCCAGTTAAAACAAAAAACTATAGAAAAAATCAACCAAGACAAAAAAGGTGAGAAAAAAACCAAAAAAAGAGGAATACGTCACTAAAAAGAAGCACCGAACCCAAAAAATAAAGGATCCAAGTCGAAGATAATAACAAGAAAATTTTTAAGAAGAACATGAACTGAGGCCACTACCATCCCCCCTCCAACAACATTCCAAGTTATCTGAAATCCCACATCAAACCTAACCAATATAGAGTCAAGGATGATGGGTTTTCTAGTAAGGGCAGTGTAGAAGGACACTGGATACCACCATTAATGCGAACCAAAACTGCCTGAAGCACCAACACATGGACCCAAAATAGAGTTTTGATGCACAAGGTTAAGCAGAAAGAGGGGAACTGAGTAGCATATGATATCCACATCAGCAAGAAGCTTCGGTTGAGAAGTGGGAAGGAGATAGAAAGAAAAGGTTGAGAAGATAGAACTGGGAGAAGTGAGGAGCACCATCGATGCCAAAAAGAACCGCAAATCCCTAGGAGAAAGGGAAAAAGAATCTTTAGGATCACTAAGAGAACCGAGAGTGTTAGAAGCGTGCGGACGAATCCCCAGCGGCACATGAATATACCCACTATATTAATAATAAATATAGTGTAAGCATAAACAAATAAAATGGCAGTGGAAAATAATAATAACTGAGAAGTGATAATAAATTGATAACCCAACATGTTCCAAATAAAATAACCATGCATGAACATACTAATCCATAATTATAAATAAATCAACATAAAATATGTAATACATACAACATGGATATACTTATAAAGAAGAAATAAATAAAAGACACCAACTTCTATAGGAATCCTGAGTAAATTCTCAATCCCTAGATCCCATGTCAAGTCATATCCCATAGTAAAGAAGCATAAGAGGCATGATCCAAGTTCTAACCTGTAGTTAGAATATATGTCTGGGTACCCAACAATAGCCCAAACAGGGTGTGAGAAGAACTCAGTAGGTCACCACCAATGGTTTATAATGAAAATATAGTCTATGAATATAAAATGTAATAGTGTATAGGTATAATAAATAGGGGAAGTAAAGCAATGGTATATAAATAACCAAATCGAGATCAAGTTCCTCATGGAACACATGGCTTACCTTACCTACTTCAACCTATGTTGTAATGTCTTTGGGAATTTTATATTTTATATAAATCAACCTGGGACCTGTGGTATATGACCAAGGTGTCCATGTCCAAATATAAACATACATAGATTTCATATTTAAATAAGGGTATTAAACTGATAATCTAAACCAATTAACATGGATAATAATGTAAAATAATTCCCTATAAAAGATAAGTAATTCCATGTTCAATAATTTCAATAAGTAATGAGGAACTCCATGTCTGAAAATCTCCCATAAGTGATAAATAACACCATATACAATAATGAGGAATGTCATGTCGAACAATTTCCAATAAATGATAAGGAACACCATTTATAATAATGAGGAACTCTATGTGTGATAATTTCACATAAATAATGAGGAACACCATGTCCAATAATGAGGAATTCCAAGTTTGAAAATTTCCATAAACAATTAGGATTTCTATTTCCAATATTTATTAACCATTTGTAACTCATTCCAGCATAATATAATTCTAAGGTTCTATAATCCCATCCAAGGAATTCCATCTCAAAACCCAAGTATCACTAAAGGAATACTATAATTATAGGCACATTTTATTTAATATTTAAACATAGGCCATGGGAAATATCCATTCCAATTCAATTCCAATAATACCCTTGATCATTTCATTTGAAAGTAACCAAGGAATGAATCAATGTATTTAATTTCACTTAGACATTATATATATATGGAAAAGGACCAAGCTTAAGGTGAGTATAATCAAAGCGTAAGTTAAGATACCCATTCCATTTTCACCACTGAATCAACTCCATTTATTCTTCAATCATTAGATATAACCTAACACTCCTTGATAGGGTGTTTGGTTACATAGGAAAATCATGATCATATAAAACATTTAATATCACACCCTAAGGGGTGGTTCAAAACAAGACCATTAACCTCTAATGGTGTTAAGGGAATCATATTCATGTTAAAGCAATGTAAATATAGGATTATCACATCTCATTAAATTCCCCTTTTATCTAAGGGAATACTTCAAAATTTAACATGGATCAAGTAAGTATAAAATCCTTATTATACTTAAATCAATTCATTTTTTATAATTAAATAAATTCCTATTTTAGGAGTCAATAAAAATACACTTAAGTGGTTTTTTGTTCAATTATAAGCATTTTAAAATGAGGGAATATAATAGGATGCACCCAATGGGTAATCCAATTTCAGTTCACAAACCTCCAACCATGTCAAAGAGGTCTAAAGGACACAGCAATTGTATTCTACACATTTAATTTAAAATATTTTATATTTTTGAAACAACACATGGAAAGTATGGTTCACAACACAATGAAAAAAATTTATAAATGATGATACTTTAAGGTAAAATCAATTATACCACATACCTCATTATTAGTAAGATTCACTCATCCAATATCGACCTTTAATTCAGGTCAAAATGGGAGAAATTGTAAGAATAGAAAAACACCCTTAAAATATGGCATATGATCTCACATGGAAATAGCATCCAATAAGGTGAAATTAATATAGAAAAAATAGTTATCAGAGTCTTAGACTTACCGAGAGGGATCCAACACAACTGACAGTGCTTGAATTGAATCTCAGATAGATGAGATCCATCAAAGCCTACGAGGAGAAATGGAGGAGCTCTCCCATGGTGTCCACTTATATAAATTTGGGGGAGAAGAAGATTGGATTTAGGTTAAAAGAAAACAAGGGGAAATCATAATTTCATCCTTTTTAATTGTTCACAATGTTTGGCCACATGGTTTGGATAACTGGACACACCCATTTTCTAAAGGAACATAGCCTCGCAAGGCTAGGCACATAGTTTGACAAATAGTGCGTAGCTCATGTGGGGATATTTTCCAAGTTCTCACCCCCCCCCCCTCATAAGTTTAGGTTCATGGTTAGGAGAAATTATGTGAAAACTGTGTGGTGCACTTATAATAATTTACATATGGTTGTACAGTTTCTTGGGCCATCTTTTATGGTTAAAAACATTGTATCCCTATGAAAAACAAGCCACATGGATTGGTTGCATGGTAATCACTAACCATGCACCAACCATGTGCCATGGATTGTATCTTCTGAAACTAATATCTTGAGTCTCGACATTCCCAAAACTCATCCAGACTTATGAGATACCTTCTAGGACTTAAACTATATCCAAAAAGAATAATTTAAAGTGTTTCAACTCTTGAAATTACATTATTAATATTAGTTTAAGATTTATCCTACCCACCAAATGAAAATTTAAATTCCTTTATAACTTCCAACTCAACCAAAAAAGGGATCTTAAACCTTATTCTGGTATTTCTTCCTCTTTTTCACCTTAAGGAAAAATGATTTTGAGTTCTTCATGTCCTTATCTTCTTGGTGAACTAAATACAATAGGTATGGGAGAAACTTCTTTATATTATTTTTGTTATGATTAATGATGAATGTTGAGAAGCTATGTGGTAAAGATGTAAGAATGAGATCAGTCACTAGTTATAGTTCAACTTGAATTCAAGGGATGCTAGTTTCTCAATATACCCAATCATTTTGAGTACATGATGTCTTGTCTGACTTCCTTCTATTAGTTTTCACCTATATAATGCACTGGATATCTCATATATTTATTTCCATGCTCTCTCCTAGTATAGCTCTTGAACATGAGATATCATTTCTTAGGCACCATTTTCGTACGCATGCTTATCCTCATGTGTTTTATACAACTCACTGGACATAGATAACAACATAATGCACTTGACATCTAGCATATCATCCACATGATTCTTATACCTGAATTTATCTTCCTTAGTTTCTCCCATATGGGGTATTGGTAATAAATTAGGATTCCAACACATAAAGGTTCTTCTCTTATCGTGGTACCATTCACAAGTTTATGTGCCACTCCTGTAATTTAGGTCCATTCAAGTTATTTTATTTATCCAATATTGATATCAGTAAGATTAAATTTTTGGTGGTGATTATCATTTGATCTAAAAAAAATAAAATTTATTAGATTAGTACTTATATTGATCACCGATGGACATTATCGATTAATTTATAATTCAATTTCTCACACTATTTTATTGAATCTTAGTAGTCCTCACTAATAGATTCATAATACTCAATCATCTGAATATTATAGTGGAAAGGATCCTTAAAATCTTTCCTTGTAGTCCAAGTTATGGATATTCCACTACTTAGAGAGATTTCAAGGTATGTTTTTGGATAACCAGTTGCATTAACTCATGATTCCTTGATCTATTGAGTGAAGTCCCAAATTATAGAAATCATAACCTTGATTCACTCAACACTTTGCCTCTAAATTTGAAATAAGCTAGTTATGACTAGTTATTTACTTCCAACTTTAGTTAATTCAATACATAACTTTCATAAGAACACCCCAGTAGTAAGATGAACTCTCAACTAGGGCTAATGAGCACCTCAAATGTGCAGTTTTGTTCAAACTCAAGCGATGGAAGACGCTTGCCTTAATATTTATTTAATAAATTTTAATTATTCTAAGTGAATGAAATAATTTTCCATTTAACATGATTATTCTATGTGATCTCACTCATAACTTAACCATTAATAATAGAAAATATTCACCATGAGTTAATTCTTTTTATCTATGAATGCTCATTTATTATTATATGTGATCATGTAAACATAACACATTCACAAAATAACTAAACATGAAAAAATAAAAAAAATAAAAAAATGAATGATCATGAGTGTTTACATTAGGTTAATCCATTGAGATGATAATGGATCAACTGAGACCCTAGGAGTAACACCTTGAGTCACGACTGACTTGAGTTACTATGAGCACCTCGTCCAATTCATCTAACTCTCATATGAAATTTCTCCACATCTCAATTTGGTATGTGTCTACTTTTACCATAATAATTATACATAAATATATACACACGAGTGACGGAGTCTTGGGAATGTGAAATACACATGAAGAAAAAAATCACTCATGTACATGCAGGCCCTTATACATATAATGAGGGGTGAGAGATAATGAGAAAATCGTGATTAATTCAATAATTATTACAAACATCACATGCATTGAAATAAATAAATAAAATAACAAATATACATTGGTCGATCTTAGCTCATGATCAGAAAACATGCAATAAATTTACATAATAAAATTAAATTTATAGATAATTTAACTTGAGGGAATAAATTATAAATTAAAATAACTTTTATATAATTTTAATACATAACTACCTTGATAAATGATCCCAAAAATTATTTTATTAAATTCCAAGTATTTTGAAATATTTTTTGATATTTTCTTGAATTTTTGGGATTCACAAGTATTTAACCCCCCCCCCCCCCCCCCCAGAGGGGTCTTGATTAATATTCACATATACTATTCATGTACGGATATTATTCACCTACGTGTTACTATTCATGAATATTTTTCATAGGTATTTTTCATGAGTAGTATTTATAGGTGATTTTTATTAGGAAATATATATATATATATATATTAATGGATAGACATGGAAGACCATCTCACGGGTATTTTGAAAAATCTTGGCCACTGGATGAACATTAACCTCATGTTACTATTCATTTGGATTAAAATATTATATATATATATATATATTATTTTTAATCCCAAAATTTATTCTTCGATCTTTTGATGGTCATAATTCTGTTGTTTGACCTCAAATCGAAGCATCCTTAGTATAATTAGGGCTATATTGAATCCCTTTACTCGAATCCATGAAAATTTAATTATGATTCAACCTAATTATTTACACAATCACTCTGATACCACTTTTTAGTACTAGTCATGTAGTGAAAACATGAAATAATTATATTTTAAAATTATATCATCAAAATAATGTAATAACTTCATCCACAATGATGTGAAATTCCTGGTTATAATTCAATGATCTCATGTGGAATAAATTAAGTTCACCAATTAATCCAAATATTACATCATTTGATTTGAATATGTGGGCATGTTCCGCTCATTGACGGTGATTGATACTTGAAGGAACTAATATCAAATCCATCTAGATTATCCACATGCATTTAAAAAGTTTATTGGAGCACCAATTGTAATATTTTGAGTGATAGAATAGATAAGTGATGAACTTCTTGACATCCTGATGATCATCACAGCACCGCTTCTTCCATCTAAGAAGGGAGAATTAGATCAGGTTCTCAAATGGACTCCTTGATCTATAACGAGGGAGAGAAGAGAGTGGATCCCAAATTTGAGTGAGTGAATAGTACTATGAATTTGGGCTTGTCCCAACTTATATATCTTGGTTAAACTTATTGTAATTTCACATTGGATATAGATAATCAGTCATTTCCTTATAAGGCTTTGACATATTTCTATATATATTTCCAAAGCTAGGTGCTGAGACAACATGCGATTTCAAGGCCCGATACTCCTAGAATTAATTTTATAAAAATATTAAATATATTTTATATTTCATTCATGAAAATTATTAAATAAAATGGTATAACTCTTAAATGGTTGATCAGATTTGAAATATGGCACCACGGTTGAGTCTGAAATGCGTTGTTTACCCTAGGTGTGACATAAAATGAGATAGTGCAGGATGTTTGGACCCCTCGCCTATTGGAGGTGCTTTGAATGAATTAATTAATCAATTAATTAACTAATTAGTTGATTTTTTCAACACAACAGATAAGATTATAAGTATATCTCCCTAGAAACCCTTTCTAGGGTTGGATCATAATTTTTGGTATTCACCAGGGAGAGCTACTTCCTCCTCCCTTCGACAAACGATGAGGAATCCTTAGATCAATATGAATTGAAGCATGACAAACACAATGGATCTCCCTTCTATGTTTTCAGGCATGTTCTTCATCAACGATAGATCCAATACAAGGAAGGACTCATCAATTGGTTTTTTTATTCCCTTGATTAAATTTTTGATGGGATCAATAGTTGTTCTTCAATCTGCGCCCCTATTGCAAACCTTTTCATGTTTCCAAGAACTAAAAATATTACTTTATTTCAATTTATTTCTAATATAATTTTTTTTCCTTGATCGATTGGAAAATAATGCTTGGCCTCGATCAATTTACCTTTGTGCTTGTAACTTTTCTCCCTCATTTCTTCATTTTCTCCACCGATTGGATCCCCATAGTCCTGGTTCGACATTATGAGGTGGTACCGAGCTCGATCAGGCCCCCAGATTCATAGCAGATCAATGAAACAGGAACATATTGGCAAGAAAATTATATATTTGGAATCTTTATGGTACAGGGATGTTCGATTCAATTATTTGAAGCTAAATCTTTGAGCATCAAAGCTTCAGGTGTGTGTAAAACATGTGATGGAACCCTCGACGATGACCAGATCCAATTCATGGTGATCAACAGTTGAGATCCAAAATCCACATCCAGATCTGGGAGTTTCAAACTAATTCATGTTGGAATCAAAGTTAGCATGAAAAAATTCAAGATGTGGAGATCAGATCTGGAAAACTAGTAAAATCCCAACTACATGACATGTTCAATGAATAACACATGGAGTGTATCCCCTTCCAAAGGTGGAACTAGGTTTTTGGAAACCCAAAAGTGTGGCACATCATGTACATATCTCCACATTTCATGTACTGTCTTTTCTGTGTGAGTGATCCATGTGAAGGATCACACAGTCGGGAACATGTCATGTGTTGAGTACACAGAGACAGTCAGAACACATGGGTGGAATCCCATGTGGTCCAACATGTCATGTATTATAGTACACAGATATGGGGTCCATGTACACACACATAGCCAGCAACACATGGCCCAGTCCCCGGATAGGTTTGACACACTATGTAGTCCACCTACACGGTGTGTACCCTGGCACAGGTGGGGGCCATGTACTGGACAAGGACACAGCCAGGCTATGAAGAAGAACCACACACTATGTGTATCCCCTCACACATTGTGTACCCCCTTGTTTTCTTGGAGGAAACTTCCAAGTTCTGTATCTCCTTCATTTGAACTCGTATTTTGTAATATGATTATCTATCCTAAGTGTTTTTTCCATATATAATGTGATGGTTACCTTGGTAGAAACTTTAGAGATATGATGTCAAATGTTATGGGAATTACCCTCCAACAGGGCTGGGCAGTGGAGTTCCCTGACGACTCTTCCAGGCGTTACCCTCTAGCAAGGATGGGCAGTGGACTTCCCTGATGACTCTTCTAGGATTTACCCTCCAGTAGGGATGGGCAGTGGAGTTCCCTAATGACCTGTGTCAGGCATTACCCTCTAGCAAGACTGGGAAGTGGAGTCCCCTGAAGACCTTTACCATACATTTCCCTCCACCAAGGTTGGGAAGTGAAGTTCCTTAGTGACTATTAGAGTAGAACCCTCCTATTGTACCAGGTAATGGGTCCTCTATCTAGAAATTATGGATCCTAGATTTTGTGGTATAGTGATGAGATGTGGTTTGACATAGCTTTGGACTCATGAGGAATAGGGTTGTTTTCCCCACCGAGATGTGTTTTTGTGACATGACCTAAAACCATGTGGTCGATTCAGTGTAACCCAAATAGGATAGTATCCAAGTTTGGTGATTTATCTCCTTATACTTGTGTGTTTAGGGTAGACATGTGAGATGTTGGGAATCATCGATGGACATTTTGAAATGTTGGCTACTTTTATTCTTGGGCTGAGTTGTGAGATGGAGATCCCTTTACTCTTTCATTTGAGATTCTGTGACTGAGAATGTATTTATGTATGTATATATATATATATATATCCTTTCTTCTTTTTCCACTCCTTGGATTTGAAAAATCTCCTTCCATGAGAGGTGAATATGCATGGGTTATTCCACATGCTTTATGTGTTTAGCTTCTCATGGTTGGATGAGTCTACTCTCCTACTATAGGTGGTGAAGGCTCGATGGGTAGTTTATCTACTCACCATCTTTAGCCCTTTATTCTTGGATGATATTACTTTTACTCTTGGTTGGGTTGAGATGTACCCTTTCACTATACCTTATTCTATCTATTATTTTCCTCTTCTATTGCATCCCTTACTACTTCTCCTTCAACTTTTTGGGTGTCATACTGAGTATGAATATACTCACCCCTACATGGGATTTTACCACACATGTTGTATCTTATGCAGATGATGGATAGGTTGACTATGACTATATAGGATCTTAGAGATACTATGTTCTTGGACCACCTACGTTGGTTGTAGCTTAAGATTTTGGAGATGGGATCTCTCAGGTATTTACTTTTCCAATTTTCTATCAGGTTGGGACATATTTTTGGTTGGGTGTGTATTTTTCTCCTTTAATTTTTAGTATACAGTACCATACTTTTGTAATGTCTAGAGGTTCATGCATGCTTGGTTTATTTTATAGTAGTGTTGTGTCTTTTCCTCTTTCCCTTTGCACTTTTTCTTTTAGTTAGTTGTGTGTGTATGTAAAAGTTTTTAGGAAAAGTCCTCACTGAGTTAGTTATTCCTTCATCGCTTGTCGCCTCCCCCTAGCCTATGGAGGCGGGCTTGGGGTAGTTATGGATTGAACCCCATCTTGGGTCAGGTTATGATAGATTAGTATTAGAGAAAGTTCATTCCTTGGTACATTGTACAGATGTATCCCCTCAAGAGCATTTTTGGGTTTAGGGAAATAGTGTTGAGGTTTCTTGAGTGCGGCTCTCAGTATATGTAATCTAGTGATGGTGCGGTGGCCAATGTATCCATTCACCGGGACCTTGACTACATTTTTTTAGACTCAGCATGCTGAGACATTTGTTGTAGGGATTAATGTTACATCCATCATATAGGATTGAGTCTTTGACTTTCCTTCTTAATTTAGCTCCCCATTGTTGTTGATATATATATATATATATATATATATATATATATATTCTCATCAGACCATAGTAATCCTTGATAACTATCAGGATGTCTCCTTGAAGATAGTCATCCAGGATACCGACTCCAGTTTATAACGACAATCTTATGAGTAATGATGCCTCAATTCTGGGTTCATTATGTGACTCCCTTCCTCTATGTGGTCAGGTAGCATCACCTTCACCTATCGAGTAGCATATCATCCCAGTTGAGAAATATAAGGATGTTTGTGGACTTAGCGCACTCTACGAGTTCCAGCGTTAGAGACTGTTGAGTTTCTACGGTGATCTGAATCCTCAAGCAACAACAGATTGGCTAGAGTCAGTAGTTCAGATCTTCAGGATTTTTCAAACCCTAAAGGATCAGGTGGGGGAACTAAAAACTAGCCTTTTCCATGGATTAGTTGGTCATTGGTGGAGCCTCATTACACAGATGCACGATGAGTCAACACTATCATGGGACAATTTCCAGCATCAATTCTAAGAGGATCACAACCCCTCCTACTTATGATTGGTCTAAATCTAGGAGATTATAGAGCTTTGTAGAGGATGTATAATGGTGGATAAGTATGCGTCAAGGTTCACAGACCTTATGCGCTACTCCCTTTACATGATCTTGTATGGGTACTTCCAAGCATGGAAGCTTGAGCAGGGACTCTGCAGAGAGATCTAGGCCAGCGTTGTGCCCTTGTGCATCCCCACCTATACTGAGGTGTTGGAGTGGGAACTAGTAAAATAGATATTTATATCAGTGGTATTCTAGATAGCTAGATCTAGTAGTGGGTTCCACATAGATTAGTTATTTGTAGCAGCTAGTAGATGCCAGGTGCCAGGATCTTGGGGCAAGAAACCCTTTCGTGAACATGGTCAGGCATGTAGTTCTATGGGGATGAGGTAGCACATAGAGACAAGGAATCTCATAGAGGGTAATTGTTTTACCTATGACAGGAGAGGTCACGTGTAATGGGAATACCTGACCAAATGTGTTGATCAACCCAGGAAGATAGCTGATGGACCACCGTGGCAGAGGCATCACCGTGATTAGGGATCTCACAGGCGGTGAAAGGGTGGTCCCTATGGAGGTGGATATGGAAGAGGAGTAGGAGAAGCTATGGGTGATGGATTCCGGTATGATATCCTTCCACCACCACCACGAGGAGGCCCACATCAGGCTCAAGGAGCTGGTAGTTAGGGCCATAGATAGCTGCATGCTTTGAATGTCTATGATCTCACAGCACACTAGATGATTCAAGGTAGGATCTGTGTTTATTCTACTCTCACCTCAGTATTAATAGATACATGTTCTAGTCATTACTTTATCTCTTGCTCCTAGTGTGAGAGATAGAGATCCCGGTTGAGATTCTAGCACAACAACTTCATCTTGAGGTTCCTACAAGGAACGCTTCTTCTGTATCTTTAAGTTGTCGGCAGTGCAAGCTATTTCTTAGAGGAGAGTGGTCACATGGGACCTTTTGTTCATCACAATGGAACCCTATGGCATAATCTTGGGTATAGATTGTATATCCATGGTTTGAGGCTAGATTGACTAGCATAGTATGCTAGTCAGAACCCTATGCACTGATGGGATGAGATTCTCCTTTTCTTGTGGAATATATCTCATGGCAGGGAAAGTGGGTTCTGTGAGTAGGAGGCTACAACCCATCATCCATCAGTTAGTGAGTATATCCCTTGGTGTAGTAGTCTCTTATGGTATCTGGGTTCCTTCATTTGTAAAGTATTATATAGATTCCTTCCCCAAAGACATTTTGGTACTACCTCCAAGGCGGGAGATGGAGTTTTGAATTTACTTATATCCAAGGACAGCCCTGATATCTTTTACGGCATATAATAAGACACCTATAGAGCTCTAGGAGCTATGGTTATAGTTGTAGGACCTTTGAGATAAGGCTTTAATCAGACCCAATTTGTCCCCCTAGGTAGCTCTAATTCTATTCATGCAAAATGAGGATGGGAGCTTACAAATTTGCATGGATTATCATCACCTGAACCATTCCATAATAAAGAACAAGTCCCCCTTGATGAGGATTGACAAACTCTTTAACAATTTGTGAGGTGTGAAATGGTTTTTGAAGATCGATCTTAGATCCAGCTACCACCAGCTAAGGTTTGGAAAGTCTGGTATTCCAAAGTTATCATTACGATGTTGCTGCAGATATTATGAGCTCCTATTGATCCCCTTTGGTGTGATGAATTCTCCCACTGTGTTTATGGATTTGATGAACTAGGTCTTCCAGACATACTTGGACTAGTTTGTTGTTGTCTTCATCGAATACATACTCATATATTATGAATCATAGGAGGAGAATGCATAGCACTTGAGGATGGTTCTTGATTTTCTTCAAGAGTACCATATTTATAGAAATATATCGAAGTGCTAGTTTTGGATTCAGGAGGTTCACTTTACAGGGCATGTCATTTATGAACATGGTTTATTCATGGATCCAACAAAGATCTATGCAATGGTTGTTTGGTATCCACCCAAGAATGTGTTGGAGGTGTAGTGCTTTCTTGGATTGGTAGGGTACTGTAGGATATTTTTGGCAGACCTCTCTAGGATCGCAACCCATTTGATCACCCTAATGCGGAAAGGGAAGTTGTTTATCTTGTATGGGTTGTGCCAGAGGGCCTTTGAGGAGTTGAGGCAGAGTATTATGAGATCTCCAATGTTGAGATTACCAGAGGAAGGTATTGAGTTATTAGTTTATTGTGATGCATCAGGAGCTGGGATTAGTTGCGTGTTGATGCAACGGCAGGCATTCATCGCATACGAGTCTAGAAAATCGATACCCTACGAACAGAACTATGTGACTCACAAACTAGAGCTGGAAATGGTAGTATTCACCCTGAGGATGTAGATACACTACCTTATGAGAGAGTGATTCATTGTTTACTTAGAACACAAGAGTATCTGGTATGACTTCATGCAGAGATACCTAAACCTGAGACTGAAATGCTGTTATGAGTTCTTGCGGGACTATGACTTCGGGATATTCTATACTCCAGGGAAGGGAAATGTTATAGTAGATAAAATCATAAGGAAGTATCAAGCTCACTTAGTTTAGGAGTATTTGGATTAGTTTTCTTCCCTACAGCTGACCCTAGTTGTAACACCCCAAGATTTCAAAGTACGTTATTTCTTCAAAATAATTTAATAACTTGCACTACACGCAACACCGAGTTCAAGCGCACCACAACTTACCAAACTAGCCGTTCAAAAGCGATTATGAATAGTATTAACTAAATTTTGAACTATATATAATCCTTATAATTTTAGAATCCATATTATGAGTTTCATAGACATAATGTAAGAACTAATTCATTTTTTCAGATAAAATAAGTATTTTTCAAAAAAATGCACTTTTACCGCCTTTTAATGGTGAACCCATTTTAAATCCAATATTTGAAACTTTTATATATTCAATTTGAAAAAATAAACTTCTTTAGAATTGGGACATAAGAATTTAGTTTCAATAAATTTTTGGTGTTTTTCTGATAACTTACATATTTGGGTGAATAGTGGAAATACTATATTTTAACTGAAAACAACTTTTTTAATCAAAATAATTTATAGTGTTAAATTATAAATTTTAATGGTTTTTAAGTGTAAATAGATTATATTTTTACCATTTAATAAAATTCTGATAATTTTATGTAATTTCACTTTGAGATTAGACATAAAGAAGTGTCAATCTTTTGATAAATATTGTTTCTTAAAAATACGTCTTTTGGTTTTGACAATGGGAATTAATTTTAAATTAATAAATGAAACTTCTATGTTTTTAATTTGGTAAAATAGAATTAATTTTTGGATTCATAATATCGAAATTATCCTAGGGTGAATTTTTGATATTTTTCTGAAAACGTTCAATTTTTTATGAATAGTGAAAAACACTAAGTTATTGTTTAAAAACGAATTTTTATTTAAATAATCATTTATTTTATTTAAATTTATTTTAGGTAAAAATAGATACATAATACATATATAATTTTAATGTAATTCATTGGAGTCAGTTTATAATAATTTTAGATATATAAAAATTTTATTGAACTTTTCACCGTCTTTTACCCACCTCCTATGAGAATTTGCAAATTTACATAAAACTTAATTTTACCGCTTCTGTGAGTTGAATTTAAAAAATCCGAGACATATGGTTAATATCAAGGAGTAAAATATGGTTCAATAAGATAAAAATAATTTTTGGTGAATAGTATTTTTTTACTTTTATTTACCACGGTTAAAAGTAAATAGGGTAATTAAGGGTAAAAATGATATTAATATTACCCTAACACATGTCCTAATTCTATTGGAAAAAGGTATCTCGACCAAAAACAACCTTATGATTAAAATATTATCATTTAGTTCCACTTGGATTAGATTAGGAAATTTATTATTATTTAATTCAAAGAAGAGTTAAAAGAGTTAAAATCAAAGTTTAATAACTAAAACATTTTTAATATAGGGTTATTAATAAGATAAATTCGATTATAAATATTATTTAGAAAGATAAATATACTTCCTACATCATGGTATTTTATTTATAATTTTTATACATTAAATAAATTTATTTATTTATGACACAATGATGATGCAGTAATTACCTTATTCATGAAAGAATCAAATAAATGGTATTATAAATATTAAAATAAATATAATTTCAAAGTTTTTATGAAATACACTAATTTTCTAGGTGAATATGAAATTATAGGTATGATTCAATGTATCTTTTTCTAATTTATCAAGTTTTGATGACTTTCACAAAAACAAAATACCAAATAGCGTCAAAATTGACATAAATTAATATTTAAAACAAATACTATATTATTGGTTGATATAATATTCCTAAAAATGTAAGGTTAGGCAAAATGGATTAAATAATATTATATATGTGATTAATGAGACACTTGAGGTTCTCTTGGATTTTTATAGTAAGTTTATTAACCATATAGAGTGAGAATACAAGAAGACACGGTAAAAGTTAAACTATTTATCTAAGAGTTAAATCTAAAAGTTAAGGTTAATATGGTGACCTAAACCTGTATAAAACCTATTGGTTAAGATGTTTTCGACCCATACCCACCTTATCCTTTAAATAATTCATTTTTTATCCATTATAAACCAAAAATGAATTTATTATAAAATAATATTTTAAGTTTTTTCTAAGGTTCCCCTCACCTCTCTTATAGAAGGGCACTCCACCTTCACTCTAATTCACAACTTCTAAGCCATTTGGATCGGCCAACACCTGCCCAAATATCCTCCCAACTATCCTAATTTCATCCTAGATGACTTCCTTTGGTAAGAAATCTATCCTAAGGATCCCTTTTGATCAAATCAAAAGGATGAACCCGAAGAAGAGGTAATGACTTCACCACCATATTTCAAGTTCTCTTATTCTTCCACTTACTCTTTATTTGTTGTTTACATTATAAAATAATAACTCCAGTATATTATATATATAATTTTATGTTATTATAAATATGGAACAAATATATTCATTATTATATCCATCTTATGAATGATAACGTCATCATGCGTGCATACGTACGACTTACCGTCTCCACGTCGTGGTGTAATTTTTTATTCAACACTATGTTATTTGGATGGATATAATGATGAGTAATATGTATATAAATAATGAAAATAACATGATAATGTCTCTTTAAAATTAATATACCATCCAATTCCACAACTTTAATGAAATGATATCGTCGCTCGTGCGTACGTACAGATTACCGTCTCCACGACGCGATGAGATTCATTTTCGCGTTCACCATTCATCGACGATTATAAAAATACATATATTACTAATAAGTATATAATATATGAAATAATAATGATACTGGATATATATACATATATGTATATATATATATGTGTGTGTGTATTTACACATATCTTATTCACTTAGTTTCGTTCAATACGAGATGAAAACGGAAACAGCGTTTATGCGTACGTACGGACTACCGTCTCCATAAACAGTGTTTTTCATTTCATATATATGTCTATTATACATATTTATATTCTAAATATATAGGATATATAAATCATTTTTTATATTCTTGAAGTACTTAAATCTTTATCTAAGTGATACAATCAAGAGTAACAAGTTAAAACACATACGATAAAGAAAGCGATTATTACCCGAAATATTAATTTAACATGGAAATTATTATTAAATGGGTAGTATAAAGTAATAAATGAATCATGTATGATATCATAAATATTAATATGGTTCTGGTATACTTTAATAACATACTAAGATCTTTATACAGAAGGTTAAATGTACCCTCTACTAAAGGAAAGTGCAAGGTAAGGGGTTTTCATCTCACTCCTTATTCCTGTGAGATTCATGCCATATTGACACTATTACCTTTTGTTTGGTGTATGTACTGCCCATAATTGTATTCTTTGTGTAATACACTTTAATTTATGTGTATTTACATATTTATTGTATGATACTTCTTTCATGGGGTGTATTTTTCATAAGTTACCAAATTGGTAAGGGTTTATTTCACAATATCTTCATTATCTGAGGTTGTTTATACGTAATTATCTACTGGGACCTCTTTATCACTCACATCCATGTTTCTTAAAAATTTATTTAAAATCATTATTACTATTTTATAGACTATGGGTAAAAGTAATTTATAACCTTTTTTGACTTTTTATAATAAGTTTATAAAGGAATCTTTCTGTCATTTTCCAAACAAGGTCCTTTTTAACCTTTTCGACAAAATTAAGGTAAGAATGTCTTTTTTAACTTATACGGCGGGTGCGACTATTTTCTGCTGTTATAAAATAGTCGAAGCTTCCCTTAAAATATTATAATAATATTTTCAAAGTAAATGTTTTATTTTATAATTATGTGACTTTTAAATGATTTCAAAAAAAAGAGACATTTCTCTCAAATAGTTTTGAATTCATCTATGTCAACATCCTTTGATGAATTTTAAGCTTATTTGAAGTTGATTTATTATGATACAAAACTTCCATATTTTATTGAAGGTTTTGTGATATGTTTGACTGTGGATGTGTTATTTTTATACCATTCATGGTTTATAGATAAAGTATTGACATTTTATATGCTAGTTTTAATACTAATGTTTATGTTATGTTTAAACCTATTCATATGATGAATTCATTGGACTTAATAAGTGACGGGTGGATCCTGATATAGCTCCTCGATGCATCGGTAGGTCTCATGAGACAAACTAGTGTCTTGGCACAAGTCCTTGACAAAATATTATTTGTAGTCTTGGCACAAGGCCTTGACTATATGGTTATAATAGTCTGGCATTATGCATTCCATCATTATAAAAGTGGTTATTGAAATTGCATGTGAATATTCAACTAGTAGAATATCCATGTGAATAAGTAAATGGAATTATTTAATTTTATTTCTCCCATATTATGCTGAAGTTCAAGTTTAAAAGTATTTTGTTTTAGTTATACATTGCCTTAAATGTTTATGCTTATTTATGAAAGTTTCTGCTATATTGTTATCCTTACTGGGCATTTGAGCTCACCCCTTTCTATGTTTTATTTTTCCCAGGATGTGAAGAAGTATTTTATGAATGACCTTCAGGGATAGTACAAGGGGATATGAGTGTGGAGACAAGATGTTGTTGTAGTTTTCACTTTATGATGTAATGTAAACTTTATGAATGTATCTAGTGATTCCAAGGCTACTAAACTAATCGGTCTTTCGAGACTTGATATTTTGTGATCATGCCAATGTTATGTAATAATGTACCGACTCTAGGTAACTAGGGTCAGGTTGTTACAGTTGGTATCATAGGAATTTTAGCAATAACCTTGGAAGATATATGTAGATAAACTCTGATTAAAGCACATAAACCAAAGATATACTTTGAGGATTAGTATAGGAGGACTTCCTAGAATTTTGGTAATGTAGATATTTTGTGAGTTTTCTAAGAAAATACATCCCTGTCTGGATACAATCTGGTAGAGGAAGCTATGGCACAGATGTGCCTAGGGGTAAAACCCGAAAACACCGCTTTGAGCTAGACTCAAACGGGAACTGGTGTACGACAACGGGCCATTTTGCACTCTTGGTTACGACACTCCCAAGGGATATTCTTAGGATAATTATTATTTTCTTTACAAACCACTATGAAGGGTTTATGAGTATATACCTCCTCAAAGAAAACATTTTTGTGATTATGGATTATATCCATAAACTATTCAATTTATGTTAGGTATTTTACATGTTTGGAATTATGAATTGTGATTCATAAACTGACCTAGTGTATGCCATTGTTTAGAAATGGCACCCAGTAGAAGGAATGAGAACTCCAGCAATACGTATGATCCAAAGAGTAAGAAGGGTCATATCATTCATCGTATTAAGCCAACATTTAGAAAGGAAATAGTCTCCCACATATTATCATCATATTAATAAATAGTATCATATGATCAGTAAATAATTCTCTGAATCCTATGGATTTTAAGAGAAGCAAGAGAATAAAAGGATGGTAGAAATAAATATGGATAAAGGGAATAATGGAAAGAAGGATTTTCCAATATGTGATAAATTTGGATTGAATCACCTTGGTAAATAATTTAACGTAATGAGGGTTTGATATAAGTGTGGAGAAAAAGGACACCAAGTACGTGATTGCTAGGTTAAGAAAAAGTTTTCAAATGTAAAATGCTTCATCTACAAGGCATTAAGACACTACGCGAATAAATATCCCATTCATAAGAGTATACCGCAAATGATGTTATTGGATAATAATCATGTTATGATACTGCCTCAGATGAAGAAGAAAGACTAGTGTTCTTATGTTGTTATTATAGAATTATTTCATTTGAGTTTTGTATCAACAGTATACTGGTTACATGAATTATGGAAATAAATAAGGATTGTACTGCAATACTATTTTATTGAGGATTTGAGATTATATGGTTCTAAGAAAAGTGAATTAATAGTCAGCTATACTTTTTGGAAAATAAATGGTTGAAGGAAAGGTAATCCTTAATATGGTTCTGATAATGAGGTAGTGATTTTGGAATAATAGATGGTTGATTTTGGTAATTCAGGATGTTGTGGTGTTGTAGAAGAATACACGATGAAGGTGTTCACATGTTATTACCTGGAAAAAAGGATCCTCATTATGTTTAACTTCCTTATAAACATAGGACTGAGAGTTTGGATATAATTATTTTGGATAATTATAAAGGTTGGAATGGATTAATTTTGAAATTGGATACTATTGTTAAGATTATTTTTGGATTTCCATAAAAAGGACAACCCGGAGGTCGGGCAGCAACCTGTTGCGTCCAGAAAGGCCGTGAGACTTGAACCCGCAACTGAAGGGAGGAAAGGTTGTATCACCTATCACTAACCCACGTGATGTCCTGGATTGAATAATGTAGTTTTTTTAAAGGGTCTGGTATGTGAATTATAAATTCATTATTTTTGGAACCCTATACGATTAGGATAAATAGAATATTTTTAAGTTATATTATCTTTTAGAGTGAAAGATGAGTTTGTGGTAGAAATTAGTTAAAGGATGTAACTCTACTTGTCAGGTATAATTTTTTTCATCCTATGAAGGAATTAATCCTTAAACTTTAGGGAAGGGATATTAAAACCAAAAATGTGTTATCCTAATACCTTATGTTTTGTTGAAATGATGATATTTTATGTCATCATAGATTGATGGCTTTGAGACCCTCGATTTTACACTTGTTTGTGATTGATGACCTCAATCATTCTCTATAAATATTTACGTTTTTCCTCTAATTATGTGTCTATAATTTCCACCAATGTTCTCCTATCTGAAACACTAATTTGGTGGTGACTTTTTCATTCCCCTTTTCATCTTATTAAGACTAAATTTTATTAACCCAATTTCTGATTTCGGTTTTCCCACAAAGGTATTTTCTATTTTCAACATTTTATTTTTGAAGAATAATTTCAAATTGTGAGGATGCAATTTATTGAAGGAGGTAAGAATGTAAAACCCCAATATTTTAAAGTATGTTATTTCTTCAAAATAATTCAATAACTTGCACTAAACGCAACACCGAGTTCAAGCGCACCACAACTTACCAAACTAGCCATTCAAAAGTGGTTATGAATATTATTAACTAAATTTTGAACTATATATAATCCTTATAATTTTAGAATCCATATTATGAGTTTCATAGACATAATGTAAGAACTAATTCATTTTTCAGATAAAAGAAGTATTTTTCAAAAAAATGCACTTTTACCATCTTTTAATGGTGAACCCTTTTTAAATCCAATATTTGAAACTTTTATATATTCAATTTGACAAAATAAACTTCTTATTTAGAATTAGGACATAATAATTTAGTTTCAATAAATTTTTGGTGTTTTTCTGATAACTTTCATATTTGGGTGAATAGTGGAAAATACTATATTTTAACTAAAAACAACTTTTTTAATCAAAATAATTTATAGTGTTAAATTATAAATTTTAATGGTTTGGAAGTGTAAATAGATTATATTTTTACCATTTAATCCAATTATGATAATTTTATGTAATTTTACTTTGAGATTAGACATAAAGAAGTGTCAATCTTTTGATAGATATTGTTTCTTAAAAATATGCCTTTTGGTTTTGACAACGAGAATTAATTTTAAATTAATAAATGATACTTCTATGTTTTGAATTTGTTAAAATAGACTTCATTTTTGGATTCGGAAAATCGAAATTATCCTAGGGTGAATTTTTGATATTTTTCTGAAAACGTTCAATTTTTTTATGAATAGTGAAAAAACCCTGAGTTGTTGTTTAAAAACAAATTTTTATTTAAATAATTATTTCTTTTATTTAAATTTATTTTAGGTAAAAATAGATAAATAATACCTATATAAGTTCAATGTAATTCATTGGAGTCAGTTTATAATAATTATAGGTATATAAAAATTTTATTAAACTTTTCACCGTCTTTTACCCACCTCCTAGGAGAATTTGAAAATTTACATAAAACATAATTTTACCGCTTCTGTGAGTTGAATTTAAAAAATCTGAGAGACACAGTTAATATCAATGAGTAAAATATGGTTCAATAAGATAAAAATAATTTTTAGTGAATAGTAGCTTTTTACTTTTATTTACCACGGTTAAAAGTGAATAGGGTAATTAAGGGTAAAAATGATATTAATATTACCCTAACACATGTCCTAATTCTATTGGACGAGGGTATCTCGACCAAAAACAACCTTAGTATTAAAATATTATCATTTAGGTCCACTTGTATTAGATTAGGACATTTATTATTATTTAATTCAAAGAAGAGTTAAAAGCGTTAAAATCAAAGTTTAATAACTGAAACATTTTTAATATAGGGTTATTCATAAGATAAATTCGATTATAAATATTCATTAGAAATATAAAAATATTTCCCACATCATGGTATTTTATTTATAATTTTTAGACATTAAATAAGTAAATTTATTTATGACACAATGATGATGCAATAATTACCTTATTCATGAATGAATCAAATAAATGGTATTATAAATATTAAAATAAATATAATTTCAAAGTTTTTATGAAATCCAAAAGTTTTATAGTTGAATATGACATTATAGGTATTACTCAATGTATCTTGTTCGAAGTTATCAAGTTGTGATGAATTTCACAAAAACAAAATACCAAATAGTGTCAAAATTGACATAAATTAATATTTAAAGCAAATACTATATTATTGGTTGATATAATATTACTAAAAATGTAAAGTTCGTCCAAAGGGATTAAATAATATTATATATGTGATTAATGAGCCACTTGAGGTTCTCTTTGATATTTAGAGTAAGTTTATTAACCATATATAGTGAGAATACAAGAAGACACGGTAAAAGTTAAGCTATTTAACTAAGAGTTTAATCTAAACGTTAAGGTTAATATGGTGACCTAAACCTGTCTAAAACCTATTGGTTGAGAGGTTTTCGACCCATCCCCACCTTATCCTTTAAATAATTCATTTTTTATCCATTAGAAACCGAAAATTAATTTATTATAAAATAATATTTTAAGTTTTTCCTAAGGTGCCCCTCACCCCTCTTATAAAAGGGCACTCCCTCTTCACTCTAATTAACACCTTCTAAGCCATTTTTATCAGCCAACACCTGCCCAAATATCCTCCCAACTATCCTAAATTCATCCTAGAGGCCTTACTTTGGTCATAAATCTATCCTAAGGACCCCTTTTGATCAAATCAAAAGGAAGAACCCAAAGAAGAGGTAATGACTTCACCACCCTCTTTCAAGTTCTCTTATTCTTCCACTTACTCTTTTTTTGTTGTTTCCATTATAAAATAATAACTCCAGTATCTTATATATATAATGTGATGTTATTATAAATATGGAACAACTATATTCATTATCATATCCATCTTATTAATTATAACATCACCATGTGTGCATACGTACGGCTTACCGTATCCATGTCGTGGTGTAATTTGTTATTCAACACTATGTTATTTGGATGGATATAATGATGAGTAATATGTATATAAATAATTAAAATAACATTCTAATGTCTCTTTAAAATTAATATACCATCCAATTCCACAACTTTAAGGAAATGATATTGTCGCTCGTGCGTACGTACGGATTACCGTCTCCACGACGCGATGGGATTAATTTCCATGTTCATCATTCATCGACGATTATAAAAATATATATATTACTAATAAGTATATAATATATGACATAATAATGATACTTTTTATATATACATATATATATATATATGTACTTACATATATCTTATTCTCTTAGTTCCGTTCAATACGAGATGAAAACGGAAACAGCGGTACGGACTACCGTCTCCATAAACAGTGTTTTTCATTTCATATATATGTCTATTATACATATTTATATTCTAAATATATATGATATATAAATCATGTTTTATATTCTGTAATTAATTAAATCTTTATCTAACTGATGCAATCAAGAATAACAAGTTAAAACACATATGATAAAGAAAGCGATTATTACCCAAAATGTTAATTTAACATGGAAATTATTATTAAATGGGTAGTATAAAGTAATAAATGAATCATGTATGATATCATAAATATTAATATGGTTCTTGTATACTCTAATAACATAATATGATCTTCATACATGAGGTTAAATGTACCCTCGACTAAAGGAAAGTGCAAGGTAAGGGGTTTTCATCTCACTCCTTATTCCCGTGAGATTCATGTCATATTGCCAATATTACCTTTTGTGTGGTTTATATACTGCCAATAATTGTATTATTTGTGTAATACACTTTAATTTATGTGTATTTACATATTCATTGTATGATAATTCTTTCATGGGGTTTATGTTTCGTAAGTTACCAAATTGGTAAGGGTTTATTTCACAATCTCTTCATTATCCGAAGTTGTTTATACGTAATTATCTACTGGGACCTCTTTATCATTCACATCGATGTTTCTTAAAAATGTATTTCAAATCATTCTTACTATTTTAAAGACTATGGGTTAAAGTAATTTATACCCTTGTTTTACTTTTTATAAGAAGTTTATAAAGGAATCTTTCTGTCGTTTTCCAAACAAGGTCCTTTTTAACCTTTTCGACAAAATTAAGGTAAGAATGTATTTTTTAACTTATACGGAAGGTGTAGCTATTTTCCGCCATTATAAAATCATCAAATCTTACCTTACAATATTATAATAATATTTTCAAAGTAAATTTTTTATTTTATAATTATGTGACTTTAAATGATTTCAAAATAAAAGAGTCATTTCTCTTAAATAGTTTTAAATCCATCTATGGCAACATCCTTTGATGGATTTTAAGATTATTTGAAGTTGATTTATTATGATACAAAACTTCCATATTGTATTGAAGTTTTTGTGATATGTTTGACTGTGGATGTGTTATTTGTATACAATTCATGGTTTATGGAGAAAGTATTGACATTTCGTATGCTAGTTTTAATACGAATGTTTATGTTATGTTTAAACCTGTTCATGTGAGGAATGAATTGGACTTAATAAGTGATGGGTGGAGCTCACTATAGCTCCTCGATGCATCGGTAGGTCTCATGATACAAACTAGTGTCTTTTCATAAGGCCTTGACAAAATCTTATTTGTAGTCTTGGCATAAGGCCTTGACTATATGGTTATGATAGTCTGGATTATGCATTCCATCATTATGAAAGTGGTTATTGATATTGCATGTGATTATTCGACTAGTAGAATATCCTTGTGAATAAGTAAATGGAATTATTTTATTTTATTTCTGTCATATTATGCTGAAGTTCAAATTTAAAAGTCTTTTGTTTTAGTTATACATTGCCTTAAATGTATATGCTTATTTATAAAAGTTTCCGCTATATTGTTATCCTTACTTGGAATTTGAGCTCACCCCTTTATATGTTTTATTTTTCCCATGATATGAAGAAGTATTTTATGAATGACCTGCAGGGATAGTATAAGGGGATATGAGTGTGGAGACAAGATGTTGTTGTAGTTTTCACTTTATTATGTAATGTAAACTTTATGAATGTATCTATTGATTCCAAGGCTAATAAACTAATCGGTCTTTCGAGACTTGATCTTTTGTGATCATGCCAATGTTATTTAATAATGCACCGACTCTGGGTAACTAGGGTCGGGGCGTTACACTAGTGGAGTATAAGGGTACAACCTTTCTTTAGTCGATGGTTTTGACTCCTTTTCTCCTTGAGTGTGTGATAGAGTACCAGTTAGGAGACACCGACTATGAGGTCTTACATGATCAGATATTCACAAGATACTCACTAGGTATATATTATTAAGGAGGTAATAACGCCATCTTTTTATAGGGGTGAACAGTGGTTCTAGTCATGATGTGGAAGGAGGTGATGCTGGAGTTCCACAATTCTCCCCTAGATATACATCCTAGTGTGGGGAACATTTATAGAGACCTTCAGTGGTAGTTTTGGTGGTCTTGAATGAGATGAAACATAGCTGAGTTCATCTCTTAGTGCCTCACTTTTCAGTAGGTGAAGGTTGAGCACCAAGTTCTAGCAGGTTTATTGCAGCCTATTGATATTTTGGAGTGGAAGTGGGATGAAATATTCATGGACTTCATCATATGGCTTCTACATATAGTGAAAAGTCACGATGCCATCTAGGTGATAGTAGACCGACTCACGAAGTCGATGCCCTTACTTGCTATCAGGGAGTAGAGTTTAGTGGAGATTTTGGGGAAGTTGTACATACGGTAAATCATTCACCTTCATAGGTTACCCTCAATGATTGTCTCTGATCATGACATGTGGTTTACGTCATGATTGTGGAGAGGCCTAAAGGATCCATTCAGGACCTATATACAGATGAGTACAACCTTCCACTCCCAAACTGATGGGTAGACCGAGAAAACTATTTAGGTGTTAGAAGATATGTTGAGGTCTTGTGTGTTAGACTTCAGATAGAGCTGGGATGATCACCTACCCTTGGTAGAGTTTGCGTACAACAACAACTACCACTCTACAATCAGTATGGCACCTTTTGAGGACCATATACATGAGATAATGTAGGTCACCCTTATGCTAGAAATAGGTTGGTGGGACATCTCTCGTGAGCCCATAGATGGTGTAGGTGACAACGGATAAATTTTAGGTCATCTGATAGCGGATGAGGATGACCCAGAGTAGAAATAAATCTTATGCAGATCATCATCATAGGCCCTTGGAGTTCGATTAGGGATACCAAGTTTTCTTTCTAGTCTCCCCATGACATGGATTTTGGAGGTTTGGATGAGGAGGAAAGCTATCCCCAATGTTCATCAGGCTGTTCGAGATCGTGCAATGGGTTGGTGAGGTTGTCTACCACCTTTCCCTACCCTAATAGCTGGAGTGGGTGCATGAAATCTTCGACATATTGTGGCTAAGGAGATATGTGCATGACCCCATACACATCATATAATAGGGTGATCTAGACATTGATGATGGATCCACCTTTTTGGATCACCCAATGGAGATTGAGGATTGGTAGGATAATATCCTATGTAGACAGACCATACCTTTGGGTCATGTGTTTTGGAAGCACAGAAATGAGTAGGAGAGTTCTTAGGAGCAGGAGATCCAAGTGTGACCTCAGTATACCGAGTTGTTTACCTAGTTTTACATTTTAGGGACAAAAATATTGAAGGAGGGAATGGTGTAGACACCCTATTTTTTCCTTATAAGACATTGAAATATTTATATATATATTTCCTGAGCTAGGTGATGAGAAAATGTGTGATTCCAAGGATTGGTGTGTTCAGAATTAATTTTATAAAAATATTAAATATATTTTATATTTTACACACACAACTTCTTAAATAAATAGTATAACTCTTAGACGGTTAATCGAATCAGAAATCTGAGACCACGGTTGAGTTTGAAATGTGGTTTTTACCCTAGGTGCGACATAAAATGAGTTGGCATGAGATGTTCTAACCCATCACTTGTTGGTGGTGCGTTAAATGAATAAATTGATTGATTGGTTGGTTGATTTTTTTCAATGGAATGGATAATATTATAAGTATATATCCCTAGAAAACCATTCCAAGGTTGGATCATAATTTCTGGAATTCTCTGAAAAGAGCTCTTTCCTCCTCCCTTTGAGAATGATGAGGAATCCTTGGATCAATGTGAATCGAAGCACAACAAACACAACAGATCTCCCTTCTATGTTTTCGGATTCATTCTTCATCAGTGAGTGATCCAATCCAAGGTAGGACTCATCAATTGCTATTTTTATGACCTTTATTAAATATTTGATAGAATCAACAGTTTTTCTTTGATCTGCGCCTTTGTTGCAAACCTTTTCATGCACCCAAGAACTGAAATATTACTTTGTTTCAATTTATTTCTAATCTGAAATTATTGTTCTTGATTTATTGGCCAAGATTGATTGTCCTTTATCAATTAACACGTGTTATTGTACCTTTTCTCACTTTTTTTCATGTTCTTCACCAGTTGGATCCCCGAGGTCCTAGTTCGACATTGTCGAGCGACACCAAGCTCGATCGGGCCCCCAGATTCATGAGATATCAAGGAAAAGAGAATAGATTGTCAAGAGAAGCATAGATCTTGAATTTTTTTGGTACAAGGATATTCGATTTGATGATTTGAGACTAGATCTTCATGTGTCGAAGCTTCAGGTGTGTGTATAATGTGCGACGGAACCCTTGACAATGACTGAAGCTGATTCGGGGTAAGCAGCGACTGAGATCTGAAATCCATAGCTAGATCCGGGATTTTCAGAGTGATTCAAGGTGAAATAAAAGGTAGCGTGGGTAGATAAAAGATACAGAGATAAGATATGGAAAACTGGAAAAAACCTGACTATACGCCATGTTCAATGAATAACACATAGCATGCGCTTGGGTTTTGGAAACCCATAAGGATGGCGATACATGTACTTATCTCGACACACTGTATACTGTATTTTTCATGTGAGTGAGTTGTGTGATGGATCACATGGTCAGGCACACACCATGTACTGATTAAATTGACATGGCTAGACCACATGAGCAGAATCCCATGTGGCCCAAAACACCATGTACTATAGTACACAGACACGGGTTCCAAGTACACAGACACGACTAACAACACTTGACCCATTCCCCAGATAGGTTGGACACATCATGTAGTCCACCTAAATGGCATATACCCCTACACAGATGGGATTCGTGTGTCATCCAAGGACATGGCCAAGATGTTAAGTGAGACCACATGTCATGTGGGTCACCTCAAATGCTGTGTGCCCTCTTGGTTCCTTTGAGGAAACTTCCAAGTTTCGTATCTCCTTTGTTTGAACTTGTATTTTGGCCTTTTAGTAGCTTATACTGAGTGTCTTTCTATATAGAACATGATTTTTCCCTTAGTAGCGACTTTTGAGATATGATGTGGAATGTTTTAGGCATTACCCTTCAGTAGGGATAGGCAGTGGAGTTCCCTAATTAATCTTTTGGGCATTACCCTCGAGTAGGGCTTGGCAGTGGAGTTCCCCAACAAGTCTTCCGGGCGTTACCCTCCAGCAGGTATGGGAAGTGGAGTTCCCTGATGACCTCTTCCAGTAATTACCCTCAAGAAAGGCTAGGCAATGGAGTTCCCTGATGACCTTTCCTGGGTGTTACCCTCTAGCAAGGTTGGGAAGTGGAGTTCCTCGGTGATTATCAGAGTGTAACCCTCCTGTTGTACCAGAGCATGGGTCCTCTATCTATAAATTTTGGACCCTTGAATGTGTGGCATAGTGATGAGATGTGGTTTGACATATCTTTGGAATAATGAGAAAGAATAAAGTTTTCTCCACTGAGATACATTTTTTTGATGTGACCTAAAACCATGTGGGTGAGTCAGTGCTACCCAAAACGGATAGTATCAAGGTGTGGTGATTGAGTTCCTTAGACTTGTGTGTTCAAGGAAGATGCTTGAGGTGTTGGTCATCATCAATGAAATTTTGGAACTGTTGGATACTTTTCTTCTTAGGCCAAGCAGTGAGATGGATATCCACTTACTCTATCGTTTAGGCTTCTGTGACTGAGCATATATATATGTGTGTGTGTGTGTGTGTGTGTGTGTGTGTGTGTGTGTGTGTGTATCCTTTCTTCTATATCCACTCCTTGGATTTAGACACTCTCCTTCCAGAAGAGGTGAAGACGTGAGGGGTATTCTGTGTGCTTTCTATGTTTAGCTTCTCGTGTTTGGATGATTATACTCTCCTACTATAGGTGGTGAAGGATCAATGGGTAGTTCATCTACTCACTATATTTATCCCCTTATGCTTGGAAGAGCTTACTTTTACTCTTGGTTGGGTTAGGTTATATTGTTTCAATGTACCTTATTCTATATACTACTTTCCTCTTATATTGTATCCCTTACTACTCTCCCTTCAGATTTTGGGCTGTCCTACTGAGTATGCTTATACTCACCACTGCATGAGCTTTTCACACACATGTTGTGCCTTATGAAGATGATGGATAGTTAAACCATGACTAAAGAGTAGCTTAGGTATTCTTAGTGTTTGAACCATGTACGGTGGTTGTAGCTTGGGATTTAAGAGTTGGGATCTCTCATCTATTTACTTTTCTAGTTTTCTATTAGGTTTTGACATATTTCTGGTTGGGTGTGTATTTTTTCCCTTTACTTTTCAATATACACTACCGTACTTTTGTACTATCTATAGGTCCATGCATGCTTGATTTATTTTATAGCAGTGTTACATATTTTCTTATTTCTCTCGGCACTTTTTCATTGAGTTGGTTGTGTCTATGTGTATAGGTTTTTAGAAAAAGGACTCCCTAAGTTAGTTATTCCTTAGGTACTTGTCACCACCCCCTGGCCTATGGAGGCGGGTTTGGGGTAGTTGTGATAATTCCTAGATGACATCTTATAACCTATTAATTGTGTCATAAATTTCATTTATATTTTATCACTTGTAACATGATATAAATATTACATGATAAAATATGATTCACTAACTCAGCTACCTTATCCCACAAATATCAAATAAACCTTGAATATTTAATATTCTTTCAAAAAATATTTTCCTGTGTATTCACTGAACATCTTAGGAATATTGTGAATAAATAAATTCAACACTTATTATTCTAAACTCAAATAACATGAATTTATTTATCAATTGGTGATTGTTGAATCTCAGACATATAGTGAACCCTAATGTGGGGCCCACCATGTCCTAAACTAATATTCACTAGAATAATCTATAATTTATAATAAGATTAGTTTGTAACCCTATAGGCTCTTATCTCGATAGCATTGATTGCTAATCACATACTAGGATTGGATTCTAGCAACTCATCAAGACCCCTAAGGAGATAAGGTTTATTCATATCAACGACAACATATCCTATGAACACATGCCATGTAATATAATCTATTTGTCACATGATATCTCATAAAACAATACGTACACCTCATGTCATCATCCTTTATTAATTAATTATTTTATGACCTTACTGGATAGATTTACCTTCTTTTATCATGGTCATAGATTTAATAAAGGTGACACCATCCCGGTCAACTAGCCCTAAGATATCTCTTCCTCAACTTGGAAGTGGAAAACCACATCTTGATCATTCAACCAATGTCACGCCACCAATGAAACACCTAATTAAAACTACCTTTCCACAATATAAATGTCATGGTTTTCATCTTGTGTTAATGTATGTGATCAAATGGAACAAATTGATAATAATCTCAAGTCAAAAGACTGATACACATGATTATAGATAGGAAAAACCAAAGACACCTAAAACATGTGGTGTTCCTATTGGTGGGTTAGTCCTCATGATCTCATCTACTCAATATCACCAAGTGTTGACTTCATGAGAAGAATTATTAATTCTTATGATCCTCCAGCACCTTATATTCATACATCATTTGTGTCATGTCAGCATGATGTATCTAGACTATATCTTTAAGATTATTATCATGGTATCTAGAGGTTCTCATTATAGATGTGAACTAATATAAATTTTTGATATGACATGTAATCTATGGAAATTCCCAACTATATAGTATATATATAAGTAATGTTATTGTCATGGTAAGATAAAACACCTTTGTATATCAAACTATATACATGTAATGATAATCTAAGTACATACGGAATTTGGGTATTGGGAACCCACTCACAATATATAAATCTACTTTCATGTGATGGCAGTGTGTGTGTGTGTGTGTGTGTGAGGTTGCTTATTTAAAGTCAAGGTTGAAACTGTAACGACTTATATTTTTTTCAAATATATATAATTTATTTGAGAAACAATATTATTATACGTAAAACTATATTTTATAAGGTTTTACTACAAATTAATATTTTATTTATCATGATAATTTATTTTTGAATATATATATATGTTATATATATGTGTGTGTATATATGTTGAAATATATATATGTTAAAATATATGTACATTAAAATATATATGTTATATATATTTGTTAAAAAAATTATATTATTTTGTTATTATTAGTAATGTAATGTAATATAAGATACATACTATAATACAACAACACTTTTATATGATAATATAAATTAATTAATTCTTAAGTAATTTATTAGGAACCTATAAGTATTTCATTAATAAAATTAATTCTTAGCCATTAATAAAAATATTTCTTCAAATATTCCCTATGAAAGTTTATGTGTTTTTAGACAATTAAGTTGTTGAATCTAAATAATTTGTATTCAAGAAATTTTTTTATCCATGTATTCTCTTTTTCCTTCAAAATTTCATCTTATTTGGCCATGTATTGAAGAAGTTGTGGTCGAATCATTATAGAAATTAATTTTGTCTAAACAGATTGTATGGATTCAATATGCCAAATTTCCATGCATATTTTGATACCTTAATGGAGGAATTTTGGAATGTGATATTCTATGGACTTTATCCCCTATTCCTTTCATGTACACCATAAAAATTTCATCCACTTAAACGTTTTTTATAGGAGTTATGGTTGAATCATTGATGAAAATGTTTCCAACTTGGAAAATTCATTGAATTTGGATGCATTGACTTCACACCCACTTTTGACCATGATAAAGTTTGAACCAGATATTCCACCAGTTGTATGAAATGCTCAAAATAAATTCTTCTAACATCTGTAAAAATTTAATGTCAATAAAATAATTTTGAAAAACATTATGACCGAATTTCTATGGTGGGACCCATCCAGTCGGATCCACATCATCATTGAATTCATGGGAACTTATTTCCCCTAAAAATGTGGATCCAACATTCATTATCTAAATGAAAATGGTATATATATTAGTATCTAATCTACACACAAATTAAAATACGGATGAAATAAAATTTTAAAGGAAAATATTAAAGTGAATCTCAAAGGTTAAAACTAGAATTCCTATGAAATTTTCAAATTTATACTATTATTCTTGATCAAAATTTATTTAAGAAATAGCATAAAATTAAATGGGTGATTGATGTATTGGATGAACTTAACCAACCTTGAGAACATTAATTTTAAACCAAAAACATTGGAATTAATGCCACCCAAAATTGGTTGGCCTTAATGTAAATATGACTGACTGAAAATTAAATTTTTATTATTCAATCACTTTTAAGGAATAAGTGAGAAACCGAGATGAAGGCCACAAAATGAGATAACATAACCAATAAAGAACTGTTTAAGACTACCAGATTTAGTCTCCCTAAATAATTTCTAGGATATGTTACTTACCTGGGTGTGAGGTTCATCCATTAAAATATCTTTGAACTAAAATGACATCTTGTCTCAAGACTGTATATACTCCTCAAGATTTATTTTCCCATTATTGAAGCCCCAAAAAATAATCAGGTCCTATTTGTCAATCTTGGAATACTACGCCTCATTTAGATTCATCCATAGTGGCCTCCCCATCATCTTGGTAGATTCTTCTTCAGTAGCATTGAGTGACAACACCTATTCAACTACTTCTTCTTATGAACTCATAAGAAATTATAGTGAATGGTCAAGAATGTCACCTTCTTCCACTTCTGACAAGAGGCCTTGGAAGTATCATTGTCCATATGCTTCTCTTTTATCCTCTTTGCTGAATGAGTCTCCATTGGAAGTGGAAAAAAGTGATAGTATTTTATCTCCTTTTGAATGCCTTTACGGCTTCTCCTTCTCCATGGACTAGGAAGACTATAACCTTGATTCACATCCTCTGATTCACCTATAGAATAGTATTCACTTGATTCATTCCTAGGAAGATTCTTCCTATCCATGGGGGTCTAATTTTTTCTCCCTTAGACTCCTAAACTGTATCCTCATTAAATAGTTTTTCAAAGTGATTATCTAGTTACAAGGTCAGCACCACCCTTCTAGGACTTGTCCTGAGGTCTATTTATTTTCCCCTCCTTGGACACATGACCTTAGCATATGAAGCACCCATAGGGATTATGGAACCAAAATCAACCACTATTTGGAGCTCTATTTTGCGCCCATTATCACCCTGAGGGCCCTCCAATGGATTAGATCCTCCCTTGTTATCACCTACGACCACAACATCTCCCTAATTCACAACCTTCAAATCTCATTTCATCCTATCAAAAATCTCCTTCACCTTCGGCTCAAGATGTGACACCAGTGATTTCTTCATGACCTCACCCAAACACATTGAACCAGTCTCCTTACCAGCAGCAAAACCTCCATAGCCCAAGATAGCCACCACCTAAGGCTCTATGAACGTAGATTCTTCTTGTAGTATCCCTTACGAAAGTTCCTTCCCATGATCCACTGCAGATTCATCAAAAACCAAATTCTCTATCTTAATCTCCTACAATTTCTTGCTTGAATACCCATGAAGACATACCAAAGCCAGGTGACCTAACTAATTTCAATACATGCGGAAATTTTCCCATGATTCAAACTTAATAGCCTACCTCCACCAGAATTCCTATCCATCGGTAATCCACACCCAACCCATAAGTGGCTTGGAAATATCAACCTCTACACAAACATGAGGGAAAATTGGATGGCACGTAGATTTTTCCCTACTTTCGGAACAAAGGTATCATCCAACCAAGTTCCCTAGAATACACAAAATGGAAGGATTTTGGAATGGGAGCGGGAGAGTAGGGAATCTTACCCATATTTCCATATTAGAATTATCTCTCTGCAAATGAAAGTTGAAGTTCCACCGAAGGATATATAATAAGGAACCTCTGCATTGTCGAGGAGATCTAGACCAAGAAACAATGAGATCTTCCATCAACCCAAATTGAATCATTATATTATTTCGATCAAGTAGTCCAATAATCGCATGATCTTGTAACCCCCGGGTATCGAAGATGAAGCGGTCAAATGCATCAATCGAAGGGCATTATTGAATGAATTAAGCCACCAGAGTCAGGTTGGATAGATCTAAAGCATTATTGAACTCTGCCAATGATAATTAGAGATGTGGTGATCCATGGTACAGATCTGGGACTTTCGGACAAATTGGGATCCGCATAAATTTTAGAAGGAACTTAGGATTATAGAATAGAAGGAAGGTTGGGAGATGATCCTTTGAGGTATAATGAGGATGAGAATCTCCCCCCCCCCCTCGATATAGAGGGGGGTCCAAGATCTCCTTCATCCGTGAGCCTAGGGCATCACCACTACCACAAGATCTCCCCCCGCTAAATTATAAATACCCACACCCTATTCAAGTATAAATACCCACCCTCTCTTCCTATTATCTCACACCCAATTTAATGTTCTATTATCATATAACTATCAAGGAGTCTCTTCCATTTTTCTCTCTTCATTATTGAAGAGTTTTATTGATCCTAAGGTTGTCCTCTCCATGATTTAGGAAGTTACTCTTCAAGGTAAGAGAACTATCATCTTCTCCTTTTTCATTCAAATTACTCCTTTTTTAGAATGTCTCTAAATTTTTAATAACTTTCTCTTAAAAACATTTTTTTATTATCCCTTTAATTCCAAAATAGTGTTTTATAAATGTGAGACCTTCGTTCCCTCTCATTATGCCCTCCCTTTAATCCATGTTGTATATCTTCATGTTTCAGAATTCATTTCTTGAATTTCTCTCTTTTATATAAGAAGTTAAAAATATTGAAAATATCCAAACCACTTCCTTTTCAATAGTAATTTACCTAGATGTAAACATAATTTATTGATTCATGTATTTACATGTATGAAACCCACATTCCCTATTTGTGGGTCAAAATAATGTAATGTTCAATTATTTTAAGTACCTATGAACTAAATGGTTTTTATAAAAACTATTCTTTATTATCCTTGTGTTATTGATGAAATTATTTATTGTGATCAATGTGTCTCACATGAATTAATTCATATGAAGGGTGTTCCCTGATAGCGCTCCAATGAATTCGGTAAAGAATTAATCACTAGAGATAGAATTTTCGTAATACCTTAGCATCATGCATTGGTAATGTTTTACGATACCTTGGTGAATAACCTTAGTAATATGAAGGATGTGCCCTGATAGTGATCCAATTCATTGGGTAAATAATTAATCTCTAGAGATGACATGTTTTATGATACCTTGGTGAATAACCTTGGTAATTATGTTTTATGACACTTTTGTGATAAATCTTGGTGATATGATTATGAATGTATTATTTTTATGTTATAGCCACATTTCAATATTATTTACCAATTACTTATGATTATTATCTCATTATATGACTCATGTTTTATTTATGTTTATCATTCATGTTCCATTTCCTTATTTTTTTTCCTTAATGGGATTTATGTTCACCATATTCTATTGATGTATGTCCCTAAGAAATTACTTAAAGTGAGGTGACATAGGATGGAATAGCAAAGGAGTCTTTCAAAAGGATTAAATAATATTTATGTTTATGTTTTCCTGGTGTAATTCATGTGTTACGTACTTGGTTTTCAAGATGTTGGACCTTAAAAGATCCTTCTAAGTTATCAATGTGATATTTTTTTAAGAAATTATTCTAAAAGTTGTGTATTAAAAAGTTGGATTTTCATAGAAACACTTCTTCACCCAAAGATTTATTCATATTCCTCCTTTGTATTTGAGGTGTCGGTATGCCATGGAGGAATGATGGACCCCATCTGAATGTCGGATGATTCATTCAACCTATAGATACCTCTGGTGGTTGGAGGATTTTGTTTGTCACTCTTGTGATCTTTATCAATCATACCATATGAAGATCAAGATGTTGTAGAGGCATCATTGGTGTAAGGTACGTCATTTACAACAGGTTCTCCATTTCTAGTTTTACACAATTTATATTTTCTATCATGGTGATCAAAAATTTATGGTTTCATTATTCTTATGTTTCTACAATTAAGTGTTTATCAACCTATTAAAAACCTAACATCCCCACCCAGTATAGTCACAGGAAAAAAAACTTAGTGCTCCCTCTGAGTATGAATAAAACTGAAGGAAATCTTCACATCCTCCAACCAAGCCTTGGTCTCTTGATCAAAAATGGATCTTCCATACTTCTGCAGACCCTAATTCTAAAACTATTGAATTTTCCTCCTCCAAGAGACATCACCATGGATCTCAACTTTGTATAGATTTGTTGGTGCATCTTGTGGAATGTTGTTAGTGTGAACCTAGATTGAGTGCTAACCTAGAGTCATTACTATAAAAGAACAAATGTTAGGGACTCCTAAACCAAGAATATGGAATATTTAAGGTTAATTAGTTTATTTTAAATTCAAACTATTTCTCATTTTCTACCCAATTCAATCACAAGCGTGGACAATCATAAGGCATGATCTATTCCTAGGTCTCTACCATGCAAACAACATCACTTCACTTGCATGTTCAGTAAACTTGAATATCCTTATATCAGATCATAGGGAGACCTAAATAACTTATTCCTAGTCGATCACTCTTACTTACATCACGTGATAAGTCTAGATGATATTGTTGTACTACTAACTCATGTAATCCTCACCAGTTTTTATCTCCAAAATACATCTTATATCTCAACCATCATCTCTAATACCACTCTATCATGAACCCCCCCCCCCCTCCACCAGTACCCCTCTTGGACCGATAGTGAATAATTAGATGATTTCTGAAACTCACATCCAATAAGACATGGGTTGGTGAATAGTATTGAGGATATAGAATGCAGAAAAATGGGAATCATTTCCATCTAAATATAAATTTAAGAATAAGAGACAAAAATTAGATCCACCAATTAACATAATAACATAGGTAAATAAATATATCCCAATACATAAATGAAATGTCATATAGAATGAAAAACAAATATAATACTAATAACAGTCCTAGGAAGTGATCACAAACTCCAACGGCTCCTAAAAAACCACTCTAAGCTAGTAACGCCCAACTCGATCCCTAACAAGCTTATGCATACCTGAAAAACAATTTATATACATGGGTGAGAATACAAGTTGTAACAAACTCAACTCCATTAACCCAAAGTCGGTATCAACTTTATTACATTTTCATAAGATACAAGGGATCGTATCACCAAGGATCAATCAGTTTATTAGTCTTGAAGTAACAGATATAGACATGATTCCCATTTTATATTGGAAATAAAATATAAAACATAGTGAAGGTAAATATTCTTCATCCTTGAAACACATTCAAAGATTCATTCTTTATATCCTAGGGAAAGGAAAAAAATAATGATGACCTCAAATGATTAGTAAGGTTTGTGTACAGGGGCAGTTATCATGAGTAAATAAGGCATAACCAATATGGAAAGGTAAATAACTTAAAACACACAACATTAAATCAATGACTTGGGCACAAAATTCATCTATGGATAATATAAATGTAATAATTTCATGAACAATAATAACTGAATTCTTAATGAAGGAAATTCATAATTTTGGACATCATGATCAAGTACTTATTCCAATATATTTTTAAATATGGGTAGGCATACACCAAAAACTCATTTAATAATGCAAGCCAACTAGTTTGTTGCATGAAACTTGTTGATGCATCGAGAGGCTATCTATAATCGGGCCCCACCCATAACTTCATGTCCAATTCATTCCTCATATATTTAATTATAAATTTAATTCATAAACAATATTTCATGTCAAAAAAATATCTATATTGAATAAAGAATACGAAATATCAATATTTTTCTAGTCAATCAAATAACTTTCATAGTAAATCACTATATGTAAAATGGTATATGGTTTAGGCAATAAGAATACCCATGATACAAAGAATATAGATATGGAAGAGAAATTTAATGTCTTGTGAAAGATGATCACAATAAAGTGAATGTTTTAATAGAAAGTTAATGACCACATAATTAATAAAAGATGACAATTGATTCATCAGAAATATATATTTTGTAATAAAATCAAGTCTTTAGGAGAATAAAAGAAAATGGAAGTGGATCATTTAAAATAAATTTCCATTAAATAATTTTCTTCGTAAAACCATTGAAAACTTATTGAAAAATATAAATAGCATAAAATGGTTATGGAAGTGGGAAAATCCTTTAAAGTTGTATATGTTAAAAATAAATATTCCTTTTGACTCTTTGTAAAGATAGTCAAAAATGATACTTTTGGAAAACATTATAAATATTCCTTTAAATCATTTTAAGATTAAATGATGACATAAAATTTCCTTAATAAATCATTTGATTAAATAAAAATTAATTTTGTAAAATAATTTTGAAAAATATAGAGATAGAAGAAAAATATACTTAGTTAAAAATAGAAATAAGATTAGGTTTTCTTTTAAAAATTTGTTTGCTTGATTAAAGTTCCAAAGAGATTAAAAGTTGGAATAAAACATATAATATCATTAAATATCTAGAGGATAAGAAATTAGATGGAGTATATGAAGGATAGATTATAAAATTCCTCCAATTAAAATATAAGCAATCCTAAAAAATGAGATTGTAAAAAAAATACTTCTTAGGTAACTTTTAAAATGAAACTGTTTGAAAGAGTAAACTTGAATTAAAACTTTTATTACCATGAATTAATATATATTCATTTTATATACATAAAAGGGGTAGTATATGCACCACATAAAATAAAATAGGTTCATAATACCAAATATGTCTCAATGGAGTGGAAATTGAGACGAAATATCTTACCTCATGCTTCCACTTAGTTGAACGTGTTTTAACCACCTATATAATAAATTTAGATTTACTATACTAACATAACATAAAGATAAAAATATCTATAATATCATATATTATCCACTTATGACATCTTATCACTCGTATTTTGACAATCTTTCATTATTATCATTGTTTTGGGTGTTAATTGTTTCGTTTTTTATGTATATTTTGATTCGGGAGTTATGGTCTTTGTGTCTTGATCATGATTATAACATTTTCAGAATGTTAATAATGATATAAAAATATTACATATTCATTATATACATATTTATAATCATTTTTCAAAATCATAAATGAACAATGGATCGCATCGTTTTGTGGAGGAGGTAGTCCACACGTATGCATGAGCAACGTTGTCATTTTGTAACGGATGGAAGGTTAAGGAAGTGGATGATATATTAAATTTTCATAATCATGATTATTTTATAAATATTATATATATTCATTAGTTCCATCATTATGACCAACCATATGAGGTAGTGATGGAAAACAAATTACATCGGTTCGCGAGAGGACAGTCTGTCGTACACACGAGTGATAAACGTATTTCTCATTTGATGGAGAAGGAGATGGATAAATATTATTTCATAAACATAATAAAATCTCGATATATGAGATATAATGATTTATTATATAGGAATTTTTGGGACATAATTGAAGTTGGTAAGAGAATAAGAAAAATGAAAGTGTTTGGTTAAGATGATTACCTTTTTTGGAAAGAGCTCCTTTAGATATCCTCTTAAAGACCCTAGGATTAGTCTTTTGGGATGATTGAAACCTATAAAATATGGATAAATATGTTTTAGATATATTTTTACAGGTTTTGGTTAAGCCAAATGGCTCAAAAGGTGTGAAGAAGGGGAGGAGGTGTCATTTTATAAGTGAGGGAGAGGTCTCGCTTAGAATTTTTCAAAAGATTAAAAATATATTAATGTATTACCCAAGCCAAATAGCTCCAAAATGAATCATATTCAAAGTTGGTAAGATTATGGTTGAAATAAATCCAAACAATGGAGTTTAAGAAAGTGTTTTGTGTTATCTTGAAACCTTATCCTTTTATTTTCAACTCTTTCAATTCATTTTACCCTTAACCGTGGTAACCAATTTTTATCATTTTTACTATTCATAATGCATAAAAATGAAAGTAACTTCATAAGAAAAATTTTAAATGATTATTCCAAATATGGAAACCATTTTATCAAATTTCATTCATATAAGTGGCATAAATTAATTTAAAAATAAACCCATAAAATATGATGAAAAATAGTTTTTCATGAAAATGTATTTTTCAAGCATGAGATTATCTTACACTCTATGACTAGTTTTAATCATTATATGAATTTAAATCAATATATTTATATATATAATATATAAATTTCATTTAAATTATTGATTATTATAAATTATTTAAATTAATTAAAATGGAAAAAACATTATGCACTTAAAAACAATTTTCTGAAAAATATCATTTTGTAACTCCAAATGACCTTGTATTTATTTCTATAAAATTGATAATCAATACATTATTATAACACATTAAAAAAATTATTAGTTAAATACTACATTTTTAATTATTCATAAAAGTTAATTTATATGTGAAAATTTTAAAAATCATTCTAGGCTTATTTTAACATAGTAAGTTCAAAATCGATATTCAATTTATCAAATTAAAATTTTTGTTCCATGAAATATTAAGAGGTGCATTGTACTATAGTTTTATGAAAATATAATGTCTACTTACTATAATTGAAAATATAGTGTTACATAAGTATACTTAGTAGGATTATGGAATCCCGCCTATTTATTACATAAATTTACATTACAATGTATAAACAAAAGATCTTTTAAACTTTAGTTTATTGGAAAAAATGTACATAGTACATGAAAACATAAAACATTCATTTAATACACTTGAATGGATTCTTCATTGGTTCACTCTATATAAAATTATTGCATCTCATAACCTAGGGACATACATCAAAGGAAAGGGTGATCATAAGGCACAGTAAGGGAAAGCAAGGGAAACAATTTACAAGTGATCATGAGAATTATCGATAAGAACTTAAAGAATATCATAAAGACATGAGAAAAGGAAAAAAAATAGACATATCATGGTAAAAGGAACATGAATCATAAAATGTAAATGTGGATACAATAATTAATTGAGTCATTCATAAGCATGTCACCAAAGTTTATCATTGAGGTGTCATAAAAATTACCAAGGTTATTCACTAGGGTGTCGTAAAACGTGTCATCTCTAGATATTAAATTCTTTACCCAATGCATTGGAACGATATCAGGATGCACCCTTCATATGTATTAATTAATGTGATCCACATAGATCATAATAAAAAATTTCGGAAATAACCTATAGAGAATAAAATAAATGAGTTTCATATCAAAATCATGAAGTCTTAAAAAAGTTCTTAAAGACAAGATCTTTATATCATTATTAGCCCACAAAAAGGAAGGAGGATTTCATGTATGTTAATCTGAGAATAAAATAGATCATTTTGAAATCTAGTTGAATACCCCTGGAAAATAAAGAGGTTTGGGTATTCATAAAAGAAAATAAGAGAATTTTTTGACAAAAAGAGATAAATTTTGAGAAGAAAACCCGATATCAAAACAGGTATGAAACATGCTTTTAAAAAACATTAAAAAAAGAGGGGACAAGAGTATCTTATTCATAAAAGAATCATAATACATTAAATAGATATAATAAAATGGAAATAAGAACATAGTATGGAAATTTGAAAGACATGCCACATAAAAAGAACTTGAAAGGAAAAGAGAAGTTGAGATTTCCCTTACCTTAAAGAGTGTTCCTAAAAGTTGAGGATCGGGACCTTGGGGGATTGAGGACACCTTGGGAGAACTCCTTAGAAGGTAAAACTATCATATATTTTTTGAGGATGAATTTTAAGTGAAATGAAATGGATAAATGGGTGGATATTTATAAAAAAAGATGAGGATTTGTTTATTAATTTTCTTGGACACCTAGGTAGTGGTAAATGCAAAACCATGGGCTTGCCCATGGTATTGGACACTTGGAACATATTTGATTTAATTTTATCCCAAAATAATTGAACATAATTTTATATTACTTATTTTGGTAAGGGAACGTAAAGTTTCCAGAAAATAATATTTTTTTAGTTAAAGTTTCCATTTTAAAATTTGGAAAGTAAATTATATATTTAGAAATTAATTAAAATCTATTATATTAAAATACATGATATTAATAAAATAACATAATTTGAGTATTGGATTGTGGTTAACTAATTATAACATCATTATTACATAATTATGATGTCATTAAACTTACCAAAAAACTTAAACTATATTTTTACTATTCACCGAAAAACAAAATATTTTTGAAAATTCTCATAAATCCACTTTAACCTAATTTAGATGTGATGCTTTCAAAAATTATATTTATATTATCATAATAATTATCTAAATATGATAATTTTAACTTTTAAATATAAAAATCCTTATTTATTAAAAATAATGGAGGATAGAAAATGCATAGTGAAATTTTTGACACCTGAAAAAATAAAATTATTTTATCATTTATATTTAAATAGGAGTGTTTTATGTTGAAATAGTGGGTTCCCTAGACCCAACTATACAGTTATTTTGATTACCATATCATGTGTACAGTTAGTTATACATGATGTCATCTTACCATTATAATGTAGACTTTTCTGCGTCCATTATTATAATGGTAATGTCCAAAGATTAATTGTCTTTTCGAGAGGTTATAGAAGATCACATACTATAATGAGAACCTCAAGATACTATTAAATTAATCCTAAATATATATTCTATGGTCTAGATACATCTTACTGACAGGACATGGTAGATGTTTGACTATTAGGTGTTGGGGGCTCATAAGCAATAAGACTTCTTCTCGTGAAATTCGCACTTGGTGATCTCTAGTAGTGAGATCATGAGGACAGACCCACCAATAAGAACACCACATATTTTGGGTGTCATTGATTGTTCCTATCTACGGAAATGTGTATTGGTCTCCTGACTTGAGATCATTACCGATGTATAACATTTGATTGCGTACTTTGATGCAAGGAAAAAACCATGGTATTAAAATCGTGGCGAGGTATCTTGTGTTGGGTGTATCGTTGGTGGTATGACTTTGGTTGAATGATCAAGAAAGGATTTGTCGCTTCTAAGTTCAGGAAGTTGTATATCTCAGGCCTGGTTGATCAGGATGGTGATGGTGTTGCCTTCATAAGTCTTTGGCCAAAGCAATACAAAGATAACTCCATCCGGATAGATCAACAAATAATAAAACAAGAAAAGGACGATGAAACAAGTGTGTGTCCTGCTTTATAAGATATTTAATGACAAGGAGATTATAGTACACAGTCAGTGTTCATAGGTTGGTTGTCATTGCTATGACAATCCTTATCTCTTTAGGGGCCATGATGGGTTGCTAGACCCCATCCATGGTCTGTGGATTTTATTCACTGCTATCGAGATAAGGGCCTAGAGGGTCACACACAATAGCGTATTCAAGAATCCACCCTATTCGGTTGAATGGGTATATGGACATGGTGGGCCCCGCCATGGGGTCTGAGTGTTGTTCAAGTTAACGATCACCAAAAGAATTAAATAAATTCATTGATATTCAAGTTATGAATATTTGGGACTGAATTTATTTAATGTATTTACAAGTTTAGTAAATACAAAAAAATATTAATCGAACGAATATTAGTTTAATATTCAAGGTTCGTTTAATATTAAGCAGGACAGCGAGTCAAGTTAAATGGATCGATTTTTATCACGTAATATATTTTATATATATTATGAGTATGTGATAAAATAATAAATAATATTGATGCAGTTTAGTTCGTCAAAATTATTTATTTAGTGGACGTTGAAATAAACGGGGGTCGGGGAACCCTACCGGGTATTTATCAACTCCATTATAAATATAGGAGGAGGCTCTCTATCATGTGTGGAAATTCACTATTCATTCACTTTCATGGAATGAAAATTGAGAGCCTCTCTCTCCTCCCACTCTCTAGAGAGAGAAGCTTTTGATCCAAGAAGCTCCGATCAAGATCTTCCCCAAGCATCGAAGGCGTCTCGATGCGGTGATGGTCAGGATGTCAAAAGTATCGTTGGATCATCACGCTAGCACCTGGAGTTCAACGATCGATGTTCATGCGGTTTTTGAAGCGTGTGTGGACGATCTATAAGGATCTTGCTATGGATTCTTTAAGCAGTGATTGCCTGCGACAAGTTGCAGTCGAGCGCGCCTTCAGATTTGGAATGGTATGTATTCTGTTTATGTTTTGTGCTCTTTACAATTTACGTGAGATCCTTGGACCTCACCGGGGCTTGTATCTTCGGCATCGACAAGTTCCATCGATCCGTCGATGGAAATTTTTAAATCCCCGACCCACCGGCTTCCGTTGCATGCCCCAGAACCTAACAGTGGTATCAGAGGGATCGCGTATATTTTCTGAGCCAAATAAAATTAATTTGCATAAAATTAAGTAGAGGGTACAAAGATGGTCTCAATGGTTTAAACTGCGTGACGATCCGATACCGAATGACCGAGTTATGGTCATTTAAATTTTTTTGAAACGGATCCAAGTTTCCGGTTGGAGTTCAGGTTATTAAAATTTTATTCCTTTTCAAAATTTTCAAAAAGAATATATGTGCAAGTTGTAATTTTTCAATTGTATAATTTGCATAATAATAATTTTATTATTACAATAATATTTATATTATTATTATTATAATATAATAATAATAAATTATTATTTCATTATAATAATTTTATTATTATTAAATTAAAAGGCTATTTAGCTTTTAGAAGAAAAAAAATTGAGATGACTTGACATTAAAAAAAAGAGGTGGAATAAGACTGAAAAGTAAGTCTTAAAGTTATAAAAAAATAAATAAATAGATATGGGGGTCCAAAAGGCAAAGACAAAAAAATATGGGAGCAACAAGGGGTCCGCGCAGACCCCCTCCCACCGTCTTCCCCACGACGCACAGCAGGCCGCTGACCCGAGACACCCTCTGTCCCGAGAAGACGTCGTCGACCCCTCTCCTTCCCAGGTGTCGTCCTGCCTCCTCTCCCAGGTCACCTTCCCGCGCGCCGCCCAGTCCCGAACCCCATCCTGGCCGCCCTTTTCTCTTCCCGGCAAACCAGGATGCAGCTCGCCACGTCCCGTTCAACTCTGCCCCTCCCTGTTCGCTCTCGTGATCTGTCCAAGCCAGTCGCGGCCCGCCGTCCATCCTACCTTATTGCAGCACTGGCCTTCTCGCCGCCCAGCCCTGAGCAGCCACAGCGCGCAACCTCGACCTCTCCCGGCCATCCTCCTCTACTGGTCGGTAACACGCCGCAGCGCCGGAGTTCCTCCGCTGCACGAACCGCCCATGGCCTAGCCTTCGTCCGGCCTTCCCGCTTCCTTCCAGCGGCTTCCACCCCATCATCGGTGCCTGACAGCCGACCAACAGCAAGTCTCACCGCTGCCCCCTTTGTCCGGATCGGAGTCGTGCAGTCGGCTTCCCATGCTCCACTCGGTCTCACAGTCTCGATCACCGACCTCCTCCCCTCTACCGCAGTGGTGTCGCACCTACCTCGTCGCCAATCTGTGACGCTACCCTTGGCCCGTTCTCGTCATTGCGCCACTCGATAGGTCGTGCCTTGTCGGCTTACCCTAGCCGCGGCCTCTGACCTCAACCGGAACCGCGGCCCCGCCGGATTCCATCTGAATCCAGGAGGTATTATTTGTCGGCAAGTTAGTTTTTACGCATAGCAAAAATGGCCTTGAAACGGTCCGAGCCGATCTTTCCAACCCGGGAATGGGCTTGGGCAAATATGTTCGGACCAGTTTGGCCCTTGCACGGCCTCGTACTCCCCTGCGTGGGTTTGGTCCGACCCGCATAGGTTGTGCAGTGATGTTTCGGGGATAAACCAATTAAATTAATCAAAAATAATTAATTTAATTAATTTAATTTTAGTATCTAAATTAAATTAATTAAAATTAATTTTGGTTAATTATTTTATACCTGGATGAAAATTAATTCAATTTGATTATTAAATTGAATTAAGTTAAATTAATTTAATTTTGACATGAAAATTAAATTAATTAGAGGACCGATAATTAATTAAATTATTTGAATTTATTAATTCATTTAATTTAATTTAGATAGCCCTCATACTTAATTAATGAATTTTAATTTTATCGCGCATTATTTACCTGTCTACTGGTCTTGAGCATCGACCCATGTATATTGCTTTCATTTAATTAATTATTTAACTTTGTGCGATGATTGTAATTAATTAAATAGACGGTTTGCGCATCGTCTTTAATTTTTAGTTAAAATGTATAAGGGTTTGCGCGTCCAATTTTTACCCGATGTACATTTATCACACTAGTCTCCCTCGCTTGCGCGCGAGTATTATTGTACTTCAGAAGAAGACGGCGAACGACATGGACCCCATCAAGATGAGGCGGTGCAGGTTGATGAAGACAGTTCAAGACAACATGTGGATTCAGCCAAGACGAGGCGGTACTCCAAGACGTGACGTGGACCCCGCCAAGACGAGGTGATACTTCAGATGCGAAGTGAACATACAAGATGAGGGCAAGCTGCATCAAGAGTCAAGTTTCGACTCAGGTATGATGTCTTTAGGTCATTTAGATGCTCAAGACCAGTCAGGTAGTAGTTTTCCTTTATGCGTTTATTTATTATTTTATACATTTTAGAACAGCAGAAAAATATATAAAATTATAGATAATAAAATGCATAAAGAAGCAGCGTATATTTTTCTATTAAAGTTCAGTTGTGAGCGTGACAACATAGATGAACAAGTTTAATGGAAATGAATTACATTCGTTAAGAAAAAAACACAAAACCCTCAAAGTAATATTAAGTCACCACAGCCTTCCATCATTCAAGTTTGAACAAAACCGGGTGTTTGAGGTGTCGTTCATGCCATAGATGAGGGTGTCTCTTACTACCGGTGAGTTCTTATTAGGGTGATGGGTTGACTTAACTAAAATTGTAGCAAAGTAATAGTCATAGCTAGCTTGTTGTAATTTTAAAGCAAAGCGTTAAGTAAATCAAGAAATGGTTTTTGAAGCTGGGACTTCACTCAACAGATCAAGGAACCGCGAGTTAATGCGGTTGGCCAGCCAAAATCCTACCTTGGACCCTCCAAGTAGTGGCGTAGCCATATATTGTAGACTATGAGGGAGGTTTATGGATCCTTTCCACTAGAATACTCAAGAGTATTCCGATTTTAGTACTGAGGGTTCCTAGAATTCGATAAAAATAGTGGGAGATATTTAATAATTAAATTAATCAGTAATGTCACATTTGGTAATCAACATTAAAGGAACTAATCTGCTAAAGTTTATTTGTAGAGAATGGCAAGTAATACCACATTAAAACTACGATAAATAGTGTACAAAGTTAATGTCCAAAAAAGCATGAAATTTCAAGTGTAGTATAGGTGCTTGCGCACATAATTACTATGTTGTAAATTCAAGGTGTTTGTGTCCCAACCTGTTAAGCCACCTCAGGAAGCAAGAGTGTAAACGTTTACAAGAGACTCATGAATAACCATATGATAGTTCTTTCATAATGCTATCATCAATGTCTGATGTTAGTTGTGGTCGTTGCATCATGACATGGATGATGTCACATGTAGTCTCATCTCCAAGAAGTTTCCTAGGAGAAAGCTAATCAAGTTTTGAATGTGATGATTTCACTAGCTCTGTGTAAAGTGAAAGAAATTTCACATTCTTTCATGTCATCCCATTATTATACATTTTACACCCAATTATTCTAGTTTCGTTTAAGGATACAAACAAATGATATGGATTAAGCGCTTCATTACCTTTAAGGCAACATTTTCCAAGTAATAAGAATGTTAAAGAAAGTATCATATTTTGTACTTATGGTGAATGAATTGAATGACAAGGCAAAAAGGCCTATGGCAAGTAACGTCAAAGGCACCTTCGTAATGTCCTTCAAAGAAAAGTGGTTGGTTATTTAACAATAGGTTATTTGCATCACATATTGAAATAAATTCATGGAAGTTTTAAAAATGCAATAGACTGAAATACTAGAAGCAAGTACTTGATTCTCGTTCAGTTAATATTCATCAAACAAAAGTATTGTTTTCTCACATACTTCTTGGGTATTAAATACAATATTCTTTTCACATATATATATTGAAATACAATAACCAAGTAAGTATAAGAACATTATAAGAAGTAAAGTGTATTCTCCAAGCAGCTGAGAAAGGGTGATTCCTAAGTCAACGGTGAGAAACACATAACTTCTAATTGTCAAGTGAATGATTCTAGATGAACAAGTTGTTGGGTATAACCAAAAAATTTATCTCACATGACCTCTTGGACATAATGAGACATTACTCCAAGTTTTGGAATTAATGTTGTTTGTGGTGTAACATACTCAACAAATAGTTCAGACATACTTGAATCAAAGGCAATAAATGATGAATATAAAATGTAAGACCTGCCCTGTTGTGGCAATATGATTCTTTGTCAAGTAAAAATAAACGTGGACATCAAGAATATTCCAAGTATGGTATTTAGGCTTGGCATAGCTAAACACCTATGGTATTACTGACGTCTTTAGTTTAGACAAATAAACCTTTAGAAATAAAGGTATGCCACAAAGATTATGAGGTTAGTTCAACAAGAGAGTGTAAACTATTCCAAAGAAAGCTAGAGGTAAATATATTTCATAAGATTCTTTTAAGTCATTAAGGAATGTAATAGTGAAGTATATGTTTGGTCAGAAGATATGAGTTGTTTCGGATTGGCATGTCGAAGAATATTTTGACCAAACATTCATCGATCATAATAATGTAGCGTGGAGTAATTCCTAAAATCATGTTACCTTATCTACATCACGACATTGATGTTTGTAAGGAGGATTGATGACGAGTCTTACATGTTAACATTGATCAAAAGAAATGTAGCATGAAGCAATTCCTAAATGCACATTTTATACATCAAAGTTATGATATATGGAGTATCAATGTTACAACCTATAGTAACTTCCATCATATTTCAAGATGTGTTTTGCAAATAACGGCGAAATCTCATAATTAATATGCCAACTAATAAATGATAAATGGATATCATACGAGTCATAGTATGATGGAAAATCCATTATGTCATTGATCAAGTGTTATGATGCAAAGACATTGTTAAGATATAAACAAACATGCATCAAGCTAAACACACGGTGCATCTAAGTAAATATCCTAAAAGTCGCTTAGGATATTACATAAATCCCTAAGATAGAAAAGATGTGGTCAAGTATTAGACTATATTTCTATATAAGGGTACACGTCTCTATTAGAGATAGTGAGAGATGAATTGACTTGGACTTAGTCAATGCTCGAGATGCACAAATGGTTGGAATAGGAACAAGTTCCACAAGTTCATGTGGAATAGAAACGTTCCAATGATGCATACTGCGTAGGAAGGATGAAACCATGGTGATGGTTTTATATTCATCATGGCTGGTGATATATTATTCATTAAGAATGATATATCCTAAAAGTAAGCACCATATGGAAATTAGCTATGATTGGAAAGATTAAATTCAACAATAGATTCCATGTATCAAATTGCAAAGGGGCTTATAAATTGAATACTACGATGAGTATTCAAATGAGATGATACATGGATGGTACAAGCCTGGTACCAATAAGGCTAGATTGGTTATACCAAGTTGGTATGCCTAAATCCATTAGAATATTTACTTGTCATAGCTAACTTCTAAGATCATTATATTGGTCATTGGATGTCAAGATCATCTTTCGTGGAAGGTGTCTATACGATGCAACCAGAAAGGGATGATGACATCATATGATGCCAATGAAGGCTGCAAGTTACTGAAATCTAGTTATGGATTAACGTAAGCAACAAGATCTTAAAGCATTCATTTCAAACGAATATTTTCCTTGTGTCTACCAAAGATTAGTGGGAGCGCCAAAGTTTTCCAAGAGAAATATGTTTGGAAACATATGGAAAACAGATCTTGGTCTTACAGTTAGATAAGACCAGGTTAAAAGCAATTCTCTAATGATTGACTTAAAGTAGCAACTTATGTTCTAGGGAATAGGATCTACTAAGGTAGATCTAACGGTTTCTTGGACCTAGTCAATCATACATAAAATGACATTGTATTGAAAAATACAAGTTGAAACAATTCAAGTTCAGAATTGTTGTCAATGTCACATGGATTAATCTCTCTAGGTTAACATGTTCGGAACATGGGGATAGATTAAATTTGTGAGTTGATTACCATACGCTTCAGCGATGGATCAATCACGTATGCCATAATATGTACAAGAATTGATACTGCCAATATATACTTTATAGTAGGCAAATAACAATTATATCCAGGAGCACTGCAAGTGATGCAGTCAGAACTATCATCTTGTACTTTGGAGAGTACAAATAATATGTGTCTGGAATATGGAGAAGAAGGTATACTAGTTATGGTCGGACACAAACTAGTAATCCATATATCAATTTGATCTAGTATCGCAGTTAGGCTAAGGCGATGAGCGAGTCAAGCTCATAAAAGCTAGTGGTAGCCATATCTACAAATACTGAGTACATTGCAGCTTCTAAAGCGGCTAAGAAGTAGTTAAATGCAATGATTTTTTCCAGTTCTTGGAAGCGCACATAGTGAGAAAAGTATTATCATAATGTAAATTATGATATTCTTACTAGCCAAGTTGTCATGCTATGGCAATGGAAAAAAGTGATATACTCTAGGATACCTTATCTTGAGAAGTTTTACTCAAGGAGATGAGGTCACATACAACAGATATGCCACGCAGCGAAAATGTGGCAGGCCTAGCAGTTAAATCCATAACTCAGCAGAAGCATGATTTTATCATGTGAGTAGCTAACAAGTATAGTTAGCAAGTTAGCTCTAGTGCAAGTAGGAGTGTTGAAATAGTGGGTGCCCTAGACTCAACTATACAATGCTTTTGATTGCCATATCATGTGTATAGTTACTTATACATGATGTCATCTTACCATTATAGTGTAGATTTTTCTGCGTCCACTATTATAATGGTAATTTCCAAAGATTAATTGTCCTGTTGAGAGGTTATAGTAGATCCTAGAATATAATGAGAACCTCAAGATACTATGACATTAATCTTAAATATATGTTCTATTGTCTAGATACATCTTACTTACTAGACACAGTAGATGTTTGACTATCAGGTGATGGGGGCTCATAAGCATTGAGACTTCTTCTCATGAAGTTCGCACTTGGTGATCTCTAGTAGTGAGATCATGAGGACAGACCCGCCAATAGGAACATCACATGTTTTGGGTGTCATTAGTTGTTCCTATCTACGGACATGTGTATTGGTCTCTTAACTTGAGATCATTACCAATGTATACCATTTGATTGCGTACTTTGATGCAAGGCAAAAACCATGGTATTGAAATCGTGGCGAGGTAACTTGTGTTGGATGCGTCGTTGGTGGTATGACTTTGGTTGAATGATCAAGAAAGGATTTGTCACTTCCAAGTTCATAAAGTTGTATATCTCAAGTCTGGTTGATCAGGATGGTGTTGCCTTCATAAGTATTTGGTCAAAGTAGTACAAAGGTAAATCCATCTGGACAGATCAACAAATAATAAAGAAAGAAAAGGACAATGACACAAGTGTGTGTCCTGTTTTATAAGATATTTAATGACAAGGAGATTATAGTACACAGTCAGTGTTCGTAGGTTGGTTGTTGTTGCTATGACAATCCTTATCTCTTTAGGGGTCATGATGGGTTGCTAGACTCCGCCCATGGTCTGTGGATTTTATTCATTGCTATCGAGATAAGGGCCTAGAGGGTCACACACAATATCATATTCAAGAATCCACCATATTCAATTGAATAGGTATATGGACATGGTGGGCCCCGCCATGGGGTTCGAGTGTTGTCCAAGTTAACGATCACCAAAAGAATTAAATAAATTCATTAATATTCAAGTTATGAATATTTGGGACTGAATTTATTTAATGTATTTACAAGTTTAGTAAATATGAGAAAATATTAATCGAACGAATATTAGTTTAATATTCAAGGTTCGTTTAATATTAAGCAGGACAAAGAGTCAAGTTAAATGGATCGATTTTTATCACGTAATATATTTTATATATATTATAGCTATGTGATAAAATAATAAATAATATTGACGCAATTTAGTTCGTCAAAATTATTTATTTAGTGGACGTTGAAATAAACAGGGGTCGGGGAACCCTACCGGGTATTTATCAACTCCACTATAAATATAGGAGGCTCTCTCTCATGTGTGGCCATTCACTATTCATTCACTTTCATGGAATGAAAATTGAGAGCCTCTCTATCCTCCCGCTCTCTAGAGAGAGAAGCTTTTGATCCGAGAAGCTCAGATCAAGATTTTCCTCAAGCATCGAAGGCATCTCAATGCGGTGATGGTTGGGGCGTCAAAAGCATCATCGGATCATCACGCTAGCACCCGGAGTTCAACGATCGATGTTCCTGCAGTTTTTGAAGCGTGTGTGGACGATCTAGAGGGATGCTGTTATGGATTCTTCAAGCAGCGGTTGTCAACGACAAGTTGCAGTCGAGTGCACATTCGGATTTGGAATGGTGTGTATTCTGTTTATGTTTTACGCTCTTTACAATTTACACGAGTTCCTCAGACCTCATCAGGGCTTGAATCATCGGCGTCGACAAGTATCGTCAATCCACCGACGAAAATTTTTAAATCCCCGGCCCAGCGGATTCCGCTGCGGGCCCCAAAACCTAACATTTTAACTATACTATTTCATTAAAATAAGTGTTATTCATAATATATTAATTTATTATAATATTTATATCTTTTTTTAAAAGTATAATTTCTTTCTGAAAAATCAATTTATCAAATTCCAACTCAATATTATTAAGCAAGACTACTCTTAAAATGGAATTGATGGAACAAAAATTTTATTTATACAATGTCATTACACTTTAAGTAACTAGGGACTCAAAACATAACCTCTTATAATACTCGCATACGAATTAAGGGTAAGGTGTGCAATGTTGAAAGATTCTTAAGGCAGATTGGATAACATCGCCCGAGTTGTAATTTCTATTAACTTGAACTTCTCTCGTAGGTGATTTCATTCAAGCTTGACATATTGAAGCTCAGATTTAGCTTGGTCAAGAGTGAAGCCTGGTGATACTACCTCCCTCCCAAGCTCTGAAAATGGGCTTCGTATGGCACGAATCTACTGGTTGAGGCCATCATTTATCATTCATACATTAATTAATCATTATCATTTCTATTTATAACTCTAATTATAACATTAAAATTATTATTAAGAGTATTGTTTCTAACGGTCATATTGACCAACGATCATATAACGATCGAAACCTGATGGTCACATTTCAATTCATACTCACATCATTATTAAAGAGATATAGTTTTCTTGAGTATAATATAACACACATTTTTAGGAAACAATTATCATTCAAAAAGTTTGGGGTGTTACATTCTTCCCCCCCTAAGAAATTTCATCCCCGAAATTTCATCTTGTTCCCTCAATTTTGAAAAGGTGTGGGTGCTTCTGCCTTATTGTTTCCTCTGGTTCACACATGTCTTCTTCATATTTGTGGTTCATCCACAACACTTTAACGAGGTGGGTATCCTTATTGCGTAGAACCTTATCTCTACGATCCATGACCTTCACCGGCTAATCCTCATAAGAGAGGTCATGTTCCAGTTATACCACCTCTAGATTCAGTACATGTGATGGGTCAGGTATGTGCTTCCTCGAGAGAGATACATGGAATACATCATGAACTTGAGCTAGATTTGGAGGAAGTGCAATCCGATAGGCCACTGCTCATATGTGATCAAGGATTTCATAGGGGTCAATGTACATGGGGCTGAGCTTCCTTTTCTTCCCAAACCGCATGACTCTCTTCCAAGGTGAAATTCAAAGGAAGACTTTGTCACCAACATCAAACTCCAAGTCCCTTTAACAGTTGTCAACATGGCTCTTCTGGCGACTCTAAGTAGCCTTTATGTGTAGTTAGATGGTATGAACTTTTTCTGTCATCTCTTGCACAAAATTAAGCCTAAGAAGTTTTCTCTCACCAGCTTCGTCCAAACAAGTAGGAGTTCTACATCGCTTCTCATATATAGATTCATAGGGTGTCATTTGAATACTCGAATGGAAGTTATTATTGTATGAGAACTCAACTAATGAGAGATGTTGATCTCATCCACCTTTAAATTCCATTGAGAATGTTCTTAGCATGTTCTCGAGTGTCTGAATATTCCTTTTAGATTGGTCAATAGTTTGGGGGTGATAGGTTGTACTGAAATTCAATTTGGTACTCAAAGCATATTGAAGACTTATCTAGGTTTTTGATGTTAACCTTGGATCACAAGTGGCACTTCATGCAACCTCACCACTTCTTTTACGTATATCTTGGCAAGTTGGTCAAGAAAGAAATCTTCCTGAATAGCGATGAAATGGGCAGTCTTGGTGAGACGATCCACTATAACCCATATTGAATTGTTCCCTTTGGATGTTTTCGAGAGACCTGTGACAAAGTCGATAGTGATATTGTATCACTTCCATGCTGGTATGGGTGGTAGTTGTAATACCCCTTTAAGAAGTTGTCGCTCTACCTTCACTTGTTGACACACAAGGCACATTGTAGTATAGTCAGCAATCTCCCTTTTCATGTTATCCCACCAATAATGATCACGAAGGCCTCTATACATTTTAGTGCTTCCAAGATTAGAGAACGTAGAGTTATGAGCTTCATCCATCAGATCCTTTATTTCTGAAATAGATGGAACACATAGCCTTGTACAAAATTTCAGTACACCTTCTTGATCAATACTGAACTCAGGAAACTTCTCATTCTTCACAGCCTCTAACTTCTTTTGTAACAAAGGATCTTCTCTTTGATATTTTTTGACCTTATTTAGTAATGATGGTTGAGAAATCATTTGGGATGGGGTTAATGATGTCCCTTCCCTTACGATTCTCATGTCTATATTTACTAGGTCTTTGATCAAATGATCTCCTTGAATCCTCATCATTACCAACACAAAAGGGTATTCCCTACATAATGCATTAGTGACTTTTTTTGCTCTTCTGAGATGATAATGAATTGAATAATCATAGTCTTTAAGAAGTTTCAATCATCTCCTTTTTCTCATGTTCAATTCCTTTTGCATGAAAATATACTTCAAACTTTGATGGTATGTGTATATATCACATTTCTCCCCATAAAGATAGTGTCTCCATATCTTCATAGAAAAAACAACCACAATCAGCTCCAGGCCATGTATAGGATAGTTCTGCTCATGAGGCTTCAACTATCGAGATGCATAAGAAATCACCATGTCATTTTGAATCAGGACGCACCCAATCCCTTTCAGAGATGCATCACTAAAAACAATGAATCTTTATCTGATAGAGGGTAGAGTTAACATGGATGCAGTAACCAATATCTTCTTCAGGTCTTGGAAACTTTCCTTACACTCCTTTTTTCAGATAAACTTTTTCCCTTTTCGAGCTAACTTGGTTAGAGGATTAGAAAGTCATAGAAAGTTTCTCACAAACCTCCTATAATAACCTGATAAACCAAGGAAACTAAGAATCTCAGTTACTGTTTTAGGATGAGGTCATTCATCCACAACCTTTATCTTTTTAGGGTCAACTGAGATTCCTTCATTGGTTACAATGTGCCCAGAAAAAGAAACTTGTTGTAACCAAACTTCACATTTGCTAAACTTTTCAAATAGTCTCTCCTTACTCAGAGTTTGCAATATAACCCTTATATGGTCCTCATGTTCCTCACGACTTTTGGAATATATCAAAATATTATCAATAAAAACTACCACAAAGTTATCAAGGTAGTCCTTAAAGACTTTATTCATCAAATCCATAAAAATAGAAGGAGCATTAGTCAACTCAAAGGTCATAACAACAAACTCATAATGCTCATATCTTGATCGGAAGGCGGACTTTGAAATATCTTCTTTCTTCACCCTCAATTGATGATAACCAGATCGAATATCAATCTCATAGATAAATTGAACCCAATGAATCTAGTCAAATAAATCATCAATTCTTGGAATAGGGTAATTGTTCTTCACTTTGATCCTATTAAGTTATCTATAATCAATGCATAGTTGCATTGATCCATCATTGTTCTTCACAAAGAAAATAGGTGTTCCCTAAGGAGACACACTTGGTCGAATAAACCCCTTCTCTAAAAGATCTTGGAGTTTCTTCTTTAATTCCTCCAGCTCCACATTTTCCATTCGATACAGGGTCTTTGAAATCGGCTTGGAACCAGGCATGATCTCAATGGAGAACTCTACCTATCTTTCTAGGGGAGGTCTAGGTAACTCCTCGGGAAATAAATCAATGAATTCCTGAAAGATGGGGACATTCTCTATTCGTATACTTTCATTTCCTTCTTCACCTTCACCAATAATTTTCATAAAGAAAGCTACAGGAGGTGCTTCTAGACAAATATTGGGTCGAGATATCTCTCCTTTGAAAACAACTGTACGTTTTCCATTCAAGACTACTGATATTTCCTTGCTTCTGCAGTTGATCTTAGCATTATACTTTGAGAGTCAACCTGTCTCTAGTATAATGTCGAATTCCAGCATGAGAATGACTACTAGATTTGCGATGATATTATGTTCTCCAAAGTAAATACTAGAGTTTTTATACACTGTTGATGCTTGGATAATCCCTCCAGGAGTCTTGACTGATAGTTCTACTTCTAGAAATTTATGGATTGATTGTATATTCTTTGCAAACTTGGAGGAAATAAAGGAATGCATAGAACCAGAATCAAAGTACTTTCTAGCTTTTATAGAACAATGAGAGTACCTACCACCACATCATTTAGAGATTCAACTTCAGCTATCATGATAGAAAAAGAATGACCTTACTCCCTTAGCCTATGCTGAGGTTGACGACGATTCCCCTCCATTGCCTTCGGATTAGGATAGTGATTGAAAAAGTGCCCAAGTTGTCCACACTTAAAGCTTTGAACTTCATGCAGGGCTTACACCATCTTCCCTTTTTGTTAGTGTTGAGAAGTTGAGGCTTCACCACACTATGATAGTTCTGAGCAATATGGTCATCTCTTCCACACTTATAACATTTCCCGCTCCCGAGAAAGCAGTTCCCTGATTACTTCTTCCCACATTTGTTGCACAGGGGAAGTGCACTTACTTTCCTCTTATTCATTGATCAAAGCTCCTCCCCAAGTTTGGCTCCAAAGATCTCTTATTTTCATTCGATCTATGGGACCACTGCATCTCTTCGAACTCCAGTTCAACTTTCATAGCACTCCTCGTGATCTCTTCATAGTTTTCATAGTCTCAATTGGCTAGATTCTTTCGCATATGGGGTCTTAGTCCACTGAAGAATCTATCAACCTTCTCATTAGGATCCATGAGAAAGCTAGATGTGTAATGGGAATGTCTTATGAAGTTCATCTCATAGCTTCTCATAGATTCATTTTCCTTCTGCTTTAGCTCTAGGAATTCCTTCTATATTTTTGTTCACATTGAACAGGGAAAATATTTTTTGAAAAAGGTTCTCCTAAACTCTTCCCACTCCATTGCATCAATCTCCCCTCTTGGCTTCGTGTTTTTAACGAGTGTCCACCACTGATCAGCTTCTCCCTCTAAGCGGTACACAGCTAGGGTGATTTTCTCTTATTCCGAACAATGGATTACAGAAAAATATCTTTTCTATAGAGCTTATCCACTGTTCAGCAATCAATGGGTCGGTGAATACACTAAAAGAAGGTGGTCGTTGATGCATAAAGGACTCAACATAAATTTGTTCCGTTTGAGGTGAATCCGGTCTCTCAGCTTGATTCATGTTATTGCTCATAACTCGAGTCAGTTGATTCAACATTCTCGTAAAGTTTTCCATTTCGGATTCCATCAGAAGGTCGCCAATGCCTGGTCCATTGCGCTCACCATTTACACGGTTTCTCCTATTTCCCACCATTTTCTAAAAGAAGAAAACCTCAGTGAGAAACATGTTTTGTTTAATAATATTATAATTCTAAAGGAATTTCATGTCTTAAAAGATCATGCTTAAATATGTTATTCTTTAACAAAAATTACAATTTTCTATAAAACCTTCATAATAGTTCATAAAAAACTTGTTATTAACCAAACATATCCCTCGAGAGTGTCAAATCAGATGTGTAGTAAGACCATTTGTCATGTACTAGGTTACACCGAGTCAGGCCCGACACACCTTGTCAGAATTGTTACCCTAGGTACATCTGTACCAGAACCACACCCACTTGTTCGTATCCAAACAGGGATTTCCTTGCTCAGAAACCATTTACTTAATACTTCACTAGAATACCATGATATTTTCTTATATTTAAACTTGTCCTTATGGTTCTTCCTAATGGTTTCAAATCATAATTTCCATAAATAAATAAATTGTACTTTGATACCAACTATGGAATCCCGCCTTTTTATTACATAACTTTACATTACATTGTACAAACAGAGGATCTTTTAAAGTTTAGTTTTTTTGAAAAAAAGTACATAATACATGAAAACCTAAAGCATTCATTTAATCCACTTGAATGTCTTCTTCATTGGTTCACCCTATGTAAAATTACTGCATCTCATAACCTAGGGACATACATCAAAGGAAAGGGTGAGCATAAGACCTGATAATAGAAAGCAAGGGAAATAGTTTACAAGTGATCATGAGAATTATCGATAAGAATTTTAAGGGAAAAAGCGACATATCATAGTAAAAAGAACATTAATAATAACATGTAAATGTAGTTACAACATTTAATTGGGTCATTCATAAGCATATCACCAAGGTTTATCATTGAGGTGTCATAAAAATTACCAAGGTATCGCCCGAATGGCCCGAAGGCCTTCTTTTTTATTTTATTATGGATAATCACCCTCTTAAGGGTTGAAGGGGAACCCGTACATGACCCGTAGGCCCAAGGCACAAGGCCCGACAAACTCGCAATACATGAACCGAAGGCCCAGTGGCATACCATGCCCAATACATGACCCGTAGGCTCAGCCCACTTGAACTGCCCCTCCCCATCTTTTTGCGTCATTGATCACCTAGCTCTCCACCTTGCATTGCTGATCGGCTAGCATTGCCCTGTACAAAGCTGTACGGTACCTGGTCCCGATGGCAGCTGTCATACTCTCTCATTCTTCCAATCCGATTAGCTCTACATCTAGTGGTTGCTACTCCTGTTGCTCTGATCCTCTTTTGGGGCATGTTCTGTGTGAACTGGGTTACTCCATGGTTTACATGGCCCAAAGGCCATGTGGCCCGAAGGCCTTTGATGACTCGAAGGCCCTGGAGACAAAACATGGTTGTCAATTAAGTCCCCCTCTTTACCCGTATGGTGGGTCCGCCAACCCAGGGAGATATGTAACGACCCAAAGTTTTTCAATGAAAATTCTCTTCATAAAATTATGTCATAAAATCACATGAATGCACAACATAATAAACTACTAAGTGATAAGTGATCTTTAAACATAAGTTTGTCACTTCTGTGTTTGGAATTTTGAAAATCTGACATACACGGTTGTGTTCAAGATGATTTTTGGAGTCTGATAGAACAAACTTGTTTTTTTGGGTGAATAGTAACATACCCTTGTGAATAGTAAAATGAATAGTGATATGACCCTTATGAATAGTAAATAATATTATTATTTTATTTTCTTAAAGCAATAAGATAATGAGATCTTAATTAATTTTTCAATGAGAAATAAAACTAAGTGCACCTTTAAGATTGTTATTTTTCGAATTAACTATGACTTTATTTAAAAATTAAATTAATAATATTTAGAAAATTAATTTTGAAAAATGAACTTCATTTTTTAATTCTACACGTCGAAAAATGGTTAGGGTAAATTTTTGGTATTTTTCTGAAAAACTCGAATTTTTTATGAATAGTGAAATACGGTAAAATACCATATATACAATTTAACAGTTAAATACACTATTCATGGCATCACAAGTGATGCAAGGCCACTTGGTTCGAACTCACATGAACTTATTAATATTAGGGGTCACATGAAACAATATTATTGGTTTTCTTGAGGGAAATAATAAAATAATGAATTAAATATTCAAAATTTACCCCTCCCCTCCAATATAAAAATCATCCTTCACACCCTCATTCCCTCACACCTCTCAAGCTCCAAGACTTCTCTAAACTCTGCCTAAACATCCTCTCTAGCCCCTCCCCCACGTCCAAGAGCTTCTGGTCTCATCAAAAGACCAACTTTAAGCCCTTAAGGAGGTTCTCAAGAGAATGATTCAAGAGGTAATTTCTCTCCCTCTTCTCCTTTAATTTCCTTTCATGTTCAAGTTCATTTCTTGATCTCTCCCCACCTATCTTCACCCAAATGGTATTGTAACTCCAGTATTATACATATACTAGAATTTTATGATGTTAATGGGATATTATATCATCCAACCTCCATTTCCCTCTTTCTTTTATTTTATTAAAGAGAACGTTGTTCGTGAGGTGTTAATTTATCACTTTCAAGAACGACATGTTTTCTTCTTTCATTTCTACCTTCAGATCTGGTCATGAAACCATTTTTATAGTTGAACCAGGATATCTTATATGTATTATGTCCTATTTAAAGTTTTGGAACTGACTTATGAACATATTACTAAGTGATAAATTAAAAAAAGTTTGTTGTGATCGAAAAACCGTCCAAATTAACCCAAACAATCATCATTTAATTTTTATCTAATGATTCATCCACATGGATCTAATATAATTCATTATAAGATCATTCAAACTCCTGTAATATCATTAATAACATGTAATATAAGTTCTGGATGATTACCCATGTTCTACCCGAACATCAATTTAAGAATACAAGTGAACCACTCAAGAAAACCATAAAAACAAACATTCCTGAATAATGTTTCTAAACTCTATAACTCATTCAAAGGCACATAAAATCGCATAATGAAACCAGAATGAACCATATTAATGTATAAAAGGTTCTGGAATTTCTAATTAATGAATATAATGTCATTATACAGGACATTAAAGAGAAGGAAACATTCAGATACAAGGTAAGGGGAAATCTCGAACTCAATTTTCTTCCTTCCGGTTCTCCCTCTTTCACTCCATTTTGATATGGTTACTCCTTAAAGATCATTTCTTCATAATTATCTTACCTTTTCTGGGATATACATGTTTTCTAATGAAGTTTATGTCAAACCAAATATTTTCCAAAAGAACTCTTCTTTTAAGAACTCAACTTTTACCTCTCATTCATGGTTGATGGTTCTTGTATCAAGTATGTTGTTCCCTCTTTCTTTTGGGAACCCAAAGCTTATGAATGTATTCTTATGAGATGAAACTCATCCCTTTACATGGGTTAGTTATGTTCACTTTTGATATGTTTTCTATGCGGCAATCATGATAATGATAATGTTATGATGTGACGGGTGCGCCCAGAATTATATAGCACAATATGAATGTTTCAAAGTGACGGGTGCGCCCGGAATTATACAGCGCTCCAATGCATTGGGTAAAGTGATGAATCTCATGAGTATATGTGAAATGATGTGTGAACAAGATGCTAGTTTGGTTCATAAGTATGTGTGGTAGTTAACCACTAAAACATGATGTTTCATTTTTATGCATTGCCACATTTCAAGTCTTTTATTTATGTTCCTCTCATGTTCATGATTTCTTTACCTATGTCATGATTATGCTCACCCCATGATATATTCTTCTTATCTATCCTCTTACTGGGATTTTAGCTCACCCCTTTTTATGTATATCCTCAGGTGACTACATATATTAAGGAGAGGACAAGTGACAATAAAAAGCTAGAGAAGAAGAAATTAAATAAATGTTTATGCATGTTGTTGTAATTGCTATGTATGGTCCTAGTTTTCCCAAGACACTAAACCGTTGGATCCTCTATGTGTAATACTATTATGTTATTTATCTTTAAAATGATGTAATAATAATGTAAGAAAAGGCTGAGATGCTATAAGATACACGTTCCCCGGCTAAGCAATGGCGTTGAATAGCCCTGTTCATAATATGAATAGTGTCCGAGCCTAGCAGGACTCGAGCATGTGTCAGTTCCTCCATACAGCGAAATGACCCAACTGGTGAACCACTCGACTAACGCCCTGGGGGCAATTCACCAAGGTATCGTAAAACATGTCATATCTAGAGATTAAATTTTTTATCCAATGCATCGGGGCGCTATCGGGGTGCACCCTTCATGTGTGTTAATTAATGTGAGTCACGTAGATTATAATAAAACATTTCAGAAATAAACCTTGGAGAATAAAAGAAACGGGTTTCATATCAAAATCGTGATGTTTTAAAAAAGTGCTTAAAGACAAGATCTTTATGTCATTATTAACCCACGAAAAAGGAAGGCGGTTTTAATGCATGTTAATCCCAAAATAAAATAGATCATTTTGATATCAAGGTGAATACACATGGAAAATAAAGAGGTTTGGGTATTCACAAAAGAAAATAAGAGAATTTCTTGAGAAAAAGAGAGCAATTTTGAAAAAAAAAATCTAGCACCATAAAGAGTATGAAACATGGTTTTAGAAAACATTAAAAAGAGATGGGACAAGGGTCTCTCATTCATAAAAGACTCTTAATACACTAAAGGGATAGAATAAAATGGAAATAAGAACATAGTATGGAAATTTGAAAGACATACCACATAAAAAAGAAACTTGAAAGGAAAAGAAAAGTTGAGATTTCTCTTACCTTGAAGAGTGTTCCTAAAATTTGAGGTTCAGGACCTTAGGGACATGATGACACCTTGGGAGGACTCCTTCGGAGGTAAAACTATCAGAACTTCATGGAGGATTGAATTAGAAGTGAAAGGAAATGGAGAAATAGGTGGCTATTTATAGAAAAAGAGGAGGATTTGTTTATTAATTTCCTTAGACACCTAGGTAGTGGTAAATGCAAAACCATGGGCTTGCCTATGGTATTGGACACTTGAAACATATTTTATGTAATTTTATCCCAAAAGAGTTTGTCATAATTTTATATTACTTATTTTGATAATGAAGATCAAAGTTCCCACAAAATAACATTTTTTTAAGTTAAAGTTTCCATTTTAAAATTTGGAAAGTAAATTATATATTTTGAAATTGATTAAAATCCATTAAAATACTTGATATTAATAAAATAACATAATTTGAGTCGTGAATTATGGTTAACTAGTTACTACATTATGACATAATTATGATGTCATTGAACTTACTGAAAAACTCAAACTGTATTTTTACTATTCATCGAAAAACAAAATATTTTAAAAAATTCTCATAAACTCACTCTAACCTAATTTTGACGTGCTAATTTCAAAAATGATATTTATTTTATCATAATAATTATCTAAATATGATAATTTTAACTTCTAAATATAAAAATTCTTATTTATTAAAAAAAATAGCGGATAGAAAATGCATACTGAAATTGCATAGTGAAATTTCTGACACTTAAAAGAATTATTTTATCATTTCTATTTAAATAGGAGTGTTTTAACCATACTATTTCATTAAAATAAGTATTATTCATAATATCTTAGTTTATTATAATATTTATATCTTTTCTAAAAAGTACAATTTCTATCTGAAAAATCAATTTATCAAATTTCAACTCAGTTTTATTAAGCAAAGCTATTCTTAAAATGGAATTGATGGAACAAAAATTTTATTTATACAATGTCATTACAACTAGGGCCTCGAAACATAACATCTTATAACACTCGCATACGGCCTAAGGGTAAGGTGTGTGATGGTGATATATTTTTGGGGCGGCTCAGATAATATCGCCTAAGTAGTAATTTCCACTAACTTGAACTTCTCTCGTAGGCGATTTCGTTCAAGCTTAACATGTTGAAAATTAGCTTGGACTTGTTCAAGAGCGAAGCCCAGTGATGCTACCTACCTCCCAAGCTCCGACAAATGGGCTTCGTACGACACGACTCTACTGGTTGAGGTCATTATTTCTCCTTTTTGCATTAATTAACCATTATCATTTCTATTTATAACACTAATTCTAACGTTAAAATTATTATTAAGAGTATTGTTTCCAACGATCATATAACGGTCGAAACCCGATAGTCACATTTCAATTTATACTCACATCAATATTAAAGAGGTATAGTTTTGTTGAGTATAATATAACACACATTTTCATGAAACAATTATCATTCAAAAAGTTCAGGTCGTTACAAGGATCATTCTCGGAACCTCTCGTGCAAATTTGAAAGAAGCATACTAAAGCTCAGTGAATAACAAAATGAAACCAACTCATTACCTAAACAGGTAAAACTATATCACATCCTCACCATGGCTCGCTCACCAAGTAACACGTAGAAGTAAGCATATCAATGTCAAAAGCATATACATAAAAAATGTATCATGCTTCCACTTTCTCACTAGTTTGTCACTCTCACACCCCAACGACAAACATCTTGTGCAACAATCTCTTCTATAAGTCTTTATGCACCGTGTGTACACATATCTCATCACATCCATAACCAAGAGTAGGTTTGGAAGCCAATACAGCTCGTGTATCATGCATTATAGCTCAAACCCTCACAACCCACACAAGCACACCTGTAGTAACTGCAATTAATGCAACCGGGATACATATATGTGTTATAACCTCAAGCTGCTACAACCTGCGCACATGTGTATAGTAAAACTGAGTCATAATAGCACATATAGACACATACCTTATACCTTAAGTCATTACAACTCAGATACGCATACAAATCATGTTACACTGAAGGGAGTGGGGAAGAGGGGAGAAGTTGTCCATTTATTCCCTCACCAACGTGGATGTTGGGGAAAACACTTGGAACCCAAAATCTTTGGGCGTCGACTGCCCGCCCAACTCGGGTGGTGGAGCGTATGAAATCAGAAAATATAATGAATAGTATACCACACAACCAAGGGCAACTACCTAGCCTTAGACTCGACATCAGCTATCATCCCACATGACACTCGGTTGCCACCGCTAGGCACACAAGCAATGACATTCAACATCATTCATCACTTTCATTTAGTAATTATTATCAATTATCAATGATTCATTAATCCCATTACAAATTTTGGTTTAATCATTTCATTTCATTTCATTACAAGCCAACATGATTTATAATTCATAATTCAATTCTCAATTTCCATTTCATGCTCTCAGATCATTCATTTCAACCATCTCATGGTTCCCGTTATTCAACATTACCAACGACAACACCCATCTCATGAGTTCATTGTTAATTCATTTAGCATTCCATAATCCAAGTATTCTAGGACTCGACCTGAAATACCGCAAGGAGAAATGCACTCATGGTGTATATAAGCCAACTATTGCGAGCAGTTGGAAATCACAATAAACATCAGGCAAACTAGCCATCAAAAGCAAACATCAAGCAAGACGGACAAGCCCAGCTCTCAACCCATACCAACCAACAAAACCCACAACAACAATCTGACTGCAAACAAACCCAGTTCTCAACCTATGTCATTTATCCCAACATCAACCACATCTCAACGAATGCGCAACAGATCCCAACCATACCAAATCCCACACATCAAATCACTACAAGGCTCTACCATCTTAGAGCAATATACATGACAACAAAACGTATTTTCAACACAACAAACTAAAGGGGAAACTGAGGCCATAACACCAGGCACGCAGGCCTAGCAAACATGGCATGACAGCAAGGTCGGGCTCCCAACAACCCCAAACATTTAATTCCAGCAGACAACCTTTTACATTACCATCTTGAATTAATCGAATCATTATGCATAGGTTTCAACAACAATCAATATATCACCAGCAGTTAACAGTAGCTGGAAATCAACCATAACATGCTTCAAGCAATGCTTTCATGATTAACAAATTTCAAGAAAGAACGGTAATCAAATTCACATGCATTTTCATTGTTCACTTCATCTTTACCAACTTTATGTTGTTTAATCAATTTCAAGCATATTAATCATGCTAAGTGACAACAAAATTACAACAGACAAATAACACACTATTTAGCAAGTATCAAGAAGCATCATCAACATAACATCACCACATGTGGTCACAATACTCCTCTGATTCATTCTTAATTCTGATTATCTTCATTAAGGCCAATTCCATCGCTACCCAAAGAAACTAAAGCATGATAATCTCACGTTTGCACATAAATAAGGAGAACTCACAATTATCCTACCTCGATTCAAAGCTTCAAGAAAAACACCGCTCACAAACGAAAGAATTGAGGAATCAATCACCACTCAATTCAAAGGAAACCACCTCAGAACCCATCCACAGCAAACAATCATCATGCACGAATCTCGACCCCGGCCAGAGGAGCTCCACCAAAACGAACCTTTGAAAAGAAAGAAATAAGGAATACAAGGAGAAGAGGAGAAGAGAGTACCTTAAACTGAGAAAGTTTGATCCCAACGACCCAAGAGGTTTAAACTCACAAGAGAAACGGCTGGAAAGGGCTATAAGAGGACTAAGGTTCGAAGGAAGAAAATAAAAATCAAACATAGAAAATATGGACCCTTTATTTATAGAGGAACCCCCAAATATCCTCCACCACGGCGTGGTGACTTACACCACGGTCGTGGTGCCTCCGATCAAAGTGAGATCTGATTTTCCAGCATTTAAACCTTTCAACTTCACGCGCCTTAAAAACCGCATCAACTCTTCTTTGACCATTGCCACGCCACATGGCGTGGCTGACAACGTTTCAGATACCTAGGCAGCCACCACGACCACCCCTCTACAACACAAAGGAAAATTTGTAGTTGTTTCAGTTCACCGCATTCAAGACTATAGCATGGCGAGATCCAACTTGTTGTTTCCCTCCTCACAAAACTCAGCATCTTCTCACCACACCACACCAACCTAGGCATTTCTAACAATGCATGTTTCCAATAGGGAATCCCCTATACCTCTAGCGGCACCACGCCCTCCACTATGGGCATGGAGCACTCCTCGTTTCCCACAGGAAAACCTCCCAGGAAAAACGTCTTCCACCACAAGCATTTCATTCCTTATAGTGCACACCAAGCACCCAAAACAGCTGGTTTGCAAAGCCTAGCTCCAAAATAGCATAACACCACGGTCACAACTCCAAAACAGCATAACACCACGGTCACAGCACCAAAACGAGTTTCACCACAGCCAGCACCACACCTACGTCACGGTGTGATGACCCCCAAGATGGCCAAAAACTCAACTCCCACGTTAAGAACTCATCAAAGCTCTATCTCGACACCCCCAAGCCATAGGAAAATACAAAGGGATTCAAAAATCCAAACCCTTACACGTCACATGGATAGTTCCCTTAATGTGTTATTGTTTTCTATAGTGGGTTGATTTTCATTTGTCCGTTGACTAAAAGGTTCGAGGCACTCTTTCCATGATAACCTTCGTACTCTTATCTTTCATCCTACATCATTGTGTCATTCAAGGTAATCAAATAGCAGACAAGATTCATTCTCATGTAAAACATGTTAGAAATTATGATCTTCAGTTGAGTAGAACTAAGAAATTGCATACTCATGCGTGAGAACCGATAAATACATTAAATGATTATACTTTGTTGACTTAATGTCTTGTGCTCATACTTGATATCATGGATAAAGGAACAATGATTATTCATACAAATGAATGATTTGATCACATATACCATTTAATCGGATGTTTAATAAATAAGAATTAGATTCTTATGTTACATAAATAATAAAAAGGGTTCAAAGGATCATACAAATGAGTTTCCTAAATTTTAAATTATTTAACCATATAGTTTGATTTATTCGAATCAATAATGCAAGCATGGATTTTTATTAAAATGTTTAATCACAGTAGTATAAATTGTTTCAAATAAAGGTTATTGAAAACATAATGCTTGTGTGTGTTATTTTCATGAATTTCATAATTAACCAATAACACGAGCATTGATGATATTCAGTCAACTATTTAAATATGTAATGGTTACACATGCAAGGGTTATAATTCATTCAACCATGTCTAACAACTAATTTATTAGACCACTTCATGTGTAATGGTCATGGAATTATCATTACTCAAAATTTTAGCTTTGGAAACCTATAAAAGAATGGTCAAAGGAAATCATCATACCACAACAAATGAAAAGAAATAAACAATTCATCATGATCGTAACTATATTTGCAAACCTTTTCAAGCTCAAAGGAAAAATGTAGAAAGAACCAAGAATGCCAAAAAGAACGAAAAACATTTTGATTTAATAAAATCAAAATCTTCATCAAAGTGGGTGGATTAATGAACCAGCTTACTTGCATCAAAGTTCACCTCCCTCTGACACGTTCTTCAAAGTTTTGCAGTTGTAGGATGAAGCCAGGATTCGGGTTCACCATTGGCCGTCGAGCCCTCACAACAGCCGTGGCTTCACGCACCCTCATCCCATACTTCTTCATCAAATAAGCGACCACAATGGTGACACTGCAATTTAAAATCTTCATCATCAATGATCAAGAATCATTATGCATTGTTAAATATAAAAATACATATTAAAACCCAAAATCCAAAATCCAAAATTCAACCCTACATATGCTTTGTATGAAGAAACATTGGGCTTGAAAAAGAAATTGGTGAGGAATTATCAATAAGTCATGTATGGTGGGGCAGGGCAAGAGTGAGGGAGTGTCGGTTCAATCATTTAAGATATGAAATTTCTCTTGATTTGGGTGACATGTATGTTCATTGAAAAACAAATCCTGCGAAAATAACTATCCTTGGTTTTATGTATTATTAGCAAAAATACGCCTTAAACAATGAAAAAAATATTATTATTATTTTTGTTATTATATATTTATACAATTTAACAAATTTCATCACATTTTCCATGCATAAATCAAATTTGTTTGTCTGATACCAAATGTGGCCTAAATTTTATTCAAAAGGGTCGCGCAAGAATCACCTTCGAGACCTTCCCGCAAAGCAATGAACCAACACACTGCCGCCCATGGATTTAGCTTCATCAATGAAATCAAAGCACTCATCAAAGTACTGCGCTAAATTTGTATCTTCAGTATCCTTGACTATCTCGATTTACAAAGAGAATAGGAAGAGCATTAAACTATTGTTGGGCAGGCATAAAAATAAGATGGCATATGTCTAAAGCATGAAAATTAGATAAGTGAAAGATCAAAGATATGCATTGAAATTTGAGGGCCCACCATATGTTAGGGCTGTGTTTGATAACACTAACTGAGAAGTGTTTATAGCAATTATTATTGTGATAAGCGACACTCATTGTATTTTTTTAAAAATAAATACAATTAAGTGCAACCAAACATGGCCTAAATGTACCAAGAGAGGCATGTGAGAGGAATGGATATATTAAAGTCGTAGAATATTACATTCCACCTAAAGTAACCTTGTTTCTGAATGTCATAAGAATTTTAAGGTAAAAACAATTTCCATAAGAAGCAAACATGAGACCAAAGTAACCCTTAATTATTCTGGGACCAGCTCAGTCATTGCTATGATGGATATTTGTGAAAACCATATTGCACGCAGCAAGAGGGAAAAATATCCTACCATCAATGACTTTATATGTAAAATCAGTTGGGTATGGAGGTGAAGAACAAGCCACAGTTAAAATGTAAGTGACATTCAAGCTTTTCAAAACACTTCTGTTATATGCAGCTCCCATGGAACCCAAGTAAAGGCCCTAAATAATAGAATCAAAGAACCAAAAAAAAAACATCAGCTGTAATGAACAGGATTTTGAAAAGAACCAGGCAATATTCACAACGCAAATGGAATATATATTGAAAAGAGAAAAAAATTGAAAATGAAAATATAATAACCTCTTCAATTTTGTTAGGAACGTCGTCTTCTTTGGCATTTTTTACTGCATACACAGCTTGCAATAAAGCTGAAACTTTTCTCCAAAGAAATGAATCCATTATGAGTAAGTCGAATAACACTTCCTACTAATGTCCCCTCTTCAGTTCCTTTCAGAGTAAGAGCAAAACAGTCGGAAGCTGCACCTTTTCTACACAGAGCTTTCAAGTTTCACGCAAATTTTAGCAATTTATACTGGAAAAGAAAGCAAATACAATTTTTAAGAAATCATTTTTATCGACGACACCAATAAATTTTGCTACTGAAATGGAGGTCATAAAGGAAAGAAGCATCTGCAGAACCCCCACACTAAAGGTAAATTAACATGAAATCGAAAAAGGATACAAAATCTAAACTACATTGCTACAAGAAGCTAAAAAATCAGAGATATCCCAATAACACATCGATTTCCACAGACCATGAATATTGCTTTGGAACATGAATCCATATAACCATCCACATAGTTCCGTTGAACTATACATATAATGGTCACCTATGGTGAAGCTTTTTGTTTTAAGATCTCAAACTGAACAGCATTGTTTTCAGTTGTAATGACCAGAAATTTTGATGAGGGGTATTTCTCTTTCATAAACTTGCGGCAGAAGCTCAATCTCGAGACTAAGCTAAAATCTCAAAACCAAACAGACAGGGCGTTTGTTCAGACTAGAAGAGTCTCAAATAACAACCGCAGAGTCGTTATTCATCAGAGCAAAAACCGAGTCTCACGTGAAGAGGCTGCTTTTATGCCACTGGAGGTCAAGAATGATAACTAGCATCATAACACGGAAGGGGGATATGTTAGGGTTTTGTGCTTTTTCATTTCCACGGTTTCCATTTTCATGACAAATCTTTTCACTGAACCGGAAAATTAACAGAGATATAATATGCAGATCCGGATCAGAAGAAAAACAAGGCGAAATTGTACAATCGAGAACTTGATTTGGTTCTTCCAGCCAGTAATCAACAGAATTCCAAGAAAATAACCTACGGCAATCCAAATATGCAACAAAAGATCAGAATCCAGGTCACGTGGAATGGAAAGGAAACGTCGGTTAATATAAACGGGAGTGAAGCAATGGAGGATTATACGCCGATAACGAACCTCCAAATCTCCGATGATCTTCTGCCCATCACCAAACTCCATACTCCATAAACGGATCAACATCGTCTCCCCTCCCCGCTCCTCGATTCCGCCTTCATTCCCATATTTTGACGACAATACCTAAAATACCCTCACGGTCCAGCGGAGGGCCAAACCTCCCCCAACAAACCCACGTTTTTTCTCATCAAACAAAAAACATGTAATAAAAAATATATATATTTACAAATATACATATATGTAAGTACATGTAACTATAAGTATGTGCATGCATGCATATATACATATATATAAGTATTTACAAATATAATTATTTGCAACTATATATTAACATAACTATATAATTACATACATACATACATAAACATTAATATATAAGTGTACATATACATATGTATATATAAACAAACAAATTTGCACTGCAAATTTACAGTGTATTGTATTGTATATCTTGCATATACTAATTAAGTTGTTTACACCTACATATAAAAAAATTTAGAAAATATTGAGTATACACATATATATAATAACAATGAATATATATATATGATGTATTTTATACGCACATTGCATAAGTTAATGCAAACATAAGTATATCATGAATGTATGCATACATATATAGGTATATAAAAATATAAATATTTATAAGTATATTTTAATACATGTACATACAAACACCTAAATATTATTATATGTGCATACACACACATACATTCAAACACACATACATATAAATATAAGTACATGCATTTTTATCAAAAAAAAAAATTAAGTACATACATATATACATACATGTATACATATTAATGTAATTATTTGCAAATATACATAAATATAAGTGCATACAAAAATAAGTATAAACATGCACATTTACATGCATATATAAAGGTATATACAAGTATATAAATGTAATTATTTACAATTATGCATCTATATAAGTATATACATGCATACGTTGTAAGATCTCAGATCTCTGCTAAGGTATGTTTTTGCCCACGTTTTAGTTTAAGTCTATCCTTTTGACCGAATAAGTGTTTCCCCAAGTCCTTAAGAAGGCTCGGCGGTGTTCCGGGGGTTCGGGACATGAAAAAGAGGAAAAGGAGTTTTCTGGGCAAGACGCATGGTCTGCGCACGGTTAATCCTAACCGTGTGAACAATCCAGGTAAACCGTGCAGAAGAAGGATTTTCAGACAGTAGCCTCTGCATGGTTTGCGCACGGTTTGGCAACCGTGCGGCCCAAAAACTTTTAAAAATTTATAAAAATGTCATTATGGGGAATTAAGTACCAACTCGGGATTTACCTCCTCCCCCCTTGCAAACCTAAGAACGAATCAAAGCTCCCAAGAGCTCCCAAGGGTGTTTCTCCTTCAATCCTAGGCCGTTTGGAGTGTCGCCGGTTGCGAAATGAAGATTCGGTAAGGCCAAATCTCTCCTTGCTTCTTTTTCTTGTTTAGGGTTGGTATCTTTCTCTTCTCTCCATCCAAAGTTCTAAAACCTTTATTTTTTCAATGATATCTAGGTTGAGGCTTCAAAGGTGTGTTGAATCAGAATCTAAGGCATTGATTAAGGGTGTGTTCACCAACGAAATTAAGGTAGGTGGTATATAAGTTATATCTCTTGGTTCTTGTGTTGATTTGTGCATGTAGGGTTTCATTCTCGTCTCCCTTCTTGATGTGTTCTTGGTTCCATTAATGAGATGTGGTATATTGGGTGTCTAAATAATTAATTGAACCCCTCTTGATCCCCATGGGATGCAAGGAGGATGACTTAACCAAATTAGGACCACCCATGGGGTGTGTCGGCCCTCCCGATTGGGCTAACGGAAATGTAAGGTGTGAAATTGACTCATAATAATATAAAGACTTAATGAGGAGGTTAATTGGTTTATGTAATGAGTTAGAATGGATTATGGTTAGTTATGTCTAATGTGGTTAAAGGATAAGGGATTGTTTGGTTGACATTTAAATGGTTTAAATGAGAATAATGGGAATATGGTAAGGAATTATGTTTACACATGAATATGCTTAGTGAGATAAACATGGGAAATGGGAAAATGGGGCTAAAGGGTTAAGTAAAATAAATGATGAATGTGTTAATGGATTGAAGCAAAATGTTAATTTCTCATTTATCGATATTGTTGTGATGTTGTAAAGGATATTAGCTATGCTTCTTGTGATATGGTTAATTGTGGTGAATGATAAATAAGCATGTGCACATGGCTTGGTAGAGTGGGGTATAGACTTGAGGTTCTACGCCCACGGGTCGAGTTGGACTGAGGTTCGAGCTCCACCCCCAAATGCACGGGTTAGGGAAGGGGGCAAAGTTCTATTCCCCTAACGGGTGCATTCCACCCATATTGAGACTTTGAGGTGAGGATTATGAGATTGTTAAAATGAGATGCCTAGTGAGATAGGACTTGATTTTTATTCCCATATGCTTGAGAATATTGAACATGCCTAATCCATCGAACACTTGAAAAATGTAGATTAAATTATGAAACCTCTAAGTAGTGAACCTGGATTCAATGGTAGTATAATTTTAAAGGAATATAGTCTAGAATGGCCTATTGAACTGTTTACCTTTATTTGCCATTAATTATCACTTGCATGCACTATCTACTTTTGGTGGATATTTTGTAGTCACCGGTGGTGGTGGCCTGCTGAGTTATACTCACACCCTACTCAGGCCGTCATTGGGTACCCGAGAAGATTTCATGCTTGCAGGTCAGAACAAGGGCAAGGTCCCTATGCTAGGGAGTTGAGTTGGACATGAGACATGTACGAGTGAGGTTCCAAATTTAGAGTTTGGACCATTTCAGGGATCCTGCATTTTTTCTTTCTTTTGGGGTTTTGTTCACTTGTCACTATAGCATGACATGACATATTTACTATTGCATATGGTTGTACCCAGTTTGAGAATAGGTTATTTATGAACGTTATTGGTTGTTCTCTATTGTTCTGCTATTAAACTATTTTCTGCGGTGGCTTACTATGGTAGAGAGGGTATAGTATCCCCACGTATCCTATTAGACCCTTACTGCTAGTCAGCAACCTTTGGCATATGGGGAGGTGTGCTTGAGGTCATGTGGTGACCTGACTCGGGGCACCAGTTTAGTGGCTTCTAGGTCAGGGACATTACAAAGTGGTATCAGAGAAGTTCTTTTCTCTTTCTTACTATTTGGGTAATGGTATACATGAGGTTAGGAAAGAGTCGGGTCTTGGTAATGAGCTCATGCTTGGGAGTAACTAACACTTGTATGAGGGAAAACCCAAGTCACCCTAGGAGGGGATTGCTGTTCTTGTTGCGTGTTGTTATATTTGATGATATTTTACCATTGGGTGATGCACTTGTTGTGTGATTTGACAGTTTTGTGATATTTATCTTATGGTCATAAAAGGGTGCGAGTTTGGGCATTCATGAATCATTCTAGGCACCTATGTAGGTAAGTGACATGCATCATGGTAGACACACACATGGGATGGGTGTGCGGGATATAAAAGTTAGGATGCATTTGTTTTTCTTAAAAGCAATGAAATTGTGCCTAATAAGATGATATGAATGGGTAAAAAGGGAAGTGAAAATGTCAAGTAGTAATTAGAAAATGGTGCTTGATAAAGAATTAGAAGTGGATTAACATGTTGTAAGAGTAAATTGGAATATGGAAACTGTTTTGAATTGGATAAAAGATAAGGTTTGTAACCGTGTGAATTAGATACCTGTGTTAGCCATGAACTTTGGAGAGATGGCCAAGGGTAGTGATCCGGTCGCGAGTGGGCTCGTTTAGGTAGAGTATGTGAACTATTTTGGTTATGGAATGTGATGATCCTACCTATATCTCTTCATTCTCATAAAAGCATTATGGTTGCGTTCTAAAGAGCATGTTTGACATTGTAGAGAAATTCCACCTCGAAGACGTGTGTCGGTTGGGTGACAGGAGGACATTGCTGAGAATGATCCTCCATTAGTGGATCAAGAGAACGTGGTGATCCAAGAAGATAGGGGAGATAAGTTCCATGAGAATTTTTCTCGTTTTATGCAGATGATGGAACGAGACCCAGGGCGGGTTGCACCGAGTATGTTTGAGTTGATCAGCGAGTTTCAGTTACAGCATCCCTCCGACCTTTACCAAAGAGGGTGGGCTAGAGGCAGTGTAGTTATGGATAGAGACCATCCAAACTATTTTTGACCACCTAGAGACACCTATTGAGAAGCGAGTCAAGTTGGCGGCCTATATGTTGAGGGGTCAGACAAAACATTGGTGGGACATCATGGTCCAAACGGAGCAGGCTGAAGGAATGATGTGGAAAGATTTTTAGGAGAAGTTCCTTGAGAAATTCTACCCAGAAACCTTGATATGGGAGAAGGTTGTGGATTTTATGAGGTTGACTCAGGGGATAATTTTGGTAATGTACTATGCCAGTCGTTTCACTGATCTGAGATGCTTCATTCCAATGTTGACAAGAGACAAGGTAGCTGCAGCGAAACACTTTCAGGACGGGTTGAGATAGGAGATCAGATCTAAGGTGAATATATTTCATCTGAAAAGGTTTGCTGAAGCAGTGGATCAAGCCCTTATCTCAGAGGGGAACCTTAATAGATCTTCAGGTAGTGAACTTGTGGTGCCAGCTGGGCAAGCAAGTGGTACAACTTTTTATAGTAGGAAGTGCCACTTTGGAATCTTTCAACAAGGTGGAAGCACACAGATCAGTCAGAAGAGGGGGTCAACTTCTCAAGGTGGTGACCCGGTCTTCTGTTATCAGTGTGGCAGACTGAGGCACAAGCGTGACCAGTGTCCCCGCCCACTGGTCGAGTACCGAGCATGTGGAAGGTTAGGCCACGTGCATAGGTTCTGCAGGAACCCGTGACAGTTAGGGAATGATGGAGGTCAGAGGCAGATGCCGAGTGTAGGTAGGGGGTCGGTTACCACATATCAAGCAGACAGTTGGATCTCCATGGGTTGTACTGGTAGAGGCGGTGGACGTGGAACTCTGGGGTTAGATCCCCCTTACCAACAGAGTAGTGTAGTGTAGGGTACTCAGGCTGGAGCCTAGGGTAAAGAAACAGGTCATCTCCATGCAGTTCAGGCTATACCTGAAGGTGGTGAGGCAGGACCATCTACTGTTCGAGATATGATTCTTGTACCTTTTATGCTTTCTAGTTCTTTATTTTATATAGGTTCTATGAATTCCTTTATTTCTACTCAGTTCTTAGTTGTTTTGGGCTTAACTATGGAGACTGAAAGTGGGGTAATGTCGCTTGATACTCCACTAGCGGCATGAGTTGAGGACATTAGGCAGTGTAAGGGTTGTGCTCTAGAGATTGGTGGGTATCATTTTCTATGGTATTTGTTTGTCCTAGAGATGTTAGTTTTTGACCAAATCTTGGGAATGGAATGGTTAGTGTGTTATATCAAGCTCATATTGATTGTTACCGATGACGAGTAATATTCACATCTCTCGATGGAAGCACTTATGTCCTTTGTGGTGAGTGGGATACTCGAGTGGGATGCGCAGGGCCGCTACGCCAGCAATTGGGGGAACTCACAGCCCAAATGGCATGCCTTATGTTAGATTATGGGGAGAAAGGACAACCATTCTTCCCTTTTGTTGTGGACCAGTTTCAGGATGTGTTTCCTGAAGACTTCTCGGGGTTACCACCTGAGAGAGATGTTGAGTTTACGATAGAATTGTTTCCAGGAGCGGAGCCAGTTTCCATTCCACCCTATCAAATGGCGTCAGCAGAGCTCCAAGAACTGAAGGTTCAGTTATAGGAATTAGAGTGTAAGGGGTTTATACATCCTAAAAACATCACCTTGGGGATCTCCAGTGTTGTTTTCTAAGAAGGATGGCAACTCACTAAGGATATGTATTGATTATAGGAAGTTGAACCAAATGACGGTTAAGAATCGATACCCTCTTCCTAGAATAGATGATTTGTTTGATCAGCTCTGAGGTACCTCAGTGTTTTCCAAGATCGATTTGAGATTAGGTTACCATCAGTTGAGTGTGAGACCTTCTAACATACCTCAGACAACTTTCCGAAGTAGGTACGAGTTGTATGAATTTTTGGTGATACCGTTTGGATTGACTAATGCACTAGTAGTGTTCATGGCCTTGATGAACCATATATTTAACCCGTATCTAGATCAGTTCATAGTTGTCTTCATTGATGACATCTTGGTGTACTCTAGAACTCATGAAGATCATTCCAAACATCTTGACATCGTCTTTAGTACACTAGTAAAGCATAGGCTTTACACCAAGCTATAAAAATGTCAGTTTTAAATTGATGAGGTGCACTTTATGGGACACATCATTTCTAAGTCAGGTGTGTAAGTGGATCCAGAAAAGGTGTAGGCTATGGTGTCTTGGGAGCATCCCAAGAACATCTATGATGTTCAGAGTTTTCTTGGTTTGGTCGGCTATTACCGAAGGTTTATTAGAGATTTCTCTTGTTGGGAAACATTTCTCATAGGATTAACCAAGAAGGGAGTAAAGTTTGTTTGGTTAGAGGCTTGTGAGAATACTTTTCGGGAGATGAAGAAGCGGATGACTACTACACTGATTTTGATCTTACCTGAACCAGGTAAAGGGTACACATTGTTCTATGTGTGATGTGTCTGATGTTGGACTTTGGGGCAGTTTTGATGCAATATGATCAGGTTGTAGCTTATGGGTTGAGACAATTGAGGTCGCATGAAAGGAATTATCCTACTCATGACCTGGAGCTAGCTTCTGTGGTTCATGCCTTAAATTGTTGGAGGCATTACTTATTGGGAGAACCCTTTATGGTGTTTACCGATCATAAAAGTCTCAAATACATCTTCTCTTAGTGGTTTTTGAATCTTCAACAATGATGGTGGGTTGAGTACCTGCAGAATTTTGATTTTGAGTTGGTGTACACACCAGGGAAAGGGAATAGTCTTGTCGATGCTTTGATCCAGAAGACTCAGAATCAGGTAGTTTAAGAATCCAGTTCAGAGTGGATGATGATGGACTTGTTTGTTGAGATGTATTTGGAGGTACAAGATGGGCACAAGCAGATGACCCTTCCATCTATAGCAGTTGTGTTCACACTTTTGAGCCGAGTTAAAGAGATTCAACTGGTAGACCCAGAGTTTTTGGTTGTGAAGGAAAGTCTTAAAGGTGGGTAGTCACCTTCTGGTTGGACTTTCAGTGCTGATGGAGTTTCTTATGTCCATGGTCATGTTGTGGTGCTGACAGATGTACAGGAGGAGTTGATTCACGAGTTTCACACGTCAAACTGGGCAGTGCATCCAAGCTTGACTAAGATGTACTATGATCTTCATAGACATTTTTGGTGGCTGATAATGAAGAAAGAAGTTGTGAGTTTTGTGGCATGATGCCTTACCTGTCAGCAGGTGAAGGATGGACATTAGCGTCCAGGTGAGTTGTTGCAGTCATTGCCTATTATAGAGTGGAAGTGGAATGACATCACGATGGAATTCATCATGGGTCTTACGAGGAAACCTCAGAAGAATGATGCAATTTGGGTGGTGGTAGATCGGATGACAAAAGTGGATCATTTCTTACTGATCTAGGATACCTATACAGTCGACCAGTTAGGGGAATTATATGTTTTATAAATAGTAAAGTTGCATGGTGTGACGAGAACCATAGTTTCAGATCGTGATCTATATTTCACCTCGCGCTTCTGGAGGGGACTACATAAGGCACTTGGTACCCATGTTTTTTTGAGTACGGATTACCACCCACAGACTGACGGTCAGTCAGAGCGTACAATTCAGGTATTAGAAGACATGTTGAGAGCATGTGTTCTAGATTTCAGTGGTTCGTGGGAAAAGCACTTGTCACTTGTTGATTTTTCTTAAAACAATAGCTTTATAGATACAATTCAGATGGAACCTTTTGAGGAACTTTATGGGAGACCATGTAGATCTCCATTGTGTTGGTTATAGGCTGGGGAGTCTGATATGTTAGGACCGAGTCATGTGCAGGAGATATCAGAGAAGGTTTGTTTGATTCAGAAGCGTATGGTAACAACTCAGAGTAGGAAAACATCATATGCAGATCGGCATCGTAGACCTCTTGAGTTCATGGTGGGTGATAGTGTGTTTCTTCAGGTGTCACCAAGGTTGTTTCACCACCGAATTTGAAAACAGGGAAAGTTAGTGACTAGATATGTGGGTCTATTTGAGATTATAGAGAGGATCAGACCGGTGGCTTACTTATTGGCTCTTCTATAGCGGTATAGTGGGATGAATTATGTTTTCCATGTTTCGAAACTCCGACAGTATCACCCTGATTCGTCTCATGTGTTAAATGCCAAGGATGTAGAGCTTTAGGCTGATGCGTCCTTTGAGGAGCACCCGGTTTGTATTATGGATCACAATGAGAAAGTTTTGTGGGGGAAAGGTTGTGCTCTTGGTTTGTGTTCTATGACAACATGGAAACATTCAGGTAGAAACTTTGGAGAGAGAATCAAATATGCAGGCCCAGTGGCCCGATCTCTTTTCTTTGGGAACTCAATGATGCTTGGGAAGAGCGGCTCGAGGATGAGCCGTTATAAGGTGGGGAGGTTGTAAGATCCCATATCTCCACTAAGGTATGTTTTTCCCACATTTCAGTTTAAGTCCTTACTTTTGGATGAATAAGTGTTTTTCCAAGTCCTTAAGAAGGCTTGGGGTGTTCCGGGGGTTCAGGACATGAAAAATGGGAAAAGGAGTTTTTTGGGAAAGTCGCACAGTCTGCGCATGGTTTGTCCTAACCACGCGGACAGCCCAGGTAAACCATGTAGAAGAAGGATTTTCAGACAGTATCATCTACACAGTTTGCACACGGTTTGGAAAACTGTGCGGGTAAATCGTGCGGCCCGAAAACTTTTAAAAATTACAAAAATGCCATTACAGGGAATTAAGTACCAACTCAGTATTTACCTCCTCCTTCCCTCTTGAAACCCTAGGAACGAACCAAATATCCCAAGATCTCCCAAGGTTATTTCTCCATCAATCCTAGTCCATTTGGAGTGTCGTTAGTTGTGAAACGAAGATTCGGGTAAGGCTAAATCCTTCCTTGCTTCTTTTTCTTGTTTAGGATTAGTATCTTTCTCTTCTCTCCATCCATAGCTCTAAAACATTTATTTTTCGATTATATCTAGGTTGATGATTCAAAGGTGTGTTGAATCGTAATCTAAGACATTGACTAAGGGTGCGTTCACCAACAAATTCAAGGTAGGTGGTCTACAAGTTATATCCCTTGGTTCTTGTGTAGATTTGTGCATGCAGGGTTTTATTCTTGTCTCCCTTATTGATGTGTTCTTGGTTCCATTAATGAGATGTTGTGTATTGGGTGTCTAAATAATTAATTAAACCCCTCTTGATCCCCATGGGATGAAAAGAGGATGAATTGACCAAATTAGGTCCACCAATGGGGTGTGTCGGCCCTCCCGATTGGTATAACGGAAATGTAAGGTGTGAAATTGACTCATAATAATATAGAGACTTAACGTGGAGGTTAATTGGTTTATGTAATGAGTTAGAATGGATTGTGGTTAGTTGTGTTTAATGTGGTTAAAGGCTAAGGGATTGTTTGGTTGGCATTTAAATGGGTTAAATGGGAATAATGGGAATATGGTAAGGAATTATGTTTACACATGAATATTCTTAGTGAGATAGGCATGAGAAATGGGAAATAGGGCTAAAGGGTTAAGTAAAATAAATGATTAATGTGTTAATATATTGAGGCAAAATGTTAATTTCCCATTTATCGATATTATTGTGTTGTTGTAAAGGATTTTGGCTATGTTTGTTGTGATATGGTTAATTGTGGTGAATGATAAATAAGAATGTGCACATGAATTAGTAGAGTGGGGTATAGACTTGAGGTTCTATGCCCATAGGTCGAGTTGGACTGAGGTTCTAGCTCCACCCCCAAATGCACAGGTTAAGGAAGGGGACAGAGTTCTATTCCCATAATGGTTGCATTCCACCTAGACTGAGGCTTCGAGGTGAGGATTATGAGTTTGTTAAAATGAGATGCCTAGTGAGATAGGACTTAATTTTTATTCACATATACTTGAGAATATTGAACATGCCTAATCCATCGAACACATGAAAAAGGTATATTAAATTATGAAACGTCTACATAGTAAACCTAGATTTAATGGTAGTATAATTTTAAAAGAATATAGTCTTGAATGGACTATTAAACTATTTATCTTTATTTTCCATTAATTATCACTTGCATGCACTATCTACTTTTGCTGGATATTTTGTAGACACCGTTGGTGGTGCCCTACTGAATTATACTCACACCCTGCTCAGGTCGCCATTGGGTACCCAAGAAGACTTCATGCTTGTAGGTCAGGACAAGGGCAGGGGCTCTATGCTAGGGAGTTGAGTTGGACATGGGAAATTTATGGGTGAGGTTCCAGACTTAGAGTCTAGACCATTTTAGGGATCCTTCATTTTTTCCTTTCTTTTGGGGTTTTGTTCACTTGGCATTGTAGCATGGCATGACATGTTGCATATGGTTGTACCCCATTTGAGAATTGGTTATTTATGCATGTTATTGGTTGTTCTCTATTGTTCCACTATTTAAACTATTTTCTATTGTGGATTACTCTAGTAGAGAGGTTATAGTCTCCCCATGTATCCTATTAGACCCTTACTGCTAGTCCGCAACCTCTGGCGTACGGGGAGGCACATTTGAGGTCATGTGGCGACCTGACTCGGGGCATCAGTTTAGTGGTTTCCAGGTCGGGTATGTTTCATACGTACAAACATATATGAGTATATTTAAGTATAAATATTTATAAGAACATTTTAATACAAGAACATATACACATATATGTATGTATGTATGTATGTATGTAGTTATATTAATATATACCCACAAATAATTATATATGTAAATACTTATATTTGTGTATGTACACATGCATGTATGTACTTATAGCTATATGTACTTATATATGTGTTGGTCCCAATGGACAACTCAAGAGGGGGTGAATTGAGTTTCCAATAAAATGTCTGTTAAAAACAATTTTAAAACTTACATTCCACAATATGATGAAATTTCTAATTTAACAAAAACTGTAGAATTTAATCTTTGGAAAAGCTTCTCAAAATCTCAATCATATTTCAATTAAAATACTTTTGAAAATACTTTAACTTTTGAAACTAATTTTCTCATATCAAACATTGTATACAAGACACTAATTTTAAGTTAATTATCAGAGAAAAGTTTGGTTTAATAAAATAAAAAATAGAAACCAGTTCTATTAAAAACAAATAAAAAATAAGTAAATAAGGTTCAATAAATAAAGCATAGTAGAATTTTAAACAAGGGGTTCAGTCTCAAGTCAATATTTATTTTCCTTTACTTGACAATCACCCACTGCTAAGAAGTTTATTATAAAATAAATTGATCCACAACCTGGATCATGTTTTACAAACAACAACACATAAGGTTGTCCGGGAACAAAGCCTCTTCCATAGTTATATGTGGGAAAAAAAGATATAGGTCACACATGACCTCTTTTGTAGTTGTACATGGGAATAAAAATGAAGAAAATAGAGAGAGTATGTCAAGAACTATTTGGTTTAGTGCAAGAGAGAGTGTTTTATAGGTAAATAGAGTAAAATAAAAACATAGGTCGAATATAAATTATTAACAGAAAGAGAAAGAGATTAGAGATGAGAAAACATATTGCTGCTCAATCCAAATAGATTTAGTTGTTCAAGAGTCTTTGAATCTATCTTTAAAAGGATCTCAAACAAGTTGCATAGAAAATGCAGGAAAACAGAGGGTCATAAAAGTCTGGAAAAGCCTTATATTTTTAGTCTATATTCTTCCACACACATGTATCCTTTTATATTTCTTTTTTATCCAGCATATGAGGGTCTATAATTTTGTGTCCATTCATGTGACTTACTTCCATTACATACATGAGGGAGCTTCTTTTGAATTTATAGCATTTCGGGTCCAATTATCCATTGCAAGATAATAATAAAATAATATGGATCCTTGTATTGAGCAATAGATCCAAAAAGGTCTAGATTTGTCTTTAAGTCAGTTGTGGAGTTGTTTAAGAATAATCATTATTAAATCTATATGTTTCTGTCCAACATTAAATGCATAAACTAACCATTGGAAAAATAATTTTGAAATTAATTATAGAAAATTATGGTAGTGTTTCTGATGGTAGATATTCTCTAGCAATAGCTTCATTACTGGTAGATGCTCTGACATTAGCACCAATTAGTTAACTAGCTATAGCTTCACTGAATGGTATCACTGTGCGATGGTAGATACACTTGGTGGTAGAAATTCTTGGTGGTAGATTCACCTAACATTAGCGGTAACTTTGACTTAGAGGTAGCCCTACTGAATGCTAGCTATATTGAACTGGTAGTAGCACCCTTTAACTGATGGTAGCACTGAACAATAATATCATCTACCAGTAGTATATGTACTTGGAAGTGGCGGTAGCTCCGTTCAATGGTAGCACAACCTAACGATAAATCCTAGTGGTCAAAAAGTTGAACTTAGTGGTCACTTGTTGAACTAACGATAGCATGAGGTGATAAATTTCTTCAACTAATGGTAGCTCATTATAACCACCGGTAGATGGAGATGGTAAATTAAAACAAACAATTTTCACAATTTATCCAAAAAATAGTTTATTATCATAAAACATTAAATTCATTAGAAACATGACAAGCATGATTTGTGATCATTAAAATAAGTAGGTGATCAATAATATCTCCCATTTTAATGATCACAAATCATGAAATTCATAACCATACAGAAATGCTTAACATATGAAAAAAATAGATGAATAGAATGAATATAGTATACTTAGATTAGTTAATAAAAGTCCATATGTGATGCATAGTTACCCATTCATACTATAAGTTGATGTGCTATAAAATTACTCAGATGAAATTCTATTTAATTACTTAGATGAAATGATATTCAGTTACTCACCCTTTTGGGATTATCAATAAGACATAAAGAATAAAAAATATAATAAGACATAAAAATAAAGAAAAAGAGGGTTGTTATTATATATCAATGTCAAACATTACATCAGAATAGGGAAAACAATAAAAAACAAAATCCCTATCAAAAACCTAATTAGAGTATGATAAACCATTTGGCCTCAGCTGCCTCATGGCTTCAATAGGAGTAAGTCCAAAAGGAATAATTTTAATAGAGGTAGTCTACAAAGGGGATAATAAGGGTGCATAAAGGGAAGCAGTCAAAGGGATGATAGGAGGTGAAATGACATTTTTCCTGGTGGGGTAAAAAAGGGTTCTATCAACTCCCCAAACTAAGTGATCACACAACCACCATTGTAACAACTGGGCCTTACTGGCAGCACAGACACTCCGCCTTAACATGGTTGTCGGGTCCTGGACCTCCAGGTACCACTAGTTGCCTCGTAGACACATGGTACCCTCCCTGGGGCCCACCCACATGCCCGAATGGGTTATATGACTAATGAATTTCCCCACTAGCTAACACATGTTCTTTTTAGTGTGCTTTTTCCTCACTCGCACACACCCAGAGAAACTTCCTAGAAGGTCACTCATTGTGATCATTACTCCAAACCAAACAAGCTTAACTGTGGAGTTCTAATTAAGTAGACTTCTGAAATAAACTATGCACCTTGTTGACATGAGTCATATCATTTAGTAATCTAACACTTTTTTCATTCTAGGGTGTTACATTCACCCCTCTTTAGAGAACAACATAGTTTGCTTTTTCCTCACTCGCACACACCCTGAGACACTTCCGAGAAGGTCACCCATCTAGATCACTACTCCAGGAAAAACACGCTTAGCTGTGGAGTTTTAATCTGGCAGGATCCTGAAATGAACAATGAACCTTATTGACATGATTCATATCATTTAGGCATTTAACCATTTATCATTTTGGGGTTTTACATTCACCCCCTTTTATAGAACAAAATCCTCATTGTGGACCCTACATCTCAACCCATATAGTGCCACCACACTTAAGGATGAGTTCCTCCTCTAATACCACTGTAACAACTAGGCCCCACTGACAGCATAGAAATCCCACTCGCTAGGTACCACCAATTGCCCCGCAGACACCTGGTACCTTCTCTGGGGCCCACCCACATTCCTGAATGAGTCATCTAACTAATGATTATCCCCAAAGGCCAACACATGTTCTTTACAGTGTGCTTTGTCCTCACTCACACACACCCTGAGAAACTTCCCAAAAGGTCACTCATCCTGATCACTACTCTAGGTCAAGCACACTTAATTATGAAGTTCTAATCAGGTAGGCTTCTAAAAATAAAGATGCACCCTATCGACATAAGTTATATAATTTAGTCATTTAACCCTTTATCATTCCAAGGTGTTACATTCACCACCTTTAGAGAAAAATATCCTCATTGTGGACCATACATATCAACTTAGGTAGTGCCACCACACTTAAGGCTAGGTTTCTCCTTTGATACCAATGCAACAACCAGACCCAGTTAACAATACAGACACCCCACCTTAACATGGCCTCGCCTTAACATGGATGTTGGGTTCTGGCCCGCTAGGTACCACCAGCCGCCCCGTAGACATGTGGTACCCTCCCTAGGGCCCAACCACATGCCCGAACATGTCATATGACTAATGAATATTCACAAAGGCCAACACATGTTCTTTCTAGTGTGATTTATCTCTCTCACACAACCTAAGAAACTTCCTAGAAAGTCACCCATCCTGATCACTACTCAAGTCCTATCGTGCTTAATTGTGGAGTTCTAACTAGGTAGGATCCTAAAAAGAAAGGTGCAACTTGTTGACATGAGTCATGTCATTTATTCATTTAACCCTTTATCATTATGGGGTATTACAACCATGGATCCATATCCATGAATAAGTTAGCCTTATCTTACATGAATAACTTAAGCAAGGGTTCTAAGGTCTTTAACTGAGTCACTTACTCTTAGAAGGACCTGTCCATCGAAGAAATTCTCAAATTCTCAGCTAAGAACTTTAAATAAGAATTTAGCTCATGCTTGGTATAAATCCTTGAAAGATAATACCTAATTGATTTAGTTATAGTCTCTATATCACTTATAACATCATTTAAGAATTCTATAACCAAATTATAAATGTTCTCACAATGATATTTGATCTGGCGAAGATCATCCTGATGAGAAGTAGAGAGATCACCCATCATATCATGCAAATATTATCTATTTATGGTATGGATTAAATCAACATCCACTAAAGCAGGAGAAGGAGGATAATGAACTCTAGAATATGATGCTTTAGAAGTAGATAAAGACTTTAGCCTCTTCAAAAGAGATAACTATCTCTTAGTGAAACTAGCACTCATATCCTTCATAGTACTCTGGATAACATCCATTTGTTCTAAAAGCCTCTTATTTTCCATTTAAAAATGTTTCATTTTGAAGAAAATTTTGTGTTGGATATGAGAAAGTATTGAAGTGACTATCATCCATATACTGGATTCACTGAGCTTAGTCTCCTGGATTGAATAAGATCAAAGCATCCCACCAAGGTCGGATAATAGTTTTACCTTAAAGGAATTCATATCATCTCTAGTAAAATAACTGTAATGAGAAGAAGAAGGAGGAGAAGAAGGATTCCTCTACTATCTAGACATAGTAACATTCTTAGGTTCAGTCACCACAACAAGTACCTTAGAATAAAAATGTTCAAAAAGTTATTATGCATCAATATTATATAACAATGATCCCTTAGTATCACTCTACTCAATCGAAATGGGATTTCCACCATACTCTAGTGGAATTACCTGATCACCATCATCATCATCAGACTTAGAATACCCCAATCCAATATTAGAAGATCCTGGGGATTTCTCCCTCTTAGATGGCGATCCATCTTCATCTCCACCAGAGGAAACATGGCTTCTAGAATACTGAACTTCTGAAGAAGATAGATAAACTCTATCACTAGATTTATGGATAGCTAAAATAGAAAAAGATATACCTTGCCACTCACCATTAACAGACCTACTAGACTCAGTGATCGCTCGGAAAGGGTTAGAATGATCATCCTCATCTCCTCCATCAATATCATACTCAGAATCATCATAAATCGCCACTACATCCTTATGAGTATCTGAAGAAGATATCTCAATATGATCATCATTAGAGACTTTAGTTTCTTATAAATTATCATCATATATCAGAAAACTTTCTATGGAAGGAAGGGAAAGGTGAATACTGGTTGATCCATATGATACATTGGGTCTCATAGCCACATCAAGGTCACTACCCTCTTCTATTGAAACATGCATTGATTCCTCTTCCTCAGCTACAACTTCTTCTACTAAAACCTCAACTTCTTCATCTGAAGAATACTATACAACCTCATCTATCTACAAGCTAGGTTCAACCATATCTCTTGGTCTAGTAAAATTATGTATGAGGTTAAACTTCTCATAGAGTTTTTCATTATCAACTACCCACTTTTTCAAAAAGGGTTCTAGTTAACTCTCATCCTTTTGAAGGTTATCTAACTTAGGTAGAAACCAACACACTTATTCACTTTATCTTTCCCTTCATGAAAAAGACCTATATCTTCCAACATAGTAGATATCAACTTAGGGTAAGACAACTCATTCGACCTCAAGGAGTTCTTGCACAACTCCATCATATGAACCATTAGATATCTACATAAATTTATCTTATCTCCTCTTTTCATAAGAAACATTAAAAATATCATGATATCACATTATTCTAAAATCCATATTCCTAGGACATAGTATATAATATATGAACTTAAACAACAATCTACATTCTCCATCAAATTATATTGTTGTAGGCCTTCTGATAGTAGTATTACAATTCAACTCCAACAAAGCATCCTCAAACACAAAATACTCAAGGTTAATAGGGAAATAACCTTAATAGTACTTTTATATACCTTTATAAGGAACATTCAAACATCTTTACCACTATTTAAAAGAAAATACAAGCTCTTTTCCATCTATCATTGTCTCGATAACATCTTTATTTTCTCCAAACTCATACTCTGCAAAATAATAAAACTCATGAACCAACCTAGGGTAGAATGGTCGATCATTACTTGATAAACATTTGGCCCATCCATAGTACTATATAACTTTCTATAAGAGATACTTTATCAAATCCAACCACGTGACATAGATTTATTTCTTGGTGATAACAGCTCGAGATGCAATTTGGGGATTCTTATGTTTAACAGGCTAACTCGATCCTCCTCTAACCTTCTTTGAAGGACACAAATCATGAAGAAAACTGCCAGGATGATTCAATTGCACCATTTTTTCATTGGTTCAAGGGATAAAGGAAGTATGTAGAAGGTTTTGAGTCAAGAGATAAGATAAAGGGTTCAAATGAGGTGCGCTAGAGAAAGGGTTCCTCATAATCTAATTTAAGGTAAAATTTTATCATTTAGGGATTCAAAAATTAGAAATAAAAAATTATAACATGAATAATATAAATAAATAAACATAATATTAATTTTTAATTACAAATAATTATGAATGTTAACACTAGGAATTGTGGGTCCTATGGTAGATTCTCATAGTAGCATACAATGATAGTTTATCACAGTACTGGGTCATAGTAGCACATAATGGTACTATTTCATGGTAGCTACTGTGCGGTAGAATAATAATGGTAGTATGAATTGGTCAATACTCATGGTATCATGACTAATGGTATTCATGATATATATCAATGATAGATCATCCACGGTAGATATCAATGGTAGATCAGCCATGGTAGTACTGATCTTGTGATTTTTCTCTACCAGAACCAAAATAAATTAAAGAAGAAAAAGAATAACCAAAACTTGTCATTCCAAGTTCATATATGATATAGATCATTCTCTAAAAATTCAAAGTATTTGTGAATATTTCGGCAATATGATGTTTAGTACCAATGAACTCAAGAGTTATATCACCCTTTTGAAAATAGTATGTCAAAAAGTGATGTCTTATATCAATATGTTTTTTACTCGAGTGAGATACATGATTATTGGAAATGTTTATAGAATTTTTATTATAAAAATTTATAAGTAAATGTAAAAATTGATATTCATAGTCTAGTAAAATTTGTTTTATCCATAGAATCTGTGCACAGTAACTATATGCAGCTATGTACTTAGATTCAATAGTGGATAATGAAACAATGTTTCATTTCTTACTACACAATGAAACTAGAGACTTGACCAAAAAGTGACATGTTCTAGAGGTAAATTTTCTAAATCAAAACCACCAAAATATGTATATGAGTAACTCACTAAGTCAAATACATGTCCTCTAGAATAGAACATCCTAATTTGGTTGTACTTTTGGGGTATTTGAAAATTCTTTTGACAACAATTAAATGTTACTTTTTTGGGTTGCTTGAAAATAGGAACACACACACACACTAAAAATTATATCAGGTTGGCTAGTAGTTAAATATAGTAAGATTCCAATCATACCTCTATAAGTGGTTTGATCAACTGGTTTCCCAGTTTTATCAAGATCCAATTTATAGCTAGTACTCATGGTAGTATCACTACATTTTGTACTATCTATACCAAATTTTTTTAAAAGATATTTAGTTTAATTTTTTTAATTTAAAATAATTCCATATTTATTTTGAAAAATCTGAAAATCAAGAAAGAATATAAGTTCACCCATAAAACTCATTTAAAATTCACTTTTCATAATTTTTGAAAATTCAGTACATAAGGAATTTCTTAAAGATCTAAAAATAATATCATCAACATAGATTTGTATAACTAAAACATATTATGAAATTATTTTAATAAATAAATTAGGATAATCTATTCCTTTAGTAAAACCTTTTGAAATAAAAAATGAGTTGATCCTATAATAGAAATCTCTAGGATCTTGTTTTAAACCATATCAAGATTTTTTTTAATTTAAAAACATGATTAAAAAAGTGCGGGTTTTGAAATATAGGGGTTTGTTTAAAAAAACATACTAAACTATATAAGCATTTAATAATATACTCTTGATATCCATTTTATATAATTTAAAATTCAAATATTCTTCATAGGCAATAAACATTCTGATGGTTTCAAGCCTAGCTACTGGAGAAAAGGTTTCCTTATAGTCAATTCCTTCTTCTTGACTATATCCTTATGCAAACAACCTTAATTTATTTATAGTTTTTGTTCTCAACTCATAAATCTTGTTTCTAAACACCCATTTAGTTCTAATGGTTAGGTTGTCCTTGGGTCTTCTAACTATTTCACAGAATTTATTTCTTTCAAACTGATTTAACACTTCTTAAATTACCATTACCTAGAATTAATTATTAATTTATTCATTGATGTTCTTATGTTCAATCTATGATAATAAATCTTGATGCTTAACTTGGTTTCTAAGAGAAGCTCTTATTTGAGTCCCTTTATCCATGTCACCAACAACTGCATCTAAGTGATGATATTCATGAGTCCTAATAGCTCTAAGAATAGAGGTGTTTGACACTTCATTTACATCTATAGGTTTAGGTTCAAGATGTTCCTCAAAACTATAAGATTTATCTATAGGTGGTCTAATAGATTTGTCACTAGGTTTAGCATTAATGTCCAAATTAGAAATATCATCCTCTAGATTTTCTAAAGTGGTCTTAGGTTCATGTGGATCTATCTCATCAAACTTGACATGTACAATTTTTTTCACAATATTATCCATTTTATCAAATACCTTGTATGATTTACTAGCTATAAAATATCCAAAGAAAATTTCTTCATCACTTTTGGATCCAAAATTGTCTAAATTATCCTTTTTATTGAGTATAAATACTTTATAGATAAAAACTCTAAAGTAATTAACTGTTGATTTTATACAATTCCATAATTCATATAGGGTCTTCTTTAAAAGGGGTCTAATTATAAATTTATTAATTATATAAAAATCTATGTTTATAGATTCTTCCCAAAAAATAAATAGGTAAATTATACTCCTTGATAATGGTATGAGAAATCACTTGAAGAGTTTTAATTCTTCTTTATACTACATTATTCTTATATGGGATTCTAGGAGTATAAATTTTTTGACTATAGAAATGTTGTGTGCATAATGATTCAAACTCTTGATTTTTATACTCATGACCATGATCACTTCTTAAAGTATTTATTCTAAGTCCAATAAGATTTTCTATAAATCGAACATAATTAGAAAAATTAGGAAAGAGATTCATTTTTATGATCAAGGAAAAATACTCATGTATATCTTGAATAATCATCCACTATAATATAGTCATAATGTTCTCATACTAAACTAGAAACTCCAGAAGGTCCAAAAAAATCCTTGTGAACCAGTTCCAAAGGTTGAGAAGTTGAGACTTCTTTCTTTAGTTTGAAGGATATTTTGTGTTGTTTTCTATTTTGATAGGGATTACATACTTTATATGTTGGGAATTAGAGGTAGATATTTGACTAATCCTTTCCTAGTTAGATTTATAAGAGAGTTTATATTGCAATGACATAGTCTCCTATGCCAAATTTCTTTGTGAAATACACTTAAATAAGAAACATTCTGAATAAATGAGGAATTCAAATCAATAATATAACCATTATTATTACACATAACAGTAAAAACTAAATCATGTTTGGAAACAAATAATTTACAAGAATTGTTCTCAAACTTAACATGGTAACCATCATCACAAAATTATGAAATTATAAGAAGATTATATTTCAATCCATCTACAAATAAAAATTTATAAATTTAAACTATACTAGAGTTACCGATTTTACCGAGTCCAATTATTTTTTCCTTTAGCATTATCACCAAAAGTGAAATCTCCACCATCAACTTTGATTAGGTTGTTGAAGCTCAAATATTCCCCAGTCATATGTCTAGAACATCCACTATCCAAATACCATAATTTTTTAATAGAAATTTTCAATAATGTTTCCTACAAAAGATATTTAAACCAGAAATTATTTTGGTACCCATATATTCTTAGGTCCAGAGATGTTAGTAATAAGAGTTTTTGGAATCCATAATTATTTAACTGGTTTCCTATAAGCATACCTTTGACTTTTAGAAATAAAAACTTTATTAGGTCTAGTAGAATAATATTTATTAATAAAACTAGCTGAACTAGAGCTAGGTACAAATTTATTATTATAGATTTTTCTTTGTCCAGGTTGGTATACAATTCTAGTAGTGTATTTAGGTTTGGTTTTCTTTCCAAGAATTTGGATTAGAGATTTTTTTACTATTTGTAAATCTCTCTAGATATTTCTTTAGTTTCTCATTAGACAATTTTAGTTCATTATTTTCTTTTAACAACTGAACATTCTGATCTTTTTCTATAGAAAGATTAGTATTAAAGTGAGCAACATAGTATACTACTTCTTCAAAAATTTTATATCTATCCTTTAATTAATTAAATTTCTCTTCCAACATATTAAAATATTTAAATAGATCATAACCGGTCATATTTTCTTATTTTTTTCAGTCTCATATGGAATAGAAGTATGTATTGGAGATTCTGAAAAAATATTTGATACCTCAGATGTGTTTGTTACAAAACACATATTGTCTCTACCATCCTTATATTCCCTTCTAGAACCTGAATTTCTTGAACTATCCTTCGAGGCACTCCATGTGACTTTCATAGCCTTTTTATATCTTTTTTATTTGTCCTCATACCTTTTCTTGTATTTTAACTTAAGATAGTCTACTTTAATGTGCATGTTTCTCTTACACTTGTAATGGGTTATTTCATTTGTGGAGTTATCCTTTTTCCATTATTTCATTTAGTTTCTTTTTCTATAACACTTACCTCTATAGTTCTATTTCTTAAATAACTTCTTATTATTATATAATTTCTTGACACGAATGGCTAGGTGATCTATCTCTTCATCACTGTCTGATGAAAATTCATCATCAGTGTAACTTTAATCTTTGATATTTTCTTTTAGTTTAGAGTTAGAAGTCTTAAAAGATAATGAATTCCTCTTTGGTTCATCTATTTCCTCATTGTTCATTTGTAATTATTCTTCATACATCATGAGATTCCTGATGAGTTATTTCCCTAGTAGTGCACCGATGGCGCAAGATTCTCTAATGGACACAGTTGTTCCTCTCCATCTGTCTGGTAGGCATATGCGAAGTCGCATGACTTAATATTTTTCTTCAATATATTTTTCCAATGCATGCATCATGTTAACAATCTAATTGAACCTAATATATATATCAGAAATAAATTCATTAGGATTTATCTTAAAAGTATCATATCTAATCATATATGTATTTAAACGCATTTCTTTGACATTTGAAGTTCCTTCATGAGATTTAGAAATAGTATCCCAAATCTCAAAAGTAGTAGCACATGCAGATATTCTGTTAAATTCATATTCTTCTAAATCATAGTATAAATAATTCATAGATTTATAATTTCAATCATATGATGCCTTAGTAGAATCACTCTAATCAGCTCTAGAAGCTTTAAGTTTTTCATATTTATCTTTAATAACAATCCAGATATCAACGACTTTACTTTATAAATGTATTTTCATCTTGATTTTACATTGATCATAATTTTTTACATTAAAATAAAGAGGCTGATTAGTGGAAGTTCCCACTTTTATATGATTATCCATAAATAATGAAATTTAAAAATATTTTTTTTAAGATTTTAAAACTTGATCACAATAAAAATTATTTTTAAAGTGATATGATACCAAATATTGGTCCTAATGGACAACTAAAGAGGGGGGGGGGGGGTGAATTGAGTTTCCAATAAATTTTTTATTAAAAATAATTTTAAAGCTTATATCCCCCAATTTGATAAAAACACCCAGCTAAAAAATAGTAGAATTATATAATTTGATCTTTCGAAAAGATTCTCAAAATCACGATCACAACTCAGTTAAAATACTTTTAAAAATACTTTAACTTTTTAAACTAATTTACTCATATCAAACACTGTATAAAAAACACTAATTTAAGTTAAATATCAATTTTTTTAATAAAATAGAAAACAAAAAGTAGTTTGATTAAAAACAAAGAAAACAAACAAGTAAATAAGGTAAGAACAATATATAACAACATATTTTTAAACATGGGGTTCAATATCAAGCTAAGATTTAATCCCCTCTACTTGTAAATCACCCACTTCCAAGCAGTTCATTTTAAAATAAATTGATCCACAACATGGATTGAGTTTTACAAACAATAATACACAAGGTTGTCCATGTACAAAGCCTCTTCCACAACTATACATGGTAAAAATATATATAGGTCACACATGACCTCTTCCATAGTTGTACATGGAAATAAAAATATGAAAATAGAGAGAGTGTTCCAATCACTCTCTAGTTAAGTATGAGAGGCTATGTTTTATAAGTAAATAGAGTAAAAAAAAAATCTTGAATATAAAGTATAAACAGAAAGAGAAAAAGATTAGAGATGATAAAATGTAATGTTAATCAATCTAAATAGATTTAATTGTTCAATAGTACTTGAATATGTTTTTGAAAGGTGCTTGAACAAGTTGTATAAAAATATAGGAAAGTAAAGGGTCGTAGAAGTCTAGAAAATCCTTCTATTTTTAGTTTGTATTATTCCACACACATTTATCCTTTTGTATTTCTTTTTGGTATAGAATATTAGAGTCTATAATTTTATTTCCATTCATGTGCCTTAATTCCATTACATGTATGAAGGATATTCTTATGAATTTATAGTGTTCCATGTCCAATTATCTATTGTAGGATAATAATAGAATAATATGGATCCTTGTACTAAGAAACAGATCTAAAAAGGTCTAACATTGTCTTTAAGAAATCTATGGGTTTGTTTAATAATAATAATGCTTAAATACACATGCTTCTATCCAGCATTAAATGCATGAAATACCCATTGGATAAATAATTTTGAAATTAATTCTGGATAGCTAGGGTAGATCTTCGACGATAGCTCTTCTGATGGTATCTCTTCTCTAGCAGTAGCTTTACTAATGGTAGATGTTCTTATGGTAGAAAAACTTGGTGAACTTGTAGTAACTTCACTAAATGGTAGCACCATGTGATGGTAGATACACCTAGAGGTAGCAATAATTGGTGGTAGATCCACCTAATGGTAGTGGTATATTTTCCTTGATGGTAGCTCTACTAAATGGTAGATCCATTAAATTGGCATTAGCACTATTTAACTAGATATAACACTGAATGACAGTAGTATCTACTAGTTATAGATATACTTGGCAGTGGTGGTGGTTCCAATCGAAGGTATCACAACCTGAAAGTAGATCCTAGTGGTCATAGAGTTGAACTTAGTGGTAGCTTTTTGAAATAATATTATCTTGGAGAAATGTAATTCTTAAACCAATGGTAGATCATTATAACTAGTGGTAGACAGAGACAATAGATCAAGAAAACCAATTTTCATAATCTAGATAGAAAATAGTTTATTATCATAAAATATTAAATTCATTAGAAACATAAAAAACATGATTTTTGATCATTAAAATAAAAAGGTGCTAAAAAATATGTGTATATTTGTACATAATTACATTAATATGTATTTATAGGCATGTATAGGGGATTAAAACCAACTTGAAAACACACCAACATACACACATAAACACACACAATTACTTCAGTGGGTTAATCCCCATACTCCCCCAAGGGTTGGGAAACACACATTAAACCACTTTATTATAATTATGTAGCTCAAAACCATACATGGTCTTAGTTTTCATAACCCTAAATACCAGCCTGTAGTCCCAAATATTATATCCCAAAGTCCCATTGTCATGAATTGACCCGACGATGCTCGAGCAATGACTCCCCAATCCCGCCTCCAATAGGCCAGGGGCTAGCAACTAGCATTGAGTAGGCTATCACACACATGGAAGGCCTTAGACTATCATACCTTCACACACACACACACACCTCCATGAAATAGTGCAAAGATATATAAAAATTGAAAAGAAATGCATGCATACATCTATTCCCAACCAGAGTACAACAAAAGTACAAAAAAGGGAAAATATAGGGCCCACCAAAAGAAAACTACAAAATCATTAAACCTTCTCAGATGGAGGGGATCACTATCAAAAGCCCCACTGAAAAGCTCCTCAGCCAAGCTCTAGTACACCCTAGTCGGTCTATCTCACTAAGCTCTACCAATTCTAGGTCTTCCTAGGACTTCGTCGAAAGGCTTGTGGTCTGAAAAAGACACAAGACATGTGCGGGCAAGGCTCACAGAGAGGTGGGTATAAATATAATCAGTAGGTTCCCCCAAAAACCCTAAAATAAAAAGATCAACTGAAAGGAAACAATCCACTCAACCCGGGCATAGGGAATCCAAATAAGAGAGAAACTCCATCTCGAGATCATCCTCAGCTAAAATAAATATTCAGCTCAAACCATAGGGCGTATAACCCAATATGTGACAACACCACAAGGAAAACCCATAAAGAACACCAAATATACTTGTATCATGCACCAAGCCTCAGGAGGTTCTGACCTCACTTCCAGTGACATATCCTACTTAAGGATCTAAGGCAACACATAACCAAGAATATCACACTCCATGATCTCTATCATCACAAATGACACTCATCCGAGAGATACACTCCATTGCATCTCACACCACCATCCTAGATGGCCCATTTTAGAGAAAACACTCATCAGATATCACTGTTGATAACGTCATGCTGAAACTCAGAAGAAACACCAAAAACTCATTAGATAGGGGATCACTCATAGGGACTACTAGGAGATACTAAAACCCAATCCAATAACTCAAAGATCTCTAAGATAGGGGATCACTCCCAAGTTATTCTGGGGGATTCTATGACTCTATTTGACATTCTACAGTTCACATCACTTAGATAGAGGAATGTTCCTTGTGTATAAGTGGTCATGATGATGTTGAAAACCCCATCCAGTATCACTCATAAAGTAGGGGATTGTACTAGAAATACCACAATCCCTATCAAAACCACACACTGAGTAGGGGATTGTACGACGATACTAAAACCCTACTATCATTGCCCACTGTGTAGGGGATCTTATACCTAAAGATTCCACAAAAACCTATAGAGTTGTCTTTCTAGATAGGGGATCACCACCCATGTAAAGTTGGTTATAATGATACCAAGAACCCAATCTAGGGAAATAATAAGCTAGAGGATCCTGCCCTGGCTTCACCAGAGGGATACTAAAACTCTATCCGAGCTCATCCTATCGAGGGGATCTGATTTCTGTACCGAGGATGTAATACAGAAAACCCTCATAGCATAAGGATTAGGGGGACTTAGTCAATCATACCGGTCAAGCATCACTGGCCCAAATGAACCACACAACATTGCATGCACACTGCATCTCTTAGGCCCAAACCATGTCCACCATCATGTTATACATGAAAAAACACATAGGATATGCAATTTATTTACCCAAAATGGATAACCAGTGAAAAGGGAACTTTTCATCACATTAATACTGAATGGGTCATTATGGACCCCAAACCATGATCCTAAAATACATAATACTGATCAAACCATTTTGATCCTCATAAAAACACACACAATATCGACCACTCATTCATCCAAAATATACACCTGGTGATAAAGTCACATTTCACTACAAATGCCCAAACCGACCCTCATGGGGCCTGCACCTTGATTTTGTTTAAAGCACCCGAACTTGGTCTTGAAACTTCTATATTAAATTCATGGTTTCAATTCCACTAATGAAATTTCAATCGGACATCAGACATAGGAGATACGTTTGATGAAAGAATTTCTAAATAATAATAATTATATTATTATTATTTAAATTAGATGTTTTGTTCCACCGAGCCTCGAGACCGAATTAAAAAGTTCTCAAACTAGCCTCAAAAGGTCTTCCTTTAAGAAAGGGTCACGTCTCTAAAAATGACACATAAATCAGATGTTCGGTTTGAGAGTTATGGGAGTTTAAAACTCCCCTGACCCATTCTAGCTAGACCAGACCGATCCGGCCGGTCTGTTCTGTTTAGGCTGGCCCACTCTAGCTGACCCAGTATAGTTCACTGGCCTGTGGCCTAGCCCGCACTGCCGCACTATATCCTGGCCCGCCAGCTTTCCACTCCACGACCCATGCACCCAACGCGCCGCCACACCGTCCAATGGCCTCCACCGCCTCTAGCTCCCCGCGCCGTCACCACCTTCCACGGACCATCAGAATCACTCTAGTGGTTGGAAAATTAATCTGAGACCAGTTTTAAAAACCTTGGGACCTAATCTACACAAACAAGACCTCTTCTTGAAGATCTATTGGTGATTCAAACAAAAACAAAGCATAAATTAGGGGAAATGGGATTAAAACTCAAAACCACCTACCTTGGGGTGAAACACTGAAGCTTCGAGTGCAGAACGATGCTTGTGATGCACTGATTCTTGATCTGGCGATGATCGACATCAAAAATGGTGCCTTATGGTAACTCCTCACTTTGGTTTGTATGTCCGTTGAAGGGAGAGGAAGAGTGGGATAGGGGGCTGCTGTGTGTGCACCAAGGGGAGAAGGGGATATGGGCATTTAATTTTTAATTAAACCATGTACACTTAAAATCCCGTCCTTTACTCACCTCCGACTCGAAAATCGACGCTAATGAAGTTTATGTCGTGCCTAGGATAAACACGACATTATGAACTCAACTGCAATCTCAGAAATTCAATCCGAGACTCTATTCAAGAGTTATTCGATCCGATGTCCAAAATAAATTTAATTTATTTATTTACAGAAATACCCTCGATAATTTTTTCCATAGAAAGCCTATGCCCACAAAACTTATACCCCGCATAGGGTAAACGACACACTTCGGACTCAACCATGGCCTTTTATTTATGACCCCAGTTACCGTTTAAGAGATAAACCACTTCCTCCATATTCATAGTATAAAAATACTTAATATTTTTATAAAATTTATTCTGGGCACAATGGGACACAAAATCACACACCGTCTCAGTGCCTAGATCTAGAAATATATACAGAAATATTCCAAATTCTAACAGAGCCAAACCTAAGTTTCTACATCCTCTCCACTTAAAGAATTTTCTTCCCTGAAAAGAAAAAGCCTAGGAACATATGAAAGAACCTGATCTCTCCACTGAGACTCCCTTTCCATCGAGATCACCCGAGGTCCCTGTTCTATAACAAACACACACCAAGAAGAACCACAACACCAAAAGACCGCCATAAAGGCCACCAAGGGTTACCATGCTTCCCACAAGCACAAACTCAAGTAAACCACAAGGGCTACCATACCCAAGTCTAGCTCATACCAGGTAAACATCGTACAACTAGGAACATATCTCCTTAGATGAAACAAGTAGGAAACACCACACGCCTGGTATCTTATAGTCATAGGGTGTAGTGGTATTCCACCTTGCTAACCTGATGAAAATATCAATAAACCTACTCCAAACACATAAGTCAAAATGACTCATCCACCGCACCTTGATACTATCCGCTTTGGGCAACACTAACTCACCCGCACAATTTTTTATCATGTATCAATAATGCATCTTAGTGGGGAAAGCGTCCCTCATTCTTGTGAGTCCGAAGCCATGTCAAAATACACCATGACCACCTCAAGTGACTCGCGTACTAAGTTGTCATGGAACACATGAGGGTATAAAAAAACAAAATAGGGATGCCCAAGCACACACCTTGGGTTTTACCAGGCTCTTCACACAAACTTCCTAACACACAACCCCACCTTGAACACAAAATTCATAGGGACTCATCCACCACACCTTAATACTGTCCGCTTTGGGAAACACTGAGTTTCCCTCACAGTTTTAGTCATGTCATAAAAACATGTCTTGATGGGGTAAGGATACCTTTTACTTGTGCATTGGAAGCTATGATGAACAACACTAACACAGGGTCTTACCAATGCCTCGTTTCACTCTAAACAAAAGTGTAAAGAATAGAGTACCTACAAATTACTACAGAAAGTATAAATAACATAGAGTGTACCTCTATCCATCCATGGAGCCTCTAGGTTAAAGGCCTCCATGGATTGTAGTTGTCCTCACCCCTGTCCTCCAACTCCCTGATACTAGTGTGGACCACTTGGGGGTGGTGGTAGTGAAAACTCATACCATCTTCCACCTACCACTGCTACACCCTCTCCTCTCCTTTATCCTCCACATTGTAGACCTCCGTGCTCAAAACACTGCCTCTACCAAGGTGATTCATTAATCGTCTCCTTCACAGTAGCATGGTGGGTCAGAAAATATCTAGAAATATGTATCCAGATGTCACAAGCATAAAAACACCTCTCCATAGGCTGACCAAAACTGGCCTGAGATCCCTGAGCCTCAGATCCTATTTCTTGGGGTCACCTTCTGAAACGTCATGCACACCCGGACCCTTGAGCCTACCATTGACTACCAGCTACCAAACCGGCTATTGAGGTCTCAGCTCCTGCGTGCCCAGCACTAACGGTTAGAGTCTTATCATCCAGAAAGCTCTCCACCACCAAGGCCCGCTCTAACACTCCATCATAGGTGGGAATGAACAATGGAACCACCAATGCCCTGATATCCTGGTGAAATCCCTACTCAAAGGTATGTGCTCGGAAGAATGGATTTCAAACCCTATCCAGGGAGTAACATGATAGGTCTTTAAACCATTATGATTACTCCTCCACGGTCCTACTCTCTTACCAAAGCTGAAAAAGATCCTAGATATGCACCAAACTCAACATGTCTAGATAAAACTCCTCCCTAAAGAGCTACTCAAACTTTGACTAAGAGAGCGTCTCCTCATCGTGGGTCTACATCACAAGACTCCACCAGATCTTGGACAAACCATAAAAACGGCTCACCGCTAGGACCACCATCTGATTAGGAGGTGTCCTCACAAGGTGGAAAACATGCGTGACTACCAAAATCTAGTAATCAGATGCTTGAGAGTTAGGGTCACCCCAAAACCTCAGAGGTTTCAACCTATGAAACTCATGCAGTGCACTCAGCCTACGCGCATCCTTGTCCTGCACTGTCAGCACAACCTACTACACAACAGGTGGTGGATCAACTGGAGCACCACCTGAAGGTCCCTCCTTAGAACTAGTACCCTACTCTAAAGACTATACTCAGGGCAGATCGTCACCACAATACCACTGTAGAACCCTGGCTGGTTTTCATCATAAAGGCATCCTGAAATAACATCAAGACACACCATGGTCCAAGAGTATATCTGGGGAGATGACCCAAGAAGGACAAGGAAAACCCAAAACCCAGTCCTATATGATGCACATACCATTATTTTCCTACAACCAGTGTTCTAATGTCCTGATTAAAAATGATGGTTATTAGAGTCATGGAGAATGGATACGCCGACCACCACACCAATACTGGAGTCCCTAGCCTAGAATTCGAACTCAAAACATCCTAAAATTTTCGCTATGTAACCCAAACCAAGATCACAGCTAGACCAACTATGCTCTGAGGTCCCAAATGTGGAACCTCCTCTAATACCACTCTGTAATGACCCGACCCAACATGGCTCGAGCCGCGACTCCACAAGCCCACCTCCAATAGGACAGGGGATGGAGACTAGCACCGAGTAGGCTATCACACACATGGGAGGCCTTATACTATCATACCTATACACATGCACCCATATACACCTCCATGAAATAGTAAAAAGATATATAAAAACTGAAAAGAAATGCATGAATACATCTATTCCCAACCAGAGTCCAACAACAGTACAAAAAGGGAAAATACAGGGCCCATAAAAAGAAAACTGAAAAAGCATCCAACCTGCTTAAATGGAGGGGATCTCTATCAAAAGCCCTTCTAGAAAGATCCTTGACCAAGATATGGTACACCCCAGTCAGTCTAGATCACTAAGCTTTGCCTGCTTTGGGTCCTCTTAGGACTCCATCGAAAGGATTGTGGTCTGCATAAGACACAATACATTTGCGGGAAAATCCCGTGCAAGGGTGAGTATAAATATACTCAGTAGGAACCCCAAAAAACCCAAAATAAAAAGAGAAATTGAAAGGAAACGATCTACTCAACCCGACTAGAGGGAACCCAAATGAGAGAGAAACTCCATCTCGAGACCATCCTTCGATAAACATGACTAGTTAGATCAAACTATAGGGTGTGTCATCCAATATGTGACAACACCATAAGGAAAAACTAGAAAGAACACTATATATACTCATCTTAGGCACCAAGACTCAAGAGGTTCCGAACTCACTACCAGCAACATATTATACTTGAGGCTATAAGGAAACACATAACCAGGAGATCACACTCCATGAGCTCCATCATCCTAGATGACACTCGTCTAAGAGATACACTCCATCAAGTCTCACACAGCCATCCCAAATGGCCCATCTGAGATAACACACTCGCTGGATATCACCACTGAGAATTTCATGATGAAACTCAATGGAAACACCCAAAACTCCTAGAATAGAGGACCACTCTTAGGGACTGCTATGGGATACCATAACCCAATATGGTAACTTAAAGATATCTCAGATAAAGGACCACTCTTAGGTTCTGCTGGGGGGATTCTATGACCCGATTTGACATTCTATAGTTCACATCACTCAGATAGAGGATTTTCACCCATGTATAGACAATCACGATGATGCCAAAAACCACATATGGAATCACTCCCGAAGTAGGGGATTTTACTAGCGACACCAAAAACCCTACCAAAACCAAATGTTGAGTAGGGGATCATATGATGATACTGAAACCCTATTATCAACCCCCACTGCTTAGGAGATATTATACCCAAAGATTCAACAAAACCCTACATAGCTGTCGTACTAGATAGGGTATCACCGCCTGTGTAGAGTTGGTTACAGTGATACTAAGAATCCGATCCAGGGAAATGATAAGCTTGAGGATCCTGCACTAGCCTCACTAAAAGGATGCTATAACTCTATTCGAACTCATCCTATTGAGGGGATCTCATTCCTGTATCAAGGATGTAATACTGAAAACCCTCATAGTGTAAGGACCAAGGGGAATCACTCAACCCTACCGGTAAATCATCTCTGAACCAAATGACCCACACAATATCACCTGTACACCATATCTCCTAGTCCCAAACTGTATCCACCATCATGTTCTATGCAGAAAAACATGCAGGATATGCTCTTTATTTACCCAAAACGGATAACCGGTGAAAAATTCAATTTTCATCACATCAAGCCTGAATGGGTCATTGTGGGTCCCCATGCCTCGATCCCATAACACATCATATGGATAACACTATTGAAATACTTGTGAAAAATACACTGTATCGACTACTCATTTGTTTAAAACGGACACCCAGTGAAAAAGTCACATTTCACCACAAACACCCAAACCAACCTTCATGGGGCCCACATATTGATTTTGGTCAAATCACCCAAACGTGGTTTTAAAAAATCCACATTAAATTCAGGGTCGCAACACCTCTGACGGCATGTCAATCAGATGCCAGATGCAGGAGATACGTTCAATGAAAGAATTTCCAAATAATAATAATCACATTATTAGTATTATTAAAATTGAAAGTTTTGTGCCACTGAGCCTTGATAAAAAAGAGAAAATTTCTTAAATTGGCCTCAAAATTTCTATATCCAAACAAGGGTCATGTCGCCACAGACGACACATGAATCAGATGTTCAGTTTGAGAGTTACGAGGGTTTAAAACTCCCCCGGGCCACTCCGGTCAGTCCACTCTACCTGGGCTAGCCCATTACAGCCAGCCTAGTCCAGTTCACCAGCCCATGGCCCATTCATGTAGCCCGACCTGCACCAGTATCCCAACCTGCCGCACTGCAGCCCGACCGCTGGCCAGCCTCTTCGCGGCTCGCGCACCCAGCACACTGTTGGCCTCCGCCCTTCGACGCTCTGTTCCGACGCACCACCCAGCAGCCTCCACCACCTCCGGTGCCCCGCACCACCACATCGCCTCGACGCTCCATCGCCGCTGCCGGCCGGAGCTATATATTTCCAGACCCGCACCCCTGCCACCTTCCATAGACCATCGAAATTACTCCAATGGTCGGAAAATTAATCTGAGACCAGTTCCGGAAACCTCAGGACCTGATCTACACATACATGGCCTCCGCTCATAGATCTGATGATGATTAAAACAAAAAATAAGAATAAATAAGGGGAAATGGGATTAAAACTCAAAACTGCCTACCTCAAGGTGAAACGCCAAAGCTTTAGGTGAAGAAGGATGCCCGCGATGTGCTGATTCTCGATCTGGTGATGATCGGTGTCAAAAACAGCACCTGACGGCTCCTCCTCACCTTGCTTCATCCTTCTGTAGAAGGGAGAGGAAGAAGGGGAGAGTGGGTGATTCGTGCTCAACAAGGGGATAATGGGATTTAATTTTTAATTAAATCCCCTCCACTTAAAATCCTGTCCTCGACTCACCTCCGACCCGACACTCGGCGCCAATGAAGTTTATGTCGCGCCTAGGGTAAACAAGACGTTATAAACTCAATCACAGTCTCAGAAATTTTATCTGAGACTCCATCTAGGAGTTATTCGAACCGAAATCCAAAATAAATTTAATTTATTTATTTATAGAAATTCCCTTGATAACTTTTTCCACAGAAAGCCTTTGCTCACAAAAATTATACCCCACCTAGGGTAAACGAAAAGCTTCAGACTCAACCATGACCTCATATTTCTAATTCAAGATACCATTTAAGAGACAAACCACTTACTACACATGAATAGTATAAAAATACTTAATATTTTTTATAAAATTTATTCTAGACACACCAGGCCACAAAATCGCATGTCGTCCCAGTTCCTAACTTTGGAAATATATACAGAAATATTCCAAAGTCTGACATGGCCAAACCCAAGTCACTACACCCATGTACCTTAGGCATTGAAACTGATTTGAAGGCTTCATTGGTCTAAATGATGATTTACACTAATACATAGGTCTAAGAATACCCATTAATGGCTCATGAAATCATAACATCCTGCAACATCTTAGCCTATGTGCAGGTGACCATCTTGCTCTTCGCTTAAGACACCACATCATTGGCGTTAGTTAGCCATGTCATCATCGAGTCTTTGTCGATGCCCCTTTATTGAATGTCATTGCATATTGGTTGCCTCCCATGGATTAGCTACCTTCTATACTCCCTGCTATCAAGCAAGGAAATTTCTCACATGATGAGAACACATCCTGGAAGCTTCCTCCATCTTTTATGAGAGTCTCCTCCCCTTGAACTCCATCCCAGCATGTCGTCATGGTCATCCAGCCCCCACTGTTGGGGGATATATATGTATGTATGTACGTACATACATATATTATGTATGTACATACTTATATTAATATATATGTACACATGTATGTGAATGTATATATACATATTATGTATTTACTTATATATATATATGTATATGTATATGTATATGTATATGTATGTGTCACAAAACGACCTGAGTTACCCTTGATTTGGGCACCCGAGTCGATCTGTGGTAAGTCCCAAAGGGGATTCTCGATCCCCACAAGCTAGAAACTAGTTCCCATGTATCAAAAAACATTCATTAGGAATGGTTTTCCCAATAAATCTATTAAATGAGTTCTAACTAAGAACCTTCCATGACTTATCCATAATTTAAAAAGTCATGCACTCAAATTAGTACCAAAAAAATTACTCATCAACATGCCAAAACATAAATAAAATATAAATTAAGGAATAAAAAACACATAAATTAATATAAAACATAATTTAACACATAGAATAAAAGAGGGGTCCAATATACATATACAAAAAGGAATGGAATGGGATGTTGAATTGGTGATACAAGATTATAAGGTTACCACAAAACAAAAAATAAACCAAAAACCGCCACATATCTTCATGTGACATAGGATCCCACTACCACCATGTCACCTCCATTAAACCCAATCACAAATAACTTGAATATAAATTTAACATCACAAGATTTTAGTATGTATTTTCCTTTAAATAAATATTGTGTTAAATAGTCTATTTCACATGAAAACCCAAATTAAAAAAAATCACAATACATTTTATTGAGATAAAATTATAAGTATAAAATATTATCATTGTGACATAGCCATTGAATTAGTGGTTATAAATATGAGTAACAACATTATAAAATATATGTAGAAAGGAAAAGAAATGGAATCAAATCGTAAAATTCTTCCTGATGAGGCTCATTTTTCTGAGCTCATCACTAGGGTTTTCCTTAGATCAAGACCAAGATGAACTTCAGCAAGTAAGGCATGAGAGAAATAATCCATGGAAGAAGTTAAAGCTCATGAGGATCACTAAAAGATACATGCTAGTTAAATGACCACCTATTAAAATCACCATTAAATATATTACCCTTAGATCTTATATGGAGGTCTTGAGGGGATTTTTAAGTAGAATCTAGGATGATAGAAACATATAACTATTGATGTAATAAAGTATTCATGTATTTCTATAAATTAATAATTTTTTAAAAAATTTAATTTGAAATAATTAATTTAATTAAATATCAAAGGATTTATTTAATAAAAATATATTGATAAAATTTAATTCATGTGTTGTATATAAATAATCAATTAGAAATAAGATCATTTAATGGTAAAAGGACCTATTTTTCTAAAAAATAAAAAATAATATTTTTCTAAGTGAAATATTTATTTTAATAAATAAAATTATTCAATTCTTAAGGATGATTCTAATGAAAATTTTCAATTTATAAAAAAATATATCAACACTCAATTAATTAGTAATTTATATTAAATAAGATTAAGAACACTTAAGTTTTAAAATTCATTTTTTAAAATAAAAATCATTTTTCATTATAACTTCTTATTTCATTTAAAAGTTAAATTCCTAAGAATTATAATTTTAAATTTATAAAATTAAATTAATTTTTTGGTTCAACATGTAAAAATTATCTTATAGTGGTTTTTTGATATTTTTCTAAAAAAATGATTTTTAGTGAATTGTAAAAATATGATTTTTTATAAATATCCCATCTTTTATGAAATCATCGTGATATAGGAATGTATTAAAAAATTATTAAACTTTTTTATCAAACAAATATATATTTAAGGATTAAAATAAATCATTTAAAAATAATATGCTTAATTTTGAAACCTACGATTTACATTTTGGAACCTAAGTTATATTTTATTCAAATAAAAAACTATTTTTGGTCATTTTCGCTTAATTAAGTATTCATAATATTACATTGAAATTTGGATTGATTTTAAAGAAAACTTACCTCCACTTTTTTTATCATAAACCAATAAATATCATGATTATTAATTATATTCACAATCATTATCCTAAATAAGTATTTTTATGCTTAAAAATACATTTTTTTAAAAAAATTATTGCATTATGTGTACTTATATTGAAGTTAATTTTTATAACATTTATAAGTTGAATTAAATAAAATGAATTTCATATTTGTAATTATTATAATAAATATTAAGTAATAAGATCAATTTAATTTTAGGATATAAAAATAAGTTACCAAGGTAAAAGTTAGTCACCATGGTAATTATAAAATGAGGTAAAAGTGTTAAATCAAATGGTAAAGTCACAAAATATCATAAAAACTCATATATAAATGGGATTATGAGGGATAAAATTACCTTAAATTTTATTATCCTATTTAATTATCAACCTCATATCCACTTTACTTGAATACGACACCCCTTTTAATATTAAAAAATTAATATATACAAAAATGTAACCCTCTCTATTATAAAAGGACCCCTTCACCACCCCACATATCCTCACACACAAATCTTTTTATTTCAACAAATTTATTAAAAAACCTTTTTCCAATAATATTATACATGTATTATAGGTCCTTATCTAATCAAAATAGCACCTTTCAAAGTCTTAATCCAATTAGAAAATGAGTTGTTCCAAAGAGTAAGATAAGAAATCAAAATCATTGTTTTTAATTTATATTCCTTTTATTATCCTTATAACTTATCCAAATATACTAAACCCATCCTAATATAATCACATATTTATCATCATTATACAAAAATGTTATTATTTTGATAGAATAACCATTATCTAAATTCTTTCTATCCATTTGAAAAATGAAAACGATGCCTGTATTATGGTTGGTTTACCACCACCATGAGCGAAATATTTTATTTTTCATCACCGCCTTACATGGATGGTTCAAAAAATATATCTAATTAATAAATATTATATTTATTAAATTATTAATATTCTAGAAAGATAACTTTACCATTATATTTATGATATTAACTGTAAATGACTATAGTGATTTTAACCGCCCAAAATGAGCATACCAGGGAATCTTTCATAATTTAAATATATTTTGGACAATATATTACAATGTATAAATTTTTTGATAATGGGATGATTAATAGTCTATAAATATATAATTATTGCAATTATGGAATTATTTTATAACACTTTTGACCATGTTCAACATACTAAAAAAGTTTTGGAGAAATTGACCGAACAACCCCAAGTTGACAAAGAGAGAAAAAAATATACAATAAATGAATGAAATACGATAATAAATGGAACTTAAAAATGAAATATACTTGAAAAAATTTCTTAATCAATTATTTAATACATTTAATTTGGTTATTTAGGAAGCTAAACACATGCACCTAGAAAGTCGGGACCTAAGGTAAGGGAACTTACAAACCAATCTATTTTCTTTTGGATTATACTTTATATATATACCTCAATTTATCTATTTAATATTAATATTTAATTATTATATATTCTATATATATGTGTATTAGATATATTTCTAGCTTATTTTATCTTTATTTTTTGGTGTTATACATGTTATTCAAGTTCCCTTCTCAATCTTTCTTTAAAACAAACCTTTTTAAAGGTAACTTTACTATTATTAATTTTCATGTGTCAATATTTTAAAGTGTAAAATATTCCAAAATTTCTAAAAAAATAATAAAATTTTTATGAAAAACAATTCTTTTCCATTTCTTTTTTTAAGGAAAACACTATGTGCTCACCTTCTTTAACGAATCTTTTCCCATATCTTAAAACATCGACCAAGAGGTTCATTTCTATACCTACTACTATACTCATTTCTTATGATTTTTATTCATTTTAACTTCATATGTAAGACCTATTCCTATTTATAAAAATATAAAAATCCAAAAAATTTAATTTTTTCTTCTCTTGGGAATCATTATGATGTGACTTTTGTTTATTGTTTGAGATAAGATTATGTAACCCATTTACTTATTATGGGTTTCCTCATGCATATGATTTTTGTATGGTTTATTTTCCTTATATGGAACATATATGAATGTAAATTTTATAATTTTATGGGTGGTTACATAATTATAAAAACTTCTAATGTATTGGGTAATGTTTTCACCTCATGAGATACCATGTATGGTCTAAGAAGAAAATCTAGAACATTATGTTATATTGTCTTGGTAGTAAGCCTTAACTTATGATTATGATGTCATATTTTATGGTGTTGCCACGTTATTATTATTTCATAATACTATGACATCTACTTATTTATTCCATGCCTCCATGTAATGATATATTATCTTCCTATTTTATGATGTTGTAACGACCCGTGTTTTGATCCAAGGTAAAATTCTAAGGGAATTTGAATTTTGGTGGACGGGATATTATTTGAACTGAGCTTAGGAAAATATTTACAAGAGTTGGAACACTTAAATGTTTTGTTTTTATACTTGGGTAAAGGAATAAGGGGTGCCTTGGGTTTCTCATTGAGTTTTGGGAGCACTGGGCCTCAAAGTCCTAAGTTTGGGTTTTCTAAATAGGGCGTAAAATTTGTCTAAAATCATGCAGAACCAAATAGAAAACTGTGCAGCTACAGTAAGGGAGAATAAACGCTCTGCACGGGCTATGCACATTTTACCCAAACCATGTACCTAGATTTAATGAGTGTTTAAACTTAGGTAGTACCTAATAACTATTCACTACACGATTAGCACATGGTTAAGCAAACCTTATGACACAATCGTGTGAGGTGGGTTTCCTAAGAAGAGGGAGCCACATGATGGGTGCACAGTTTATCCAAACTATGTGAAAAAACCATGTGAATTGGTTTTTGAGGGTGAAATGACCATATTTCCCTTAATGAGATTTTAACCCTTACTTTCTTTTCTTCCTCTTCCCCCAACCGCATGAGGCTTCTCTGGGTGTCGTGGGTTCTTCCTCCTCCCTCCTCTAGGAATGGATAGATCTCTTCCATTTTATGTCCAAATCATTCTTCATCAGTCTCTATGGATTTGAATTGGTAAGCTCTCAGATCCTATTTAATCCTTTCTAAGTTTCTCTTATGATCTGCTGCACTATTTTGATGTAAGCTCATTTTCTCTATTTTTAGGGCGGATGTCCGTTTCTTATATTTCTTCCAAACTTGATCGAATAAGACCTTGATATTAGATGATTGGAACATTATAATCACAAGTTAGGTGGTCTATGACTTTTTCCTAAAATTTTCCATCATTTTATGAATAGCGTCATTGCACCGCATGCTGGTCTTTGTCACGCGTTACTTTAAAATTAGTTCCTTCATATTAAATTGATCCTTGTAACATTTACTACACCTGTTGATCATTATTGATTAATTATAGGTAGTAAAGATTGGTCACGAACACCCCTTGAGAGTGTTGTCTTGAATTTACCTACTTTAATTAAATGATTAAGTGCCTGAAACTCCTTCTAAGCATTTAGATTGGATTAATAATGGAATTTCCATGTGTATAAAATTTTCCAATCAATCATGGCACATACTAAGTGCTATGTTGAGATTTATAGTTTTTCTTCCATGTTAGTTTCAAGATCCCAAACTTCATGGAGGTATTACCTTGTTTAAATTTCAGCTCTAAACTCTTAATTTTGGTTAATGGAATGTTTATCAGGTGTAGGAGGAGGATTAGGGGTGTTCTGGGGGTTTGGGACTCGAAAGAAAAGGGAAAATGGCCATCAAATGCATGTTTCATGGTGTGTGAATGTTTAGAGATAACCATATGCCCTAACCGTACAAGTTAGGAGGAAGGGTGCATGATTTAAGTGAAAATATGCAAGGGGGAGGCTGAATCGTGCAAATTTGGATAATGGAATTATACACGGTTGGTGCAAAGTTTATCAAATCGTGAGAACCTCCCCAGGTAACCATGTGACCCAAAATACCTTAGATAATGTTTGGCACACGGTTTGGAAAACCATATGGACAAACCGTGCACCCCATTAAAAATTGAAAATTTACAGTTTTTCCCCTTGGGATTTTCAATTCTCCCTGATTTTTCTCCCATTTCTACTAACTTTATCCCTAGGGATAAACCTAAACCCTAAAGATATACCAAGGATCAATCTCCATAGTTTCTAGGTTGTTTGGAGTTCCATTAATTGTGGATCAAAGCTCTAGGTTAGTATAATATTCTTATTGCTTCTATTTTATGGATTAGGGATTGTAGATTTGTTTATCTTCTTCCGAAGCCATAAAACCCTATTTTTATGGTGGATAATATATTGGAGATTCATTGGGTTATTAAATCCAAATATAAGGCAAATTTTAAAGGTATGTTCATCATTGGATTTGAGGTAGGTGGTCTACAAGTTATATCCCATAGTTTTGTAATAGATTTGTGCATGTGTGTTGTGATATTTCCCCCCTATTGTTGTGCATTTTTTTCCTTGGGTAATAATTGGTATAATGTCTAGTTAATGAAAATTTAGACCCCTCATGATCATTGTGGGATGCGTTGAGGTTATTTTGAGCAATCTAAGGCCACCAATGGGGTTCACCAATATTCCTGATCATAGAAAATTGTGAGGTTAGCCTAAAATTCACTTATGTTTAATTAAGACCCATGATAAATGTGTGGAAATTCTATTTAAAATCATAAATGTCACTAATAGTGGTTGTGTATAGTTGTTGGGAAGGACATAAGGGATTTCTTGGCATGTGGTAAAAAGGTGTTAAATAGACTAATGTGAATGTGTCAAATGATATATGAATTTGTAATGGAAATGAATAAATGGGTAAGGCATATGAAATTATGAATGGGTTAAATAGGATATACTAAGGAAATGATAATTTTGGTAAATGGTTAAGGTTTAATGAAATTTCATGTGTTGATGGAAATGTGAATTGTGAACATTATGTGTATTGATTGTGTATGCTGGTGATTTTGTATGTGTGGTAAATGGATGAATAAGCATGTGAAAATAGATTGATGGGTGGGATAAAGGACTGAGGCTCCTCCCATGGGTCAAGTTGGACTAATTCTCTGAACCCCACCATGGAATTCATGGGTTAGGGATCCATAATGATGACCTAGGACCCTAAAGATGCATTGGATGATTACCTGGACTGGCGTTCCAAGGTAAGAATGGTAAAATTTGGTTGAGATTACCTGGAATGATGCTCCAAGGTATGTGAAATGAAATTTCTTGTGTTATGATCACCCTAGTGATATAAGGAATTGAATTTATTACCTTATTCCTAGTGGTCAATTAGATTGGGCCATAGTGAAGTAAATTGAACACCTAACCCATGGACTTAAATGAGAATAATGGTTAGTTAATTGATGATTTACCAATGAAGAATTTTCCACTTTGATTGATTTTATATTTATGTACTTGAAAACACTTTTTGTTGGAGTGGATATTTTTTAGACACCATTAGTGGTGGCCTAATCAGTTGTACTCACACCCTGCTCGGTCGGCCATTGGGTACCCAAGTAGACTTCATGGTTGTAGTTCAAGAAAAAAAAGTCTCATGCTAGGGATTTGAGTTGGGTTTGATATGTGCATGGATGAGGATATGGACTTGGACTCAGGAACCATTTTTTGTATTTAGTTGTCAGTCATTATTTTGGTTTTTGCCTTCACTTTTTTCACTGTTATCATGACATGACATAATTATCATTTGGTTGTGGTTGTACCCTGTTTGGGAATTAGTTGGAAATTCATGTTTTGGTTTTTGTCTTATTATTTTTCTTTATATCATATGTGATCTGTTATGGATTACTATGGTATAGAGGTTATAGTTTCACCACATGAATTATTAGACCCTCACTGCTAGCTGGAAACCTCTAGTGTACGAGGAGGCGTACTTAAGGTCATGTGGTGACTTGGATCGGAGCATCGGTTTAGTGAATTATGATTTGGGGATGTTAAAAAGTGGTATCAGAGTAGGTCTTTTATGTTACTTACTATTTACTATGGTATACTAGAGATTAGGATGTGTCAGGTCTTGGCAATGAACTCGTGATTGGGAGTATCCAACCCATGTACAAGGGAATATCTAAGTACCCAAGATGGGAATTATTGTTTTTTAATATGTGTTGTTACAATTGAATGATATTTCACCATTGGGTGATGGACATGTTGTGTGATGTGACTGTTTTATGATATTCTTCTCATGACCATAATGGTATGAGTTTGTGCATTCATGCATAATTTTAGGCACCTAGGGATATAGGTGTCATGCATCATGATAGGCACACACAGGATGGGCATATGGGGCATAAAAAGTAGAATGAATCTCACCTCCTTGGGAACTTAAAGAAAATGGTGCCTAATAAAGATGATGAAAATGATTAAGTAGCAAGAAAGCTAAATAATGGTTGGAGAATTATGTTTAAAGAAAAAGTATAAATGATTTAAAAGATGATTGTAATGGCCTGTGAAATGGAAAACACACCTAAGAGAAAATGGTTTGAAGAAGTTTTTAATGAAGGACTTGTGACTAAGCAATTTGGTTTACCCATGTCAATAATGACCCACGGTAGGGTTGGAAGAGGGTAGTGTTCTATGTGTGATGATGACCTTTGTGTTACTATATGTAAATTGGGTTGATTATGGTCAATGGACAACCTTTATTTTCATAAATTGTGAATTTTTTTATGTCATGTGTTCTAAGATGTGTGCTTGGCATTTTAGGAAGATGCCACCGTGATGTCATGTTCCAATTGGGTGATAAGAGGATGTTGCTGAGAATGATCCTCCATAGGTGGAGCAAGATAACCTAATGGTTTAGGGTAACAGGGGAGAAGAGATGTTCTATGAGAACTTCACTCATTTTATGCAGATAATGGAATGAGGCCCAAAGTGGGTTGCGCTGAGCATGTTTCATCTAACTAGAGAGTTTCAGTTGCAACACCATATGACCTTTACTGGAGAGGGTGGACCAGAGGCAGCTGAGTTATGGATAGAGTCCATCCAGAAGATTCTTGATCACTTAGATACTCCTCCTAATAAGTGAGTCACGTTGGAAGCCTACATGTTGAGAGCCCAGAAAAAGTGCTGGTGGGATATCTTAGTTCATATTGAGTAAGTAGAGGGTATTTTTTGGAATATTTTCTAGAAAACGTTTCTAGGTAATTACTACCCATAGAATCTGAGGCAGAATAAAAATACAAAATTTATGAGGTTTACCCAGGGAATCATGCCAGTGATAGAGTATGCAGGCTATTTCACGGACTTGAAACGTTTTGTTCCATCTTTGGTAGGGGATGGAGAAGAAATGGAAAGGTGCTTCCAAGATAGGATTATACATGAGATAAAGTCCTAGGTGAATATATTCCTCCTAAAGAGGTTTGTAGAGGTGCTGAATCAGGATCTTATTTCAGAAGGAAACCTCAAGTAAGCTTCTAGTGGTGGATGCGTTTCTCCAGTTGGAAAACCTGGTGGTGAAACTTCTGATGGTAAGAAGCAATTCTTTGAAAGTTTCTACCAGGGTAGTGATTGGAAGAGTATTCAGAAAAGAGAACCAAGTTCTTAGGGAAGCGATCAGGTTTTCTTCTATTTGTGTGGTAGGCTGGGACACGTGCACAATCAATGTTCCCGAACACTAGTTGAGTACCGAGAACGCAGAAGATTGGGGAATGTGCAGAAGTTATGTAGGAACCCTCAAAATATGGGAAATGAGGTAGGACTGAGGTCAATGCAGAGTATAGGGATGAGATGAGTTACCCCATATCAGGCAGGCAGTTGGAGCTCGACTACTCGTACCGACAGGGGTGGCAGACGTGGTACACTGAGGTGGGAGCATTTATATCACCAGGGAAGCACAACTACATGAATTATGAGTAGGAACCAAGGTATAGGGGTAGGTTAGCTTCACATAGTTCATCCTACACATGGAGGTGGTGAGGCTAGGCCATCAACAGTTCGAGGTATAATTCTCGTAGCTTCCACTCTTTTTAGTGCTTTGTTCGATATATGTGCTTCACATTATTTCATTTTTTTCCTGTTTTTGGTTGTTTTAGGCCTATTAGTTGAACATATGTGTGGGGTTATGTTGATCTATATGACATTAGGGGTGAAAATAAAAAATAGTAGGCAGTGTAAATCTTGTTCTCTTGAAGTTGGTGGGTATCACCTTTTGTGGGATTTGTTCATACTTGAGATGTTTAGTTTTTATTTGATTTTGGGTATGGAATGGATGGTGTTATAACAGACCCATATTTATTTTTACCTTCATAGGGTAATGTTCACATCCCTTGAGGGAGACATGCATGTCCACCATGGTGAATGGGGTGTTCGGGCAGGCCGTGTAGGGCCAATTTTTTCACAGTTAGGTGAACTTACAGACCAAGTGTCTTGTTTTATTATTGATGATGGAGTAGAGTATCCTATCTTTCCACCTATTGTAGATTATTTTCAGGATGTTTTTTGAGTATTTCTTGGGAATGCCTCCTAAGAGATATATTGAGTTCATGATAGAGTTACTGCTGAGAGATGAACCAGTTTTCATTCCGCTATATAGAATGGAACTGAAAAAACTCCAGGATCTTAAAATATAGTTGGAGGAATTAAAGAATAAATGATTTATTATTCCTAGAACGTCACCTTAGGGATCTACAATGCTATAATCTAAGAAAGCTGATAGTTCGTTGTGGTTGTGTGTTGATTACAGGTGGCTAAATTAGATGATGATTAAGAATAGATACCCTTTTCCTCAAATCAATTATTTTTTCGACCATCTTAGGGGTGATTCAATGTTATCTAAGATCGATCTAATATTGGGGTATCATCAGCTAAGGGTGAGACCTTCTGATATACCACAAACTACCTTCAGGATCAGATATGAATTGTATGAGTTTTTTTGTGATTCCATTTAGGTTGACCAACGCACCAACTATGTTTATAGCCCTAATGAATAGAATCCTTCATCCATACCTGGATCAATTTTTTGTCATTTTTGTTGATGAAATATTAGTGTACTAAAAAACTCATAAGGATCATTCTAAACATCTTGACATCATCTTGAGTACACTAATAGAACATAGGTTATACACCAAGCTATCCAAATTTCATTTCTCTATTTATAGGGTGCCTTTTTTGGGTCACATTATCTTATAGGAAGGCATGTTAGTAGATATAGATAAAGTGAAAGAATTCGTGTCTTGGAAGAATCCTAATAATGTCTCTAATGTTTGGAGTTTTCTGGGATTGACATGTTATTACTGAAGGTTCATTAAAGAATTTTATCGTTTGGTGGCACCACTTTTAGGCTTGACTAAGAAGGGAATAATGTTTTAGTGGACTGAGTCATGTGATAATTCTTTCCAATAATTGAAGAAGTGGTTGAGGACCACACCGATTCTGATTTTACCTGAGCTCGGTAATGGATATACCTTTTTTTGGGATGAATTTGGCGTTGGACTTGGGGTGGTGTTGATATAGGATGAGCGGGTGGTTTCATATGGGTTGCAAAAGTTGAGACCTCCTGAAAGAAATTATATAGTGACCCAAGCCTTTTATATATAACATTACATGATTTTAAGCATAATTATACATCAGATTACAAGCCAAGGATCGTTAAGTCTAGTGTCTTGGAAGACTAGGTACATAAAACATAAAACATGGGGCTAAAAAAACATTTCTTTATTTAATATTCAGAAAGAGCTCATAACTTCCTTTGAATACTTACATTTGCATAGGGTACCCTAGTGAACACATGAACAAAGGGATGAGCTAAAAATCCCAGTAAGGGAATGAACATAAGGATACATCTTAAGCACATGAGTTAGGAGGCATGGCGTAATGAAAAAAAAACATAGAACATATGAAATCATATCATATAAGCATGGGATCATATAAACATGGAATCATATGAATGTGGCAGAATCATAAAACATTTCTTTAGTATGGGTCAAGGCTAACCTCCAATCCCGTTTCCCATTTTAGTATGGGTCAAGGCTAACCACCAATCCCATTTCACATTGCCTCTCATGAGACCTAACTTTACCCAATGCATTGGAACACTATCTGTGAACACCCATCTCAAAATTTTCATGAATATTCTTGCCACATAAATATTCTTTCCTCATAAATATTCTTTCCACATAAATAATCATACATAATCAACCATACATAAACATAAGGGCACCCATGGAAATAATTGGGTACAACAATCATGACATAAAGCATAACCAATGAGAGTATCATGAAAGTGTCCATGAAAAAAAGGGATTAGAACATAAATGGATGTTCATAGGGTGAAATAGTATTATAACATGGTATGTGATGTAAAACATAATTGAAAACATATAAAGAATGTATTTGAGAAACATTAGCATCAAAAAAATTTTGTGCGGTTTTAAGGAAAATACTATAGAGATTTTAAAATAGAAAAGAGTAAAATATTTTATATAAAACCAGAATTGAACCAAGAAGGTTTTAATAATAAAAGACTGATTTTATAAAGACAATGGTGGCTTAAAAAAGAGGATATAGTACCCTTAAAATTGGATAAAAATTTGGGCAGTTCCCTTAAAACGAGTGTGCTTATTGGGAAGTATCGAGAAAGGATTCACTTAAAAGCATGTATATCCCCGAAAGAAAATGAGATATGGATCTTGGAACATGATTTTTGAGAATATAAACATAATTTATAAGTTTTACATAAAAAGAAAAGACAACTACATTTTATTAAAAAGAAATATAGAGAAACCCGAAGGAATAAATGAAGTTCGAGTAGAATCCATTACGGTTTATCGGCACGGTATTAGGTGTAACTAAGAGGGATTGTGTAAATCCCCAAATGATAAAGGGTTAAATGACTAAATGATATGACTCGTGTCAACAATGTGCACCTTCCTTTTCGGGAGCCTATCTGATTAGAACTCCACAGTTAAGCGTGCTTGGCCTGGAGTAGTGATCAGGACGGGTGACCCTCTGGGAAGTTTCCCAGGGTGTGTGTGAGTGAGGACAAAGCACACTGAAAAGGACATGAGTTGACATATGGGGAATGTCATTAGTCATATGACCCGTTCGGGCATGTGGGTGGACCCTAGGGTGGGCCCCACGTGTCTGCGGGGCAACTGGTGGTACCTGGTGGGCCAGGACCCGACGACCATGTTAAGGCAGGGTGGCTATGCTGTCACTAGGACCCGGTTGTCACATTTGGTATCAGAGGAGGAACCCAACCTTAAGTGCGGTGCACTGCCTGGGTTGAGATGTAGGGCCCACAACGAGGGCGTTGTGCTCTAAAGGGGGGTTGATTGTAACATCCCCAAATGATAAAGGGTTAAATGACTAAATGATATGACTCATGTCAACAAGGTGAACCTTCCTTTTCAGGAGCCTGTCTGATTAGAACTCCACAGTTAAGCGTGCTTGGCCTAGAGTAGTGATCAGGATGAGTGACCCTCTGGGAAGTTTCCCAGGGTGTGTGTGAGTGAGGACAAAGCACACTGGAAAGGACATGTGTTGGCATGTGGGGAATGTCATTAGTCATATGACCCGTTCGGGCATGTGGGTAGACCCTAGGGTGGGCCCCACGTGTCAGAGGAGGAACCCAGCCTTAAGTGCGGTGCACTGCCTGGGTTGAGATGTAGGGCCCACAACGAGGGCGTTGTGATCTAAAGGGGGGTTGATTGTAACATCCCCAAATGATAAAGGGTTAAATGAATAAATGATATGACTCGTGTCAACAAGGTGCACCTTCCTTTTCGGGAGCCTATCTGATTAGAACTCCACAGTTAAGCGTGCTTGGCCTGGAGTAGTGATCAGGATGGGTGACCATCTGGGAAGTTTCCCAGGGTGTGTGTGAGTGAGGACGAAGCACACTGGAAAGGACATGTGTTGGCATGTGGGGAATGTCATTAGTCATATGACCCGTTCGGGCATGTGGGTGGACCCTAGGGTGGGCCCCACGTGTCTGCGGGGAAACTAGTGGTACCTGGTGGGCCAGGACCCAACGACCATGTTAAGGCAGAGTGGCTATGGTGTCACTGGGACCCGGTTGTCACAGATTGATGATAGAGATAAGGGATTTCCCATCACTTATAAAACATTATGGCAGTATGGGGGAGGTTAGAAAACATACCCCATCACTTGGTATTACAAAAAAAAGTCACAGCATAGAGAACAATCTTGATTAAGAGTGAAAAGGAGAGGTTCCCTTATCTTAATTCTGGTGGTGTCCTCCACTTATTATTAATGACCTGAAACTCACGGCCGATTTTCGCCTATCGACCGGTCAAGGTTCCGATGCTCTGCTGATGTGTATAGTAGCACTCGGGTCGAATCCTCGGTGATGATACTTTTTAAATAGTCGATTGTTTTTAGTTGATTGTATTTTGATTAGGGGGTTTGTTTGCAAATATTAATTGAAATGATTGATTTATTTAACAATTTAATAAATATTGGGGCGAGTTCATCATTAGGTAGTTAATCTTGTGAAATCATTGAGCCTTGCTTTATATTTCATTAAATTAACACTCACTTCACAAGATAACGTTGATTGGAATTCCTAAGTGTTAAGGCTTTAATCCAAGCCTTAACTTAACTTAAGGTTCTAATCTCAATCAGATCTTGTTAATGGTGGTGTATTTATGGTTCCAATAATCCATGGAAACCACATGTTAAACAAAACAAGTCATTAATCCAGGACATGTTAAGTCCAACATACACAATGTTAATTCAAAGAATATTCATCGAGAAAAAGCTCTCAATCACTTAACATACCTAAATTATAACTCACCCCAATTAGAGATTTACTCAGACATTTGGGTGTTTAATAATCTGGTTATAATGATTATGATTATAATTTAAGAAGATAATAAAAATAAAGGGACAAGAAAAGAGTGGTGTGTCGAACACACACACATGAACAATGATGAGAATTAAAAACAGACTTTCAATTGAATGAGGAAGCAAAAGAAGGGAAGGGGATTCAACTGTATTTAAAATATTTTAAGAATATTAATATTAAACTACAGAATTTGGATGTTAATAAGAGATATTGAAGAAGAAACTTTCATTAAAATATAATTACAAAAAAATACTTACAATATTACAATAACGAAGAACACAAAAGTAAAAGGAAACAAAGAGAGGAGGAAAGGTCTCTCAAGTAAAAAATATTTTATGGAAGGTCCTCCCAAGCCTTTGGAAAGGTTTTGGTCATGCCAATTTATGATCCTCTCTTCTGAAATGCCAACCCCCTTTGAAAAAGAGGAGGGGGATGTATTTATAGCCCAAGGAAGTGGACTGTTTTCATTCCCAATCTGTCCATCCACTTGAATCGCCAATTTTTCAATTAATAAAGCTGAATATATAGATATGATATTCTTAAAAGTTTTAGATAAATTTCTCCTCTATTTACGCTGAAAATTTGGCGGAAATTTGACCTAAGGATCCAAAGTTATGGCCGGTTGATTAAACAATTTTAATCTGTCCATTTCAATCCAATCTTGTTGAAGTCCAAAATGTGAAAGGGTTTTTGAATAGGAAGATGCCGTCAAAGCCAAATTATTTCTTCAACAAAGTAGGAAATCTATATCTAATATTTAACACTGAAAAATATCATCTTGATTTAATTATTACATCACGAGACATGTTATGAATAGTTTCTGGATTTTAATTCCCGTCTAGAATGGAGATCTGGACTTCAAGGCATTATCTGGGCCCCTTTTTCTTGTAGTTGGACCTTAAAATTTTTATCCATGATTCATTTGGATAATATATAACATATGGTGGAATTTCATAAAATTTGGGCATCGGGATTTAAACCAGTAACTCCATCATCATTGATGGTGCAGTTTCATCACAAATTATTTGGGTCTTCTTGTGTGGTTCATATAATCCTTCAAATGGAAGAATTGAGAAATAATTCCTTCTAATGATATGTGAGAAATGGAATAAGTAATCCTAAAAAACAATAACCACATAATTTGAATCAGTAGGGTGAGATTTATAAATAAAATATTAAACTGAATTAATTGGGCTACTTTTAAAAATGCTCAAAAATTATACTTAATATTAAAATATTAATTTTTCACACACATTATGCACATTTCATATAAAATCAGTAAAGGGAGTATATAATAAGTCATGAAAATATTTATAACATCAAATCTCCCACAATTATTCTTGTGCATGTCCTCATGTGCAACAAATATAAAAACATGACAAAATCATTTTCACTCACCAACAAATATTAAAATTTTGTTTTCCCCAATCAGGTGAGGTTTAGACAATTTCACTCATCCATATTGAATTATACCACAAGTTGTTACAGAAAAAATGTTCCAAAAACAATTCATTTTTTTATGATCAAATTTAGAAATGTAAAATGGTGGTACACAAAACTTACTCCTCTCAATATGATATAATTAATTTATGGAGCTTCACTCATTCACCAACCAAAAGTGAAAATATTAGAGTTTGAAAGAGCTCTAAACTTCCACTCCCTTTCCAAAGTGCACAAGAATCAAGAGGTATTTTTAGGGGTTTTTCTGTGGCTATGGGATGGTCGGAAGATGATATCCAAAATATAGGAAAAAGGGGGTAAAACACCAACATGGAGAAAGCAATGCACATTTTTTTTGAAATGAGACATGGAAGGAAATTGAAACAAATATTTACAAGGGAACAATTGTCTGAATCAAGATACAAAAGTGGAAGAAAATTTTAAGGGAATGAAAAAATGGAATATTTACAAAACAAAAAAACTTCTCCCAATGACATAAGTGTTCATCAATTTTGTTTTGTTTTGTTTTTTTTGCATTTTTCGAAAGTTGAACTTGAAATAGATCTCACACTCATATCCCAACCCATGATTGATCTCCTCACGACACTAATTGTAATAGTTATAACAAGATCAAAATTTGAGTAAGAGTGATTTTTGACCCACCCAAGACACAACCCATTCTTATTTTCATTTTTTTTGATTTTTTATGATATTTTTATTTTTTTGATTTTTGTTTTTTTGAACACTTGTCAATAACATTTACAAAATCACATAAATTAAAGTACATTACATTCCCCAAAATTCACTGAATGACAACCTATCCCCCACATTGAAATGGATTCTTGCCCTCAAGCATATGATAATATGGTGAAATCAATAAAGGGTACCCAAAATGAAATCCATTACCCCACACTTAAATGTCAAAAAAATTATGCAATGAAAATCCATGTTGATATTGAGAGGGATAAGGAATTGGTCTTGTAATGTGGCTATCAAAGAAAAGGTTTTCATAGGTTCAAATGGGCTTTCAAAAGGAGGATTAATGTATGGTTAATGAGAGGCTATTTGGATATTGTGATTCTCATGTGGTTTAGAAAATTCCTCTATCATATTAATGCACACTAAAGTAGAAAATTCAGATCAAAGGTCCACAAACTCAAGACTCACAAATGGGGGTGAAAAACACACATTTTGAAAATATGGCCATAGGTGTCCTTGGCATGAAATCAAATGTTGTTCCTTGCAGATGGGGAAAATCATTTTCCAAATCAAAAATTGAGCATTACAAATTTTTTGGGTTTGGCACAATATTCTTTATCCAAATATATGAATAAACCACAAATTTTTTGAGATGAAATAATGTATTTTGACTCCCCAAAATGGTTGGACAAAATTTGAAAATTGGAAGGTGAGTAAGTATGACTCTTAATTTTTCATATTTTTTTAAATGATTTTTTTATGTTTTTTGTTTAGTTTTTTAATAAAGACACACCCACACAAAAGATAAAGAGTAAGTAAAAAATATAATGAGGAAATTGGTAAAAAAATGAAATATAGGGGAAGGAGGAGAGAGAGAGATAAAAGAGAGAGAGAGAGGAGTTAAAGGGAAAGAGGTGCCCATGGTTTGGATTTGGTGGGTTTCCATTTCCATCCAGTGGTGGGTCAACTATAGAAGTTGGGGATCTGATGGAAGTCGAGTTGGTTACTGGGATGTGTGTCCTTTTATGATGATGCTTTAACCGATGTCCGTTAACCATGAATGTTCTTTTTGAAGAGGGGTCCTGGACTTGCACTGCACCAAATGGGTAAACATGAGAAACAATAAAGGACCTTCCCAATGAGAATTAAGCTTACCTGGGTGAAGCCAAAATAGATAATTGAAGAGAAATACCTTTTCAACTTCATGAAATACCTTTCTCAGGATGTGTTTTTCATGGAGTACCTTAGCCTTTTCTTTGTACAGATTGGAATTCTCATAGGATTCAAGTCGAAGCTCCTCTAGTTCATCCAATTGCAACAATATTTCTTCACCAGATTTTTCACAATCAAAATTATAGGTTTTCACAGCCCAAAAAAGACTTATATTGGATTTCAAAATGGTAGATGACATGATTTACCAAAAACTATTCTAAAACTAGACATCCCAATGGGTGTTTTATAGGCAGTTCGATAAGCTTAAAGTGCTTCACCAAGTCTTTCAGGCCAGTCTTTTCTGGTGGGTTTTACAATTCTCTCAATAACTCTTTTCACTTCTCTATTAGAAAGTTCATCCATTCCATTTGTTTGGGGGTGATATGTAGTTGAAGTTTTATGTACAACCCCATTCTTTTTCAAAAGATATTCCATGGTTCTATTTCAGAAATGGGTTCCTAAATCACTTATCAAGGCACGTGGTGTGCCAAATCGGTGGAAGATGTGGGTCTTTAGGAACTCACTAACAGTATGTGAATCATCCTTTCTAGTGGGTTTAGCCTCGAACCACCTAGAAACATAATCAATCGCAATAAGGATGTATGATAATCCATTGGAAGGTGGAAATAGTCCCATGAAATCGATGCCCCAAACATCGAAGATCTCATAGAAAATTAAAGGTTTTTGGGGCATTTCATTTCTCTTTAAAATTGTGTAAAACTTTTGGAAAGTGGGACATGATTGACAGAACTCATTTGAGTCCTTGAAGAGTGAAGGCCAGAATAATCCAGAGTCTAGGACCTTTTGGGAGGTCCTTTGTGGTCCAAAGTGGCCACCTCCGGGAAGTGAGTGACAGAATTCTAAGATGGAGGAATGTTCATCTTCATTAACACATATCCTAATTACCATGTCTACCCCAGTTTTCCAAAGTTTATTCTCTTCCCAAAAATAGTATTTTGAATCACTTTTCAACTTCATTTTTTGTGATTTTGAAAAATTTTCAGGAAAAACACTAGAAACCATGTAATTTACAATTGGGGCATACCATGGTAACTTTGGAGTGAGAGATGAAATGTGCTCAGTGGGGAATTCAGGATCAATGATTTCTGAATAAGAAGAATTAGAGATTCTACTTAGGTGATCAGCCATAGGGTTTTCTTTTCCTGGTCTATATTTTATTTCAAGGTCAAACTCTTGGAGCATTAGGATCCATCTTATTAGACTCAGTTTGGAATCACTTTTCTTGAGTAAGAACTTTATAGAAGAATGGTCTGTGAAGATGATGATTTTGGTACCTAAGAGATAGGGCTGAAATTTATCTCAGGAAAAAACCACTGCTAAAAGTTCCTTTTCAGTGACAGTGTAGTGAGATTGAGTTTCATCTAATGTTTTTGAGGCATAATAGATGAAATTAGGAATATTTCATCTTCTTTGACCAAGAACAACCCCAACGACTCTATCAGAAGCATCATACATCAACTCAAGGGTAAGGACCAATCTAGTGTTGTAACCATGGTATTTCTATTCTATTCATGAATTAGATTATGGTTTGTGTTTTTTGTCAATCCTTAGTGGAAGTTTAAAATGTGTACCAATAAAGAGATCATATAGTTCAAGCAGACAACAGTATTGAGGGTGGTGTTATTCTCTAGTGTTTTCCAAATTTTTGGACCTGAAAATTGGAAAATTAAGACATAGGATGTTGGAAAGAGGAGGTGCATGCAAAAAGGAAGTGGTGCGCGAAATAAAGGAGCCGTGCGTGAAAAATAGCGGCGCGCGCGGAAAAATAGTGGCATGCGTGAAATATCTGGGTTGTGCGCGAAAAAAAGCGTGGTGCATGAAATAGTGAAGCGAGGTTTTTCACACAAATAGTTTTTTGGAATTAGAATGTTGAAAAATGGAAAAGGCATGGGCTGTGCGAAAAATCTAGAGATGTGCGCGAAAAATGATTCCTACGCGAAAAGTATTGCATTCCGAAGGAGAGGTTTTCACGCCAAGATGGATTTTGCACGTGGGGGTCTGAAACACCTATAAATAAGAGGTGGCCCCCCTCATTCCATATGGTTGAAGACTTAGAGAAGATCCGAGGTCTGATGTATGTAAAATGTCCGCTTAAAGGGAGTTGTGCAAAAAACGCTGGCGGTGCGTGAAAAATCTGGGGTTGTGCGAAAAACACAGAGATTGCGCGAAAAATCTGAGGTTGCATGAAAAAATCCAAACTTTGCAGAAAATCCCAATTTTCATGAAAAAGGTGCTGCGCATAAAGCTTCGCGTAAAGGAGGTTGTTGCGCGAAATATTTTCCGCGCGAAAATTAAGTACTTCGCGCAAAATTGAGATTTTTCGCGCAAAGGGTTGGTGTTGCGTGAAATCTTCAGTATAACCTATTTGCGTGTTTTTGATTATCCGGATTAGTGGTTCAGTGCGTTGAAGTGCATCATTACCGGTCGTCGATGCAAGAAAAGTCTCGTGCTAAGCAGAGGCAAAGACTTGAATGTAAATCTATTGAAGAGACCCTCACGTATATAAACTGACTGGGACTTCTCCAAAGGCAGTGATCCAGGGGGAGTCAACGGGAGTGACCTGAGGGACGCAATGGGATATCCCTAAACATTTGTAAAGGTAGTGAGGCTGGGACAAAGTGACTGTTCCCAAACCTTTGTAATCCACAACTCATGAAAAATAGTGGAATTAGGTATGACCGACAACCTGTCGGCGTATGCTCCTTAGACGTAGCCCTTAGTGGTGAACCAAGTAAAATGTGTTGTGTCATCTCTTTTCATGTGAATGTTTGATTTCTGATCATATCCATCATACATGTTTGACTAGTTCCTACCAACGTGGGAACAAGATCCATCAAATTTAAAAGAAAATTTGACACCCTGATTCACTCCTCCCCTCTCAGGGTGTCCTGGGGTCCTACATCTAAGGGTTGGATTATTGGGGAGAATGTTAGAGCAATTTTGAGTTCAACAAAGGATCTCTTGAAAAACTCATCGAAATGGAAAGTGACATCATTTTGGAGCAACCAAGTGAGTGGGAGGGAAATCCTACTGAAGTTATGGATGAATCTCCTATATAAACCAGAATGACTGAGAAATGAATGGATGTCTCGAATAGAAGTGGGTTTAGGAAGTGATTGGATCACTTCAATTTTGGCAGGATCGAATTCAATACCATCTTTTGAAACTATGTGCCCTAGAAAAATCCCATTTTCAACCATGAAGTGACATTTTTCAAAATTTAACACAGGGTTACGATTGACACACTTTTGGAGGAATAGAGAGAGTGAATTCAAACAAGATTCAAATGACTCACCATAAATGGTGAAGTCATACATGAATACTTCCTTGCAGTGTTCAATGAATTCTAAAAAGATACTCATCATACACCTTTGGAATGTTTCAGGATCATTGCAAAGGCCAAAAGGCATTCTCCTAAATGCATATGTTCCAAAGGGGCATGTGAAAGTAGTCTTTTCTTGGTCTTGAGGTGTGATTGAGATTTGGAAGTAGCCGGTGTATCCACTAAGAAAGCAATAGTGCGACTTTTTGGCTAATCTTTCCAGCATTTGATCAAGGAATGGAAGAGGGTAGTGGTGTTTTCTTGTTTCAACATTCAATTTCCTATAGTCGATGCACACATGCCATTTGTTATTCACTCGAGTTGTGACTACCTCTCCATGTTCATTTGTGACAACTGTTATCCCACCCTTCTTAGGTACAACTTGAATTGGACTAACCCATTCACTATCAAAAATTGGGTAGATAATACCAACTTGAAGAAGCTTGGTGATCTCTTCCCTAACTACATCAAGTATGAGTGGATTGAGTCTTCTTTGCGATTGTCTAATTGGTTTGGATGACTCCTCAAGATTCATGTGATGCATGAAAAGGGTAGGGTTGATTCCTGGTATGTTATCTAGGGTCCAACCTATGGCCTTTTTGTTTTCCTCTAACACCTGAACAAGTTTGGGCTCTTCGGTTTCAGTAAGTGAAGCAGAGATAATGACAGGATATGAGTGATCATGGAAAAGGAATGCATATTTTAGGTGTTTAGGAAGAGGTTTTAGATCAGTCTCATCTTTCATTTTTGGGCTAGACAACTCAGGAATGGATGAAGGGACTTCAGTTGCTTCAGATTCATTTTCTTTAATATTGTCCAAGGTGGAGCAGTAGAGATCAGAGTTGATGTGGGATTCAAGAGATTTTTCAAGATCCTCTAGATTGATAGAGTCTATGAATGAAAGGTCCACATAAACTTCACCATTTATGTCTTTGTTAATCATGGTGCATATTTCACAAGATCCTTTATCATTAGAACATGAAGAACATGGTGTATTGGGGTTTGATTGACTCTTAGAAGTGTCCTTAGAAGCATGGATTGAGAATTCCAAGTGATCCTAAGATGGGTATCGCATGTCTTGGAAAATGTTGAACTTGACCATTTGGTCACCAAATTCCATGGATAAGATGCCTGAATAGACATCAATATTGGTTCTTGTAGTCATAAGGAATGGTATTCCTAGAATTATGTGAGATCAAGAAGAGGTCGTCTCACCTTCCATGTCAAGGACATAGAAATCAACAGGGAAGATAAGATCATCGACTCAGACAAGGACATCCTCAATTATTCCCTCAGGACTGGTTGTGCTTCAATTGGCCAATTGAATGAAAACACCCATTGGATGTAAGGGACCTAGACCAAGGTTGGAGAATATGGATTTGGGTATGACATTAATTGAGGCTCATAGGTCTATGAGTGCATCATCAAAGTTGGAACTTTCAATTTGGCATGGAACCGTAAAGGTCCCTGGATCTTTGCACTTAATGGGTATGGAATCTTGGGTTGAAACATTTTTGAAGGACCTAAGTTGCCTCTTGTGGGTACACAACTCCTTGAGAAACTTGGCATACTTAGGAATTTGTTTTATGGCATCTAAGAGGGGAATATTGAATTCAACACGTCTAAACACGTCGAGCATTTCTGGATCGGGTTCAAAGGACTTCTTTGGCTTAAAAACAACTTGAGGAAAAGGAATTGAGTTCCTATGTGGAATAGAATGAGGTGAGGGAATGGATTTTGGTTCATTTTCAAGTTTCTTTTTCTTTTCATTTTCTAGGTCAACATTTAAAGGTGGTTTATATGGCTTATCTTGAGGCATAGAAATTTTCCTTTCTGATCTAAGTGCAATTGAAATTACATTACCCTTGGGATTGGGTAATGGTTGAGTTGGGAGTTAGGAAGAATTGTATGGTTTCTGCTGACTAAGGTGGGATGAAAGTTGACCAATTTGGGTTTCAATGTTCTTGAGGTAAGAACGGGTGAAGGAGGCAAGATCTTCCACTACACTTTCCCATGGTTTCTTGGAAGAAGAGGCTTGTCCCGGATTGGTATTACCTAGAATTTGGTTCTTGGGAAAGCGATTGTATTGGTTTTGGAATTGGGAAGGCTCACTAGGATAATGGAATCCAGGAGGAGGATTGTTCCTTTGAGGTTGAGGAATAAAAGGATAAGGTTGTTGGAAATTACCAACACCTTGAACATATTGAAACTAGTTTGGGTTTTGAGGAGGGAATTGAGGGGGATGAGAGATGGGATTACCATACCTCAGGCCTTGGTTATAGGAAGAAGATAAGGGATCAGAGTGAGGTCGGTTGAAGTTTCTAACAAACTTACCTGATAGTTTAGGGTTGGTGTTCCGCTGAGCATATGCTTCATTAAGCTCTATTGGTCCAGATGAATCGGATTGATCCTCTTGAAGTTGTGTACATGTGTTAGTTGGATGAGATGAATAGTTACAAATTCCACAGTTTTTAACAGGTCCAGGAAACATTGATTGTAGAGAAGGTGAGGTTGGGGATTTGGTAGCCATAGTTAGTTGTCGCACAAGACTTGTAAGTTCACTCATCCACTCAGTCATCTTGTTCGGCTCTATTGATTGATTATCTTGGGATTGTTTTACTTGATCATGTGCTCAAGTATGGAATTGTTGTGTGTTTGCAACCATGTTACTTATGAGATCTCTTACAGTTATGGGGGTTTTATCAATAAGAGCACTGCCACTTGCGATATCAATGAGAGTTCTCTCCATAACCAATAACCCCTCATATAAGTATTGGATCAAGAGTTGGTCAAGAATTTGGTGACGTGGGTAGGTTGCAACAATATTTTTGAACCTCTCCCAGTACTCTTGGAGTGATTCATTTGGGAACTGACAGATACCACTTATTTCTTTTCGGATAGAAGCAGTACGAGAAGTAGGAAAGAATTTCTCTAAGAAAAGTCGCTTCATGTCATTCCATGTGGTTATGAAACCAGGAGGAAGGTAGCAGAGCCATGACTTAGTAGTGTCAGCTAGGGAGAAAGGGAATGCTCGAAGTTTGATTTGTTCCTCAGAAACCCCTTGAGGCTTCATGGTAGAACACACCACTTGGAACTCTTTAAGGTGGAGATGTGGATCCTCACCAACTAGCCCGTGAAAATAAGGAAGAAGATGAATCAAATCCGATTTGAATTCAAATTCAGACTATATGTTTGGATATTGAATACCAAGAGGTTGGTAATTAATATCAGGGGCAGCGAGTTCTTTAAGTGTTTGTTCCCTAGGATTGGCCATATCTAATTTAATTGGTTGGATAAGGACTGGTTCTTGAATTATTTGATTATCCCTTAAATTTCTCCTAAGTTGGCAAAGAGTTCGCTCAATTTCAGGGTCAAAAAAATACAAGGGATTGTTTTGGAGGGTATGGGGAATTCAGAGAGATTTGGAAGAAATATTAAGACAAATTTTTTTCTTTTTGTTTTCCATTTATGATTTTTATGAGGAAGGCGGGTTTTTCTTTGTGTTTTTTTCAATTTTTTTTAATTTTGTTTTTTATTGTTTTTTTACAATAACTAGGAACTAACGACTAATTAATGAACCATCCCTAGAAACGTATCCATTTGAAATGCATGGCCGATTGTCGCCTATCGACCGGTCAAGGTTCTGATTCTCTACTAATGTGTATAGCATCACTCAGGTTGAATCCTCGGTGATGATATTTTTTAAATAGTTGATTGTTTTTAGTTGATTGTATTTTGATTAGGGGGGTTTGTTTACAGAGCTTAATTGAAATGATTTATTTATTTAACAATTTAATAAAGATTTGGGTGAGTTCATCATTAGGTAGTTAATCTTGTGAAATCATTGACCCTGGATTTATATTTCATTAAATTAACATCCACTTCACAAGATAACGTTGATTGGAATTCCTAAGTGTTAAGGCTTTAATCCAAGCCTTAACTTAACTTAAGGTTCTAATATTAATCAAAGATTGTTGATGGTGGTGTATTTATGGTTCCAATAATCCATGGAAACCACATGTTAAACAAAACAAGTCATTAATCCATGACATGTTAAGTCCAACATACACAATGTTAATTCAAAGAATATTCATCGAGCAAAAGCTCTCAATCACTTAACATACCTAAATTATAGCTCACCCCAATGAGAGATTTACTCAGAAATTTGGGTGTTTAATAATATGGTTATAATTATTATGATTATAATTTAATAAGATAAGAAAAAGAAAGGGATAAGAAAAGAGTGGTGTGTCGAACACACACACACGAACAATGATGAGAATTAAAAACAAACTTTCGATTGAATGAGGAAGCAAAAGAAGGGAAGGGGATTTAACTGTATTTAAACTATTTTAAGAAAATTAATATTAAAATACAGAATTTGGATGAGAATAAAAGATATTGAATAAGAAACTTTCATTAAAATAGAATTACAAAAAAAAAAAAGACTTACAATATTACAATAATGAAGAACACAAAAGTAAAAAAGAAACAAAGAGAGGAGGAAAGGTATCTCAAGTAAAAACTCTTTTATAAAAGGTCTTACCATGCCTTTGTAAAGGATTTGTTTGTGCCAATTGATGCTCCTATTTTCTGAAATGTTAATCCCATTTGAAGGAGAGGAGGGGGATGCATTTATAGCCTAAGGAAGTGGACTGTTTGCATTCCCAATCTGTCCATCCACTTGCATCAACAAGTTGGCAATTCAGACAGACGAATATCTAGATATGATATTCTTACAAGTTGTAGATAAATTTCTCCTATGTCTACTCTGAATATTTGGAGGCAATTGGACTTAAGGATCCAAATTTATGGTTGGTTGATTAAACATTTGTAATCTGTCCATTTCAATCCAATCTTTTTGAAGTCCAAAATGTAAAATGGTTTTTGAATAGGAATATGCCTTCAAAGATGAATTATTTCTTCAAAAAAGTCATCAGACTATATATCCTATTTCACACTGAAAAATCTCAACTTGATTTGATGATTACATCATGAGATATGTCATGAATAGTGTATAGATTTTTATTCCCGTCCAGAATGGTGGGTTGGACTTCAAGGCATTATTTGGGCCCATTTTTCTTATAGTTGGACCTTAAAATTTTTATCCATGATTCCTTTAGATAATATCAAAAATATGGTGGAGTTTAATAAAATTTGGGATTTGGGATTTAGACCATCAACTCAATCATCATTGATGGTCTGGTTTCATCACAAATTATTTGGGTCTTCTTGTGTGGTTCATATGATCCTTCAAATGGCAGAATTGGCCAATGATTCCTTCTAATGACATGTGAGAAATTGAATAAGGGATCCTAAAAAACAATAACCACACAATTTAAATCAGTAGGGTAAGAGTTATAAATAAAATAGTAAACTAAATCAATTGGACTACTTCTAAAAATGCTCAAAAATTATACTTAATATTAAAATATTAATTTTTTTGGACACACATTATGCACATTTCATATAAAATCAGTAAAGAGAGTATATAATAATTCATGAAAATATTTATAACATCATGACCTGAATAAACAATTCAGGTTTATTAATTAATAATTCCAGAACCTATTATATATGTAATTGGTTTAGTATAATCATTTTAAGTTCATTTATAATCATTTTGATTGGTTATGAGTTTCAATTTCATTGTTCGGGCTCATTTGTTTGCTTGGTTTTAATGACCGGTTCACTTATATTCATGTTTGGATAAACATGTAAGATTAAAGTGGTCTTCTATAATTGAATTTATATGATATTAGTGAACATACATAAGATTACATGGTTTTAAATTTAATTTTGTTACTAAGAGTGAAGTCAAATTATTATATAAAACCAAAGTGACAACCATTTTTGTTAATTGGTGGGTTTGATTACAAAGAACATATTTTGATTTATAACTTAATAACATTTGAACAATAAGATTACAGAATAAAAATAGGATATATTACATATATATATTCTGGTTCAACCATAACAAAAATGGTTTCATGACCAGAATTAAATATTATAATAGAAATTGATAAACCGTTGTCCTTAAATGTGCTAAATTAGCACATCTCAAACGGTGATTTCATTTCTTTCAAATAAAAGGTGAGGAAAAGAGAGAAGACAATAAAGTATCCCATTATCATAATATAATTCCATTACATTTATGCTACTGGAGTTATCATACCATTTGGGTGAAGGAAGGTGAGGAAAGAAGCAAAAAGAAAAGAACTTAAAAGAAAAGAAGGAATTGGAAAGAGGAATTTACCTCTCGAGACTTCCTCCTTTGAGAACCTCTTAAGGGGAGAGTTTTTGGTATTTTGAAGAGGATAGGAGCTTTTAAACGTTGGGGAGTATCTTGGGGAGATATTTGGGTAGAATATTGTCAAGGCACAAGGCTTGAGAGGAGTGAAGAGAAGAGGGAGTGAGGGGGGGTTTATAGTGGAGGAGAGGAGGGTTTTCATAATTTTTTAATCATTAGTTTATTATTTCCTCCCAAGACAAGGAATAGTAAGTATTCCATGACCAAGAATAGTAATAAATTCATGTGACTTAGAACCAAATGGACTTAAATCAGTATATTATCATCAATGACTCAATTAATCCATTATTTAGCATTTATTGTGAATTATCAGATTCTACTATTCATAAAAAATTCAAGTATTTCAGAAAAATCCCAAAAATTAACCCTAAACATTTTTTGACGTGTAGAATCAGAAAATGAAGTCTATTTTTCAAAAATAATTTTATAAATATGATTAATTTAATATTTAATTAAAAACACAATTTATTATTAAAAACCAGTTTTAAAACATTCATTTACGTATTCTAAAATATAAGTACATCATAATTTTACTTGAATATTATTTTATGACTATCATAGGTAAGGTTACTATTCATCAGGGTATTTCACTATTCATAAGGGTATGTTACTATTCATAAGGGTAGGTTACTATTCACCAAAAATTAAGTTTTTCTTATCGGACTCCAAATAACTTACTGATTGCAACCATGTATATCAGATTTTCAAAATTCCAAACACAGAAGTGACAAACTTATGTTTAAAGGCCACTTAGCACTTAGTAGTTTATTATGTTGTGTTTTCATGCTATTTTATGACATATTTATAATAAGGGAAATTTCCATTGAAAACTTTGGGTCGTTACATTCTTTTCCCCTTATGAAATTTCACCCTCGAAACTTCGTTTCACTCTCTAGGCCCTAAACAAGTGAGGGTACTTCTCCTTCATCGCCTCCTCCGGTTCCCAAGTAGCTTATTAAAACTTTTGGTTCCTCCACAACACTTTGACAAGGTGGGTTGTATTTTTGAGTAGAACCTTATCTCTTCATTACAAAATCTTTATTGGCTGCTCCTCATAAGAGAGATCATCTTCCAGCAGCACCACCTCTGAGTTCAGTACATGCGAGGGATCAGGTATGTACTTCCTCAAGAGTGATACGTGAAACCCATCATGAACTCGAGTCATATTTGGAGGAAGTGCAAGTCGATAGGCCACGACTCATATGCGGTCAAGGATCTCAAAAGGTCCAATGTACCTTGGGCTTAGATTCCCTTTCTTTCCAAACTACATGACTCTCTTCCATGGTGATATTCGAAGGAAGACTTTATCCCCAACGTCAAACTCCAAGTCCCTTCGATGGTTGTCAGCGTAGCTATTTTGCCAACTCTAAGAAGCTTTGATGTTTTTCTGGATTACTTGAACCTTCTCTGTCATCTCTTGCATAAGATCGAATCCAAGTATCTTTCGTTCTCCAACTTCATCCCAACAGGTTGGAGTTCTACATCGCTTTCCATATAGAGCTTCATACGGAGCTATCTGAATACTCTAGTGGAATCTATTGTTGTATGAGAACTCAACCAATATGAGATGCTGATCCCATCCACCTTAGAATTCTAGAGATCAGGATCTTAGCATATCTTCAAACGTCTGAATAGTTCTTTCAGATTGGCCATCAGTTTGGGGGTGATAGGCCATGCTGAAATTTAATTCAGTACTCAAAGTGTGCTGAAAACTGCTCCAAAATTTAGATGTGAACCTTGGATCATGATCAGAGACAATCGAGAGTGTAAGACCATGCAGTCTTACTACATCCTTCACATATATTTTTGAAAGTAGTTCAAGCGAGAGGTCTTCCCGAATAGCGATAAAATGGGCAGTCTTGGTGGGTAGGTCAACCACAACCCATATCACATTGTTTTCCTTCGACGTCTTTGGGAGACCCGTGACAAAGTCCATTGTGACATTATCCTATTTACACTTGGGTATAGGCAATGGCCGCATCATCCCTTTGGACTTTTGTCTCTCTACTTTAACTTGCTGACATGCCAAACACCTTGATATATATTCCACAATCTCCTTCTTCATGTTATCCCACCAGAAGTGTTCTCAGAGATCACGATACATCTTGGTACTCCTAAGATGGATAGAGAATGTTGATCTATGTGAATTTTACAATAGTTCCTTCTTTATCCCGAGTGATGAAGGCACACAAAGATGTGTTGCAAACCAAATCACACTATCATCATTGATATGGAACTCTTGCAGCTTCCCTTCCTTTACTGCATTGACCCTATTTTGTAACTCCACATCACCCCTTTGTGCTTCCTTAATCTTCTATTGAATAGATGGTTGCACAATAATTTGGGAAATGTAGGATGTATCCCCTATCCTTATGATTTATAAATCCATCCTTTACATATCAAAGAAGATATTTTCTTTCTCAATCCGTAACATGGATAGAGTAGCAGGTTATTTTCTTCTTAGAGTATCAGCTACCTTGTTCGCCTTTCCAGGATGATAGTGAATCAAGTAATCATAATCCTTGATTAGCTCTAACCATATCCTTTGATGCATGTTGAGATCCTTTTGTGTGAATATATACTTTAGGCTCTTATGGTCGGTGTATATGTCACACTTCTCACCATAAAGGTAGGGCCACCAGATTTTCAAAAAAAAAAAAATCACGGCTGCCAGCTCTAGATCATGCATCGGGTAGTTCTGCTCATGGATCTTCAATTTCTGTGAGGCATAGGCTATCACATTATCATTTTTCATGATTACACAACCCAAGCCTTTCTTTGAAGAATCCCTGTATATCACAAAACTTTCTCCACTTTTTGGTAATGTGAGTATAGGTGCAGTGATCAACCTTCTCTTTAGCTCCTTGAAGCTTACCTCACATTCTTCCATCCAGACAAACTTTACACCCTTCCATGTCAGCTTGGTCATTGGGTTTGAAAATCATGAAAATTTATTCATGAATCGTCGATAATACCCACCTAGACCCAAAAAACTACGGATATTTGTTACAGAAGTTATCCTGGGCCACTCTTCAATTGACTTCGTCTTGGAAGGGTCCACAGATATCTCTTTGCTGGTGATAAAATTCCCCAGGAATGATACCTCCTCCATCCAGAACTCACATTTACTGTACTTTTTATACAACTTCTCCCTTCATAAAGTATTTAACATAGTTTTTAAATTCTCCTCATGTTCCTCATTTCTCTTGGATTATATTAGAATATCATCAATAAATACTACCATAAATTTGTCAAGGTAATCTCTAAAGACTCTATTCATTAAATCCATGAAAATTTCTGGAGCATTAGTGAGTTCTAAGGGCATCACTATGAACTCATAGTGTCCATACCTCGTTCAAAAGGCAGTCTTAGGTATATCTTTCTTCCTCACCTTTAGTTGGTGATATCCTGACCAAAGGTCCACCTTATAGAAATAACTATCCACATGAAGTTGATCGAACAAGTTATTTATATGTGGAAGGGGATACTTGTTCTTTATCATGATTTTATTGAGCTCACGATAATCAATGTATAGGCACATTGATCAGTCCTTCTTCTTGATGAAGAGGATTGGAACACCCCACGGTGAAGCACTCGGGTGTATAAAACCCTTCTCCATATTCTCCTATAACTGCTTCTTCAGCTCTTCTAGCTCTATAGTGGCCATTATGTAAGGTTTCTTTGAGATAGGTAGACATCCAGGGATAAGTTCAATTGAGAACTCAACCTCTTGGACAGAAGTAAGACCAACCAACTTTTCAAGGAATACATTAGTGTAATCTCTCACGATGGGCATGTCTTCAAGAATGCTTCTCTCCTTTGTCTCAATCATTTGATCTAGATATGCTTGCTCACAAGGAAGCAATATTCAAACTTTATACGAAGATTCTAAAGGAGATTCATCTCTCTCCTTACAATTTTAAAGAATCAGAGGATGCTTTGGGATGTGAAAAGTGATCTCCCTTTCCTGATAGTTGATGTTGTCTTTGTACAAAGATAGCCAATCCATGCCCAAGATTGCGTCAAACTCCACTAAAGGAAGTATGATGAGATTTTCTGGGAAGTTCAGTACACAAACATTAACTAGGGAGGAGTTATAAACCATGGATGCAGGGATTTCCCCATTTTCTATTCTCACAGATAACTTTTCCTCAAAATTTTGAGGTAGTGTTTGAATAGTTATACTAAACTTGCAGGATATAAAAGAATTCATATAACCAAAATCAAATCGTATGTCTGCTATTCTTGAATGAATAACCAGCATACCTGTCACCACATCATTGTATGACTCCACCTTAGCATTAGTGATAGCATAAGCCCTTCCTTATAGGTTTTTGTTGATTTCATCCTACAACCCTCATCTTAGGGAAATTGTTCGCATAATGACCATGCTCCTTGCAGTTGTAGCACTGCACTACAGGCTGAGTGTTGATCTGAACCTTCCTTTATTCTTCAACATTATAAGTATTTTTCATATCCATTTGGTAGTTCTTGGATAGATGAACAAACTTTCCACATTTGAATCAATTCTTGGTTCCCTTCAGATAGTTACCTGGATGCTTCTTCCCACAATTTTTGCAAGGGGAAAAGTCATGCTTCTTTCCATCATGGGATTTTCTTGATGAACCACCCATGTTGTTTTCCATTTTCTGATTCTTGTCACTAGGCCCATGATACCACTGAGAGTCTCCAATCTCCATTTCCACCTTGAGGGCGCAAAGGACAATATCCTCATAACTATCTAAGTCTCTAATTGCCAACAGTGTTTGTAGACTCGGCTTTAGTCTGCTAAAGAAGCGATCCACCTTGCTTTTAGTGTTCAGGAAAAAGAGAGAGGCGTACCTTGAAAGACTTGTAAAGTTTTCTTCATATGCCTCAATGGACTCATCTTCCTTCTACTTGAGTTGAGGAACTCTCTTTACATCTTGAGACAGAGGGTTCGAGGAAAATATTTATTGAAAAACATCCTCTTGAATTCCTCCCAATCCATAGAATCAATTTCCTCTTAGGACTTTGTATTTTTGATCGGTGTCCACCACTGATTAGCTTCCCCATCAAAATGATAGACTTCCAGTACAACCTTATCTTATTTCGAGCACTGGATAATGTAGAATATCTTTTTAATGGAGTTAATCCATTGTTCCACGAGGAGGGTATCAGAAGATCCGCTAAACATGAGAGGCCTTTTCCATATGAAGGATTCTACGACAACTTGCTCTTTACTTGGAGGAGGGAATTCCACATGATTAAAGTTATTATTAATAACTCAATCCATCTGAGCAAGTACTGTCATGAAGTTTTGAGAACCCGCTCCCGTCATATCAGGAATATTGTTAGGACAATCTTCACATTTCCTATCACATTGGTTGTTGGAATGTATTCTTCTATTTCCCGCAATTAACTAAAAAAAACATATAATTAGAGGTCTTGAATACTTATCTATTGAACATAAAAAGGAAACTTGAACATAAAAGTATAAACTTATAAAGAAGAATTACATCCTAACTTATGATTACTTAGGTTAAAACCTAGGTTATCCTCAATCTATTTCTTCACTTACATTCTTATGGGATCTTTTTTTGTCCCTTAATAATGGTTTGTACTAAGCTCCTGAATCTACCAAAGAATATTCCCTGAGAGTGTTGTAACCAAGAGTGAAGAAAGGCCCATTGTCATGTACCAGGATACCCTAGGTCAAGCCTGAAACTCCTTGTCAGAGTTTTCACTCTTAGGTACATTTGTGCCAGATCCGCCTCTACCTGCTCATATCTAGATAAGGATGTATTTTCTTGATAAACCACTTACTCTATACTTACCAAAATTTAGGGATGTTTTATTATACTTCGTCTCATATTTAAGGTTCTCACTAAGGTGCTCTATTCCTAATCTCAAAAAATAACTAAACCATCCTCTGATACCAATTATAGCAACCCAATATTTTTATATATAACATTACATGATTTTAAGAATAATTATACATCAGAGTACAAGCCAAGGATCACTAAGTCTAGTGTCTTGAAAGACGAGGTACATAAAACATAAAACATGGGGCTAAAAAAACATTTCTTTATTTAATCTTCATAAAGAGATCATAACTTACTTTGAGCCCTTACATTTGCATAGGGTACTCTGGGAAACACATGAATAAATGGATGATCTAAAAATCCCAGTAAGGGAATGAACATAAGGATACATCTTAAACACATGAGTTAGGAGGCATGATGTAATGAAAACAAAACATGGAACATATGAAATCATATTATATAAGAATGGGATCATATAAACATGTAATCATATAAATGTGACAGAATCATAAAACATTTCTTTAGTACGGGTTAAGGCTAACCGCCAATCCTGTTTCACATCGCATATCATGAGACCTAACTTTACCCAATGTATTGGAGCGCTATCTAGGCGCACCCATCTCAAAATCTTCATGAATATTATTTCCACATAAATATTCTTTCCACATAAATATTATTTCCACATAAATAATCATACATAATCAACCATACATAAACATAAGGGCACCCATGGAAAGAATTGGGTACCACAATCATGACATAAAGCATAACCAATGAGAGTATCATGAAAGTGTCCATGAAAGAAAGGTATTAGAACATAAATGGACATTAATAGGGTGAAATAGTCTTATAACATGGTATGTGATGTCAAATAGAAGTGAAAACATATAAAGAATGTATTTGATAAACATTATCATCAAAACATTTTTATGCGGTTTTAAGGAAAATACTATAGAGCTTTTAAAATAGAAAAGAGGACAATATTTTATATAAATTCAAAATTGAACCAAAAATGTTTTCATAATAAAAAGTATTATTTTATAAAGACAATTGTGGATTAAAACATAGGATAGAGTTCACTTTAAATTGGATAAAAATTTGGGAAGTTCCCTTAGAACGAGTGTGCTTATTGGGAAGTATCGAGGAATGATTCACTTAAAATCATGTATATCCCAGAAAGAGAATGAGAGATGGATCTTGGAACATGATTTTTGAGCATATAAACATAATTTAGAAGTTTTAAATAAAAATAAAAGACAACTACATTTTGGTAAAAAGAAAGATAGAGCAACCCAAAGGAATACAAGAAGTTCGGGTAGAATCCATTACGGTTTATCGGTATGATATCGGGTGTAACTAAGAGGGCTTGATGAGAGATATAAGAGATTTAACATCACTTATAAAACATTAGGGAATTGTGGAAGAGGTGATAAAACATACCCCATCACTTGTTATTACACAAAAAAGGCATAACAAAGAGAACAATCTTGATTAATAGTGAAAAGGAGAGGTTCCCTTACCTTAATTCCGACGGTGTCCTCCACTTGTTATTAATGACCTGAATAAAAAAATTAGGTTTATTAATTAATAATTCAATAACATATTATATATTTTTTTTTATTATAATCATTTTAACTTCATTTATAATCATTTTGATTGGTTATGAGGTTCAATTTCATTGTTTGGGCTCATTTGTTTGCTTGGTTTTAATGACCAGTTCGCTTATATTCACATTTGGATAAACATGTAAGATGAAAGTGGTTTTCTATAATTTAAGTTATATGATATTAGTTTACATACAGAAGATTACATTGTTTTATATTTAATTTGGTTACTTATAATGAAGTTTAATTATTATATAAAACCAAAGTGACAACCGTTTTTGCTAATTGGTGGCTTTGATTACAAAGAACATATTTTTCTTTATAACTTAATAAAATTTTTAAAAAAATATTAAAGAATAAAAATAGGATATATTACATATATATTTTCTGGTTCAACCATAACAAAAATGGTTTCATGACCAAAATTATAGATTATAATAGAAATTGATAAACCGTCGTCCTTGAATGTACTAAATTAGCACATCTCAAACGGTGCTTTCATTTCTTTCAAATAAAAGGCGAGGAAAGGAGAGAAGATAATGAAGTATCCCATTAGAATAATAGAATTACATTAAATGTATTCTACTGGAGTTATCATACCATTTGGGTGAAGGGAGGTGATAAAAGAAACAAAAAGAAAAGAACTTAAAAGAAAAGAAGAAATTGGAAAGAGGAATTTACCTCTTGAGACTTCCTCCTTTGAGAACCTCTTAAAAGGAGAGGTTCTGGTATTTTGAAGAGTCTAGGAGCTTTTGGACGTGGGGGAGGATATTAGGGAGAGATTTGGGTAGAATATTGGAATGGAACAAGGCTTGAGAGGAGTGAATAGAAGTGGGAGTGAGGGAGGGTTTATAGTGGAGGAGAGGAGGGTTTTCATAATTTTTTAATCATTAGTTTATTATTTCCTCACAAGACAAGGAATTGTAATTATTCCATGACCAATAATAGTAATAAATGCATGTGAATTTGAACCAAATGGACTTACATCAGTATATCATCATCAATGACTCAATTAATCCTTTATTCAACATTTATTGTGAATTATCAGATTCTACTATTCATAAAAAATTCAAGTATTTTATAAAAATCCCAAAAATTCACCCCAACCATATTTCAACATTTAGAATCCAAAAAATGAAGTCCATTTTTCAAAAATAATTTTCTAAATATGGTTAATTTAATATTTAATTAAAAACACAATTTATTATTAAAAACCAGTTTTAAAACATTTATTTACTTATTCTAAAATATAGGTACATCATAATTTTACTTGAATATTATTTTATAACTATCATAGGTAAGATTACTATTAATTAGGGTATTTCACTATTCATAAGGGTATTTTACTATTCATAAGGGTAGGTTACTATTCACTAAAAATTAAGTTTTTCTTATCAGACTCCAAATAACTTACTGATTGTAACCATGTATATCAGATTTTTGAAATTCCAAACATAAAAGTGACAAACTTATGTTTAAAGGCCACTTAGAACTTAGTAGTTCATTATGTTGTGTTTTCATGTTATTTTATGACATATTTATAAGAAGGGAAATCTCTATTGAAAACTTTGGGTCATTAAAAATTACCCTACACGTGATATTGAATTGGATGTACTAGTGTATTTCTTAAAATGTTAGCAGCATTACTTGTTAGGAGAGTGATTCATGGTGTATATTGATCATAATAGCCTTAATAACATATTCTCTCAGCGTGATCTCAATCTTTAGTAGTGAAGATGGTTTGAGTACATGTAGTATTTTGACTTCAAACTAGTGTACATACTGGGAAAGGGAAACAGTGTTGCAGATTCTTTGAGTTAGAAGACTCAAAATTAGTTAGTCTAAGAATCTAGTGCTGAGTGGAGAATGATGGCATTGTTTTCTGAGATTCATATGGAGGTGTAGGATGGCCAAGGGAAGGCGACCCTTGCATCCTTGGTAGTTGAGTCTGTGATTCTGAGCCAGATCAAAGGGAAGTAACATGAGGATTCAGAATGTTTGGCTCTGGGGGAAAGTCTTAAAGGTGGGGAGTCATCTTCTAGTTGGACTGTTGGAAATGATGGGATCATTTATGTTTGTGGCCGTGTTGTTGTGACAACATGTATGTGAGAAGATTTGACGTGTGAGTTTCATGAATCGAAGTGGGCAGTGCATCCTGGATTAACCAAAATGTATTGTGACCTTTTTAGGTAGTATTGGTGGCCAAGGATGAAGAAAGAGGTTGCATGTTTTGTGGAACGACGACTCACCTACCATCAGGTGAAGGTCGAACATCAGCAGATGGGTGGCTTGTTGTATCCATTTCCCATTACAAAATAGAAATGGGAAGACATGATGATGGATTTAATGGTAGGTCTTCTAAGGATGCATTGGTAGAATGATGCGATTTGGGTGGTTATAGATCATTTGAATAAAGTGGCACATTTCTTTCCAATTCGAGAGACTTTCACCATGTATCAGTTGGGTGATATGTATGTTTGAGAAATAGTAAGTTTGCATGGAGTCCCAAGGAATATGGTTTTGGATCATGATCCATGTTTTACATCTTACTTATAGTAGAGATTACATAAGGTGCCTGGTACCCAAGTGTTATTGAGTATGGAATTTCACCCATAAATGGACATCCAATAAAATCGTATTATTCAGGTGTTAAAGGACATATTAATGGCGTGACTCCAAGATTTCGATGGATCATGGGAGAAACATTTATCACTTGTTGAGTTTTCCTATAGTAACAGTTACCAGGCTTCGATTCAGATGGAACCATTTGAGGTACTTTATGTTAGACCTTGTAGATCTCCATTGTGTTGGTTAGAGGTGGGGGAAACATAATTATTGGGACTAAGACTTGTGAAGGATATTCCAGAATAGATCTAATTGATCCAAAAATGTATGGAAATAGATCAGAGTAGGTAAAAGTTGTATGTGGATCAACATCGTAAACCTATTGAGTTTTTGGTGGGTGATCGTGTGTTTCTTAGGGTGTTTCCATGTTTGGGTCACCATCGGATTTGGAAACAAAGAAATTTGGATCCCAAGTACAAGGAACCTTTAGATATTGTTGATAGGATCAAACTGGTGGCGTATCTATTGGCTCTTCCACAATAGTATAGTGGCATTAATGATGTCTTTCATATGTCACAGCTTCAAAAGTATCACCATAGCCTATCTCACGTGATCGATGTTGAGGATGTTGATCTCGAGGATGATGAGTCCTTTGAGTAGAATCTATTTTTTTGTGTGGATCATAGTGATAAGGTATTTCGGGTAAAGATTGTCCCTTTGGTTTGAGTTTTGTGGCATCATGGAAATGTTCAGGAGGAGACTTGGGAAAGGGAATTATATGTGTGGGCCCAGTGTCCTCATATCTTCTCTTTATATTCTTAATGATGTTTAGAAGTGTGGCTCATGGATGATTATTTATAAGGTGGGGAGGTTGTAAGATCACAAACATCGTGGAGGTATGACCTTATTTAAATTTCAGATCTAAACTCTCAATTTTGGTTAATGGAATGTTTAAAGGGTGTAAGAGGAGGATCGAGGGTGTTCCAGGGGTTTGGGACTCGAAATAAAAGAGAAAATGGCCATCCAGTGCTTGTTTCATAGCTAGCACATGGTTAGATATAACCATGCACCCTAACCATGCAAGGAAGGAGGAAGGGTGCATGGTTTAGGTGAAACCGTTTAAGGGAGAGGCCAAACTATGTATATTTGGACAGTGACATTCCACATAGTTGACGCATGTTTTTTAAAAACATGAGAGCCTCCACAGGTAACCATATGACCCAACCTCCATTAGATAGTGGGTGGCACATGGTTTGCGTATAGTTTGGAAAACTGTGCGGACAAACTGTGTGCCCCATTAAAAATTGAAAATTTATATTTTTTCCCCTAGGTATTTTTATGTTCACACCCAATTTTTCTCCCCTATATCATACCTTCAATCCTAGTGACAAACCTAAACCCTTAAGAGCTCCCAAGGATCGATCAACCTCATTTCTAGGCCATTTAAAGGGCTGCTGGTTGTAGATCAAAGCTTCGGGAAAGTCTAATCTTCCTCTCGCTTCTCTTTTACAGATTAGGGTTCGTAGATTTTTTCATCTTATTTTGAATCCCTAAAACCTTTTTTTCAGCGGATATTAGATTTTTTATTCAAGGGGTACTTAAATATGGATCCTAGGAAACAGATAAGGGTGTGTTCATCACTATATTCTTGGTAGGTGGTCTACAAGTTATATCCCATAGTTTTGTTATAGATTTGTACATGTGTGTTGTGATATTTACCCCCTCTTGTTGTGAATTTGTTTCCTTGAGTAAGATTTGGTATAATGGCTAGTTAAATGAAAATTTAGACTCCTCATTATTGGTCAGAGTTAGTATCCCAAGAGGGGGGGGGGGGGTTAATTGAGTATCCAATAATTTTTTTTGTCTCAAATGGATTATTTGAAATCCCCCAAATATTCAAAAAACTATTGGAGTTGGTGCCCTAGAACCAACTACTTTGTACTTTATTCATTAATAAATGCCTTATCACATATTTATTGTTCTTCTCCATGACAATGCATGTGATAATGTCCTAAGGACAGTTGTTTCATTAAAGGGTCATAGCGGATCCCTGCTATGATGAGAACCCGGAAGTTCCATAACACTATTCTTGAATATATGTTCTATGGCCAGATGATGTTATTTGAGGGACACAAATAATACAGGCCATTAGGGGTGAGGAATCATAAAACTTTGAGGCACCTTCTCATGGTGTGCGCCTATGGTAATATCCAGGAGGATATTATGAGAATGAGACCCGCTAGTAGGAAATCCACATTTCATAGTGTCATTGGATGTTCCTATCTACGGATGCGTGTATTGGTCCTTAGACTTTAAGATTATTATTAATGGGTATTACAACTCGCACACTTAGATGTATTGACGAAAACCATGATCACACACTGTTCGCAGTGAGGTAGGATACATTGGGTGCGTCATAAGTAATACTGCATTAATAGATAATGTGAGAAAGGATTTGTTCCTTCTGTTCAATAACGGAAGTAGATATCTTAGGCCCTTTGATGGAATTGATATAGCCTAAATAAATCCATGGCCATGGTAAGGTATGGGCGAGTTCAATTCCGGAAATTCAAAGAAAGAATAATCGATCACATGGGTTGATGAAACTAGCATGCAACCTGCTTGATTCAAGATATCGTGACAAATGGATTATATTACATGGAAAAAATTCGTAGGAGGTGACACGTCATTGCAGCGTTAAATTTTTTCTCTATCAGTGCCTTGGAGTGTTGTTAGACGCTAACCTTGGATTTTAGGCAGGCTCCGCCTAATGCCACTGAGAAAAGGGCCTAGAGGGTCACACACTAAGTGTGTCTATGTATCTCAGTTAAATATTAATTTAACAAGTTAAATAAATATTATTCCCGACTGTGGTTTAATAATTATGTAAGAATTTCTGATTTCATTTATTTCGACACTAGTTATTTGAGAGAATATATTATGGGTGAAATAATATATATTTATTAGCTAGTAATGCAGTTACATTTATTTAACAAATGAATATCCATTACTAAAGGACTAATAAATGTGGTGGAGGAAATAAAAGAAAATGGAAAATAAAAGTACACACCGTGTATATTAAATATACACCCAGTGTAGTTTTATGGAAAACGAGTACACACCATGTATTAATGATTACACACCGTGTAGTTTTTCCAGTCGGGATTTTGAGGAAATAATATCGTTTTATTAAATGATATTTATTATAATCAGCGTGAGCGCATGTCAAGGAATTAATCATTCGACATGGGGGTTTTCAATAAGATTTAATGAAATAAATAAAATGTGTAACACATTTATTTATTTTCATAACTATATAACCTCAAACCCGATTATAAATATCCTCATAACCCCAACACTTTTTCCCAATTGTTGTGCACAACAATTCTGGAGAATTCTTTCAAGGCCGAAAGAACTACTTTCTCCAAGAACGCTCTCAAGATCGAGAGAGATCCTCCTCCATCGGATCAAGGAGATCAAAGGAGGACATCACAAGCGAAGGTTCTTCCATGATAGCACCCAGAGATCCCTTCAGAGACATCCAGAGATACATGGAGCACGTGTGGATCACCGCTAGAGGAATCCTACACTTGGAATCTACGACGCAACGATTGATCACATCAGATCATGAACATAGACATCAACGAAGTAAGAATTCCACCAAAGTAATTCTTGTGAATTAATTAAATTAATTATAACCAACATATGATGATCCTATCTCTATGGTTTCGGGACTCCCAATTTTATTTTTCACTCTTCGTTCTTTTCCGAAGATCTAGAATTTTATATCATGAAGGATCTCGGTTTGAACATTGTTTAACACTAAAATCAAAGTTGGGCACTCCCACCAATGCACTTCCACTACACCAAGAACCTAAAAGTGGTATCAGAGGGGTCATATCATTGATTATGATTATTTATTTTTTCATTGGTGATTTACGCATTTAATAGTTTAGTTGTTTCAATTCAAGTTAATCGTTCTTTAAATCTGAATCTCAAGATTTGTTCCTCCTCTATCATTTCTCATTCACCATAAAGAAACGACATTATTCTTTTAATTTTTGATTAAAATGAAATAGAGGATCTCATCAGGAGGAACCAAACGTTCCTGGACATACAACACAAGAATACACGACGTGTATTTGGAAGTACACGCCATGTAGTCTAGGTTCATGCATCAGACTGGTCTTCCAAATCAGGCCGTGTATTGATCATATCTAAGTCATTTATGACACCATGTGTTGAGCAGGAACAAGTGGCACACGGTTTCTGGATTACATGCCGTGTGGTCCAATAGAACACGGTGTGTAGTCCCTTCGGGTTAGGGTTGGACCGTGTACCCCGTACACGACTTGCCCGGCTGGAAATCATGTAACGCAGAAACTACATGGCGTGTTTCCCACTGAACACGCCGTATACTCCAAATTTTTTTGAAGTAAATTAACACTCCATGTCCCCAGGCTTGTACTTCAGATTGAAAGTGAAGAAAAGTATACATCGTGTACTCGGAACTACACGCCGTGTACTCACCCAAATTACGCAGATTTATTAAAATTTATTATTATATTATACAAACCCTTGAGACATGTACCATGATGCAGGCGTAAAGCTAAGGCTCAACATGTGATAAGTGTTTTATATATATGTGTTTAATTTAACATCTACGTAATGAACGGGAATTCATCGGGTTGCCTCCAAGGTACAAGTTACGTACAAAGATAATTTTAAATGAATTTATTTGTTTAAAATTATGATGGATGAGAATCTCAAGGAAATTTAGAAAAGGGTTTAAGATAAAAGGATTGATTAATTAAAGATAATTAATTGATTCGAGTGTGATTTATCTTAAACAAGAACGATTAAAGAATTTAATTATAGTTTTATTTATGCGTAAATATCGTTGCATTTATGGATGATCACGAGATAGACCAAGAACTTTGTATATGAATGGTTTCTTTTAATTTATTTATTTAAATTAAATTTGTTGGCCTGTGAGCCTTCTCCTCATTAATATGTAGGGCCTGTGTGCCCAAGGATTCTTTTATGTAAAAACCCCTTTTTACCCCTCACCTGTGTGTGAGATAAATGCATATGTAATGGATGGAGCTCCCAAGCTAGTGGAGGTGGCTCAAGTCAGGAGCCAAGGTGAAGCTAATCCAAGGAGATACAAAGGTGGACAAGTGGAAAGATGTAAACACGAACCCGAAAGGTTCAAGGGGTTTCTCCCCTAGGTCTTGGGTTAGTTTATCAACCGCTAGATAAACTAAACAATAGAAAAATCTCATTATTATCCCATTTATTTTATTTCTATCAGTTGCATGGTTTATTTATTGTGGGTGTGTTGTCACAATCACACAATTAATGAATTAAATGAGCATGTAAGATGGAACTAAAATAAAACCAGCTTATACGTAAATATTATCTTAGACATGGTTAATCACTTAAGTATATCCCACTTAATATTAAAAATCATGTAATAAAAGGTAATAAATTGGAAATTTACGTATAAGGATAAAATCCCTCAAAGAAATATTAAGTCGGTATAGCCTTCCATAATCTTGGTTAGAATTGAACCATAGTTCAAAGTTCTTGACCAACCCTAGTTGGGGTGCTTTCAATTATCAGGGAATCCTAATTCAAGGTTTTGGGTTGACTTGAATTGGTTCGCATCAAGGGTTGACTGTCACAACAGGACTTGGTGTGACTAAGAGGTAAAGGTTGAGAAAATCCAAAATAAAAGGATTTCAGGATTGGGGAGTCCACTCAACAGATCAAGGAGCTACGAGTAAATGCAGTTGGAATTTGGAATGCCTACCTAAAACCCTTCAAGTTTCTTGACCAACCCTAGTTGGGGTAATGTGAAGGGTAATATGAATCCTTGCCACTAGAATATTTAGGCAACAGAATATTCTGAAGTCAATGGTGATGGATATTGGATTTCGATAAAATAGTGGGAGAAGAATAAGTATTAATTTATTTATTTGTCTCAATTTTATGATAAATTATTAAACCTTTTCTCATCTTAATTTGTATAAATGAAAAAAAATGACTTCAAACATATCATTGCGAACCATACTAGAGAATGAAAACATTCTCACCGACACCAATTTACAAGAGTGGCAGAGGCGTTTACGCATCATCCTTCACCATGAAAGGAAATTGTATGTGCTGGAAGAGCCTATTCCAGTTGTGCCTGGAAAGGAGTCCAGTGATGAGGAATTATCTCTCTACATGAAACACATGGATGATTCCACAACTTTCCAGTGTTTCATGCTATCATCCATGTCTAATGAGCTCTTGAATCAACATGAAAACATAGACGCGTATAGCATGACGTCTCACCTTAAGGATATCTACCAAGAGAAGGTGAGACATAAGAGATATGAGATCTCCAACGCTTTGTTTACAACTAAGCTTGGAGAGTCTGCGCCAGCTAGGCCTCATGTAGTCAAGCTCATTGGCTACATTGAACGCCTGTACATATTAGGGATTATGTTCCTGGATGAGTTGCATACAAATCTCATCCTATCATCACTGCCCAAGTCCTTCTCAAGCTTTATTGTCAACTACAACATGATAAATAATGAGAAGAGTCTATCGGAACTTCTGACCTTAATTCTCCAGGTAGACAAGGACATGGGGTGTGACAAAACCGCTATCCTTATGGTGAATAAGAAAAGGAAGGACAAGGAAAAGAGGCCAAATACTTATAAATGGTCCAAAGCCCCTGAGCACCATCCTTCCAAGAAGGGGAAGATCTAGAGGCAGGGCAAGGAATGGGAGGCAGTATGTTTTTCATGTGGCAAACAAGGCCATTGGAAGAGGAACTGCACCCAAAAGCGTGGGTATGCTAAAGATGCGTTCATTATCAAGTGTAATATTTCTATTTCTACACATTTGGTATTAGATACAGGTTGTGGGGCTCACATATGTATTAAAACGTAGGAACCAAGTAGATTTAGAAATATTTCCATAGGAGAGGTGGATCTTCAAGCTGACAATGGTGCAAAGCTAGCTGCGTTGGATATTGGAGATTACCACCTCTCATTTCCAATTGGGATGATTTTGGTTTTGAATAACTGTTATTATGTGCCTAGTGTTACCAAGAACACAATTTATGTATCTTGTTTGGATATGGATGGATTTATTTTCAAGTTTGGAAATAAGAGTTGTCTCTTTTATAATAACAATGTATGTTATGGTATGACACATTTAAATAATGGTTTGTATGTATTAAATTATGAAAACCAAGTGTTGGAAATCGATAGCAAAACAAACTCACATGACTCATACATCACCCAGTTGTGGCATCATTGTCTCGGTCATGTAAACAAGAAGTGCTTGACAAAGCTCTTCCAAGATGGATATTTATACTCTACTGAGCTAAAACCACTTGATAGATGTCACGCTTGTTTACAAGGTAAAATGACTAAGCCGCCTTTTGGTGGACAGGGTGAAAGGGCCACAGAGCTTCTAGGATTGGTGCACGTGGATGTATGTGGACCATTTTCAGTAGAAGCTAGAGGTGGATATTCTTACTTCATTAATTTTACTGATGATTTAAGTAGATATGTCTATGTATACTTAATGAGGTTTAAGTCATAGTCCTTAGAGAAATTTAAGGAATTCAAGAATGAAGTGGAGAATCAGCTTGGTAAGAAGATAAAGAAACTTCGATCGGATTGAGTTGGAGAATATCTGAACCAAGAGTTCATCGATCTTCTACGAGAGTCTAGGATTCTATCTTAGCTCACTCCTCCTTATACACCATAGTAGAATGGTGTTAGTGAAAGGAGGAACCACACCTTGTTGGACATGGTGAGGTCGATGATGAGTCATACAGATCTTCCATTATCCTTTTGGGGATATTCCTTACAAAATGCAGCATACACATTAAACCGAGTACCAACTAAGGCGGAAAATGGAATTCCATCTGAGTTATGGAATGGAAAGAAACCCATTTTGTCGCACACATGTGTATAGGGATGCAAGAAAATTGTTAAGTCCTTCTTAGGAAACAAACTATCACCCCAGGGCATGAAGTGTATCTTTATAGGATATCCCAAGTAAACGAAAGGATATTACCTATATAACCCTTCAGACAAGAAAGTGACTGTCGCTAGACAAGCCATCTTTCTTGAGAGGGAGCATATCCTAAAAAAGGATAGTGGGAGCAAGATTGAATTTGATGAAGTTGATGCTCAATATACACAAGAGTTAGTACAGGAACAAGTTCCACAGGTCCCCACAGAAGAAGTTCTAGAAACACAAGTACTGCGTAGGAGCTCAATAGAGGTAAGGGAACCAGAGAGATTTGGTTTCCTAGTCACCAAGGATGGTGAATCATTATTGATAGAAAATGATGAACCTATCTCCTATAAGGAAGCAGCAGAAAGCTCAGAAGCTACAAGATGTCTAGAAGCTATGAATTATGAGATGAATTTCATGTATTAGAACAAAGTCTAGGTTCTGGTCGATGAGTCAGTTGATGTAAAAACTATTCTATGAAAATGGGTATTCAAGAGAAAACTGGACATGGAAGGTCAAGTTAGCACATATAAAGCAAGGCTAATGGCTAAAGGATTCAGACAACATCAAGGAATTGACTATTATGAAACCTTCTTGCCAGTTTCCATGTTTAAATCCATAAGAATCATACTTGCCATAACAGCTTACCATGACTATGAGATTTGGAAAATGGATGTCAAAACAACATTCCTTAACAGGAACCTTTAGGAAGATGTCTATATGACACAAACAGAAGGGTTTGTGACACCAGGTGAAGCCAAATGGGTTTTCAAGTTGCATAAATCCATTTATGGATTAAAGAAAGCATCCAGGTCATGGAACATTCGATTTAATGAATCCATAAAGGAATTTGGGTTCATTAAGAACGAATGTGAGCCATGTGTTTATAAGCATTTTAATGGGAATGCGATCGTTATCCTAGTAGTATATGTTGACGACATATTGCTTATTGGAAACGATGTGCCAGTCTTACAGTCAGTTAAGGACTGGTTGAACAAGTGTTTCTCTATGAAGGACTTGGGTGAAGAAACCTACATTCTAGGGATCAAGATCATTCGTGATAGATCCAAAAGGCTGCTTGGACTAAGTCAGGGTACATATATTGACCAGATACTAAAGAGATTTAGTATGGAAAAATACCATAGGGGATTAGTTTTAGTGTCACATGAGCTACATCTTTTTAAGAAAATGTGTCCACAGACACAACAGGAGAAAGATAGAATGAGTAAGATCCCATACACTTTAGCTATAGTATCCATCATGTATGCCATGTTATGTACCAGGCTTGATGTTTTCTATACACTGAACATGGTAGGCATATATCAAGAAGATCTAGAAGAACAACATTGGACTATTATTAAGACTATAATTAAGTATCTGAGAAGAACTAAGGATATGTTCCTGGTGTATAGAGGAGTCGAGGAGCTTGTCATTAGAGGGTATGCTGATGCTGATTTTCAGACAGATCAGAATGATCTGAAGTCACAATCTGGATATGTTTTCTATCTCAATGGAAGAGCTGTGAGCTGGAAGAGTTCAAAGAATCCAGTTTTCACTGATTCTACAGCGGAGTCTGAATATATAGAGGCTTCTGATGCAGCCAAGGAAGACGTCTAGATTCAAAACTTTGTCCAGGATCTTGATGTGGTGCCTAGCAGTAAAGATCCTGTCACATTGTATTGTGATAATACTGAAGTGGTGGCTCTTGAAAAAGAACCAAGGTTACATCAACGGACAAAGCACATAATCCGAAAGTATCACCTATTGAGGTATTTCTATCAGAGGGGTGAATTTGTAGTGAGCAGAGTGTCCACGGAAGAGAACGTGGTGAACCCCATGACTAAAGGCCTATCTCAGCAGAAGCATGAATATCATGTGAGATCTAGCGGGTTAAATGTTGTTAGCAGTTGGATCTAGTCCAAGTGGGATTCTGTTGGAGTTAGTGGCCTAGAACCAACTACTTTGTACTTTATTTGTTAATAAATTCCTTATCACATCTTGATTGTTCTTCTGCATGACAATGCATGTGATAATGTCCTAAGGACAACTGTTGCATTAAAGGGTCATAGCGGATCCCTGATATGATGAGAACCCAGAATTTCCATAACACTGTTCTTGAATATATGTTCTATGGTCAGATGATGTTATTTGAGGGACACAAATAATACAGGCCATTAAGGGTGGGGACTCATAAAACTTTGAGCCACCTTCTCATGGTGTACGCCCTTGGTAATATCCAGGAGGATATTATGAGAACGAGACCCTCCAGTAGGAAATCCACATTTCATAGTTTCATTGGATGTTCCTATATGCGGACGTGTGTATTGGTCCTTAGACTTTAAGATTATTATTAATGGGTATTACAACTCACACACTTAGATTTATTGACGAAAACTGTGATGACACACTGTTTGTAGTGAGGTAGGATATGTTGGGTGCATCACGAGTAATACTGCATTAATAGATGATGAGAGAAAGGATTTGTCCCTTCTATTCCATAAAGAAAGTAGATATCTCAGGCCCTTTGATGGAATTGATATAGCCTAAATAAATCCATGGCCATGGTAAGGTATGGGTGAGTTCAATTCTGGAAAGTCAAAGAAAGAATAATCGAGCACATGGGTTGATGACACTAGCATGCAACCCGCTTGATTCAAGATATCATGACAAAGGGATTATATTACATGGTAAAAGTTCATAGGAGGATACACGTCATTACGGCGTTAAATTCTTTCTCTATGGGTGACTTGGCGTGTTGCTAGATGCTAACCTTGGACTTTAGGCAGGCTCCGCCTAATGCCACTGAGAAAGGGGCCTAGAGGGTCACACACTAAGTGTGTCCATGTATCTCAGTTAAATAATAATTTAACAAGTTAAATAAATATTATTCTCGACTGTGGTTTAATAATTATTTAAGAATGAATGATTTCATTTATCTGAACACTAGTTATTCAATAGAATATATTGTGGGTGAAATAATATATATTTATTAGAGAGTAATGTAGTTACATTTATTTAACAAATGAATAGCCATTACTCAAGGACTAATAAATGTGGTAGAGTAAATAAAGGAAAATGGAAAATAAAAGTACACGCCGTGTATATTAAATATACATGCCGTATAGTTTTATGGAAAATGAGTACATACTATGTATTAATGATTACACGCAGTGTAGTTTTTCTAGTCGGGATTTTGAGGAAATAATATCATTTTATTAAATGATATTTATTATAATCAGCGTGGGTCCATGTCAAGGAATTAATCATTCGACATGGGGGTTTTCAATAAGAGTTAATGAAATAAATAAAACACATAACATGTTTATTTATTGTCATAACTCTATAACCTCAAACCCGATTATAAATATCCTCACAACCCCAATAATTTTTCCCAATCATTGTGCACAAAAATTCTGGAGAATTCTTTCAAGACTGAAAGAAATACTTTCTCCAAGAACGCTCTCAAGACTAAGAGAGATCCTCCTCCATCGGATCAAGGTGATCGAAGGCGGACATCGCAAGTGAAGGTTCTTCCGTGATAACACCCGGAGATCCATTCAGCGATATCCATAGATATGTGGAGCATGTTTGGATCACTCCTAAAGGAATCCTACACTTGGATTCTACAACGTAACGACTGATCACATCTGATCATGACCGGATACATCAACGAAGTAAGAATTACACCGAGGTAATTCTTGTGAATTAATTAAATTAATTATAACCAACATATGATGATCCTATCTCCATGGTTCTGGGACTCCCAATTTTTTTTTCGTTCTTCGTTCTATTCCAAAGATCTGGTGTTTTATATCACGATAGGTCTCGGTTTGAACATTGTTTAATGCTAAAATCAAAGTTGGGAACTCCCACCAATGCGCTTCCGCTGCGCTCGTAACCTACAAAAAAAACCTATCTTATCAAAATAAGTAGTATTATATATATCTTAATCATTATAAATATTTATATTAATATTTATTTGGTCTCAAATGAATAATATATATAATATTATTAAATCATTTGAAATCAATTTACTTGATTAAAATACTTATATGAACACAAATTAAGATAAACTATCAAAGTATAAATTTTCTTTATAGTTAAAACAATTTTCAAATTTTAAGTGAAAACAAAGTAAAATAAAATTAAAAATATACAGTGTAAAAATTAATACAATAGGTTTAGTCTCAAGTAAAGACTTAGTCCTCTCTACTCGGTGATCACCTTCCACCAAGCAGTTTATAAAAATATAAACAGATGATCTATAACCTAGATCATGTTTTACAATAGATAACACTGTCTAGGTGAAACACGACCTCTTCTATAGTTATTCATGAGAGTAAAGATAACAAGACACATAGGGACCTTTACCAATCTTATTCATAGAAAAAAAATGAGAATAAATTTTGAGAAGATATCATGCATCTTCTAGTTTAGCATAGGAGAAAACGTATGTATATAAAAAGAATATAGAACACACTGCTCAAATGAGATAAAATATAAATAAGAATGAGAAATATAGGATTATAGAGTTTAGATATGATCATTATATTGAAATACAGATTTTGACTCTTGATTTGGTTAAAAAATGAAGCTTGAGTTGAGTATTTTTGAAATCTTCATAAAAATAGAGTGTCATAAACTCTTATTTTATGACTAGGAGAAGGCACTAAATGAGATGATGCAGTTTGTATTTCTCATAAAGAGTTATCATTAATTCATATCTTTTGATTTTCAATAGGTTTAGATCAATATGTTTTGGTAGTTTAGGATTCTCTACTATCTCTTGTGTGTTCTCTCTACCTTATTCACAATGGAGTGTTCTACACTTATATCAGCTATAACAGCAAGTAGAATATGCAGAGATACTTCCTCGTACTCCTATTCCATACATAATTTCTGTCAAACATTTAAGGCATAATCATTAAAATAGTAAATAGAATTAAATTCAATAAATATAGCCGTTGGAATCATATAATTTTTAAAATAAGTAAACTAATATAAATAGTGATGGTTTCTTAAACTCTGATGGTGTCTCATGTTCTGGTGATATGATAATGGTGGTATAGCATTGATGGTACATTACTCTGGCAGTATTTTTTTTTCTGGAGGTGTCTTAGACTTAGCCAAATTTCCAAAAAATTGGCAGTGTCTCTACTAGAACTGTATGGTTTGGCAGTGTCTCAAACGTAGAAAAATATTTAATGTTAGTGGTATGAGTCTGACAATGTGACATGGAAAGTGTCTCATATGGCAGTATCTCATACTTAGACAAAATTATTCTCTAGTATTATAACATCATGGTGGTGTATAGATCAACAGTTTCTCATACTTAGTAAATTCTTCAGTCCAACAGTATGACAGTCTAATAGTGTGAAATCATGGCGATATCTCAAACTTAGAGAATATTTGTACTAGCAGTGTGTCATGACCAACGGTGTCTCATACATAGACATATTTATAACCTATTCTTAGAATATATATTTCTTACAGGTAAACATGAAATTTATTAGAATTATTAAAAACATGATTTTCGGATCATTAAAACCAGGCGGTCAACAATCTCCCCCTTTTTGATGATCACAAATCATGGCATAAAAATAATACTATAAATGTAAAAACAAGTTATCAAAGATATTTGATAAGAGTAAAGAAAGACTTATCATTCACAGTATGTGGATATGGTATTAGAGATACAATAATAAAATATAATCAAAGATAATAACATATTCCAAAGAAAAAGTGTAAAGTAGATAACATCAAAGATAAAGGTAAGAAATTACAAAAAATAAAGTAAAATATAAGAAAAGTGAGTAAAAAAAATCCAAAAAATTATATATTCCATAAAAAATATCCCCCTTTTGGGATTATAAAAAATGTAAATGAGATCAAAGTAAGAGGTGTGGAATGAAATATAATAGTAAAAAAGTCATAATAACAGGTAAGAAATATATTCAAAGGTATACTCATAAAGTTATTACAAGACAGATCCCATCAAATACACTAGAGTCTAATACAACAAAATAAAAAGGTTAAACATTGGAAGAAGGGTCCATAGGTTCTTTACCTTTATCAGAAGTTCTGGGAGTATATGATAAAGACCTGGGAATAGCTGTCGGTACCATGGGAGAAGCTGATGTGCTGGAGGAAGGTAACTCTCTATAGATAACTGGCCACAAGTGTCTAAGTGCCTCAGTATGAGTCATGGGAAAAGGTTGAATTCAAGAAGGTAAAGGTGAAAAAGTATTGGTGACAAAGGTATAATGGTATTGTGGATGAGGTGAAGGATACACAATTCTAGCAGTGAGTCTAGTAGAGGTTGAATGAATGGGAAATTCATCTGAAACTACAACTATAATAGTTTGAAAATGTTGATAAGGATTCAAAAGATTGATAAAATAAATAATAATTTTTCCTCAATTTTCCATAGCCTTATCGAAATCATCCTTATTCTCCATGAAGTATTGAAGAGAAGGAGTGAGTTCCTTAAGTTTCTTAACTTTCTCTATGAAGGATTGAGTCACCAGAGGCAATCTCAAATTATCAACCAAGTATTTAAAATGGGAATCCATAGAATGTTTGGTATAGATTATTGAGATATAGAACTTTATATACTTAGTAATAGTCTCTATTTTAGTATTCATATCCTTAGAATAATTTTGGATCATCATGTGATCATGCTCATTTCCTTGATCAAAATTACTAAGAATTTATAAAGTACAAGTTCTCCACTAGAAGGACCACTGGAGGCAACTGCAAATTCATCTATAACTACTGAATGAATTACATAAACATCAAGCACTAGAGAAGGAGGTGAAACAGTAATATAATTATCTGAGGAAGTATCTCCAAGACTTTTAAAAATACCATCCAAAGAAGCTCTAAACTCATATTTTATTTCCTCAACCAAATATTTTATAGAATTAAGCTCATTTCCAATTTGCTTATTTTTAATTTACACAACATGAATGGGATAGATCATTTTTGGTTGGATATGAATAATAACCAACTCAAATAAATACCTTTCATTTGTTTCACTGGGCTTTGTCAAAATACAGGTTTGAGATCTTACACACTGGTGAAACTCAACCATCAACCTTTCACTCAAAACTTTTAAGTCACCTTGAGTGACAATATCCAAGGAAACAACTGGAGGAGCTAGAGTATATTCTGGAATAGGAGGTCACACAAAACTAGACTTCTCAAGTAGAACTTCAAGATAAACTTAGGCTATTAAGGATCCCTTAGAATCACATTCCACATTAATTTCAGGTTTATCAATCCTTGGAGGGATCCTTGAAACAATAGAGAACTTTCCACACTCCTCTTCCATATGTTCAACCAAACTATTAGAAATAGAAACTATGGAAGCAGGCACCACATTAGAAGAAACAAATTGAAACTCCCCAATTCCTCTAATTTTCTAAACTATGAGCATCCAATGTGTGTCCAACACTAGCAATCTTGACTTCCAACTAAATATCAATAGTGGATACATCTTTCATCTCAATATCTCTATGAGTATCAATAATAATGGACTCACCACCCACATTTTCTTCTAAAGGATACTTATGAACATAAACCATCTATTCATTCAAAAATTATTCTTTAGTTAGCTCCTTTTTATCTTTCTTGACAACATGTTATTCAATAGTAGCTATAACACTCAACTGTTCATCCAAAATAGATTCTGAAACCTCTTGACCAGTGGCAACTAAACTAGCCTCAACAACATCACCAACTGAAGTCTCATGAAAGATATCTACTGATGGGGAATGTCCCCCATAAATAAATTCATCTTTAAGCTATGAATTCATTTCAACATCCTTATTCTTGATTATCAAACTATCATTATTAGGTTTAAAATCACTTTCACCATCACTTCCATCATTTGTAGCCTCTTTTTCATTACTATACTTTTCTTCTTTTCTTATTACTCATCATTATCATCATCATTAGCTTCAGTAGACTTATAAATTTTGTATTGATATTCTCCAAAGGCCTCAGTATCTTCTTCATCACTTTTGATAAATTTCTCTCTTTTTGGAAACCTCCTAGGTGGACTAAGAGTTCTATAGGTGATGGGAGAAGCTTTGGAGATAGATTAGGATCACTCCCTTCTTTAATAGATTGATCCCTTTCTTCTTATTCAATACTAACCTCTTATTTCTCTTCATTAGAGTAGTCCACTACCTCATCAAGTTCCAAACTAGGATCAAATTTATCTTTAGGTTTTCTAGGATGATTTATTAGATTATACTCTGTATACAATTTCTCAGAATCTCTAACCCATTGTCCCTTCCATGAGTTCCAACTTATCTTCATTCTAGATCATGTGGCACTTGTTATACAGAAACCTCCATAGTTAATCACAGACTCTTAATTATCACGAACTAGTCCCTTGGCTTCTAACATTGTATAAATCATATTAGGATAAATCAATGAATTTGATATGGAGGAAGGTTTTACCATTTCACACATATGCACCATTAGGTATCTACAAAGATTAATCTTACGAACTTATGTCGCCAGGGAAAGAAGATACAAATATTTGTATCTCAGTGTAGCAAAATAAACCTTCCTTTGAAAAATCATATGCTGTAAAAACTTGAAAATCAGCCTAAACTCTCCACCAAATTCAGAGGAAACCGATCTTTTTGTTGAACCATCTCAAGTTAACATAGAAAGGGATTCCTCATAAATGAACACATCACTAGCTTCAGGAATTCTACCTTGATTATCATAATAAACTCTATAATGGGGTAAATTCAAACACTTATCCCATTTTATTGAATAAAAACCAAATACCTTACCCCTTACACAACTTTTTAACCAATATTCACCATCTTGATTAAACAAAAACTGCACATGTTGATAAAAATCATATACCATCTTCAGGTAAAAAGGTCTCTCATTCAATGAGAACCACTCCAAACACCCTTGGTTTTGAATAAAATTAAGTACTAGAGACATACTTGATATAATCCACTTCAAATATACTTCCTTTTATGGTAAAAAAATATGGTTATCAAGATCGGGCTTAACTGGAGAAACCAGAGTAGGAACACTCAATTCCTTCTTCCACTTATTTGAAGATCTAGACTTAAATGGAGAAGGCACCAAAGGTTGCTTCATTATTGGTATATAGATAAGATTTTCAAACCCAGTCAAAGGTAAGATGAAAGTTTGAAATAAAGAAGGCAAAGAGTTGTGCTCATCCTGAGAGAAATACACAAATATAGCATGGGGAACAAGATTTATTGGGAAAATAATTATTCTATATTCATATCATTTGGGATATTAGGTATTATAAAATTGAATTTATATGTGAAATCAAAATAAAAAACAAGATAAAGATACACATCGGGTTTTAGTAAAATAAATAAACAAGAAAATAAACTAGCGGTTTGTAATATCAAGAAATAGAAAAACTTTTTGAAAGGCATAGAATAAACGGTACGATAATTAACATTATGAAATCCAATGGTATGAAAACCAATGGTATGAAAACCAATGGTATGATAACCAACAGTATGACAAATAAAGATATAACAACTAACAGTATGACAACCAATAGTATGACTTAATTGAAATTTACCATTCCTAAATCATGTTTGATATAATTCATTTTCATAGAATTCAAAGGTGTATTACATATATTAGTTAACTGATTCTCAGTGCCAATAAATTCAAGAGTAATATCTCCCTTTTGAAAATGATATCTCAAAAAGTGATGTCTTATATCAATATTTTTTGTTCTGGAATGATAAATATGATTTTTAGATATATTTATTGCACTTTTATTGTCATAGTTTATAGGGACATGTTGTAATTGATATCCATAGTCTAGTAGACTATGTTTCATCCACAAAATTTGTGCACAAAAACTTCTTGCAGCTATGTATTCATCTTCAATAGTAGATAATGTAGCAAAGTTTTTCTTTTTACTACACCATGAAACTAGAGACTTTAACAAAAAGTGACATGTTCTAGAGGTGATTTTTTATTAACTTTCATCCACCAAAATTAGAATAAGAGTAACTTACTAAATCAAATGTTTTTCCTTGAGGGTAAAATAATCCTAAATTATTTATATATTTGAGGTATTTGAAAATTATTTTATCAATAATTAAGTGTGACTCATTTGGATTTTCTTAAAAATGAGCACACATACACATATTAAACATAATGTCTGGTCGACTAGCAGTCAAGTAGAGATAACTTTCAATCATACCTATGTAACTAGTTTAATCAACTCATTTCCCAGTTTCATCAAGATACAATTTATAGGTGGTACTCATAGGAGTATCACTAATTTTAGTGATATCAAGATTAAAATGTTTTAAAATATATTTTTTATATTTACTTTAGTTCAAAATAACTCTTTATTTGTTTTGAAAAATCTAAAATCCAAGAAAGAACTTGATTTCACCCATCAAACTCATTTCAAATTAATTTTTCATCTTTTTAGAAAAATTAGTTCAAAGAGAATTTTTTGAATATCCAAAAATAATATCATTAAAATAGATTTATACTACTAATACATATTTTGAAACTCATTTTATGAAAAGGGTAAGACCATATATTCCTTTTGAAAAACCCTTTGAAATCAAGAAAATTTCTAATCCTATCATACCAAGCTCTAGGATATTGTTTTAAACTATATAAATCTTTAGTTAATTTATAAACTTGATTAGGAAAATGAGGATTTTTAAAACCAGGGGTTCGTTCTACAAAAACATCCTCAACTATAAAACCATTTAAGAATGCACACTTTAAATCCATTTGATAATGTTTTAAATCACGATGAGATGCATAGGCAAGTAGGATTCTTATGGACTCAAGTCTAGCTATAGGTGAAAAGGTTTTCTCATAGTCAATTACTTCTTCCTAACTATAACCTTGTACAACTAATTTATCTTTTTTTCTAACTATATTGCCTGACTCATCAACTTTATTCCTAAATACCCATTTAGTGTCAATAGTCAAGGTGTACTTGTGTTTATCTACAAGTTCCCACACTTTTTTTCTTTAAAACTGATTTAATTCTTCTTGCATTTCTATTACCCGGATTTCATAATTAATTGCTTCATTGATGTTCTTAGGTTCAATATGAGACAATAAATATTTATATTCAACCTAATTTCTAATAGAAGCTATAGTTTTGGATCCTCTATCTAGTTATCCTACAACAACATCTAAAGGAAGGTCTTTGAGAGTTCTAATACTTTTAGATATGGTAGTACTTGTTACTTCAGTATTTTCAGGAGGAAGTTCTGGAAATTCTTCAGAACTGGATGATTCTTCAGCTTGTTTTACAGCAGAATCTAAAGGTTTGGTATTTAATTTAAGAGAATATAAGTCATCCTTAAGGTTTTCTAAAGAGGTCTTATGCTCATGTGGATCTATTTCATCAAATTTGACATGGAATGATTCTTCCACAGTCTTAGACTTTTTATTGAAAATTCTACAGGAATTACTAGATACTGAGTAACCAAGGAATATTCCTTCATTGGTTTTAGAGGAAAATTTTTCAATATTATCCTTAGTGTTAAGAATAAATACTTTTCAACCAAAAACTCTAAAGTAATTAACCTTATATTTACTATTATTCCACAACTCATAAGGGGTCTTCTTAAGGATAGGTTTAATAAAAACTCAATTTATGATGTAGCAGGTTGTATTGATAGCTTCTACCCAAAAATAGATAGGTAGGACATACTCATTCAGCATATCCTGGGATATCTCTTATAAGGTTAAATTTATTCTTTAAAAAAATCCATTTTTATATGGAGTCCTAGGAGAATAGAAGTTACGCCTGTAGCCATTTTGTGATCAAAATTATTCAAAATATTGATTTTCAAACTCGCGGCCATGGTCACTTTTTAAGGTTTTAATCCCAAGTCCACTAATATTTTCTATAGACTTAGCATACTTGGTAAAGTAAGAGTAGGATTCACTTTTGTGAGTTAGAAAATATAACCAAGTGTACCTAGAATGGTCATCTATAAGAACATAAACATAGTGATTCCCATGAATAATAGAAACTCTATAAGGTCCAAAAAAATCCATGTGAACCAAATTGAGAGGTTGAAAAGTTAACAATTATTTATTTAGTTTAAAAGAAACTTTATGATGTTTCCCTTTTTGATAGGGGTTATATACTTTATCATTTGGGAAATCGAGATTTGGTAGATCCCTAACTAATCATTTTCTATTTTCCTTTTTAAGTGAGGGAATGTTGCAATGGCCTAGTATCGTATGCCAAAGCTAAGATTCCTTATGAAAAGAACTTAAGCATGAAACATTTTGAGAAACTAAATAATTTAAATCTATAATATAAAAATTGTCATTTCTCTTGGTAGTAAAGATTAAATAATTTTTAGAATAAAAAACATCATAAGCATCATTATCAAACTTAACATAGAAACCATCGTCACACAACTAAGAAATACTCAGTATATTATATTTTAAACCATCAATATATAAAACTTTATAAATTAAAACTAAATTTCTATTACCAATTTGGCCTAGGACGAAGATTTCCCCTTTTTCATTATCACCAAATGTGACATGGACACCATCAAACTTGATAAGATTCATAAATTAGGAATAATATATGGTCATATGTATTAAAAAATCACTGTCTAAGTACCATAGACTTCTACTAGATATCTTCAAGCATTTTACCTATAAAACAGGTTTTAAATAAGAAACAATTTTGGTACCCAAATCTGTTTGGGTCCAGAAATGTTAGTAATAAATGATTTGGGAAACCAAATTTTCCACATGGGTTTCCTATAAATAGATTGTATAATCTTAGAAATAAAAACCTTTTTAGGTCTCTTTGAAGATTATTTACTAGTATATATTTCAGTTTTAAATTTATGAACAAAGGTACTTTTAGATATCCTTCTTTATCCAGACTCATATCCAATTTCAATAACATATTTGGGAGAAAATTGATTTCCCAAGATTTGAAATAATGTTTCTCTACCATTTATAATTTTTTTAATATCTTTATTTATTTTCTCATTTGAAATTTTAAGTTCATTTTTTTCTTTGAGTAGTTGAATATTCTTCTCATTTTCTAAAGATAGATCAGACTTACAGTTTATAGTTAGAGCATGATGTCTTTTAAAAACTTTGTATTTATCTTTTAGATCATTAAAGGTGTCTTATAACATATTAAAATAGTCAAATAATTATTTATTTGACATATTTTCATCATCATGATTTTCATTGTTATACTTATCAGATTCATCAGACTCATGTATAGGCGCAATATCAGAAACAATGGGTCAAGAAAATACCTCATTAACTTTAGTCATAAAGAACATATTTTATCTATCTGTATTTTATTCATGTGAAGAATCCGAGTCACTTAAACTATATTCAGATGCACTCCAGGTGGATTTCATTCCCTTATTATATATTATGTCCTTATCTTCATATTTCTTTTTATATTTTAGCTTAGAAAAGTTAGATTTTATGTGACCTTTTCTTTTTCATTCATAACATACTACTTCCTTTGAATCATCATCCCTTTTCTTCCAATTCCCTATGTTATCATATTTATCTTTATAGTTTGGTTTTCTAAAAAAAATTCTTAAATTTTCTGGCTAGGTGATCCATTTCCTCATCACTGTCAGCAATAGACTCACTATCACTTGAATCAAAATCTTGTAACTTTTCTTTTTCTTTTTCACTTCTATTATCTAGGGGTAGTAGTCTTAAAAGCTATAAAATTTATCTCAAGCTCCTCATACTTCTCATGGTTTACCTTAAGATCTTATTCACACATAATAATCTTACCTATTAGTTCCTTGACTGGAAATTTACTGATATCCCAAGACTCTATGATTGACACTGAAGTGACTCACCATCTTTCAAATAGAAATCTCAGCAATCTCATTATCTTGTTCTTGTCAGTTATAGGATTTCCCAATGATCTCATGGTATTGAAAATATCATTAAACCTAAGATACATATCATAAATAGGCTCATCAGGCTTCATTTTAAAATTATCATATTTAATAGTGTAAGTGTTAAGCCTCATTTATTTAACATTTATAGTTCCTTAATGTGAGATAACTAGAGTATCCCAAATCTCAAAAGTTGTTTTACATGTAGAAATTCTATTAAAATATTCACCACCTAAGGCATAATATAAGGAATTCATGGATTTGAAATTATTATAATAATAAGCCTAAGTTGCATCATCCCAAGTATTTCTAATAGCAATAGGAATTGTATACTCATCTACTATAGAAGACTAGATTTCAAAACCCATACATTCAATATGCATTTTCATTTTTATTTTCCATTGGGAATAATTAGTCCCATTGAAGAAAATAGGTCTATTGGTAGTAGAACCTTCCTGATGATTATCCATACTAAAACACTGTCATATATATATATATATAAAGAACTAAAAATTTAAAACTGATAGAAATTTTAAGATCTTTAACATTTAACTAAAATCATAGTTAAAAATTATTTGAAAAAGATTTTCTAAGAAACCTATGATACCAAATGTTGGTCGGAGTGAGTATCTCAAGAGGGGGGTGATTTGAGTACCCAATAAAAATTTCTATCTAAAATGGATTATTTGAAATCCCCCAAATATTAAAAAACATCCCATATTATCAAATTAAGTAGTATGATATATATCTGAATCATTCTAAATATTTATCTTAATATTGATTAGATCTCAGATGAATAATATATATAATATTATTTAATCCTTTAAAAACAGTTTACTTGATTAAAATACTATATGAAAAAAAATTAATATAAACTAACAAAGTATAAATTTTGTTTAAAGTTAAAATAGTTTTCAATTTTAAAGTGAAATGAAAGTAAAACAAAATTAAATACACACAATAGAAAAATGAATATAAGAGGTTCAGTCTCAATTTGAGACTTAGTACTCTCCACTTGGTGATCACCCTCCACCATGGATTTTATAAAAATATAAATAGATAATCCACAACTTGGATTGGGTTTTACAATAGATAACACTTTCCAGCTCACACACGACCTATTCCACATTTATTCATGAGAGTAAATATAAACATGCCACGCAGGGACCTATACCACTATTATCCATGGAAAAAATAAATGGGAATAAAGTTTTAGAAGATATCATGTATCTTCCAGTTTAGCACAAGAGATAGTGTGTGTATGTAAAACAGAATATAGCATAGACTGCTCAAATGAGATAAAATCTAAACAAGAATGATAAATCTAGGATTATAGAGTTTGGAGATGCCCGGTCTATTACAATGCAACTTTTGACTCATGATTTGGTCCAGTAATGAATCTTGAGTTGAGTCTTATTGAAATATTTAGAAAAATAGAGTGTCACAAACTCTTGTTTTCTAACTAGGATAAGGCACTGTATGAGATGATGTAATTTGGATTTCTCATCGATAGTTATCTATAATTAATCTATTTTGATTTGAAATAGGTTTATCTTGATAGGTTTTGGTAGTTCAGGCTTCTTCACTATCTATTGCGTGTTCTCACTCCCTTCTTTACAATGGAGTGTACTGCACTTTTATCAACAATAACAACAACCAAAATATCTGGAGCTACTTTCTCATATTCTTAGTTATAACATAATTTTCGTCATACATTTAAGGCATAATAATTAAAATAGTAAATAGCATTAAATTCAGTAGATATTTTCATTAGAATCATATAATTCAAAAAGATAAGTAAATAATATAAACAATGATGGTGTCTTAAGCTCTGGAGGTGTCTTAAGCTCTGTATGCGTCTCATGTTCTAGTGGTATGTTGTTCTAGCAATGTCTTAGACTTATCAAAATTTTTAGAAATCTGGTAGTGTATCTTCTAGTAGTGTATGGTCTAGTAGTGTCTCAGACGGAAAATTTTCAGTTTCAGTGGTATGAGTCTAACAGTGTGACATGGATGGTGTCACATCTAGAAGTATCTCATAATTATCCAAAATTATGCTCTAGTGGCATAACATCCTAATAGTGTATGGATCAATGGTGTCTCATACTCAGTAAATTATTCAGTCCAGTGGTATGACAGTCTGACAGTGTGAAATCCTGGCGGTATCTCAAACTTAGAGAATATTTGTACTAACGGTGTGTCATGAACCACAATGTCGCATACTTAGATAGATTTATCACATGTTCTCAGAATATAGATTGATTACAGGTAAACATGAAATTTATTAGAATTATTAAAAACATGATTTTTGGATAATTAAAACCAAGAGGTCAACACTCATGATCCTTGTGGGACGCGTTGAGGTTATTTTGACCAATCTAGGGTCACCCATGGGGTGCACCAATATTACCGAACATGGAAAATTATGAGTTTAGCCTAAAATTCACTTGTGATGAATTAATACCCATTATAAATGTATGGAAATTATGGTTAAATTCATAAATTTCACTAATAGTGGTTGTGTCTAGTTTTTTGAAAGGGTATAAGGGATTTATTGGTATGAGATAAAAATGGGTTAAACAGATTATTGTGATTTTTTTCGAATGAAATATGAATTTTTAATGGAAATGAATAAATGGGTAAGGCATATGTAATGACGAATGGGTTAAATGGGCTATACTAAAAAAATATTAATTGTTCTAAATGGTTAAGGTTTAATGATGTTTCATGTATTTATGTAAATGTGAATTGTAAATGTTATGTGTATTTATTGTGTATGATGGTGATGTGGTATGTGTGGAAAATGGATAAATAAGCATGTGCATATGGATTTATGGATGGGATAAAGGACTGATGCTCCTCCCATGGGTTGGGTTGGACTGATACTCTAAACCCCACCATGGAATTCATGGGTCAGGGAGCTGGACTGATGCTCTAGACCCCTACAGATGCATTGGATGATTATCTAGACTGATACTCTAAGGTAATAATGGTAAAATTTGGTTGAGATTACCTGGACTAATGCTCCAATGTATGTGAAATTAAACTGTTTGTGTGATGATCACCCTAGTGAGACAGGGAATCAGATTTATTACCTTATGCCTAGTAGTTGGTCATCTTGGGTCGTAGTGAAGTAAATGGAATACCTAAACCATGGAATTAAATGATAATAATGGTTAGTTAATTGTTTATTTACTAATGAAACCTTTTAAACCTTGTTTACTTATATATATATGTACTTGAATTCACTTTCTGTTAGACTAGATATTTTGTAGACACCATTGGTGGTGGACTACTGAGTCATAATCACAACCTGCTCGGGCTGCCAATGGGTACCTGAGTTGAATTCATGGTTGCAAGTCTAGACAAGGGAAAAGACCTCATGATAGGAAGTTGATTTGGGTTTGGTATATGCATGTATGAGGATCCAAACTTGGAGTCGGGACCCATTTTGGGGATTCAACTACGAGTCTTTATTTTGGGGTTTTCCTTCACTTTTGGCACTATTAGCATGACATGAAATAATTATCATTTGGTTATGTTTTTAACCTATTTGGGAACTGGTTGGAAATACATGTAATGACCTAGAATTTCCATGTATTTTTTTAATAAATGGGAATTTTATGAGTCCGCGAAAATTGACGGCACTTGATTCCGAGGCCCGGAGTGCTCGAAATGAATTTCTGAACTTTTTTTTAGGTGCGTTCAGTAAACGTACAAGCGGGTTTTTCTAAATATTGAACCGGTGCTCAGAATTGAAATTTTAGGGCACCGTTGAACTCACAGCTTCAGTTTTCACTTTAAGAGACTTTCACCTCGATGAAAGTTGGTCGAGGGTGGAAGTTAGTTTTTGGGATTTTCATGAAAGAATAGAATAAAAATAAAATTGTACAACATTTTATTTGTTAAAACCTCCATGTGGAAGTTGGGAAGTGGGGACCTCCAGACCTTAACCTCCCATGAGAGGTTATGGTGGTGGGGACCACCTGATCATAACCTCCCATGAGAGGTTATGGTGGCGGGGACCACCCGAGGCCTAAACCTCTTGAACTCCCCTCATTATGGAGAAAAACCTCTCAACCCCCCTCATTAATATGGAGGAGCCTATTGACTTCCTCCACATTAATTATGCTAACACACATACCTTTAATATGACAACCTAGTTAATTGATTAGGCTAATTTGAATTTGTGACAACGAACTAAATAGAGAACTTAATCTATTATTTTGGAACCAATTTACATTTGGGTGGAATTAGGAGAAATCTTATCCAACGAAGAACGCTTCCTCCATGAAGAACACCAATAAGGAATGTCTTAGACTAGGGAAAACCGATGCACGGGCCCAGGATTGGAGGTGTGTGGCAGATGAGACGAACGTCGAAGACTTCACCTTATTCCTCATGCCAATGTCATCAAGCAAACGAGGTAGGGTTTTTTTCTATTTGATTATCGATTTCCATGTTATCCCCTTATAATTTTTTTTCCTGAATGAGAATAGAGATTGATGTGGGTTGTGGGAAATGATGTTTTAAAATATCTTCCATACACGTTCATGCTTTGTTCTTTGTGAACCACTTTCTACCACACTAAACGTGGAGGGTGTGGGCCAAAAAAACATGGCCCGACCCCTCTATCGTTCTTCTTTGATGTGTTCTTCAAAATGAAGTAAGGCAACGAAGATGACGAAGGAAACGACGCCGTCACTCGTGGACTCCATGACCGACGACACCCCGTGACACTTCGCCCTCCCGGCCAAACCGGCCCCACGCCCGGACAAGCCACTTGTGGCCGGACCAAGCCACCGCGCCGCCGCTAGGCCAAGACGCCGCGCCCTAGCCATCCACCGTGCTGAGTCGTCGCGCCGCCGTCGCCCGCCGCACTGAGCCACCACGCCGCCGCCATTCGCCATACCGAGCTTCCATGCCACCACTTTCCACCACGCCAAGCCGCCGTGCCACCGCCGTTCTCCATGTGGAGCTGCTGCACCGCCGACGTCCACCGTGTCGAGCCACCGTGCCACCGCTGTCCGCCATGCCGAGCCGTCGTGCCGCCGCCGTCCGCAGAGCCGTGCCGCCGTTCGCCAAGCCGTGCTACTGTCTGGGCCAAGCCAAGCCACCTCCACCACCATGCCCTATCCGCGACCCTTTGAACCATCCGAGCTGGCCTCGCCGTGGCCTTGCGAGCCGCCCTAAGCCGAGCCGACCCGTAGCTGAGCCATTCCGCAACCGAGCCGCCCTCACGACACCCTCTGAGGCTGAGCCTCCTCTACAGACCCTCGTGGCCATCAGGACAAACCCAACAAGCCAGGACACCCAGTAGGTGAGGCCGTACCCAGAGGGTCTGGCCGGGTCGGTCCGACCAAGCTGAACCGGACCTAGGCCCACTACGACCCATTTACCTTATTTTGGCCATAACTTTGGCACCAGACATCCGTTTGATGAACTGTCAGTGGTGCTGGAAATCTTAGAGCAAGACGATCCCTTTGAGTATACCCCATTGGAGTTTTGTATTATTATGGGGAACAGTTAGGTTGGATCAAGAATGAATCCAACCGGGCCTCTGGGACTAAAAAGGTAATAACTCACAGACCGAGCATCCGATTGACGTGTCGTCTGTTACATTGAGACCTCTATGACATGGAAGACCTTTGAGACACTTCTTCATGGGACTTTGTGGTAGTTAGAGTATCAAATAGTGGCTTGTGGATCAGATCCTCCTGAAGGACGAGCGAGCATAGTGCAAAGACCTAGTGGCTGGCTAAGACTTGACGACTGTTGACCGTTTCGACTCAGAGTGAGTCGACTGGCCTAGTGGGGAGTGACTTTCTGACGCGGAAGATGCATAGTGGGGAGTGAATTGGTGATGCAACAGACCCACGGTACTCGACAGGAGGAGTACCTCAGCAGGCTACGAGGGGGAGCACCTCTGTGTGACACGGCTTACCCATGGTGGGGAGTTCCTCTGTGTGATGCGACAGACCCACGGTACTCGACAGGAGGAGTACCTAAGCAGTCCAAGGTTAGTGGGAAGCACCTCTATGTGATGCAAAATGCCCACTGTACTTGATAGAGGAGGAGTTCTCCAGCAGCTGAGGTGTTCAATGTTGTGTTCGGAATGTTACTTGATACTACCCCTAGAATAAATCCTGGTGTGAGCTGAGTCAGAACCTCTGTGTTTTTCTCATGATTGATATGGATTACTTGATAACTTAGGTATATGTATGGGCATATACCTATGTAAGTTTATCTGTTTATTTCATACTTTTTGTTTTATCACTGTTGGATTTTGTGAGACCTAGAGGGTCGCAGGGTCCCTACTGAGTATCATTATACTCACCCCTGAATGAGATATGCCCACACCTTGTTGTATTGGATGATGATGATGGACAATGCTGACTGAGGCTGAGAGTACCAGGACTGGACGGTACCTGGAGGTGGACCTTACGACAAGTCGGTACATGGAGGAGACGGACAGATGAGGAGTGCTGAGGAGGCGATCTATATCTACCCTTCAGGTAGGAACCTCAGAGGATGACCCATCAGCTGACTTTCCCTTTTCTTCAGTTGTATTGTATCATATTTGTACTTCTAATTTCTAGTTGGGATTTTATTCTGGCCCTTTTTACTTTCATCACTCTTTTTTTATACAATTTACTTGGTGTTTCGTCCAACTGTGTGCTTGCTTGTGTGTGTGTTTATAGGTTATAAAGGAAATTCCTTCCTAGTTTTAGGGAATTATGCCTTTGGTGATAGTCTCCATCCCCTAACCTATGGAAGGCGGGATTGGGGTAGTCATGACATGGGCCCCGGGGTATGGGTCGTGACAAATTGGTATCAAAGGAGTCGGTTCTACCACAGAACTAAGACTCTGATCTTTTCTATGAATAAATAGTTTTAAGTGTAGTAAGTGAGGTTTTCAGTTCAGGGAGTCCAGTGTGGGTGCGGTGGCCGACGTATCCCTACACCAGGACCCTGACTTCTGATTTCCAACTCAATGCACGAAAACACTGATTGCGTGTGTGTTTTCAAGAGTTTTCTTTGTGATCTTTTGAGTCAGCTCACCAGGTATAACTTTCAGCTCACCAGGTATAAATTTTGACCATGGAACACCTATTTCTTTTCAGAATTCCTCCACACAGACATCCATCTAGAGTTTTAAGAGTTGTACGCACTGATAGCCCACCGATCAACGAGGACTCAGTGCAGGGCCCTTTTTTAGTAGAGGAACGAGCGGAGGCACTAACGGTTCCACTCCCTGTTGGTCCACTGATGCCACTAGCCCTAACAGCAGATGGTGCACATCTCTTGAGCGCATTTCACGAGTTCTATCACTAGAGGCCACCTAGGTTCAGGGGAGAGACAGACCCATAGGCGGCTAAGGATTGGCTGGAGGCTGTGGTGAGAGTCTTCCAACTCGTAGGGACACCAACCAATCTCATGGTGATCCTTGCCGCCAGCCTTCTGTAGGAAACAATAGGAAGATGGTGGAGATTGATGCTGCAGGTTCACGACAAGGTGATGCTTTTTTGGGCAGACTTTGATATCCTATTTCAGGTAGAGTTTGTCCCAACGACTCTTTGCGCAGTGCACATATAGAAGCTTCTTCATTTGCAGCAGTGCAACATGACTGTAGCTCAGTACTCTGTGAGGTTCACTGACCTCTCATTCTACTCCAAAGATATGGTGCAGGACCCTTTCTTCAGGTCCTCGAACTTGGAGCAGGGACTCAGGTGGGAGATCAAGGCTTCGGTGATCTCACTCAGCATCCCGACGTAGGCGAGGGTGTTAGAGAGAGCCCTTTTGGTGGAGAGTTTCCTTGCTGATCATTCACTAGCGGTGATACCCACTACCAGTTGTCACATAGCAGAGTATTCTACAGCTGGAAGTAGACATACGTCACAAAGGTCCAAGAGGACTAGACCTATAGGTGGACGACTGCATGACTCAAGATCGGTTGTGCGGGGCACCCGAAGTGGAGCTAGTCATGCTAGGAGCAGGTAGTGATATGAATGCGATGGCCAGGGTCACATGGCTCGTGACTGTACAACCCGCCATTTGTATGATCAGAATATGGTTGAAGGACCACCAAGATAGATACAAAGGTTTGACCGAGGAGGTCCGTAGGCAGTAGGCGGACGTGGTAGAGGAACTGGTCGTGCAGTTGGTGGTGGGAGATGATTTGAGGTGTTACCGCCACCACCACCAGGAGGTCCACCCCGACCGTAGGGAGCAGGTGGAAAGGGGAGAGCTCAGCTCCAGGCAGCTGAGGTCTACGATCATGGCGCTCTGGAGATGATACAAGGTACGATCTATGTCTACTCCACCATGGATGCAGTACTTATAGACACAGTTTCCAGTCATTATTTTATTGCCACTGCCCTCATTCGTAGCTCGAAGATTACGACGGATCCACTGGTTTGATCCTTATGGCTAGAGACTTCTATGGGAGTGGATTTGACGATTACGCACTGGTGCCAGCAGTGCGAGCTTACTCTAGGAGGCAAGAGCTTCAGCTGGGATCTCATAGTAGTAGCGTCGAGGCCTTACGACATCATCTTTTCTATGGACTAGTTATCTACAGTCCATGCTCAAATAGACTATATTAGGCGCAAGGTGTGGTGTGTTTGCACGGATGGGACTAGGTTCACCTTCACCGGTGGGAAGGGAGCCTTTGCAGTGCAGTATGGACTTACCCGGAGGAGAGTGCAGTCGATCACTAATCAATTGGCTAGACTTACCCTCAGAGCTATTGATGTGGAGAGTACGAGCTATCCTGTAGTGGTGGACCGATGTGTGGATGTTTTCCATGATGATGTTCTGGGTCTACCTCCATATAGAGAGGTGGACTTTTACATTGACTTATACCCTGGGATGAAATTGATATCTACAGCAGCATATCGGATGGCTCCTGCGGAGCTTTGTGAGCTGTGGGTACAGTTGGAGGACTTGCAGGGGAAGGGATTCATCCGGACTAGTGTTTATCCTTGGGCAGCCCCAATTATGTTCTCCAAGAAGGTGGATGGGAGATTGAGGCTTTGTGTTGACTATCGGTGCCTGAACCAAGTGACCGTGAAGAACAAGTACCCACTCATGAGGATTGAAAAACTCTTTGATCAGCTGAAGAGAACACGGTGGTTCTCGAAGATAGACCTCAGATCAGGATATCACCAACTCAGAGTACAAGATGAGGATATGCATAAGACGAGCTTCATGTGTCGGTACAACCATTATGTGTTCTTGGTTATGCCATTCAGCATGACCAATGCTCTAGTAGTGTTCATGGGACTCATGAACAGGATCTTTCAGCCATACCTGGATTGCTTTGTAGTGGTCTTCATCGACGACATTATGATCTACTCAGCTACTGAGGAGGAGCATGCCTATCATTTGCAGGTAGTACTGAACAAACTTCAAGAGCACCAGCTTTATGGTAATCTCTCGAAGTTCTAGTTCTGGATCCGATAGGTTCACTTTCTAGGACATGTCATATCAAAGGCTGGAGTTGCAGTGGATCTAGCGAAGATTGAGGAGGTACTTGCTTGGGAGCCACCCAGGAGTGTGATGGAGGTACGGAGTTTCCTGGGTTTGAACGGATATTATCGGAGGTTTTTGCCAGATTTATCCAGAGTTGCAGCACCACTATCATCCTCAACAAAGAAGGGGCAACCCTTCGTGTGGTCGGAGAGATGCCGGTAGAGTTTTCAGGAGATGAGGCAGAGTCTGACTAGTGCCCCCCATCTTAAGGCTTCCAGAGGAGGGTGTAGGGTACATAGTATACTGCAACGCATCAGGGATCAGGCTCGGATGTGTCCTGATACAAGAGCAATAAGTGATCACATATGGTTCTCGGCAGTTGAGACAACATGAGAAGAACTACGCTACCCATGACCTGGAGTTAGCAGTAGTGGTCTTCGTCTTGAAGATGTGGCGACACTATCTGATGGGCGAATGTTTTACCGTGTACTCTGATCATAAGAGTCTCAGGTATATCTTCTCCTAGAAGGACCTGAACCCGAGACAACGACGTTGGCTTGAGTTCCTCCAGGACCATGACTTTGATATAGTCTATACTCCTGGGAAGGGGAATGTTGTAGTAGATGCACTCAGCAGGAGATTTGGTATATAACTACTAGGTGTGGCAACAGAACAACTGACCACTTTGAAGATATCCTTTGTGGATAGAGATGGAGTACCTTTTCTTCAGTCTCTTACACTCACTCCCCCACTTCAGCGAGTCAGGAAGACGTAGCGTGGGGACACTAACTGTGAGGCTCAACGTGCTCAGATATCCACAGGACATGCACCTGATGGATTTTATGAAGGTGGGGAGCATGTTATCCTCTTCAGAAGATGTACCATGGTACCAGTGTCACTTCAGGTGGAAGTGTTGAGGGAGTTCCACACATCCCCTCTTGAGGTACATCTAGAAGTGGCGAAGATGTATCAGGATCTCTGATGACAGCACTGGTGGCTAGGAATGGAGAAAGCAGTAGCAGAGTTTGTCTCTTGGTGCCTCACTTGTCATCAAGTGAAGGCAGAGCATTAGGTACCAGCAGGCTTGGTTCAACCTTTAGAGGTCCCAGAGTGTAAGTGGTATGGGATATCCATGAACTTCATGACAGTACTTACACATACATCAAGAGGTCATGACTCAATTTGGGTGATCATCGATCGACTCACCAAGTCGGCCCACTTCCTACCGATCACAGAGCAGGGTTCAGTAGAGAGGTTAGGATGCCTCTATGTGTAGGAGATTGTGCGGTTACATAGATTACCCTCAACGATTGTCTCCGATCGTGACACACGTTTTACTTCTCGGCTATGAAAGGGGTTGTAGGAGGCTTTCGAGACGTAGATTCATTTGAGCATCGCCTTCCATCCTCAGACGGATGACCAGACTGAGCGGACCATTTAGACCCTCAAGGACATGCGACGTGCTTGTGTCCTCGACTTTGGTCGCAGCTAGGAGGATCACTTACCTTTGGTGGAGTTTGCATACAACAAAATCTATCACTCCACCATTATGATGGCGCCTTTTGAGGCATTATACAGGCGGCCTTGCAGATCACCTTTGTGCTGGACTGACCTAGGGGAGTCAACACTCGTGGGACCAGAGATGGTACGGGATACCATAGAGAAGGTGCAGATCATCCAGGAGCAGATGAATACCACATAGAGCAGGCAGAAGTCATATGCCGATAGGAGACAAAGACCTCTAGAGTTTGAGGATGGTGACCACATCTTTCTATGGGTCTCACCTAGATGAGGTTTAAAGATATTTGGCAGAGGCGGCAAGTTATCTCCAAGATTCATCAGACCTTTTTAGGTCCTCAGTAGAGTTGGCAATGTGGCATACCGCTTAGCTCTTCCACCTCAATTGCATCGGGTTCATGACGTCTTCCACGTGTCCCAGTTGAGGAGATACACGCATGACCCTTATCACATCATCGACCATGGTGAGCTGGACATCGACGATGGGGTGACTTTTATGGAGGTTCCAGTAGAGATTGAGGATCGACAAAAGCGGGTCCTTCGTGGATGGTCGATACCTCTAGTGCGCGTTTTCTGGCAGCACAGGAACCTCCAGGAGAGCACATGGGAGCGGGAGGCTCAAATGCGTGCTCAGTACCCCCACTTATTTACCTAGTTATGAGTTGTGGCTTATAGGGATTTAAAACCCTGAGGTGGGGATAATGTAAAGACCCGGAATTTCCATGTATTTTTTTAATAAATGGGAATTTTATGAGTCTGTGAAAATTGATGGTGCTTGATTCCAAGGCCTGGAGTGCCCGAAAAAAAATTTTAAACCTTTTTTTCGGGTACATTCAGTAAACGTATGAGCGAGTTTTTCTAACTTTTGAACCGGTGCTCAAAATTGAAATTTGAGGGAACCATTGAACTCGCAGCACCAGTTTTCTCTTAAAGAGACTTTCACCTCGATGACAGTTGGTCGAGGGTGGAAGTTAGTTTTTGAGTTTTTCATGAAAAAATAGAATAAAAATAAAATTGTACAACATTTTATTTTACTATATTTGTTAAAACCTCCATGTAGAATTTGGGAAGTGGGGACTGCCAGACCTTAACCTCCCATGAGAGGTTATAGTGGTGGGGACCACCCGATCATAACCTCCCATGAGAGGATATGGTGGTGGGGACCACCAGAGTCTTAAAACTCTTGAACTCCCCTTATTATGGAGAAAAACCTCTCAACCACCCTCATTAATGTGGAGGAGCCTTTTGACTTCCTCCACATTAATTGTGAAAATGCACATACCTTTAATATTCCAACCTAGTTAATTGACTAGGCTAATTTGAATTTTTTCCAATGAAATAAACAGAGAAATTAATCTATTATTTTGGCACCACTTTACATTTGGGTGGAATTAGGAGAAAGCTTCTCCAATGAAGAATGCTTCCTCCACGAAGAACACTTCTTCCATGAATAATGCCAATAATGAACGTCTTTGACTATGAAGAGCCGACACATGAGCCCAGGATTGGAGGTGTGTGGTGGACGAGATGAATGTCAACAAATTCACCTTCTTCCTCACGCTAACGTCTTCAAACAAATGAGGTAGAGTTTTTTTTCTATTTGATTATCACTTTCCATGTTCTCCCCTTCTAATTATTTTGTGGGAATGGGAATATAGATTGACGTGAGTTGTGGGAAATGATGTTTTAAAATATCTTCCATACACGTTCATGCTTTGTTCTTTGTGAACCGCTTGCTACCACAGTAAACACGGAGGGTGAATACCAAACGAACATGGCCCGACCCCTACACCTTTCTTCTCTGATGTGTTATTCAACATAGAGGAAGGAGATGAAGACGATGAAGGAAACGAAGCCGTCACCCGAGACCTCTGCGACCCACACTGCCCTGTAGCACTTCGCCCTCCCGGCCGAACTGGCCCCGCATCCGGCCAAGCCACCCGCGGCCGGACTGAGCCGCCACGCCGCCCTGGGCCGAACCCCCTCACTGCACTGCTGCCATGCCGAGCCGCCACGTCGCCGACGTTTGCCGTGCCGAGCCGTCACGCCGCCGTCGTCCGCTAAGCCGTCGCGCCGCCATCGTCCGCCGTGCCTCCGCCGTCCGCCTTGTCGAGCCGTCATGCCGCCGCCATCGGCCATGCTGAGACTCTGCGCCACCGCCATCCGCCATGCTGAGCCGCCGCACCGCCGTCTTTTGCAGAGCCATGCCGCCATCCGCCGAGCCGCGCTGCTATCCGGGCCAAGCCGAGCCTCCATTGCCGCTGTGCCCTCGCTTCGGCCCTCTAAACCGCCCGAGCCGCCCTTGCCGCGGCCTTGCGATCTACCTCGAGCCGAGCCAGCCCGTGGTCGAGCTGTTCCGCGTCTGAGCCGCCCTCACGACACCCTCTGAGGCCGAGCTGCCTCTGCGGCCGTCGAGCCAAACCCAACAGGCCGGGCCTGACCTAGAGGGTCAGGCCGGGTCGACCTGAACCGGGTCGGTCCGACCGGGTCCGACCGGATTCAGGCCCACTATGACCCATTTACCTTTTTTTGGCCATAACTTTGGCACCAGACGTCCATTTGACGAACCGTCAGCAGTGCTGGAAATATTGGAGCGAGATAGTCCCTTTGAGTATACCCCATTGGAGTTTTGGATTATGATGGGGAATGTTCAGGTTGGATCTAGCATGAATCCAACCGGGCCCTCGGGACTAAAAGTATAATAACTCATAGACCGGACGTCCGATTTACGCATAATCTATTACGATGAGACCCCTATGACATGACGGACCTTTGAGACACTTATTTGTGGGACATCATGGAAGTTGGAGTATCAACCAATAGCTTGTGGAGCATATCCTCCTAGAGGACGAGCGAGCATAGTGCGAAGACCTAGTGGCTGGCTGAGACTTGACGACTGCCGACTGTTTCGACTCAGAATGACTTGACTGGCCCAGTGGGGAGCACCTTGGTGACGCGGCAGACCCATGGTGGGGAGCGCCTTGGTGACGCGGTAGACCCACAGTACTCGACAAGAGGAGTACCTTAGTAGGCTATGAGGGGGAGAACCTCTATGTGACGCGGCAGACCCACGGTGGGGATCGCCTCTGTATGACGCTGCAGACCCACGATACTCGACAGGAGGAGTACCTCAGTAGTCCAAGGTTAGTGGGAACCACCTCTGTGTGACACAGAAGACCCACTATACTTGATAGAGGAGGAGTTCTCCAATAGCCGAGGTGTTCGACACTGTGTTCAGAATGTTACTTGAAACTACCCCTAGAGTAAATCCTAGTGTGAGCTGAGTCAAAACCTCTGTGTTTTCCTATTGATTTAGATGGATTACTTGATAACTTAGGTATATGTATGGGCATATACCTAAGTAAGGTTATCTGTTGATTTCACACTTTGTGTTTTATCCTTGTTGGATTTTGTGAGACCCAGAGGGTCTTGGGGTCTCTACTGAGTATCGTTATACTCACCCCTGCACGGGCTATGACCGCACCTTGTTTTGTTGGATACAGACGACGAACAACACTAACTGAGGCCGAGAGTGCCGGGACTGGATGGTACCTGGAGGTGGACCTTACGACGAGTCGATACACAGAGGAGACGGACGGACATGGAGTGCTGAAGAGGTGATCTGTATATACCCTTCAGGTAGGAACCTCAGAGGATGACCCAACAACTAACTTTCCCTTTTCTTCAGTTGTATTGTATCATATTTGTACTTGTACTTTCCAGTTGGGCTTCTTTCTGGCCCCTTTTACTTTGAGCACTCTTTTTTTATATAGTTTACTTGGTGTTTTGTCCAACTTTGTGCTTGCTTGTGTGTGTGTTTATAGGTTATAAAGGCAATGCCTTCCTAGTTTTAGGGAATTACATAATTTGTGCTAGTCGCTAGCCCCTGGCCTATGGAAGGCGGGCTTGGGGTAGTCACGACACGAGCCCTGAGGGACGGGTCGTGAAAATACATGTTTTGGTTTTTGACTTATTATTTTCCTTTATATCATATGTAATCTACTGTAGATTACTCTGGTAAATAGGGTATATTATCCCCAGATGACTTATCAGACCCTCGCTGCTAGTTGGAAACCTTTGGCAAACATGGAGATGAGTTTGAGGTAATGTGGTAACCTGGATTAGAGCACCAATTTAGTGGATTTTGGGATGGGGACATTACATTGGTAGTTATTTTAAATTCATCCTTGACGAATTGAAATATGATTCTTGAATATGATTATTAATTATGATAAATGAATTATTTATCAACAATGTCACGTTTTAATAATAAAACCCCTCAGATGAGGTGAACTATCTTCAAATTATAAAATGAGGAGTAATGGTTTAAGATGTTCTTAAATTAATTATTTGGTCCTTTATTATAAATGTTTATATAATAATTGTTCCTTCTAAGTGCATGAATTTGACCATTTTATTCCTACCTATATGACTATTGAACCAATATCCTCCAAATGTCATAGATTGACTTATAAATGGATCTTACCAAGTAGATAATTTCTCTTTTGTTCACGGTACATTCTAAGTGGATCTTGAATCATGTAAAATGAATTACCTTATTTGATTGGATTAAATGGCATGTATTAAATGGATTGGAATGTTCATGATGGATTTCCTTCCTTAAATGAATTAAATTATTTAATTTAAATGGAATTGAGTTGGGTGGTGTGACCACACCTTTTGTTATAATTAAATAAGCATAGATTATTTGAATTATTATAACTGTGATGACTTAATTACAATGGATTAATAAATGTAGATCATGAGAGGTATTGCCTCATGGATCTAGTTATTATTATTGTTATAAGATTATGCCTTATATAGTATGTGGAATGATAGTAAGGTATATGTTGATCATGGTGGAAAATCATGCTCTCTTACATCAGGTGTTGAGTCATGGAATCTCGCACCATTGATACTATGCAAGATGTTGGGATGAGGAACTACACTCCCTATCTAGAGTGTTAACATGATGGCTCACTCACCACCCCGAGTTTCATGCATGAAGTCTCACACTCTATTGGTATGTAGGGAATATACCCTATTTCTTGAGCTTATAATCTTGTTTAGACTGGTTATGGATGACTGAGTTATGCTCAGTTCATCCATCACCTAGTATTCTAGTTATATGGACACTTACATCTACTTGTACTTGGTTCATCTAGGTTGATACAATATATAACTAATATATATATATATATATATATATATAATTATTAATATATATATATATATATATAATTACTATTCATACATCTCTTTTCAATCATGAGACAAAGCAGGTAGAGCCTCCATGTGTCCTTTTGGAACCCGAGTAGGGTGTTGTTTTTTTATTCAGTCTATTTATTATTCCATATACCTGCACACTTATTTACTTTTATTTATAGACTTCATTCATTCATAGACACCATGAGTGATAACCTAATGGGATTTATATCTCACATCCTACTTAGGATTCCATTTCACTGGGGTACTCAAGTAGACCTTATGTTTACATGACCATGGATGATTGTGCTATTTTTCGATCACATGGGAGTTAGGAGCACATGATCGAGATGGATCTCAAAATGATTGTGAAGATATCCTCTAGGATTTTATTTTATTTTATTTTCTTTTATTTATTTTTTACTGTGTTGTACCTTGTAGCATATTGTATGTCTAGTGTTTTAGATTATGCGTCATCATCTCGACATTCATGCATATGTTGTATATTGGCATTGACCATCTCTTTTATGTTCAGTTGTTATTATTCTTCTTCTATTGATCTATCTTTTGTTTATTACTATTTCCACTGATGTATGTTGTTTCTTTATTTCTTATACCTCTATGCTACTCTAACATGAAAGTATATTCTCCCCACTATCACCTCCTGAGACCCTCGCTGCTATTTGACAACCTCTGGTATATGGGGAGGCACACTTGATTCCATGTGACCCACTGGTTTGGCTATTGTCTTAGTGGTCAGTCAGGTCAAGATATCACAAAGTGATATCAGATCCTTATTTTTACATTGTATTATAGTTTTAGGTTGGTAGACAGGATAATAGGAATGTGTCAGGGCTTGGTAAATAGCCGTGACTGGGAGTGATCAACCCATGTATAGGAAAAAGTCCAAGTGGTCAGGGCTAAGATTGTTGTTTATACTATTCGATATTACAGTTGATCATGATTTTACCTTGAGTGACTGGTTTAATTTTCACTGCTTATTTATTTATGTAATTTTTGGTATTTTACCCTTTTCCTGGTATGGAAATGATGAAGCATTTTATGCATCATATAGGTACATAGAAAATTTATATGTCATGAATATTCCATTCCATGTAGTTTCATTTGTAGATTTCTTGATAACCCTGATTGTGTGACTTGAGTGTATTTTATGCCTTGAATTTATTACCATGCCTATGTTTATAACATTCTTGAGTGATTTATTCAGCATGTTAAACTGTTTCCATGCTTTGGTTGTCTTTATCATGATTTCTTAAATAACATGCTTCATTTTATACCTATTTAGGTAATTATTAGCATGCCTGTTTTTATAACATGATTATGGGATTATATACCATGTTGCCTATCTAATAGCATGTTCTTCTATGTTTACTGCTTATGATAACATGATAGTTTTTTTAATATGTAAATGGTTAAATCGGATAAATATAGTGGTTGTTATTAGATGGGTTTTTAGTTGTAAGGTGTATGGGCACCTTATAAATGAAAAAAGGTAACCCGTATACTCAGTCCATATTTTGAGATTTCTATGTATACATCTAGATCATTATTAAAATGAAAAGGATACTAAATTTCAATGGATAAAGTGAATTGTTTTTGATTAATGGGATCCAAATACCAAAATGTAAAGTGTATGGGTGCTTTATAGATTGGTATATGGACACACATAGAACTAAACCATTATATATGATCATGTTATATACTTTGAAATGGTTATAGATGAAAAATTTGATTTATTTCATTTTGAAATGATTTGGAGGCCTTATTAAGGCTTGTACCTTTATTTATTGGGCATAATGGCCTATATGGATAAATTTTAAAATGAAAAACTGGACCCAAGTAGGTTAGTTGGGGCATGTTTCTTATGAGATAACCCTCTATAGTGTTTTAAAACTTTGATAATTTAACAACTTCTATTGGGATGAATTTTTATTAACCTAGGTTGGTTAAATGGGACCCTCATAGTTCACCTTATCTATTACTACTTGGTATACTTAAAATTAATTTACATGATAAATTTCATAATTATGACAGGATGCTAATGAATGTTTAATAATCAAAAATGAAGATTGATAAGAATTTTCTATTATTGCTTAGTGTTTTTTTATAAATGTTAAATATTTAATGGTTGAACTTGAATTAATGTAATGGATTTAAAATGGAACCTGTAGTGGTGTATTTCATTTAAACCCTCATGTAAGGGTAGTTTAACTTTTCTTTTGATTTTCCTTGGAATAGAACCATAATAATTTTTCATACGCCTCTTCCTTTTTAGTAATGGCTTAAATGATAGGCTATTAAGCCTAGCGACATTTAGTAGGCATAAAATTGTTATGGATTGATGCTTTATGCTTTCATAAGGGGATATTCCATGGTTATTCCTAAGTGATACTTGGGTTCCCATGTAGGAACACCTTGGATGGAATACTGGACACCAGTCATTTACTTTGACTTGACTGCCAGGCAGATGATGCTTTGGGATCAGTTAATTATTTGATGTGGATGTCTTAGATTTTTACCAATATATATCTTTCAAACATGGAGTATGGACTAACTTAGGTTAGTTACTTGGACTCCCTCTTAATGAATATTAGGTTATCCTAGACTTTTTTTGGTCTCATAGGTGTTTTTGGACAGGGGTGATGATTCTTATGGGATAGATCTGGTTCACACCCTTTTCCATACTAAGGCATGATAGTTTAAATGGTCAGGTGATGGTTTATCCAAATAATATAATCAAAATACATATATGGGCTTAGATGAACATGCTCGTGGTAAATGCAAGATGCTTTAGAGGAAGGTATTACGGTTCAATTTATTTTTCACCAAACATCTCAAACGAGCATCTTGAGAATGGAAGTCAGAGGTGTCTTGACCATCTTTCCTTATTGTTCAATGTAAATAGTTGAGTGAAATCATTTTAAAGCATGTCTTTGGGTTAAGGCTAGTGTGGTGTAAGGGTCAGATGTGTCTTTCGAGAAATCTTGTGAAACCATTTTCAGTTTGGTCAGTTAGGATTCAACCGTTTATTTATAGTGAGGTTTCTGATATGGACTTAGATGTAATTGTGTTCTCCTTGTTAAAGAAACCACATCAGGAATGTTGTTAGAACTCTCAGGGAGTGTTTCATATGAAATTTCAATGGTGGAGGTGTCATGGCTCGAAATTGGACCCCTTTCTAATGTTAAATCTTATGGTGGGAATAACCTTTGGCCATATGTTTAAAGTGATGATGTAGTGACCATGTTTCTAGTTAAATAGGCTTGGGTAAGTTCCATTTTAGTGTTTTGTTCAGAAATGAGAATTAGGTAAAGTTTTGGTGTCTTAAGTGTCATGTGCTTAAGTAATGCTTAGAGGTGCATTGGGAATTTAGAAATGCAATGTAGACATTTGAATGTGACTTCACAACTCTTGTAGGCCGGGTGATGATTTCTTTATTCCCTAAGTGTTCTCAAGGATTATAAGTTCTAAGGTGGGGAGGATTTAATGACCCATGTTTTGAGCCAAGGTAAAATTCCAAGGGAATTTGAATTTTGGCATTTATTGGATGGGATGTTCTTTGAACCAAGTTTCAGAATTCATTTTATAGAGTTAGAATACTTAAATGTATTGTTTTTAGACTTTGGTAAAGGCATGAGGGGTTCCTCAGGTTTCTCCTTGAGTTTCGAGAGCCCTGAGCCCCGAAAGTCCCAAGTTTGTGTTTTCTGAATTGGGCACATGGTTTGTCCAAAACTGTGCGACCCCAACAGAAAACCATGCAGCTGCAGAAAGGGAACATAAATTCCCCACACGATCTAGCCATGGTTTTTCCAAAACATGCCTAACATGCATGGGTAGTGCCACTTAGGTAGTACCTAAGAAATATTCACCACATGGTTGGAATATGGTTAGAAAAACTATGTGGAATAACCATTTGATGTGGGTTTCATAGGAATATGGAGCCACATGGTTGGCACAAGATTTGAAAAAATCATGTGTCCAAATCACGTGACTTATTTTTTTAAGGTAAAATGACCATATTTCCCTTATTGATATCTCTTATCCCTTTATTTCTTTTCTTTATCTTCCTCCAGTCACATGAGGATTCTCTGGGTGGCATGGATTATTACTCCTCCTTCCACTAGGAATGTCTAGATATCCTTTGTTAAAATTTTGATTCATTTGCCATCAGCCTCTATGGATCTACATCGGTAAGATCTCAAATCCTCTTGACTCCTTTATAAGTTTCTCTTCTGACCTTTTATGGTATTTTAGTGTAAGCTTATTTGACCTATTTTCAAGGCGGATGTCCATTTCTTAGATTTCTTCCAAACCTTATCGAATCAGATCTTGATTTTGGACAAGTGGAACATGCTAAGAATGAGGTATGTGGTCTATGAATTTTTCCAAAAATTTTCCATCATTTTATGAATAGAATAGTTGTGTCGCACACCAAACTTTTCTAAGCATTTCTTTAAAATTGGTCCCTTTATATTAAATTGATCCTCATAATTTTTAATACACCCATTTAGCATTAATGAGTAATTATAGGTTATCAACCTCGGTCATTGACACCCCTTGGGTATGCCAGCTTGAATTTTCCTTAATTAATTAAATGATTAAGTGCATAAAATTCCTCCTAAGAGTTCATCTTGGATTGATAATGGAATTTCCATGTGTAGGAAATTTCCCAATCAATCATGGTACCTTCTAAGTGTCCTGTTGAACTTTATAGTTGTTATTACATGTTGGTAGTTATTTTAAATGCGTACTTGGTGAATTAAAATATTAATCTTGAATATGATTATTAATTATGCTAAATGAATTTTTAATTAATAATTTCATGTTTTAATAATAAAACCACTCGAATGAGGTGTATTATCTTAAAATTAAAAATTGAGCAGTGGTTTATGATGTTCTTGTCTTAATGATCTGTTCCTTAATCTATGATTTGATGTTATTATTTATGTATGGAAGGTTTAGGACATGTCCTATAAGGGAATTAGAAAATATATTTTCCCTTTATAAATGTTTATAGAACCATTCCACATTCTAAGTTCATGTATTGGACCATTTTATTCCTAACTATATGAATATTGAACCGAGATCCTCCTAAGGGATTGTATTGACTTATAAATGGATTTTCCTAAATAGGTAAATTCCCTTTTGTTCATGGTACCTTCTAAGTGTCTCTTGAATCTTGTTAAATGAATATCCATGTTTTAGTGGATTAAATGGAATTTATTAAATGGGTAGACATGTTCATGATGGATTGCCTTCCTTTAATGAATGAAATTGTTTAATTGAAATGGAATTGAGTTGGATGGTTCCACCACACCTGTTTTTATAATTATATAAGCATGAATTATGTGAATTTTTATAATTGTGATTACTTGAATATAATGTCTTAATATATATAGAACATGAGAGGTAATGCCTCATAGATTCAATTATTATTATTTTTATATGATTATGAATTATATAGGATGTGGAAAAATGGTAAGGGATATGTTGAGAATGGAGGAAAATCACACTCCCTTACATTAGGTGTTGAGTCATGCCATCTTGCACCATTAATACTATGTAGGACATTGGACTAAGGCACCAAATTCCCTATCTAGAGTGTTGACATGACAGGTCACTCACCACCCTGAGTGTCATGCATGATGTACCACACTATATTGGAATGTAGGGAATACACCCTATTTTTTGAGCTTATAGGATTATTTAGACTGGTTATGAGTGATTGAGTTATGGCCGATCCATCCATTACCTAGTATTCTAGGTATATTTCCAATTGCATCCATAAATACTTGGTTCATTTAGGTGGATGAAATATATAACTAAACTATATATATAATTATTAATATATATATATATAGTTACTAGTCTGAAATCTCTTTCCAGCCGTGATCCAAAGCAGTTAGAGCCACCATGTGTCATTTAGGAACCTGAGTGGGATGTTGTCTATTTATTCAGTCTGTTTATTATTCCATATACTTTCACATTTATTTACTTTTATTTACGGGATTGATTCATTCATAGAAACCATGAGTGGTAACCTACTGGGATTTATATCTCACACCTTTCTCAAGCCTCCATTGGGTTGGGGTATCCGAGTAGACCTTATGTTCACAGATCCATAGATGATTGCTTGTGCTGTTTTTTATAGAACATGGGAGTTAGGATCACATGAACAAGTTGGAGATTGGGATGCTCGTGGAGATCACCCTCAGGGATTTTCTTTTCTTTATTTTGTACTATTTTGACCTTATATCATACTATATCTCTAGTGATTTATATTATGCATCATCATATAGAAATTCATGAATTTGTTTTATATTGGCATTGAACATATCCTTTATGTTCAGTTGTTATTATTATTATTTCGCTACTCTATCTTTCATTTATTATGGATTCTGCTAATGTCTGCTGTTTCTTTATTTCTTACACCTCTATGCTACTCTGACATGAGGGTATATTCTCCCCACCATCACCTCTTAAGGCCCTCACTGCTAGTCAACAACCTTTGACATATGGGGATGCACACTTGAGGCTATGTGATCCACTGGTCCGACTACCGTCTTAGTGGTAAGTCAGGCTGGGACGTCACTGATATCATGTTATGCCTCTTAACTCTTATGTTACACTTCATGTTTATTCCCTTACAAGGCTTTATAACTCCCCCTTTCCATTATGTATTTTCCTAGGGTGACCTTTAGAGTAATATATATTTAATGGGACTTAGGAGAACATTATAAAGATCAAAATAATTATGATGTATCATATTCTTAAGTTGTTGTTTTATGTATCTAATCTCCAAAATACACTATAATTATATATTTTAGGGTTATGTTTGATGAAATTTTATGTTAAAAATCATGTAATAATATGTGTGTGTGACCTAGGTTTTTATAGTTGGTATTATAGAACTGTTTAGTTATTTTTTAGTATTTGGACTATAATACATTATTTGGAACCTTAGGGAAAAATTTAAATTTAGGAAAATATCCTAAAATTTTGGTAAAGTAACAAGCATGTGGTTTCTGGGTAATAAAATCCTTGTATTAATACTATAATTGGATTTAGGATCTAGATCAGATGTAATTAGAGGTAGAAACCCTAAAAAATGTTGGTTGGGTACTAACTCAATCTTTACTCGATGAGTAATAAGAGGTCCAAACTGCACACTAGGTTTGACACTCTAGGGGGATATACTTTTAATGTTTTACATGCTATTTATGAATCATTATGAAGGATTTTAATAAATAGTTATGGCATGGTTATAGAACCTAATTAGGAATAGAGCATGAATGACATAGATCAAAACCTATAAATTCATAAGTTAGTGTGTATAAGTCATTCCTTCCAAGTCTTATAATCAACTAAGGAGGAATATTTGGAATAAAATGGTCATGATAAATGAAAATATCAATATATGAATATTATGAGGAAAAATATGAGTTTCCTAATATGACCCTAGATAGTAAGATTGATTTCCCATTTTAAATTAATTCACGAGTCATAAATATATTATGAATAACCCTATCTATTTTCATGAGTAATAAAAATTAAAATTACAAGGATTCAATTTATTTAAGGGGTTAGAATGCAACACCCTGAGATTTTTGTATATATTTTACTTTAAATAAATATTGTGTTGAATATATTATTTCATAAGAAACACTGAAATAAAAAAACATGATACATTTTATTGAGATAAAATTATAAGTATTAAATATGGCCATAATAACATAGTCATTGAATTAGTGGGTATAAATATAAGTAACCATATAATGAGATATATGTAGAAAGGATAAGAAATGGAATCAATTAATAGAAGTATTAGTCATTAGGATCATTTTTTTGATATTGGAAAGAAGAAAAATTTACTAGGTTTTTCCCTAGACTAAGCCTAAGTTGTACTCCAACAAGTATGGATTGAGCGTAATCGTTCGTGGGAGAAGTTCAAGTTCATGGAAATCACTATGTGATCAATACAAGCTGAATCACTAACCATGAATACTGTAATTGTATATCTCACCCTTAGATATTATCTGAACATATCTAAGGGTTTTATAAGTAGAAGTTAGGATGATATAAACATGTGACTATTAATTTAATAAATTTTATATGTATTTCTATACATAAAAGAACTTTTATAAAATTTAATTTTAAAGAATTAATTTAATTAAATAATAAAGGGTGTATTTAATAAAAATATATTGATAAAATTAAATTAATGCATTGTAAATAAATAATCAATTAGGAATAAAATCATTTAATGTTAAAAGGACCTATTTTTCTAAAAAAATAAAATTTTATTTTTCAAAGTGCTGTATTTATTTTAATAAAAAAATTGACAACTTTTTAAGAATAATTATAATGAAAATTTTTAGTTTATAAATAAATATATTTACAATAATTTCATTTGTAATTTATATAAAATAAAATTAATAACACTTAAGTTTTAAGTGCCATTTTTAAAATAAAAACTCTTTTTAATTATATATTTCATTTTCATTTAAAAGTTAAATTCCCATTTTTTAGAGATTTAATTTTATAAAATAAACTTAATTTTTGGATTAATCATGAAAAAATTAGCTTAAGGTGTATTTTTTTTTATTTTTCTATAAAAAGATGATTTATAGTGAATAATAAAAATACTATTTCTATAAATACCATAACTTTTATGACATTATCATGATATAAATATGTATTTAAAAATTATAAAACATTTTTATAGACTAAAAATTAATTTATGGAGTAAAATAAAGCATTTAAAATTATATTTTGAATTTATAAACCTATGCTTGACATTTTAGATCCTAAATTGTAATTTATTCCAATAAAAAACTATTTTGGGTCCTTTTCCTTTAATTAAGTATTAAAAATATGGTACTCATTTTTGGATTAGTTTGAAAGAAAAAAAAACCTCATTTATTTCATCATCAACCAATAAATGTTGTGGTTATTAATTATTTTCATAATCTTTGTCCTAAATATGTATTTTTATGCTTAAAAATGTATTTTTTCTAAAAAATGTTTTTATTGCATTATGAGCACTTATATTGAAGTTAAATTTTATCATCTATAGAAATTTAATTCGAAAAAACGAATTTTATATTTATAATCATCATAATAAATATTAGTTAATATGTTTAATTTATTTTTAGTATATACAAATAATATTCCAAGGTAAAAATTAGTCACTGCGATAAAGACTAAAATGAGGTAAAAGTGTTAAATCAAGAGTTAAATGTTGTGAAAGTGGGTGCCTCAAACCAAAATTAAGAATTACTTTTAGATTATGATATCATGTATACATAGATCTATTCTTGATGTTATATTACCATAATAGTATTTTTACTTCTTCATACACCATTTACATGATAATGTCCTTATATTATTTATCATATTAAAAGGTTACATCATTTCATAGATATAATAAGAACCTTGAGTGAGAAACCCTTGACCCATACACCTAGATTTGGTGTTGAAAATATATTCTTTACATGAAAAATGAAATGACCTGAATTTAACCATCCATAATTATAATATCAATAACCAATATTGATCCACTTACATACCCAATACCTTTTAATTTTAGAGTTTTAGAGAAATCTAAAATACTTTTATCTAAAAAAATCCATATCTTTCTCATACAATATACATATTTTCCACTATATTAAGAACTTCTTATTTAAGAGTTTTTTTAAAAAATATCCCACAAAATTCTCAACATATGATACCCTTCTATACATATATTACATAACATCATTATTCATAACTAGTGGAAATGAAACATAAGAAGGGTGAGCTTAAACACTAAGTAAGAGTAAACATAACTGATATCAATTGAAGATCACAAGTGATAATATGATAAAAATGCAGGAATTAGATAATAATCAAGGTATATGAACACATAATAAGTAAATCATACCCAATAAAAAATGGATTACAAATCATGAGTCTTAGTATAGATCTCGAAATAAGACACGAGTAAATGGAGTGTGAAATCATGAGTCAATAATCATGAGCCATAACATAAATATGTTTCAAATTATTAGCTAAATAATTATATACAACAATATAATAATCAAGAATACAAAAAAATGAATAATCATGAAGGTTAATTGGGATATCATATTTATTACTCTAACAATTACCCTTATAATGGAATTACTTCACCTATTAATTCCAACATAATTTCTCTGGGGAATAATTCATCACTCAATACATTGGATGGATATATCAGACCTAACCATAATTATATATATTTTTCAAGAACTATAAAATGAATAAAGAACATAGAGTCTTTAACTTCTATCATAAAACTCATAAAAACATTCACTTTAACCTATAAGCATAAACACTTATAGTTATCACCTAAAAATAAGAGGAAATATCATCTTCTTTGAAAAATATTTAAAAAATTTAGAGAAATATGGAAATAATATTTTTATTTAAAAACCATGAAATCATAAAAATTAAGCTTAATAACAAATAATGTTCATGATTATAGGAAAAGGAAATCAAGTGGTACACATTAATAAAACATTCTTTTTCACACCATTATACAGAAAGTCAAAAGTAAACAGTAGGGAAAATGTTAAAAATATTCCTTTTTAAACCTTTGTAAAGAAATTAAAAGATAGTTAAAAATTAATTTAAACAATAATTTATATATATATAAGAACATTCTTTAAACAATATAAAGAATATGGTCATGAAAGATTTTTTGGTAAAAGACTTTAAAAGTTTTAAAGAAAAAATTTAAAGAAAACACCTTATAATTTTTTAAATAAAAATACCCTAAAAAGAAAATTTAAATACCATGAATAAAATATAAACATGATCTAATATGTAAAATAATAATTATATTACACTATATAAATGAATATAGGTGTATAATACAAAACATGTCTCAAAGAAGGAAAATTGAGATGAAATATTCTTACAAATTTATAACACTATAATCAAAAGTCATTGAAATAAAGAAGTCAAATTATATTTTTAGATAAAAGAATCTCAAAAATTACATGAAAAATATATTATAAGATATTCATGGTATATTGAATCAAAATAATACAATTTAAAAGGAAACATGTTGCATAATATGAAACATCACTACCACAAAACTGGGCAAGGCAGACACCTGCCTTTATCAGCGCTAACGGAAAAGCACTGATAAAGGGGTAGGCCTTTATCAGTGCTAAAAAAAGTGCTGATAAATGTACCCTTTATCAGTGCTAAAACAAGCGCTGATAAAGTTGTACCCTTTATTAGTGCTTTTTTTAGCGCTGATAAAGGGTACAATTATCAGTGCTTTAAATATCCCTTTATCAGCACTTTTCTTAGCACTGATAAAGGTTACATTTATCAACATTTTTCTTAGCGCTGATAATGTTTATTGTATACATTAAATAAAAACACATGTTATAACTATATATATATATATATATAATTAAATAATTATAATTTTAATAATAAATATGTTTATTAGATTTATAAGATTTATAAGATTTATTAATTCATTATATTTATTACATTTATTAATTCATTATATTTAATATATATATTTATTATATTTGTTTATATTTAATTTATTTTTTTATTTATAAATATATAATACCTTTTAATATATATGTATAATTAAAATTATTGAATATATATGTGTTTTACAATGAATTGGGGTTAATGAATATATCATACATGCGTATATATATGTGCATGAATAATGTTCATTTATAGATTATAATTACATATCACTTTGATGTGTTATTGATTTATAATTCATTATGTTACCCATATAATATATATGTTCTAAAAAATGTACACTTATAATTAAAATTAAATTATATTTAAAAAATAAATATATATTTTATTATATTTTCAATGATATATATATAAATATACCTTTCAAATAATTTTATAAGTATAAATAAAGATATATTTATTTAGAGTTATAATTATTAATATATATATATACATTTATCATAAATATCATTTTAAATAAATATATAATAATATAAACAAATTATTATATTTATACATTTATCAGTGCTGATAAAGTATGTCTTTATCAGTGCTACAAAAGCGCTGATAAAGAGGGTCTTTATCAGCGCTAAAATGAAAAACACTGATAAAGTCACCCTTTATCAGCGCTAAAAAAGCACTGGTAAAGTCCAACCTTTATCAGCGCTAAAAAAGTGCTGATAAAGGGGGTCTTTATCAGCACTTTTCATTTTAGCGTTGATAATGACCCCATTTATTAGCGCTTTTTACTAGTGATGATAAAGATCCACGTGGGATTTATAAAATCCACCAGGTCCTCCTCCTCCTCCCTGAACCCTACCAAGCTTTCGTGGAAGCCCTACCCTGCGTCGTTGCCTCCTCTCTGCCACTACCACCTCTCCACCGCAGCCACCGCCTCCTTCTCCTCCTCCTCCGCAGCAGCCGCCACCTCCTCCTCCTCCTCCGTCGCCTACCTCTCTTCCTCCTCCTCTGTCGTGGCTCCTACTCCTCCTCATCCTCCACCGCTGCTCCTCCTCCTCCTCCTCCTCCACCGCGGCCTCCTCCTCCTCCTCCACTGGCGCCTCCTCCTCATCCTCCTCCTCCGTCTACTCCGCTACCTCCACTGCCTCTGTTGCATCCACTGTCGACGCCTCCTCCTCCTTCGCCACCGGTTCCTCCTCCTTAAGGTGAGTAAAATTGAATTTTCATGAATTAATTATGTTTGCATTTATTGTCAATATTGAGATTAATTATGATTTGGCATGATTCTTGTGTGTGATGCTTGTGTGTATGACAGTTCATCAAGATTTGGGGTGTAAACCATATGACTATTACCTTTATAGAATCCTGAATGAGTTATTTCATTGAATTACTAAGGATAAGAAAATTTATAACAAGAGTTTTTGAACCATGTAATTATCCCTTGATCCATGTGAGTTATTTCATTGAATTACAATCATCATTTTACCATCACTATAAAGATCCTTTTTTTCACTAATCAGTATTCGAAAATACATTTAGATTATGAGTTTTTCATAACCATTGATTCACCCCCACCTTTAAGTATTTTTCTACTCTCACCTAGTTTTTTCGCTTGTATGCGTGGGTAACTATCCTTCCTAGTTGTAGTTGGGTGGTTGGAATTCTGATGTGTTCACCATTATGACTTGTTCATGATTTTTTGTGAAATGTTCATAGGGTATAATGGCCATAATAAAAGTGATAGTATTTAGAAGGTGGAATTTGAATTGTTGTATTGAGAGCGAATCAGGTAAAGCTTATGGGATATGAGATTATAAAATAGACGATGGATATGGGTGGACATCCATAAGTAAAAACACAATAGATTTTCTAGGGAAGAATGTGGAATTCATTCCCATTAATGTGATGAGATTTCTAACCATTTCAGTTTAACTAGTTTGTTTGTTTGTTTTATAGTGGAGATGGAATATATGGATTCACTACTACAACTTGGCCCTTTATCAGCGCTAAAAACCGGAATTAACAGTGCTAGAAAAGTGCTGTTAATGCCGGCGTAGATAAAAGGGGGGGGGGGGTCCCCTTTATCAGCGCTCCGAGAAGCGCTGATATAGGTGACCTTTATGAGTGCTAAAAAAAGCACTGATAAAGGACCCCTTTATCAGCGCTTTTTTTAGCACTGATAAAGGTCACCTATACCAGCACTTGTCGGAGCACTGATAAAGGGTTCCTTTATCAGCGCTCCTCTAACATTGTTAAAGGTGTCCTTTATCAGCGCTAAAAAAAGCACTGATAAAGGCACCATTTCCTGCACCTACAAAACAGAACCTGCACACCCTACACACCTGCACACCAGAATACCTGCACAAAGTAACACTTGCACACCTACACAAAATAACACCCGCACACAATATTTTGACAGACAATGGTATATACATTTACTTAACATCATGAATACAAAAAAAAACATTGCTATATACATTTCAAACATTGTTTTACATGGTTAAAATTACAATTATTCAACAATAGTTATAAACATTCATGTTTTATCCTTTGATATCCGTGATCCGCTCTCAAAAATTGTCGTTCACGGTATTTGTTGCCGAACAAAGCATCCAAACTCAAGGAAAAAAATTCACCTATATAAGAAAACAAATATTATATTAGTAATGCAATAATGAAATAAATTAAAACATTAATATGAAAGAATACATTAATATGGAAATGTGAAACTAAAATATGAAATTTTAAACTCAAATGTTTTCATTCTCATAACAATGAAAGGGAATAATGTAAAATCAATATGTTTTTGATTGATTTATCTCATTTAATAAATATGGATTCTTTATCTAATGAAAAGATTTACCGGTCACACTGTGCATCGGATTGAGGTGTGGTCGATTCATACACATCAAAAATGACTCATGGATCATTGTCCTAAAGTTTCAAAACAATTCGAATGCGTTTGCTCGGTATTCCGTATGTCAGTAGTGTTGTTTTCTAAAGTTTATGTCATTTTCAAACTGATACTAGACACTTTTAGCCATACCGGTCACACCGTGCATTGGATTGAGGTACGGTTGATTCATACATGTCAAAAATAAATCATGGATCTTTTTCCTAAAGTATCAAAACAATCTGAACGCATTTTCTTGGTATTCCGTATGTCATTAGTGTTGTTTTCTAAAGTTTATCTCAATTTGAAACTGATATCAGAAACTTTTAGCCATACCGGTCACACCACGCATCAGATTGAGGTACGGTCAATTTGTACACATCAAAAATGATTCATGGATCGTTTTCCTAAAGTATCAAAACAATCCAAACGCGTTTTCTTGGTATTCCGTATGTCAGTAGTGTTGTTTTCCAAAGTTTATCTCAATTTGAAACTGATATCAGACACTTTTAGCCATACCGGTCACACCGTGCGTCGATTGAGGTGAATTCTATTTGTACACATCAAAAATGACTCAGGAATCATTTTCCTAAAGTATCAAAACAATCCGAACGCGTTTTCTCAGTTTTCCGTATGCCACTTGTGTTGTTTTCTAAAGTTTATCTCAATTTGAAACTGATATCAGACACTTTTAGCCATACCAGTCACACCTTGCCTAGGATTGAGGTGAGGTCGATTATTCACGTCACAAATGACTAATGGATCATTCTCCTAAAGTATCAAAATAATCTGAATGCATTTTCTCGGTATTCCGTATGTCAGTAGTGTTGTTTTCAAAAGTTTATGTCAATTTGAAACTGATATCAGACACTATTAGCCATACCGGTCACACCGTGCATCGGATTGAGGTGAGTTTGATTCATACATGTCACAAATGACTCATGTATCGTTTTCCTAAAGTATAAAAACAATCCGAACGCATTTTATTGGTATTCCATATGTCATTAGTGTTGTTTTCTAAAGTTTATCTCAATTTGAAACTGATATCAGACACTTTTAGCCATACCGGTCACACCGTGCGTCGGATTGAGGTGCGGTCGATTCGTACACGTCAAAAATAACTAATGGATCGTTTTCCTAATGTATGAAAACAATATGAATGCATTTGATTGGTATTCCGTATGTTAGTAGGGTTGTTTTCGAAAGTTTATGTCAATTTGAAACTGATATCAGACACTATTAGCCATACCAGTCACATCGTGCATCAGATTTAGGTTCGGTCGATTCTTACACGTCACAAATGACTCATGGATCATTTTCATAAAGTTTCAAAACAATATGAACGAGTTTTCTCGGTATTTCGTATGTCATTAGTGTTGTTTTCTAAAGTTTATGTCATTTTCAAACTGATATCAGACACTTTTATCCATACCGGTCACATCGTGCATCATATTGAGGTGCAGTCAATTTTTACACGTCAAAAATGAATCAGGGATCATTTTACTAAAGTATCAAAACAATACGAACGCATTTTCTCGATATTCCATATGTCAGTAGTGTTGTTTTCCAAAGTTTATCTCAATTTGAAACTGATATCAGACACTTTTAGCCATACCGGTCACACCGTGCATCAGATTAGGGTGCGGTCGATTCGTACACGTCAAAAATGACTTAGGGATAGTTTTACTAAAGTATCAAAACAATCCGAACGCATTTGCTTGGTATTCCGTATGTCATTAGTGTTGTTTTCTAAATTTATCTCAATTTGAAACTGATATCAGACACTTTTAGCCATATCGGTCACACCGTGCATCGGATTGAGGTGCGGTCGATTCATACACGTCAAAAATGACTTATGGATCATTTTACTAAAGTATCAAAACAATCTGAACGCGTTTTCTTGGTATTCCGTATGTCATTAGTGTTGTTTTCTAAAGTTTATTTTCATTTTCAAACTGATATCAGACACTTTTATCCATACCGGTCACACCGTGCGTCGGATTGAGGCGTGGTCGATTCATACACGTGAAAAATGACTCAGGGATCATTTTCCTAAAGTATCAAAACAATCCAAAAGTGTTTGCTCGGTATTCCGTATGTCATTAGTGTTTCTTTCCAAAGTTTATCTCAATTTAAAACTGATATCAGACACTATTATCCATACCGGTCACACCGTGCGTCGGATTGAGGTGAGGTCAATTCGTACACATCAAAAATGACTCATGGATCATTTTCCTAAAGTTTCAAAACAATCCGAACGCGTTTTCTCGGTATTCCGTATGTCAGTAGTGTTGTTTTCTAAAGTTTATGTCATTTTCAAACTGATATCAAACACTTTTAGCCATACCGGTCACACCGTGTGTCGGATTGAGGTGCGGTCAATCCGTACATGTCCCAAATGACTCAGGGATCATTGTCCTAAAGTATAAAAACAATCCGAATGTGTTTTCTCAGTATTCCATATGTCAGTAGTGTTATTTTCCAAAGTTTATCTCAATTTGAAACTGATATCAGACACTTTTAGCCATACCGGTCACACCGTGCGTCAGATTGAGGTGCAATAGATTTTTAAACATCACAAATGACTCAGAGATCGTTTTCCTAAAGTTTCAAAACAATCTGAATGCGTTTGCTCAGTATTCCGTATGTCAGTAGTGTTGTTTTCTAAAGTTTATGTCATTTTCAAACTGATATCAGAAACTTTTAGCCATACAGGTCACACCGTGCATCGGATTGAGGTGCGGTCGATTCGTACATGTCACAAATGGCTCAGGGATCGTTTTAATAAAGTATCAAAACAATACTAATGCATTTTCTCTCTATTCTGTATGTCAGTAGTGTTGTTTTCCAAAGTTTATCCCAATTTGAAACTAATATCAGACACTTTTAGCCATACCGGTCACACTGTGTGTTAGATTAAGGTGCAGTCAATTCGTACACGTCACAAATGACTTAGGGATCGTTTTCCTAAAGTATCAAAACAATCCGAACACATTTTATTGGTATTCCGTATGTCATTAGTGTTGTTTTCTAAAGTTTATCTCAATTTGAAACTGATATCAGACACTTTTAGCCATACCGGTCACACCGTGCGTCAGATTGAGGTGCGGTTGATTCGTAAACATCACAAATGACTCATGGATCATTTTCCTAAAGTATCAAAACAATCCGAACACATTTTCTTGGTATTTCGTATGTCATTAGTGTTGTTTTCTAAAGTTTATCTCAATTTGAAATTGATATCAAAAACCTTTAGCCATACCGGTCACACCGTGCGTTGGATTGAGGTGCGGTCAATTCGTACACATCAAAAATGACTCATGGATCGTTGTCCTAAAGTATCAAAACAATCCTAATGCGTTTACTCATTATTCCGTATGTCATTAGTGCTATTTTCTAAAGTTTATCTCAATTTGAAACTGAAATCAGACACTTTTAGCCATACCGGTCCCACCATGCGTCGGATTGAGGTGAGGTCAATTCGTACACGTCACAAATGACTCAGGGATCGTTTTCCTAAATTATCAAAACAATACGAATGCGTTTACTCGGTTTTCCGTATGTCACTTGTGTTGTTTTCTAAAGTTATGTCAATTTCAAACTGAGTAGTAGGAATTCACTAATCTAAGGATATGAAACATAAGAAAGGGAGATCATAGATGCTCAATAAGTGTAAAGGGAGATATCAATGACCATATAAAGATAACATAAGTATTAGGAATTCACCTTCATTTTACTATTTGTTTACATTCTTCCATCAGGTACGCTGCCCATTCATTTCTAAACACATTTATTTCATATTCTGAATAGAAGTTTTTGGGAAAGTCATAGGAGAACTGAAAAAATATAAATACACAAAGGATTAATAATTATTTTAAATTAATTAGTAATTATTTTTAAAAATACCTCTTCAGGGATGCTAGTTTGTTCATGAAATATGATCTCTTTAATAAATTTAAAACCATAATAACCGGAGTCCTTGTCGTTTGTTTGTTTCGGACACTGCAGAAACATAGATAAAAATAAGTAATTTGTTTTGATATGTATTTGGATAGTGAAATATAATTATATATACCCAGATACTTCTCTATTTGTAGATCTTGTGAGCATTGTCGTCCTTACGCCCTGGATTTATTCCAGCCTTTAGACGATATTCATACACCGCCCTATCATAAAAAAATCCTCATTAAAAGATAATATAAATTATATAACTAGATATTTAGTTCTAAAATGTTGGATCAAGTGTATTACAAATTGAAAATTGCCATCATGTGTGGTCGGTTTGTTGGATATCCATGCAGTGAATTCAGAAAATAAATCTTTGGAGTATCCAAATTGACTGCAATGAGCATCCAATGATCCCTAAAAACACAAAAATAAATAAGTACTGATAGAAATGAAAATATAATTGATATGATTAAAATGTAGAGTTTTACCCCTACAACGTTGGTATTAAAAAGAGTCTGTCAGTATTAATTCTAATTTGAAACGTTCTGAGCAGATTTGACATTAATTCAGCTTAAAAATAAGAATCTATTTCTTCTCGTTGTGTAGAAATGGTGTGAGGACTAACGAGTCCAAATTTGTATTCATGGGAAAATACCTTCAATTGTTTTTCATATATATGCCTGTGAAAAATATGAGATGTATTTAGCCATAATTATCAAAGTATATTAGCTTATGTAAAATCAAATCATGAAAATATACCTCATGTATACATTTATAACTGAGGCACCTAGCCAGTCGTATGTGATGATCTTAGCAACATCGTCTGCACTAACGAAATCTAATGTTTCCTCTACATACATATCTTTTTCACAAACAATTTTATGACTCTTACCGCCTATAATTTTCTTATCCACATGAGCTTGCAATGATATTAAATGTGGATATAGAACGGGCGGGGTGAACGCGCTCTCAGTAGATCGTTTTGATCAGTTGGTTGATCCTTTGGAGATGCTCTTTCGTTTTAGCTCCTCCATTTTGTCCTTCTGTAATAACATTCATTGGTTCAACCATTTTATAATTTAATGTTAAAGGTTATTCTTGAAAAATGAATTGGAAATGAATACCTCCTGGTCGACATGTTTTTTTACAAGATTCGACGGCCATGCAACAAATGTTCCAACAGCTTTTTCCACCATATGAATGTCGTCATCATCATTTGGAATGGGTAGTTCGGATCTCGGCTCATGAGCTACGTTAATCGACACTTTGAGATGACCAGTTGGAAGTGGTCTAGAGTGTAGCGTGTCATTCTGCATATTGAACACCGTAGCCCTCACTACAAGGTGATGGGTGGGAGTTGACAGATATAAATCGAAGTCATTTTCACCCTGTAGAATATAATTACATGAAAGGTATCCGTGTCTATGTGATTCACATTTCACAGAAACGAATGTTAGAACATTTATTACCTCGGTTAAGTTAGGTCTTTGAGGGGAATGGCTCACCTCAAAGCTGGTGGGGGGGTGGGGCGAGATCTTCTCGCGCGGGTTGTTCTTGAGTTGTTTGTTCTCTTCGCCTCTCCTCCATCAAACTCATTAGCATCTCTCCCTGAGTTTGGAATAGTTCTTCAAGGGTAGATACTCTATGTCTCATTACATGCGATTATTTAGTTTGTTCATCCTCTTGTTTTTTTCCTGAAAATATGCATGGGGTGACACCCCAAAACCCACACCTTTGACGCGACCATACTGTTCTGGCTGTTTTAAGGCCGTTGAAAGTATGTCTGCATCCAGTGCGGGTGTTGTTGATTCCTGTGACTATGTCAAATAGAAAATATGGAAAAATAAATAATCATCATTATGTAATAGTGATTTAAAGGAAAACAAGTTTATATTATGTCACACTTACACATGTTTCCCACAATTTTTGTGTGTTTTCATCTACCAGTTTTCCCCTATTTATTAACACGAGCCTCCTTCTATAGCACATGGCGTGGAATGGAAGTGGCTTGGGATTTTTCTTCATCAATCTGCATATAAACAGAGAAAAATGGTTACAGTGTTGTTTTATGTCACATAAAATTATTACAGTACTTTTAAAATACGTACCAATTGTTTTTCAATTGAAGCGTACCCCAGCCTTGCTTTACGGTAGGGGTACGATGGTTTTGATACCCGTTCTTTATTTTCATCACTTAGTTGCTGTTTCATAAATAAAAACCTGTCAATCAACGTGATGAATACAAGCAACGTTACACAACATGTAACCAAACACAATGTACCTGAAAATTCTGTTCCGCACGACGGTGACAAAACACATCCCATGTTCATTGGGATATCAAGTGTGAATAAAGAGGAGGCGGGTGCGGGTTGATTTACCCTTCAACATCTTTCAGATGATGTTTCGTTAAAATGGTGCGAAATCCTCTATGAATCCTTCCTACCAGTCTTAAAACATATTCTTTGTGCGGAACATCTACTATAAATGCACTCTGCAAGAGATGATGAAGAGTTAGTCAATATTTCAGTATTTTATTTTATTTTATTTTAATAAATTAAATAGATGACATCGTGATGTTACCGTAATCTCTTCCCACATTAATATTTTCAACCTGCTGACAACATGGTGCCACGCCTCTACATCAATCGGCGCGCGTTGTCGAGTGACGATTCCAATGTAGCTACTAAACATGGATTTTTTGGGGTTTACATGCTTGCCTCGTTTATTCCATCCCACCTCATATTTGATGCCTTTTGCTTTTGCCTTAAGGATTTTGGCTAAAACTGTCAAACTATGACACACCTGTTTTTTTTGTGTCGCTGGGGTTTCATCGCCTACCATTTCCTCGGTTTATGCATCATCATTATGTTTCTCCGAAGCGCTAGCATCAGCATTAGGACCAGCTGTAACAGGTTGAGAGACCTGTTGTACCTCAACAGTGGGACCAGCTGCAATAGGTTTAGAGACCTGTTGTCTCTCAGCAGTGGGACCAGCTGCAACAAGTTGAGAGACCTGTTGTGTCTCGGGATTGGGTGTATCAGCAGGTGAAGAAGTCATTATCTGCAGAACTGGTTTAACATTTAATTTAGATCACATAAAAGCAGTAGCGAACAAATAATAACATAATGTAACACAATCTATATTACAATAAAAAAAATAACCTGATTATTGTGCTCTTTTTTTTAAAGGATGAAGGGATTTAACCCCTCTATCAACTATCCATATCCTTTCATTGTGGTCTCCTATGACATATAAAATGTCATTTACATTGGTACCACTATGAAATGATTACGAATTCCCAATGAAAGGGTCATCTTCCGTTGAATTTTCATCCGAACCTTCAGTTGTTTTGGTCAATAACAGAACGATTGACCAGTTTCGGTTTGCGGGATCTGAAACATAAAATACTTGCACTGCCTGTGATGCCATTATAAACGGTTCGTCTTTCTCCCCTTCCTTACTGAAATCAACTTTCATGAATCCCAAATCATCTATTTTAACAGTACTCCTGTTATCAACCCACCTGCATTGAAATATTGGAACTTGAAATTCCGTATAATCCAACTCCAATATTTGTTTGATGATGCAAAAGTATGACATATTCACATAAATTGGATTTCTGTCCTTAGCACCAGAAACATGCATCGCTTCAGCCACAAGTGTGACCCCACTATTCTGCATGGTACTATCTTCATCATGTTCATTAGTATAAAATGTATAACCATTAACTACATAAGCATGGTAAGATAATGCATACACACTTGGTCCTCCGGCTAGCCATCGAAGTCATTCCAAAATTGACTCTGGATTTTCATCTGAATTCTTAAAAATATGATCTCAAAACCATCCTATAAACTGTCGATTATGTGTATCTGATATCCATTTTTCAGCCCTAGATGGATTCAAATGCCTAAGAATTTCTTTGTGGATTTCAATATATGGGTCAACGTCGAAACTGTTATGCAAATCATAATGGTGGTCCTGCTCCCGATCTGTAATATTGATTGTGACAACCTGTCTTCCAGAAATTTATTCACCCTCAATCCGCCCAGTGTGACGAGATTTCGGTAAGCCAATGCTTTCCACACCAAACAAGTATTCGGTACAGAATTAAACGGCTTCCTCAACAATATATCGCTCTGCAATACAACCCTATGGCCGACTTCGATTTTTGACATACCCTTTCAAAATCTTCATATACTGTTCAATGGGGTACATCCATCTTTAATGTACAAGACCACATAGTCGAATCTCTCTCACCAAGTGGACCATCAAATGAACCATAATATAAAAAAATGAAGGCAGTAAGAACATTTCTAATTCACATAATATGACGGAAATTTATTTTTCCATAACTGGAAATTTCGCCGGGTCTATAACTTTGCTGCATATAGCTTTGAGGAAGAAAAAAAATTTCGTTAATGTATGGCAGACATTCTTGGGAAAAATGCAACGCAAAGCAATTGGAATGAGATCTTGCATCAAAACATGACAGTCATGTGATTTCAGACATTTTAACTTCAAGTCTCTCATTGACACGAGGTTACTGATATTTGAAGAATACCCCTATGGAACCTTTACGCCATTCAAGAAGTTGCAAAACTGACATCTCTCATGCCTGGAAAGAGTGTAAGCAGCAGGAGGAAGAAATGCTCGTTTTTCACCCTTCACTAGTGCTAACTCTTCTCGTATTCCCATCCTAACCATGTCCAACCTAGCCTTAATTCCATCTTTTGTTTTTCCATATGTATTTAGCAACATGCCGATAACATTATCAATTTTTTTCTGCATGCATAACATCAAGAAAATGTCTTACATACAGACAATTCTAGTATTGTAATTCAAAAAAAAAACTGATCTCTTTTTCCAACCGATTTTCATAAGGTTTTTCGAAGCCGGTTTACCAAAAGTAGTGTCCATATTTTTAACTTTCTCAAACAATTGATTGCCTGTTAGTGGAGACGGTGCTGTATGTTCTTATGAACTTCCATCAAATGATGTCGTCTAAGAACGGTACTTTTGTCGTCGCGGTAGAAATCTGCGATGTCCTAGAAACATGGTTTTTGATTAATGTTTCAACCTAATTGATTGTGTACCTTCTTCGCAAACGGGACAGCCTTGAGTTCCTTTAATGATATATCCTCACAAATTTCGATAAACAGGGAAGTCATTTATCGTCCCGTACAACATGAATCTCAAAGTGAAATCTATCTTTCTATAAGCATCATACAATGTAATACCTGAATACCACAATAATTTCAAATATTCGATCAATGGAGCTAAATAAACATCAATATCATTACCCATTTGTTTTGGTCCTAATATAAGCATAGATAACATGATTTATTTTCATTTCATGAATAACCACGGTGGTAAGTTATAATTTATCAACATAACAGGCCATGTACTGTGACTGTTGCTTTGAAAACCAAAAGGATTCACTCCATCTGTAGATAACACAAGACGAAGGTTTCTCAACTCATTTCCAAATTTAGGATACTCATGATCGATTCTCTTCCACTGAGGAGAGTCTTCCGGGTGACGTAGTATCCCATCTTTAATTCTTATATCTGCATGCCATGTTAATTGTTTTATAGTCTCCTCACTTCCATATAGGCGTCTAAACCTTGGAATGATTGGAAAGTACCATAAAACTTTAGTAGGAATGGATTAATCTTTCTTGTATCAAGAAGCACCACACTTTGGATATTCTTTAAGTGATTTTTGGTCCTTGCGAAATAGTATACAGTCATTTGGGCAGGCGTGTATTCTTTCAGAGATCATACCCATAGAGCGTAGTATTCATTTGGCATCGTATGTTCGGCTCGGGAGCTCATTGTCTTCTGGGAGAATTTCATTCATGAGAGCAAGTAGTTTCGTAAAACTGTCGTCACTCGACCCGTTGTCTACTTTAAAATTATACAGCTTCAGTACGGCTGACAATGCTGTATATTTAGTGCAACCAGCATACAATGGCGTCTTTGCACAACTTTTTAACTTCTAAAACAATTTTGGGAAATCACGAAGTTCATCTTCGACAGTCCTTGTCACTTCCTCAATACGATCTTCATCATCATTCACATATGTAATCACATCCTCTATACTATCATCTTTATTGTTCATGTTTGTAATCATATCAGATGATCCATAAAATGCAGTGTCATCCCAGTCACAACCTACATTCGTTGTTTCCCCGTGTTTATTCCAACATGTATAACTGTGATCTATTCCATGATAGATCAAGTGTTCTTCCAACTCCTATGGACTAATTTGTTTTGAATAACAACAGTGTAAACACGGACAAAGGATTTGAGAAGAGTCACATGCATGATCTTTTGCAAACTTGATAAACTCTTTCATGCCTTCTTCATACTCTTTTGTCAACCGATTGGCATTCATCCATTCTTTATTTATATTCATCCTATTTGAAATCCATAGGATGATTATATAGGTTAGGGGAGAAGGAATATGAGTATAATTTATATAAAAAACCAGATACTTCAAAAATGGTAGGGGGCATGCTCATTAATAGCAAATCTTGGGTGGTTCTTGGGATTCATCCAATATCTTCCTCTCTTCGATCACCCTTGATGAGGGGTGGTTCTTGGGAGTTTTTATAGTTTGTTAGTGAGTTTTCCCATCATAATTCCTCCATTAATAATATCCATTATTTTACTATGATTTGGGATGATTTTAACTAGGATTTGTGTGATGATTTCACTATATCATCTTCAAATCAATTCAGATGATGTGAATTTTGATTGTATTGGCTAGAGGTTATCCTTGTATGATGAACACACCATGTTTTGTGAGGTAGGTGGACCCTATAATACAAAACCATGTTCTAATTTTTGAATGATTGTGCATTCATGCATGAGTATATGTGTTCCAGTGAAAGGGATAAAAATCAAGAGCAACCAAGGTAAATAAATAAGGTGTTTTTGAGAGATAGAGTGAGGGTTCTATTGAATGTTTGTGATTTTGTGATCATCCAGAGATTATGTCTCCATGGATTAGTTGTGTTTATGAAATTATCGGGTTTGGTATGAGTTTTGTATAGCCTAGTTTGGTTTTCTAAGGCTATTTTATTAGAGTCTTAGGCCTAAAGAAGATGGATCATATAGTTATATATATCACGTATGATGAGGAACACCCTCTTAAGGATATATAAGAGTCATGGTGTGATAATATGATGTGAGATATAGAAATGGGGATATATATAAACCAAATAGAGCACACAACAAAACCCTGAGGATCCATAAGCATAGAACATAAAGAATACATAAACATGATCCATATACAATGTCAACTGAACAAAAAAGAAACTAAAAATAGAGATATAATAAATTAGAACCCGACCAGATATCTTCGTGACCTTTGGGTTACCACTAACTATAAGACCAACCCGCTTTAAAGGAAACCTAAACAGAAAACCCAAACCTAAAAATAACTTGGGTCTACTGATGCCGAGTGTCACAAGTAGGGTGTGATCATAAAACAACTTAGTAGGTAAGCACCACAGAATCCATACATTACCTTTCCTGAAATAATACAAAAACACTAGTTTGAAATACATTTATAAAATAGGTTTTTATCATTTAAATAACCAACACATATTTTTTAGAAAATCCATTTTCAAAACAAATCACGACTTCTATTTTTAAAATAGATATCTAGTTTAAGAAATGAATTCAAAATTAAATATAAGAATAAAAACAAGGTGATCACATAGCCATGATGAAATTAATTGAAACAATAAAAGTAGAAAAATACTGGAAAACTATATAACCAAAGTGTATAAAAATAAAGAAGAACATATAGATAGGTAATCATTAGAATTACCTAAACATACCTAGAAGAAATCCCTAGACTTACTAGGTTCAGACTCACCTGCCGACATATGGTGTACCTCTATAGAGAACAACCAACATTGATGCTCCATTATAGTAGTATACTAGAGAATGAAGAGACCATCACATGCATGATATAAACCAATAACACACAAGTGCCAACCAGGACTATACATCACATGAGTTTCAAAACCAATTTCCAAAACACCACAAAATCACAATAGATCTTTAAAATTTACAAATCAAATTCCATTTTCAAAACCAAGGGGAAAACACCATGTAATCTCTGAAGATTCCAAACAGGCCTTTATTCAATTTAGAAACCAAACCACACCTCAAGAAGCCAAACATAATTAATCTCAATATTGACAATAAATGCAAACATAATTAATTCATGCAAATTAAATTTTACTAACCTTAAGTAGGAGGACCCGGTGGAGGAGGAGAAGGAGGCATCGACAACAGAGGCACCGGAGGCAGCGTAGGTAGTGCGAAGGCAGCGCGAAGTCATGGTAGAGGCACCGGAGGCAGCGAAAGCAGCTCGGAGGTAGCGGAGGAGGATGAGGAGGAGGAGGAGGAGGAGGAGTCCACGGTGGAGGACCTGCGGTGGATAGGAGGAAACGGAGTAGGCGGAGGAGGAAGAGGAGGAGGAGGCGCCGGTGGAGGAGGAGGAGGACGAGGCCGCGGTGGAGGAGGTGCTAGTGGAGGAGGAGGAGGACGAGGCCGCGATGGAGGAGGAGGAGCAGGTGCAGAGGAGGAGGAAAAGGTGGTAGCCAGAGGAGGAGGAGGCAGCGACCGGAGGAGGAGGAGAAGGAGGAGGTGGTGGCCGCGGCGGAGGAGGAGGAGAAGGAGGCGATGACAACGATGGAAACAGCAGCAGCGACACAGAGGAGGGCTTCCGCGAGAGCTTGACAGGGTGCGAGGAGGAGGAAGAGGACCCGCGGGATTTTATCAATCCCGCATGGACCTTTATCAGCGCTTTTGTAGCGCTGATAAAGAGTGACTTTATCAACACTTTTTATTTTAGCGCTGATAAAGACACTCTTTATCAGTTCTTATTTAGCGCTGATAAATACATAGTTTATCAGCACTAATAAAAGCGCTGATAAATGTATCAATTTAAGAGTTTCTTTATATTATTATATATTTATTTAACTCTAAATATATATATCTCTATTTATACTTATAAAATTATTTGAAAGGTATATTTATATATATATCATTGAAAATATAATAAAATATATATTTATTTTTTAAATATAATTTAATTTTAATTATAAGTGTACATTTTTTATAACATATATATTATATGGGTAACATAATGAATTATAATATCTATAAATGAACATTATTCAATATGCACATATATATACGCATGTATGATATATTCATTGGAAAACACATATATATACACGCATGTATGATATTCATTGACCCCAATTCATTGGAAAACACATATATATATTCAATAATTTCAATTATAGTACATATATATTAGAACACATTATATATTTATAAATAAAACAAATACATTAAATATAAAGAAATATAAGAAATATATATTAAATATAATGAATTGATAAATCTAATAAATATAATGAATTAATAAATCTAATAAATTAATATATCATGACTTAATAAATCTATAATAAATATATAATTAATTAATAAATCTAATAAATATATTTATTATTAATCTTATATTTATTTAATTATATATATATGTATATAATTATTTAATTATATATATAAATACGTAGTTTATCAGTGCTAATAAAAGCGCTGAAAAATGTATAAATTTAAGAATTTCTTTATATTATTATATATTTATTTAACTCTAAATATTTATATCTCTATTTATACTTATAAAATTATTTGAAAGATATATTTATATATATATCATTGAAAATATAATAAAATATATATTTATTTTTTAAATATAATTTAATTTTAAGTGTATATTTAATTAATATATATATATATATTATATATGGGTAACATAATGAATTATAATCTATAAATGAACATTATTCAATATGCACATATATATACGCATGTATGATATATTCATTGACCCCAATTCATTGGAAACACATATATATTCAATAATTTCAATTATACATATATATTAGAACACATTATATATTTATAAATAAAACAAATACATTAAATATAAAGAAATATAATAAATATATATTAAATATAATGAATTAATAAATCTAATAAATATACAATGAATTAATAATTCTAATAAATATATAATGAAATAATAAATCTAATAAATATATATTGAATTAATAAATCTAATAAATATATTTAGTATTAATCTTATAATTATTTAATATATATATATATATATTTAGTTATAACATGTGTTTTTTATTTAATGTATACAATAAATATTATCAGCGCTAAGAAAAGCGCTGATAAAGGGATATTTAAAGTGCTGATAAATGTTCCCTTTATCAACGTTTTTTTTAGCGCTGATAAAGGCCTACCCCTTTATCAGCGCTTTTCCGTTAGCGCTGATAAAGGCAAGCGCATGCCTTTCCCAGTTTTGTGGTAGTGATTAGTAAATGCTTGGTTATGTTTTATATATAAAGGTATATTTCAGGAGTGACTATATTATAGTGCATGGGTCTAAAAACAATAAAAGGAAGATTAAAAATTTCTAGTGTAGATCTAGGAAAGGGTTTGTGTATGTCTTATATGTGTGATGGTTTTTCATCAAGCCCTGATAATACAACATGCTTATAAGGTGACATTTCTCTATTTAAGTGGGTTCATATTCTAGGGGATAATCATGATCCATGTTCCCCTTATATGTACAATACAGTCATGGATTATACCAATGGTGACCATTGTATTGGTATATTAGGGGTATATACTTGATTCATAGTGACAATGGTATTGGTATGTTTGGGTCACAAAATAGATCCATGGTTCCAAATGTTGTGGTATGTTAGGAGACAAGAAAGGATCCATGGTGACTGAGGTGTCTGTATTTTAGGTGTCTAGATAAGATCCATGGTGCTCAAGGTATGGGTTTTTAGATTCCTAAATAGGATCCATGGTTCATGTGTATCCGTTTCTTATCAGCCCATATCATATGCATAGTTCCCAAGGTTTGGGTATGTTTGGGTTTCAGAAAATATCTGTGATGTATGTGGTATGGTTTTATTAGGAGATAAGATTGTTTTTTTGGAACCCATGGTTTAATGTATTGATTCTAACTAAATATAGTGTTATTTTTTTATTTTATTAGTTACCATACAATAATCTTACTTTATTTCTTTCATAATGTGTGTTGTTTATTTATTTTCATTCATATAGATAAACCTAGTATATTATGATTTATATTAGGTTCCCCATTATTATTGTCCTACTAATATTTTATCATTCAACCTACACAAGATCATTAGTGTATGTATGGACCTTATATAAGATTAATGATTCTTACCACATATTATAAGTGATCATACAAGAGTATGTTGATGGTATTATGTATAAAATGCCTAGGTGGGCCTTGGATACCCTATTCTAAGTCATCCAGACTATTACCATGACCCTCACTTATATCATATCTCCCCTTGGAGATCTCTTAATCCAATTATAAGGAGGAAATAATCTATTTCACACTTCACCAATCCCTATATGGAATATCCTACCCATCACACAGACCATGACTCTTATATATCCTTAAGAGGGTGTTCTCCATCATACGTGATATATAAAAATATATTATCCATCTTCTTTAGGCCTAATACTCTAATACCTACTCAAATAGCCTTATAAAACCTAACTAGGCTATAAAAATCTCATACCAAACCCGATCCTCTCATAAACACAACTAGAAACCTCACCTCCATGGAGACATAATCTCTGGATGATCACAAAATCACAAACATTCAATAGAACCCTCACTCTATCTCTTGGTGGATCAAAAACACCCTATTTATTTACCTAGGTTGCTCCTGATTTCTATCCCTTTCACCAGAACACATATACTCATGAATGAATGTGCAATCATGCATAAATTGGAACATGGTTTTGAATTATAGGGTCCACCTACCTCAAAAAATGGAGTAGCCCTCTCACCAAGATCAACTCATCCTCAACAAAGACTATACATGCCTTATATAATCTTGTACCAATGATTGAGACCCAATCTCAAGGTACAATTCCCAAATATTTAATTATAAAAAATTATAATTAATTATTCACCTTAATATAATTAGGAATAATCTTTTAAAAACTCACTGGGAAACACAACACCACCTAAACCATGAAAAACATGGTGCGTTCATCATACAAGGATAACCTCTATCCAATAAAGAAAAAATCTACATCATCTGAATTGATTTGAAGATGATATAGTGAAATTATCACACAAATATTAGTTAAAATCATCCCAAATCATAGGGAAATAAAGGATAACAGTAATGGAGGAAGTATGAGGGAAGAACTCACTAACGCACAATAAAAACCTCCCAAGAACCACCCCTCATCAGGGGGGATCAAAGAGAGGAAGAGAATGGATGAATCCCAAGAACCACCCAGGATTTTCTATTAATGAGTACACCCCCACCATTTTTGAATTATCTAGTTTTTTATCTAAATTATACTCATATTCCTTCTCCCCTAACCTATATACTCATCATTTGGATTTAAAATAGGATGAATATAAATAAATAATGGATGAATGCCAATCAGTTGACAAAAGAGTATGAAGAAGGCGTGAAAGAGTTTATCAAGTTTGAAAAAGATCATGCATATGACCCTTCTCAAATCCTTTGTCCATGTTTATGCTGTTTTTATTCAAAAAAAATTAGTCTAGAGGAGTTGGAAGAACACTTGATCTGTCATGGAATAGATCAGAGTTATACATGTTGGAATAAACAAGGGGAAACAACGAATGTAGGTAGTGGCTGAGATAACACTACGTTTTATGGATCATCTGATATGATTACAAGTATTAAAAATTAAGATGATCGTATAGAGGATGTGATTAAAGATGTTAATGATGATGAAGATCGTATTGAGGAAATGACAAGGACCGTCGAAGATGAATTTTGTGATTTCCCAAAATTGTTTGAGAAGTTAAAAAGTTGTGCAAAGACGCCATTGTATGCTAGTTGCACTAAATATACAGCACTGTCAGCTGTACTTAAGCTGTATAATTTGAAATCAGACAACGGGTGGAGTGACGCCAGTTTTACAGAACTACTTGCTCTCTTGAATGACATACTCCCAGAAGATAATGAGCTCCTGATCCAAACATACGATGCCAAATCAATGCTACGATCGATGAGTATGATCTCTGAAAGAATACATGCCTACCTGAATGACTGTATACTATTTCTCAAGGACCACAAATCACTTAAAGAATTCCCAAATTGTGGTTATTCTCAATACAAGAAAGATGAATCCAGTCCTACTAAATTTGTATGGTACTTTCCAATCATTCCAAGGTTTAGGTGCCTATATGGAAGTGAGGAGACTGCAGGAAAATTGACATGGCATGAAAATAAAAGAATTAAAGATGGGATACTACGTCACCCGGTAGACTCTCCTCAATGGGAGAGAATTTATCATGAGTATCTTGAATTTGGAAATGAGTCGAGAAACCTTTATCTTGCGTTATCTATAGATGGAGTGAATCCTTTAGGTTTTCAAAGAAACAGTCACAATACATGGCTGGTTATGTTGGTAAATTATAACTTACCACCATGGTTATGCATGAAACAAAAATAAATCATGTTATCTATGCTTATATCAGGACCAAAACAATCGAATAATGATATTGATGTTTATTTTTGATCCATTGATCGAAGATTTGAAATTATTATAGGATTCAGGTGTTACATTGTATGATGCTTATAAAAAGGATTATTTCACTTTGAGATCCATGTTGTATGAGACGATAAATGACTTCCCTGTTTATGGAAATTTGTCAGGATATAGCATTAAAGGAGCTTAAGGGTGTCCCATTTGCGAACAAGGTACACAATCAATTAGTTTGAAAAATTCATCAAAAACCATGTTTCTAGGACATCACAGATTTCTACCATGACGACATAAGTACCGATATTGGATGACATCATTCGATGGAAGTTCAGAAGAACGTACAACACTTTCTCTACTAACAGGCGATCAATTGTTTGAGAAAGTTAAAAATGTGGACACTATTTTTGGTAAACCGGCTTAAAAAAACCTTACTAAAATTGGTTGGAAAAAGAGATCAGTTTTTTTTTGAATTACCATACTGGAATTGTCTGTATGTGAGACATTTTCTTGATGTTATGCATGTAGAAAAAAATTTATTTGATAGTTTCATCAACACGTTGCTAAATACACCTGGAAAAACAAAATATGGAATTAAGGATAGGTTGGACATGGTTGAGATGAGAATATGAGAAGAGTTGGCACCAGTGAAGGGTGAAAAATGAACATTTCTTCCTCCTGCTGCTTACACTCTTTCCAGGAAGGAGAGATATCAGTTTTGCAACTTATTGAATGATGTAAAGGTTCCAGAGGGGTATTCGTCAAATATCATGAACCTCGTGTCAATGAGCGATTTGAAGTTAAAAGGTCTGAAATCACATGAATACCATGTTTTGATGCAAGATCTCATTCCTATTGCTTTATGTTGCATTTTCCCCAAGAATGTCCACCATACATTAATGAAACTATGTTTTTTCTTCAAATCTATATGCAACAAAGTTATAGACCCGGCAAAATTGCCAACTATGGAAAGAGAAATTTCCGTCATATTATGTGAATTATAAATGTTCCTCCTCCCTTCATTTTTTGATATGATGGTTCATTTGATGGTCCACTTGGTGAGAGATATTTAACTATGTGGTCCTGTACATTACATATGGATGTACCCCATTGAATGGTATATGAAGATTTTGAAAGGGTATGTCAAAAATCGAAGTCGGCCAGAGGGTTGTATTGTGGAGTGATATATTGTTGAGGAAGCCGTAGAATTCTATACCGAATACCTGTATGGTGTGAAAAGCATTGGCCTACCGAAATCTCGTCACACTGGGCAGCTTGAGGGTAAAGGAATTTCTGGAAGAAAGGTTGTCACAATCAATATTACAGATCGGGGGTAGGCCCACCTTTATGTTTTGCATAACAGTTTCGACATTGACCCATATGTTGAAACCCACAAAGAAATTATTAGGCATTTGAATCCATCTAGGGCTGAAAATTGGATATCAGATACGCATAATCGAAATTTTATAGGATGGTTTCAAGACCATATTTTTAAGAAGTCAGATGAAAATATAGATTCAATTTCAAACCGACTTCGATGGCTAGCCGGAGGACCAAGTGTGTATGTATTATCTTATAATGGTTATGTAGTTAATGGTTATACATTTTATACTAATGAATATGATGAAGACCGTACCATGAAGAATAGTGGGGTTACAATTATGGCTGAAGCGATTCATGTTTCCGGTGCTGAGGACATAAATCCAATTTATGCAAATATGTCATACTTCAGCATCATCAAACAAATATGGGAGTTGAATTATACAGAATTCCAAGTTCCGATTTTTCAATGCATGTGGGTTGATAACAGGAGTGCTGTTAAAATAGATGAATTGGGATTCGTGAAAGTTGATTTCAGTAAGGAAGGAGAGAAAGACGAACCGTTTATAATGGCATCACAGGCAGTGCAAGTATTTTATGTTCCAGATCCTGCAAACCGAAACTGGTCAATTGTTCTGTTATCGACCAAAACAACTGAAGGGTTAGATGAAAATTCAATGGAGAATGACCCTTTAATTGGGACTTCACAATCATTTCGCAGTGGTCCCTATGTAGACGACATTTTTTATGTCATAGGAGACCACAATAAAGGGATATGGATAGTCTATAGAGGGGTAAAATCCCTTCACCCTTTAAAAAAACAGAGTTAAATAATCAGGTTATTTTTTTATTGTAATATATATTGTGTTACATTATGTTATTATCTGTTCAATTCTGCTTTTATGTGATCTAAATTAAATGTTAAACCACTTCTAAAGATAATGACTTCTGTACCTGTTGATGCACCCAATCCCGAGACACAACAGGTTTCTCAACCTGTTGCAGCTGGTCCCACTACTGAGGTACAATAGGTCTCTCAACCTGTTGCAGATGGTCCCACTACTAAGGTACAACAGGTTTCTCAATCTGTTGTTGCTGGTCCCACTGCTGAGGTACAACAGGTTTCTCAACCTGTTGTTGCTGGTCCCAGTGCTGATGCTAGCGCTTCAGATGAACATAATGATGATTGAGAAACCGAGGAAATGGTAGGTAATGAAACCCCAGTGACACAAAAAAAGGTGCGCCGTATTTTGAAAATTTTAGCCAAAATCCTTAAAGAAAAATCAAAATTCATAAAATATGAGGTGGGATGGAATAAGCGAGGCCATCATGTAAACCCCAAAAAATCCATGTTTAGTAGCTACATTGGAATCGTCACTCAGCAACGCGTGCTGATTGATATAGAGTCATTGCACCATGTTTTCAGCGGGCTGAAAACATTAATGTGGGAATAGATTATGGTAACATTACGATATCATTTATTTAATTTACTAAAATAAAATAAAATAAAATACTGAAATATTGACTAACTCTACATCATCTCTTGTAGAGTGCATTTATAGTAGATGTCGCGCACAAAGAATATGTATTAAGACTGGCAGGAAGGGTTCATAGGGGCTTTCACACCATTTTAACAAAATGTCATCTGAAAGATACTGAAGGGAAAATCAAGCCACACCCAACTCCTCTTTACGCACACTTGATATCCCAAAGAGCATGGGATGTGTTTTTCAACCTTCGTGCAGAGCAGACTTTTCAGGTATATTGTGTTTGGTAACACGTTGTTTAACGTTGCTTGTATTCATCACTTTGATTGACAGTTTTTTATTTATAAAATAACAATTGAGTGCTGAAAATAAAGAACGGGCATCAAAACCAGCGTACCACTACCGTAAAGAAAAGATGGGGTACACTTCAATTGAAAAACAATTTGTATGCATTTTAAAAGTACTGTAATACTTTTATGTGACATAAAACAACATTGTAACCATGTTTCTCTATTTATATACTGATTGATGAATCTAAATCCCAAGCCACTTCCATCCCACACCATGTGCTATGGAACGAGGATCGTGTTAATAAAGAGGGGAAACTGGTAGATGAAAACACACAAAAGTGTGGGAAACATGTGTAAGTATGACATAATATAAATTTGTTTTGCTTTAAATCACTATTACATCACGATGATTAATTATTTTCCCATATTTTCTATTTGACATAGTCACAGGAATCAACCACACCCGCACCAGATGCGGACATACTTTCAACGGCCTTGAAACAACCAGAACAATATGGACGCGTCATAGGTGTGGGTTTTGGGGTGACACCCCGGGCATATTTTCAGAAAAAAACAAGAGGAGGAACAAAATAAATAAATTAAAATGATGAGAGTTAGACTAGATAACCTTGAAGAAAAATTCCAAATTCAGGGAGAGTTGATATAAACTTTGATGGGGGAGAGGCGAAGAGAAGAAACAACACATGAACAACCCGCCCCACCCCCCACCAGCTTTGAGGCGAGCCATTCCCCTCAAAGACCTGACTGAACTGAGGTAATCAATATTCTAATATTTTTTTCTGTGAAATGTGAATCACATAGACACTGATACCTTTCTTGTAATGATATTCTACAAGGTGAAAATGACTGTGATTTATATCTGTCAACTCCCACCCATCGCCTTGTAGCGAGGGCTACAATGTTCAATATGAAAAATGACACGCTACACTCCAGACCACTTCCAACCGGTCATGTCAAAGTGTCAATTAACGTAGCTCATGAGCCGAGTGACAAGATACCCATTCTAAATGACGATGAAGACATTCATACGGTGGAAAAATCTATTGGAACATTTGTTGCATGGCCGTCGAATCTTGTAAAAAAACATATCGACCAGGAGGTATTCATTTCCAATTCATTTTTCAAGCAGAACCTTTAACATTTAATTAGAAAAGGGCTGAACCGATGAATGTTATTACAGAAGGACAAAAGGAAGGAGCTAAAATCAAATAACGACTCAAAAGGATCAACCAACCGATCAAAACGATCTACTGAGGGCACCTTCACCCCACCCATTCTATATCCACATTTAATATCATTGCAAGCTCATGTGGATACGAGAATGAAAGGAGGAAATAATCACACAATTGTTTGTGAAAAATATATGTATGGAGAGGAAAAATTAGATTTTGTTAGTGCTAACGCTGTAGCTGAAATCATCACATACGACTGGCTAGGCGCCTCAGTTATAAATGTATACATGAGGTATGTTTTCATGATTTGATTTTACAGAAGCTGATATACTATGATAATTATGGCTAAATACATTTCATATTTTTCACAGGCATATATATGAAAAAAAATTGAAGGGATTTTCCCGTGAATAAAAATTTGGACTCGTTAGTCCTCAAACCATGTCTATACAACAAAAAGAAATAGATTCTGATTTTCAGGCTGAATTAATGTCAAACTTGCTCATAACGTTTCAATGCAAAATTACGACTGAAATGCTCTTTTTAATACCAACATTTCAGGGGTAAAACTCTACATTTTAATCATATCAATTATATTTTCATTTATATCATTACTTATTCCTTTTTATGTTTTTAGGCAGCATTGGATGCTCATTGTAGTCAATTTGGATACTCCAAAGATTTATTTTCTGGATTCACTACATGGATATCCAACAAACCGACTACACATGATGGTGGTTGTCAATTTGTAATACACTAGATCTAACATTTTAGAACTAAATATCTAGTTATATAATTTATATTATCTTTTAATGAGGATTCTGTTATGATAGGGTAGTGTATGAATATCGTCTAAAGGCTAGAATGAATCCAGGGTCTAAGGACGACAAGGCGCACGAGATCTACAAATGGACAAGTATCAGGGTATATATAATTATACTGCACTATCCAAATACATATCAAAATAGATTACTTATTTTTCTCGATGTTTATACATTGTCTGAAACAAACAAACGGAAAGGACTGCGGTTATTATGTTTGTAAATTTATGAAAGAGATCATATTTCATGAACAAACTAGCATCCCTGAAGAGGTATTTTTGAAAATAATTACTTTTTAATTTAAAATATTTATTAATCCTTTGTTTATTTATATTTTTTTAGTACTACTATGACTGTCGCAAAAACTCCTATTCACAAGATGATATAGATGTGTTTAGAAACAAATGGGCAGCGTACCTGATGGAAGAATGTAAACAAATAGAATAATGAAGGTGAATTCCTACTACTTATGTTATCTTTATATGATCATTGATATCTTCCTTTTTTACACTTATTGAACATCTATGATCACCCTTTCTTATATTTTATATCCTTAGATTATGAAAAATGGTTTTATAAATGATTTGAGTTTTCAGTAAAGAATAACTTAATGAGAGAATCTTATGAACTACTGACATACGAAAAACTGAGAAAACGCGTTCAGATTGTTTTGTTACTTTAGGAAAACAATTCATGAGTTATTTGTGATGTGTATGAATTGACCTCACCTAAATCCGATGCATGGTGTGACCGGTATGGCTAAAAGTGTCTGATATCAGTTTGAAATTGACATTAACTTTAGAAAACAATACTACTGACATACGAAATACCGATCAAATGAACTCGGATTGTTTTGATACTTTAGGACAACGATCCATGAGTCATTTTTGATGTGTAAAAATCAACCACACCTCAATCTGATGCACGGTGTGACTGGTATGGCTAAAAGTGTCTGATATCAGTTTCAAATTGACATAAACTTTAGAAAACAATACTACTGACATACGGAATACCGAGCAAACACGTTCGGATTGTTTTGATACTTTTGGAAAACGACCCATGAGTCATTTTTGACATGTATGAATTGACCGCACCTCAATACGATGCACGGTGTGACTGGTATGTCTAAAAGTGTCTGATATCAGTTTCAAATTGACATAAACTTTAGAAAACAACACAAGTGACATACGGAAAACCGAGAAAATTCTTTCAGATTGTTTTTATACTTTAGGAAAACGATCCATGAGTCATTTTTGATGTGTACGAATCAACTACACCTCAATCCGATGCACGGTGTGACTGGTATGGCTAAAAGTGTCTGATATCAGTTTCAAATTGACATTAAATTTAGAAAACAACACTACTGACATATGGAATACCGAGAAAATACATTTGGATTGTTTCGATACTTTAGGAAAATTATCCATGAGTCATTTTTGACGTGTACAAATCGAATGCACCTCAATCCGATGCACAGTGTGATTGGTATGGCTAAAAGTGTCTGATATCAGTTTGAAATTGACATAAACTTTAGAAAACAACACAAGTGACATACAGAAAACTGATCAAACGCGTTTGTATTGTTTTGATACTTTAGAACAATGATCCATGAGTCATTTGTGATGTTTAAGAATTGACCCCACCTCAATACGACACACAGTGTGACCTGTATGGCTAAAAGTGTCTGATATCAGTTTGAAATTGACATTAACTTTAGAAAATAACACAAGTGACATATAGAATGCTAATAAAACACATTCATATTGTTTTGATACTTTAGGAAAACGATCCATGAGTCATTTTTGAGGTGTAGGAATTGACAGTACCTCAATCTGACGCACGGTGTGACCGGTATGGCTAAAAGTGTCTGATATCAGTTTCAAATTGACATTAACTTTAGAAAACAACATAAATGACATATGAAAAACTGAGCAAACACATTCATATTGTTTTGATACTTTAGGAAAATGATCCATGAGTCATTTGTGACATGTACAAATCGACCTCATATCAATCCGATGCATGATGTGACCGTTATGGCTAAAAGTGTCTGATATCAGTTTCAAATTGACATAAACTTTAGAAAACAACACAAGTGACATACGACAAACTGAGAAAACGCGTTTGGATTGTTTTGATACTTTAGGAAAATGATCCATGAGTCATTTGTGACGTGTACGAATCAACCACATCTCAATCCGATGCACGTTGTTATCGATAAATCTTTTCATTAGATAAAGAATCAGTATTTATTAAATGAGATAAATCATCCAAAAACATATTGATTTTACATTATCCCCTTTCATTTTTATCAGAATGAAAACATTTGAGTTTATCATTTCCATATTTTAGTTTCACATTTCCATATTAATTTATTATTTCATATTAATGTTTAGATTTATTTCATTATTGTATTACTAACATAATATTTGTTTTCTTATATAGGTGAATTTTTTTCCTTGAGTTCAGATGCTTTGTTCGGCAACAAATACCGTGGATGACAATTTTTAAGAGCAGATCACGGATATCAAAGGATTAAACATTAATGTTTATAACTTTTGTTGGATAATTATAACTGTAACCATGTAAAACATTGTTTGAAATGTATATAGCAGTGTTTTTTTTGTATTCATGATGTTAAGTAAAGGTATATAGCATTGTTTGTCAACATATTGTGTGTGGGTGCTATTTTGTGCAGGTGTTCTGGTTTGTATAGGTGTGCAGGTGTTCAGGTGTTCAGGTGTTGGTTGTGCAGGCACAGGGGAAGGTGCCTTTATCAGTGCTTTTTTAAGTGCTGATAAAGGGCACCTTTAACAGCTCTAAAAGAGCACTGATAAAGGGCCCTATTATCAGTGCTCAAGGTAGCACTGATAAAGGGCCCTATTATCAGCGCTCAAGGTAGCGCTGATAAAGGCACCACTTTATCAGCGCTAGAAAAGTGCTGTTAGTGCTAGCGTAGATAAAGGGGGGGGGTCCCCTGTATCAGCGCTCCGAAAATCCCGGATAAAGGCAACCTTTATGAGTGCTAAAAAAAGTGCTGATAAAGGGGGTCCTTTATCAGCGCTTTTCGAAGCGATGATAAAGGGAACCCCCCCTTTATCTACGCCGGCATTAACAATGCTTTTCTAGCACTATTAATGTCAGTTTTTACCGTTGATAAAAGGCCAAGTTGTAGTAGTGCATGTCTCAAGGAATTGAAATCGAGACCAATAAACCCTTACCTCAAACTTCCTCTTGGTTGGGTGAACTCTAAATTCACTATATAAGAAAATTATTTTTATTATTTATATTAATAATAACCTAATAAATATTTATTTTACTTTAAACCATCCATTTATCATCCCTTATGACCCATATATTAATTTTTTATTGTTAAAATTAATATGTGGGTGTTAAACATTTTTTTTACCTTACGTGATTTAGTTTGGCATTTTCGGTATTGAGTCTTTTTTATAGATTCATAACCTAAAGAATTTTAAAATTATTATAATGGAATTTACATAATTATTTCTAAATTTCTAGGTTTTTTCCATTGGAGTTAGGTATGATTATTAAAAGAAAAACCCATAACAAGCTTGTTTTTAGTATTTTTAATGAATTAAAGGTGGTGTATTAATAATGATTTCAACATTAATATTACCATTACAGAACAAAAAAAACATTATTTTCATATTAATATCATGTCTTACTAGTATTACAAAATTTATATTTCTTTAATTGGTTTTCTAAAATATATTCAAATAAAAAAGTGTCTTGGTTTGCTTGTTTTAGGTGGTTAAATTTTTTTTATGACCATTTATTATTAATATTATTAATAAAATAGAAAAATAATATTTATAATACCTTAATAATGTTATAAATATCTTATTTATTAATTAAATACATTTTTTATGAAATTATATAAAATGTGGTGATGAAAAATAAAATACATTGTTCATGGAGGCGATAGTCCACACATAACGCATGTTATGTTTTAATTTTCCAATGGATTGGTGGGAGGTAGATAATGGTTTTTCCATTAACATAATAATATTTAATTATAATAATTATACTAATTTTATTATAATAATTTGGTTATAATATATTTGTAGGAGGTGTGAGAATAAAGAATTGTGAATGAACCTGGTTTTGACAATTACCTCTTCCTTTGATATCTTCTTTTAAAACACGATGTAATCCTTATTATATTGGTATTTTGGTGAGAAAAAAACTATAGGATTTGGAAAATAGGTTTGTGGAATTTTTTTGGTAGAGTTTGTTTGAGTTAAGATGTTTTATGTGTGAGGTGAAGTGGGGTGGTGAAGGGGTTCTTTTATTGATGAGAGGGGTGCCATTTTTATAATACTAATTTCATAATATAAAAGGGGAAGTCATTATCAAGGAAAGTGGATCCAATATGTATAAAAATTTAAAAGAAATAACATAGAGGTTTATAAATCCTATTTCCAATCATCTCATGATAGGTTTTTGTGATACTTGGTGACTTTATCCCTTAATTTAACCATTTACCACATTTAACCCTTATTGAGGCGACTAACTTTTAATATGGTAAATTATTTTTATGACTAAAAATGAATTTTCCTTATTTAATAATTTAATCAAACTGATTAAAAACACATTTTTTTAAATGATTAAATTTATATTGGGGGTATAAATTAATCTTAATAAAAGTATGTTTAATATAACAAAAACAATTTTCCAAAAAATCTTTTCTAAGAATTAAAATGAATTTACACCGAATTCATGTATATTATTTATCCTTATAAAATTTATTGGTTTATTATTAAAATAATAATAGTTTTATGACTTTTAAAGCAATAATAAAATCAAATTAAACCTTGTGAATAATTAATTAAAGGAAATATACCATAAAATATTTTTTTTGGAATAAAATATCACTTAGGTTCAAAAATGACAAACATAGGTTTCTAAATTCAACATAATATTTTTAAATTCTTTAATTTAATTAATAAATAATTATTTTTTTCACAAAATTCTTTATAAATTTTTATGTAATTATTATATCATGATTATGTCATAAAAGTTACGATATTTGTAACAATTTATTTTTCACTATTCACCCAAAAATCAACTTTTTTAGAAAAATCCAAAAAATTCATCCTAATATAATTTTTTAATGATCAACATAAAAATTAAGTTCATTTTAAAAAATCAAAATTCTAAAATTTTGAAATTTAACTTTTAATTTAAACTATATTATATTTGGAAAATCAATTTATTTAAAATAAAACCTATTTGTTTTCAAATGAAAAACATATCCCTATTTTATACCATGATAAAAATTATTTATCATAAAAATATGAATATAAATTTATATAATTAACATGAATATACATTTATAACATATTCAATAATTAAATAATTCTTTTAATAGTTCAAAATAAAAAATTATATAAAGGAACTTTACTTAACTTTTAAATAAAACATCCCTTATGAGATGAAGTAAACATAATATTCTTAAATATAATATGAGCATATAATTGAATATATAATATATTATGAGACATTATATAAACATATATAATTTTTTAAAGCACACACACACACAGAGATATATATATATATATGTATTCATAATAATTAATATTAGTGAACCATAAAAGTGACATATTATTAAAAATACACGGGTTGTTACATTATCCCCCTTAAATAAATTGGACACTCACAATTTTATATTGAGTCCAAAGAGAATGGGTTTATGAATAAATAAAGTAAAAAAAAATTAAAATCCATTTCAAAGGGTAAAATAGGACTTTAAAAATAATAATTTTTAACTGAATCCTTAATAATGGCACCTTTAAAGGAAATATAGTTAATTATAATAAATGTGGAGTGAAAGATAAAAGAAATATATAGAAGTGGAAAGAAATAATTTCTATATATATTTTCAAAATTTGGTAAGAAAACAAAAAAAATATATATAACATTTTCTTCTAAATAGAAATTATGTGAAATATGAATTATTCAAAAGTGATTACATATTTAATTTTTAAAATAAGAAAAAAATATGGTAAGAAAGAACATGGACATAGAGGAGAAAAATAGTCAACATAGAGGAAGAAAATTATTCTTAAAATTATTATAAAAATTCATCAAATATAAAGAATATAACATGAACATGTAATTTCCCTATAGAGAAAAAGAAAATACAATTTGATAAAGAGAATGGTGGAATATATCAATAATATAGAAACATGGCCAAATAAGAAATATTAAGACTAAAGAAAAATATATTGAGTCATGAAAATCCATTTTAAATAATGTGGTGTGTGAATTATAAATCCACAAGAGAGGAAAAGAGACCATCAATTCATCATAAATTAAAGTAATCTATTCCTTTCAAGATATTTTATTTGAAGAAAAGAATATATATATGTAAAAAATATCATAATCATCAGTAAATTTCATTTCAAATTCAAGTCTATAATACTTATAATACATATTTTTTTACTATACTCTGTTTTTACTTTTATAAGACTCTTGCGATGAGTTTCCAAGGCGTACCTTGATAGTCAGATAATTTTTCCATCTAATGATTGATAGAATTATCATCCTTTTTATTGAGTTTGAGTAATTATTATACCATAAAGATAAATAATATATGAAAATATACTTTCTTAATTTCATTCCATTTCCATACGCATAATATAATCCTTTGGTTGTGTGTTTTAATCACTTTTTTCCAAAATTTCATCCAACACTCCAAACAATGAATATAAGATATTTTTATTTTTCATGCCTAAATAATTAAAATCAACCCTTAATGTATCATGATATCAAATAAAAGATAATTTTCCGCATTTTATAAATAATATTTACAAAAATTTATTCCTCCTGTTTCTAACCAATTACAAAAAAAATGGTTCACATGAGTAAAGATAATACCCAAAGAAATATGAATAAACCATCATATAAATAAGTAATAATTTTATATCTAAATACTGAATATAATAATAGAAACTAATGTTTAACTTAAATAATTCCATAATTAATTATGACCTAAAACTCTTCATTACATTATTTACCAAATTAGAAACCTAAAAATTAGAAAAACCTGATCACATATTCTTTCAAAATAAACTTAACTTTTATCCCCAAACTATATAAAGTCACTCATAATGTCATATACCAAACATGTATATAACCTAATCACATGTTCTCCCAAAATATAGTAATATTTTCCCAAAATAAATTAACCTATTATACTAATTAACAATATTTATCTCAACATCAAGTCACAAAGTAACCCAAATGGTTATCTAAACCTCAATCATGTATTCATAAGAACCAATAAAAATCTCTCCAAATACCATTAACCACCTCAAAATAATACCTTAAAAGGGGTATTTATGCTTTAGAACTTATGATAAACCTTAAAATTATCTACCCATAACGGTATATATAACTCTTAAATTATGCTCATATGATAACATTATAACCTCTAATGTTATCTAAACCCTACCCTGATACCAACTAAGACGCCCTATACTTATACTCTCGAATCCGATTCTAAAAAAATATTATTTACATACCAACTAAAATGACCCAAATTTAACCATATATAATTACAATATTAATAAAAAAAATTGGGTCATGTATATACTCAATAAATTTTAGATTTAGAGTTTTAGAAAAATAGAAAAATATTTTATCAAATAAAACTCATATATTTGTCATCTAATGAACATTATTTCAACTATACCAAGATTTTATTATTTCACAATTATTATTAAATATATCCTATAAAATTATCTACACATGATACCCTTCTATAAATATCTTACTTAAAATTATTTTTCATAACCCGGGGAAATAGAACATAATAAGGTTAAACTAAAATGCTCAATAAGGGTAAATATAACCAATATCAACTGAAGATCATAAGTGAGCATAAGATAAACACGTGGGTATGAGATCATAATAAAGGTATGTGAACACATCATTAGGATAATATACCCAATAAAACATGGATAATAAATAATGAACCTTAACATAAATCTTGACATAATACATGAGTAAATAGAGTATGAAAGCATAAGTCCATAATTATGATCCTTGAAAACATGAAATAGATACATTTAAAATTATTAACTCTATAATTTCATAAAAAAAATATTATAAGAAATATTAAAAGAATAGGAATAATCATTAAAGTTACTTAGGACACCATATTCATATCACTCTTATAATCACCCTTATAATCACCCTTACTGTGAAATAATTTCACCAATTAATTCTAACAAAATTTATCTAGATAATAAATCATTACCCAATGCATTAAAGGGATATATAAGACCCATCAGTCATCATATATAATTTCCAAAAACCATAACCTACATAAAATAAAAATGGGATTTTAATTCCATCATAAAATACATAAAAAAATCATTTTAACCCATATTCATAAGAACTTATAGTTATCACATAAAAATAAGAGGAAATATACTTTTCTTTGATAAATATTTAAAAAAAAATCATAGAACAATGGGAATCATATTTTTTTAAGAAACCATGGAATCTTGGAAATGAATCTTAATAACTAACTATAGAAATGATATTGGGAAAATTTGATCAAGTGTTAATTGTAAAAAAACATTCATTTATGTATAATATTATTACTAAATGATTTCACAACATAAATGGGTTACATGACATGAATATATTTCTAGGATGATTCTGTGAACTAGTTCAGAGTGTAAAATGTTTACACATCATGAAATTGGTTCACATCGTGAAAATTTTGATCAGTGTTTTTTTAATCATGGTGATGTATTTTTTGGTGTATATGACTTTCATGGATTTCACATCATGAAATCAAGATTCACATCATGAAATGTGCATGCCCTGTAGGTTTTTATGCGCTACACATATGATTTTATTTTCATTCAACCATAATCTCCTCTCTCAAAACATAGGATCTCTCCCATGTGATTTTTGGGATCTTAGATCTTTCCACATCATTTATTTCAGTGATTTATCTTCTTTGTTATTGTGTTTCATCTCTTTATGTAAGTGATATTTTTCTTCTTTGTTTCTATTGGTCACAATAACACTATTGAGCTATGATTTCAGATCCATGGTCCTTATGGTGTTGATTATTCTTTATCCTTTATAGATCCCTTGTGCGATCTTCCTTTGGAGGCTGACATTTATGTTGGTTTTGGTGAGGAGTGCAAGTTTCATGAGGCATGTGTTGTTTTATATTCTCCACTGACTATTTTTCTTATTGAATTGATTATGATATGTAAGGATTTTTTCTAGGACCTCCGTTATTGTCTTTAATTTTTTTCTATATTAGTGGATCCCACGGTGGGTGTGTATGATCCGAGTTTGAGGTAGGTGGTTCCATTTATTTCCATGTTGGATTAACTTTATTTCTATAGTTTTTATAAATTTTTTTTATAAATTTATTGGCATGATTTAATTATGTGTGTCGAAATAGATTTTTCATAAAACATGGTTTTTCTCTTGTTTTGGTAAAATAAAAGATATTTTAAAAGGATTGGGAAATAGATTTATGAAAAGATTTTCAAATCATGGTTTTGATAAATTGGTTTGGAAAATGCAGCACATGGGAAGCCTTGGATACTTAGTTGGAAGGTGTGGTAATAGTCCTTATCTGTTGATACTTTCGGGGGGGGGGGGGGGGGGTTCACTCATGGGGTGTTCGTCTACTCCCTAGGTCCATTGTTCTAGGGACTTATTAGACCAATTGGGAGGTTCACTTGTTGGGGTGTTACTAATATCTCTAGATTCGATGCATATATCTGGAGACATGATGTGTACGTTTGTCTATGTCTAGGTGCGAGTGTTCTAGTTAAATTGACCTGTAGTGATCCTTGGTGTGATTTACCTATGATTTGGTTTATACTACTTTGGTTTTGATATGATATTTGATACATACTTTGACTTCTTTGATATATGTGATATGATTTGAAACTATTTTACCTAAATTATTTGGAATTATAGAAAAATGGATAATATTTTACCAAGATTTTGAAATAAAAACTATTTATCTGATTATCACATCTTGTGTTCTTTAAATTTTATAATGTTTGGATTTTTATATAGAGAATTGATATGGAAAACCTTGGTGAGATCCTACTGAGCCTGTTTAAATCACACTCTGTGCACCCCTTTAGTGGTGTATAGACATTGTTATGTATTTAAATGCAAGGAAAGTCAAGGCACCTCAGTGAGGTGGTAAATTTTTTATCATCTGTGTCTGGGTAGCTGGTGGTGATATAGTGGGAGTTTTACCACATAATCACATGAAGTAGATATTTTGGTTTTTAGTTGTTCATTATTGTTGGACTTGTACTTTGTATATTATTTAGCTACTTTTGAGTTATATCACTTATATTGTTTTATTTTTTCTCTGACATATATTTCTTATTTTATTCTTCTGTTATTTATTCCCATCATGTGTAGATAAATATGGATTGTTTTCTACTTCAGGTTGGGTGAAATCATTCCCTATAATTGTTGTTTATTCTTGGGTGCTAGTCACCAGCCTTTATGGATCAGGAACTCCCTTTGGGTATGCAATGGTTCATGTTAGGTAATGGTTTTTTGAGAGTTTCTAGGCCGAGTTCATCATAGTTTGGTATCACATAAGGTTGTGCTCAATTTTGGGAAGTTGGTAGACTGGAGATAGGATTTTCAGGACTTGAGAGCCAGGTTGCGATGAGTGCCTCAACCATATCTTTCCATGAAAAGACTCAAGTTACTATGATATTTTGGGATTTATGTCTCATATTTTGATTTCTTGATCTTAAACTTAGTTTTTTCTTATGTTTTTCTGGTTTAAACTAATATTATCCCATTTTTTGATCATTTTTTTTGTTTTGGTGTGCAACAATATGCCTATGAGTCATCTTCCACATATTCCTCAGGATGTTGTAGCTGATTCTCCTCAAGGGAATCCTCCTCTAGATCATAATCTTATCAAGGTTATCATATATAAAGTTCATGATATAGAATAAAATTTATCGCAAGCCCAGAAAATAGTTTTTGAGGTATAGTCAGGAGTTTCAGAATAAAGGGATTGATTGTGGGATTTCTTATGTGAGAATCCACTATAATTTAAGGGTATGAATAAACCTCAAGAGGTGGAGGACTGGATGAAATGATCAGTAATATAACCAACTACCCCTGTAGTATCTAAATTCATATGTTGACTTGCATAAGTATGAAATCAAAGTATTAAGGTTCTAATTATAGGTATCTCACCAATCTCTAGTATGAGGGATTGATAATAATCATACACCCATAAGTATATCTATGATCATATGATATTCTATGAGATATACTTTCACAGATCAGTCCAAGTAATAAGTCTCTACTTATTACCTCAAGAATTTATTCTTAATATCTCATATAAAACCCTTTGTAATATATATAAGAATCTATTCAAACTAGACTTTACATATTATCACAACCAATTTTTCTTTATTATTATCATCGGTTAGGGACAAATCAAAGTTTATACATTGAGGGGATATTTATCATTCAACTTTTTATGTAAAGTAAAGTTGCAGCACACATGAATGAATGATAAATGGAGATTTCCTTTATTATAAATACATTAAATTTATAAAACCATTACAACCAATATCTTATGTGTTAAACACATAATGATATAACATAACCATCATGTGGTTTCTATATTAATGGATTTTATTTTTTGAACATTACATACATATGTAATATCGGTCACATCCCTATTTGACCATCTGATAAAATACACCCACAAAACACTTAGTGAGTAACATTTACTATACAATCTTGTTTGAATAATGGTGATACTTAGGAATCATATTCCTTAACTTCAACTCTTTGAACTTATATTCAAACTCCTTAACTTCATAACATGAAATGTTATAATTTTATCTTCTATTTTCTATTAAAAACTCTTTCTAAGTACATAATCATCATTCTTAGAACCCTTTACATCTAACTTTTTACTTAAAATACTTTTTAAATATTGTAAATATTTATATTACCACTTTATAATCACTTCCTAAACAATATTAGGATAAATTGATAATCACTTCGTTACAGTAACTAATATAACTCTTTACATTTATCTTTACCACCATACACTAAAATCTTTTAGGATACCACGTGATATACTTTGTGTATTGGCTAGTATAATCCTTTTGGGAATAGTGATGTTCATTTTTATGGAAACTAAATGAAACTATTTATATTTTTATTTACTATCACATATCCCAATTCTTTAGGATATGAAGTGGATAATCACTTAAACTTAAACCACCAGAATCTTTTATTTATTAACTTTTATATTCTCTAAGTTTAAAAATACTCCCACTAGACGATTAAACATTATTACCTTCATATATTACCTTGATAAGATTCAATAAAAACTTTTTTATGGTATAAAATTACACTTATTTCCTTTTATTGAGACTATTTAACAAATAATCTATTTTTTCTATATGTCATACAATATTCTACATGTTAAGATTATAGACAAATAAAAACTTTATCCTAGGTAAAACACTTTTATATGTATCTTATTCTCAAAACATGTTATATAATCCAATGAATCATAAGCCCAGTGTATTCTATTTTTCATCTCACGTTGTTCATAATAACTCTTTGTTAATACCTCTTATTATATAAGAGAAGTAAAATTAAGATACACTTCCATTACTTAGATTCATCCAAGCTTGATAAAACCTACATCCGAATTTCTCTACATAATAACCATACACTACATTAATTGAATGAAAACTATAATCTCCTTAAATTTTCCTAGGATTTTGAACTTATGTATATTTACAACACTTGTAAAACATACATTTAGTTTCACATACCCTTAAAAATAAAAGAATCAATTTCTATAACATTAATACCTGACATGGATATTCCATGAAGTTTCATATCCCTTTTGGGTATTCTAGATAACACTATCATATAAAATCATCACTCCTTCCTGATAATACCCTCAAGTTGAAAATAACCTTAACTGGATTATTAAATAAATATTATTGGACTTTCCAACTTTATCTCTTCTTGTTTTGACCTTTTACCTCCTTATATTTTCTGTACAGTACCAGAACCTAGACATCATATTCCTAGTTAATTAATTATTAACACTTTGATAATATCATATAAACTTTTATTGAATTCATAAATCTTTCTATAAAATTTCTACAGACAAAACTATAATTAATTCCTTAACTAGAATAAGCCTTATAGGAAATCTATAGTCTCTCCAAATATATTCAATAATATTTAATATCATTAACATACCCAATCATAATGAGTACATGAGATTATAATTCCTTAGGTAAATTAGCATCTAGTGACTTTGAAACCTTAAATGAATCAATCCATGCTTCCATAAGAATCTTGATTTTCTTGTTGAACAATTTAACCACTCGGTTACTTTGGAAGGGACAGTTCCAACATATATAATATTCCTCTTACTTAAGAAAATTTCTTAATATACTAGTCTTATGAGTTGTTTACTTTAATAATCTCATTTCAAGGATTAATATCAAAGTTTATATTGATGATGATGAGGCATTTATCTACAACATAAATTTTATCATATAGATATCATGTCTTATATCTATTCATTAAGGAATTTTAATGAAAGTGATCCCACTAAAAATCATGAATCTATACATAATATACATTTAGGGAGACACGATCTATATTTCACTAATAAATGAGTCTACTAGGGTGTTCATCTCACTAATTAGTTATTTAGGTAGGGAATCATCCAAATAAAAATAGTTCTGACTATTGGATAGTTGAGTGGAAAACCCTTAATCCCAATCCATCATATTGATTCACTCAACTCTATTACTTTGGTATAGTAATTATTAGGGATTCCCAGCTAGTGTTACCCAAATAAAATGATAAATAAAATCCAAACAAGGACAATCCAGGGGAACCCATCTATGAAATGAAACTTCCTGATAATAAAATCTAAAGTCACTTATTATTTTTTTTCTTTACACAAGATAATCTAGGGGAACTCAACTTTGGAAATAAACAGCCAAGTTATATGATCAAGGTCTTGAAAATTGTTTATTTAGAAGGAATATCACACTTAGTATTTGTGGGGTTTTATTTTTAAAGTATCACCCATTTAATATACATTATATATATATATATTAAATTAACAACTATTACATCCTATGTAATACTTATCTTCTCATGTTTTATTAATTTTTTGTATACATTATTCTAATGATTTAGTTTTGGAATCCTTATTCCAACCACTAAATTAATATGTTCAAACCACATTAATGTGTAACTATTTACACAACCCACAAGTCTATGGTAATCACCCAAAAAATAGAAGTCAATTATATTCATATATATGAAAATGAATCGTATGCATAGGGTACATGAACCTTTCATGTAAAGGAATAGAGAAACATGTGATTGATATTATATATATGAGTAAGCCTAGGGATAAAGATATCTAACCCTATTCAGCTTTCTAGATAAGGTATAAGCCTCTAAGTAGGTAGGTAGTTTAGCCCAAAGTTCCTTTACAAAGATATAATTTACTCGAGAAAGAATTAAATTCATGGAAAATACAATACCTAATGTACAAAAACTATTCCTACCAACTATTCTCAAGATCACAACTAAAATAAAAATTGAGGTAAAGGTAGATAAAAACTAAATTTTATGATATCAAACCTAGCATGATATGAAAGGATCTATCCTAGAAGTAATTTATTTTCTAAATGACCATGCACAATATTCACGTTCCATTAACAATTTATTAAACATGAATGTTAAGGAAATTTAACAAATAAATTAAAAATTTATTTATTTTCTAAAACATGTGACATTTATGAAATATTCATAAATAAATTATAATTATAAACATTTTATAATTCATCAAGAATATAAACATTTAATATTCATTTCAATATTAACCCCTTCATATTTTATATTAAATGGAATTTATATGATATTTTATAAATTATTAAATTTTTATAATTCAATATCAATTATATAAACATTTTATATAATCTAAATATCATATATTTTGTAATTTATAAACACTTTATAAATTGCCTAATATGATTTCTAAATAAACCATTTATTTCTAGATCATAAGGCACACCATTTAATTTTTTATAATGGTATTTTAATATATTAACATTTAATATTTGAAAATAATGTTTCATAAACATTTATTTAATCAATTATAAATAATTTTTTTAATTAATTAATTTATAAAATCCTTATAAATTAAAATATACCCAAATACCTTTTATTATGATTTATAAACATTTTATAAACTATAAAAACTATTTAATATTTAAAAACAATTTTTAAATATATTTTTTTATTACCCTTATATAGAGCCCCTAATCCATATAAGGGTATCCCCCCTTTTATCCTTACACAGATGCTCTGCATAAAGGGTAACTGATGTTTTCAAAAGCTTGAGTAAAGGTAACTTAAAGGTTACCATTATGCAACTCAACATGATTATGTAAAGGTAAAATTACCATTATATAACTCCCTCATGTAAATGTATTACCTTTACACAACTATTTTTTTTAATGGTACTTTCAATATATCACACGTTGCATAAAGGTAAACATCATAGACCCTTATGCATCAACTATAGTACCTTTATACATAAGGATAAAGTTACAATTACCATTACATAAACCCCTTTCATAAGAGTACTACTTTTACACAAAACATTTACATGAAGGAAACAATAAGGTTACCCTTACACAGACCTTCTAAGTAAGGGTATCACATAAGGGTAAAGTCATATCTACCTTTACACAACATATCACATATGGGTATAACCTTTATACATCCTACCTTCATAAGGGTAAATAACATTTACCCTTATGAAACTCAATTATGGGTCTATAATCATCCTCTAATTTTAGGAAAACACTATTTTTCATTTTTATTTGAAAACCAATGACCAAAACATGTTTAATTCTTGAAGAACCTACCTATGATACCACTGATAGGTTTTTTATGAACATATAATGAACATATGCAGTGGAAGAAAAACCCAAAAATAGGAGATATATCTTACAAAATTTAACATATAAATAATACTATAAAATAGAGTAACTGGAATTCATGAATAACAATAGTTTCGATCTTTCTTCCATAGAGATTGTTTGAGGACAATCACAAGGATTAGTGAATAGAAGCACCCTACCTCTGAGGCGATTCATGGAACAATGGATCCACGATCATATCATGAGGATACCTGAAATCCGAAGGGGTGCTAGAGACTTCTCAAATGAGATTAAAGGAGTTTCATGAGGAAGATATTTTAGTAGAGTCCCATACACATTGCACACCAAACACCACGTAAAACCATCAGGAGAGGATCTTGTCCTCTTACATAGCCAAAACTTGAGTCATCTTATATTCATAACACATCATATGTGTTTTTGTCTGTTGGGGTATAATTTATTAATTTTTCTCAATGAATTTAATAAAAATCCTTTAATCCATTAATAGTGGATTATAACTGATAAATAAAATATCTAGGAGAAATAAATAATATATATATATATATATCAAACACATATATATAAATTATATCCATACATTGTATACATGAAAAATAAATGTATCATATCCATATATTAAATATACACTATATATATATATATATATGCATCATGCATCATATGCATGTGTACATGCATTTAATGAATGTACATCGATTAATCACTGGAAGTTCCTGCGCATATTAGTGTAGCGGAAAATTGAGCCTTTGGAAATTCGCTTCCCATTGACTAAGTGTGGTATAAGTAGGTAGTCACTACACCATACTGAATGAACTAAGTTGACCTTGGAAACGCCTTATAAAAAACAATGAAAAAATTAAAACAATGATAATACATTAAATAGAAGTACATATAGTAGTAAATGAACATATGGGACTAATGTGCTTCAGACTTTGTCCTACATGCATGGGAGGAACCATTGTGACATATTTATATTAATAAAAGTATAATTAATTACATTCAAATGAAAAACCATCAGTAATATTTATTATATAATGATTAACAATTTTTAAAACTCTGATGCACTGTATATTCCATTGGAATACTATTAAAGCATTGGATTCACTATTCCACACTTAGATACACTGATCAGGGTCGATCCCCACTTATTTTTATAGGAAATTTCACCTAGTTGATCTAGTCACACTACCTTTCATATTTACGGATAAGCCTATATATTTAATGTCACCATTGATCACATGTAGCACTGTTTACCTTAATCACTTTCCCTAGTAAAAACTTCTAGATTATTATTTCTAGATAATTCCTTATAGAGAGTTTTCTAATATTATATACTATCCTTGACATCATCTTAAGGTATTAAATTATTATGACCCTAATTCCACTAATGAGATGAATTTCCATTCCCTTAACATCGAGTCTAGATTCCTACCACTGACTAAAATTCTTTTAAATGTAAATATGATGTTAAAAATTCAAGTGCTCGGGAATTTCAATTTTCTAAACTTCTAATGTCCTGAACAAGGATTCAAATCCCAATAATCTCCTGCTTGAAGTCTTGTTCTAGAAAAAATATCAAAAACCCTATTAAGAAAACTTCCTTCTATCCACATCAGTTGCAAATATTCCCCCACATTTTTTCTTCTATTCACCCTATCCCCACTGAGGCATGATTCTACTTTATAATTTAATGAGCTAAAATCTTAGTTTATATGTCCACTAAATTTTTTCTACTGATGATATTATAAATATCTAAAACTTTCTCCTCCAACATATATTTTTTGATGAAGTCATAGTTTAGGTTGATATTATTTTTCATTTCAAAGAAAACTATATTTTTATCCTAGTAGATTACACTTTGGTTATATTAGAAAACAAAACCTCCTTCTTGACTTCTGCCCAATTTTTTTAGCAGTTGCATCAACCAAACCATCTCCTTCCTTTTTTCTATTTCTACAATATAGTCTACTTACATTGTACTTAATGTAACAATATTTTTTATTAATGAAATTCAACTAATTTTCATTCTTCCATAAGTAAATATGAATCCTGTTGTGCTCTTCCAACTATCTATGTCTCTAGAAAAGTTAGCATCAACAAAACCTTATAAAGAATCTTCTTCCCCAAAGTAAAAAGCTTGATCTTTTGATCCTTTCAAATACTAAAAGGTTCACTTTAAAAATTCCCAATATTCCTTTATTAGGTTAGATATAAATATTCTTTCAAACTAATTAAAATTATATATTCAATTGAGTAAAAATCATTTCATACATTATACTTCCTATAGATGAAGCATAAGAAACTTTCTCCATATACCGACGCTCATCTTCTATTGCAGATACTTATGCCTTGGAAAACGTGAAGTGTCTTACAAGAGGGGTAAAAGATGATTTTCATTCATCATTTGAAAACAATTAAATGATTTTATAGATATACTTCTTCTGAGATAGAACCAAAGTTTTGGTCTTCCTATATTTTTCCATCCTCATCCCTAATATCCACTTTTCTTACACAAGATATTTCATCTCAAAATTTTTAGAAAACTTATTTTTTAATTTAATAATATTTTTAACATACAATAAAAATAATAAAATATCATTAAAATACAATAGAAAATTTTGAAAGTACCATCATCCCATTGATTCCAATTACAAAAATAATCAGCATTAACCTACTAAAGTCTTCCTCCACCATAAATGAGTCCAACATTCAATTTCATTGTCAGGGAACTTGATTAAAACCATAAAATATTTTCATCAATATACATACTAAATTATAGTTATCAAATTCTAGTACACCTATTGTTTCTTCATATAGATTTATTCCTCTAACTCACCATGAAGAGAATCTATCTTAACATCCATATACTCCAGATAAAAATATTCTAATGCCACTATACTTAACACTATTTGGATGATCGAATGTTTAACTACCAATGAGAAGATTTCTAAGAAATATAATCTTTAATTATGTTGAAACACTTTAACTATAATCAATGATTTATATTTTTCTTACCATAAACCACTTCCTTAATTTGAAAAACCTACTTATTCTAATATTCCTTTTTACCATCCTGAATTTTATCCACATACCAAGTTCTGTTGAACTTAAATGAATCTATCTCCTCATTCATGGATGAATCCCACTACTTATAGTCACTAAGTGAATTTTCATCCTCTGAATTTTTAGGTTCTTTTTCACCTTTTGGGAGTTGAAAGTTTAAATCATGCCTAAACCTATGTACTAGTCTTCTGATTCTAGTTGATCTTATAAAATGAATTGGCTAAATAGAACTTCTTGCCTATACTTTTTCAACCAGTACTTGATTTTTTTTGAAATAATACTTCAAATAAATTTAAATTTATTTCTCTTACTCATGATTAAACCACTATTGAACATTATAGTCTTTTCAATGGTCTTAATTCTGGAATTTTGGTTCCTTGAGAACCCACATATGAGTTCTCCAATTTTTTCAAAATACCAGTACTCTAATCAACCTGGACTTAAACTGTTGATTTGTTATCAACTTCCAACTCCACCAAGTTATAATATTTCTATATAATTTTCTCATTAAATACAACATCCATAATTCTGATGATTTTTTTACAATAACCATCCCACAATTGATATAAAAAATTTTCATCTCCATATCAAAGGGAAATGCCTATTTTTTATTTTGATTCAATTTTATCATGGTCCTTATAATTTACATATATATATGATAAAATACCAAAACAATTAATATGTGTAACTTAGATTCATTTTATAGGCTATAGTTCCTTTTAAATTTCCTACCCAACCATTGATATTGAACTTCTGTTGATGAGATATTCCCTTGTGTCGAGCACCTCTTCCAAAATCACATTAGGAATTCCTGAGTGAAACCTGATACTTCAAAATATCACTGTTAAAGTTTGATTCATCCTTTTATCTAATAAATTTTTTTAGAGTTTTGGGCATCATCTTCTCATGCCTTATTCATTCATTCTAAAAGAAATTGTAAAAATTTCATTTGGTATTCTCACCATCATTGTCCATTTGGATTCACTTCAACTTTCAACCACATTCCCTTTCCACTAATGATTTCCATTGAGTAAACACATGAAATACATCAGAATTATGTTTAAATTAGTAAACCCATAATTTAATATTATTATCATTAATTAAAGTGAGAAATTAGTGTAAACCACCATAGGTATAAACAGGGTATGGTCCCCAATCATTTGAGTATACAAGTTTAAAATTCTGATTCTCAATATTCTGATCATCTAAGTTGAAATACTCTATTTTATGATATCCTAATACAAAAAATTTAGAATTTAAAATTTTTGTGTAATAAAGATTTATTATGCACGTAGAATTTAGAACTTTAAAGTTACTTTCACCGAGGTGACTAAATATACAGTTTTATACTTCTGGATCATTAGAAATTTTACTTCTGACGACCGCCATCCTATTTGAATTTATGGTAATGTAAAGGTATCCATTCATTATTTCTCATGAAAAAATCATTAAAACTTGATTAAATTTTAATACCCCATCAACAAATATAGTCCCATAGACAACATCATTAAGTTTTTAATGGAAATTAGATTCCTTTTATGACCAAGGATATGAAGAAATTCCATTAACTTCAAGAATCAACTATTATTAATTTGAATGTTGAAATATAATTTTTAAATAATTTATAAGGTTTAACCATCTAAAAGATGGAAATTCTTGAAATTCGTAAATATATAATTGAAAATAAATCTTTGATCACCCATTTAATGATAAGATACTTCAGAGTCAATCACCCAAGCTCTACTAGTGTATTCAAACTCAGTATATGACCTTTAATTTCTTCTATTGTGTTAACAGAATCTGAACAACTAGATGTTGATACCTTTCTAGAATTATCCTTTTGACTCTTGATATCGTTCATAATATTTTCTTTCTACCCACATTTCTAATAGGTTATACCAGGACCGACTGACTTACTTTGACTCCTTTCATGAGACTTTTATTCCATTGGTTTCTTATAGTATAATTTCTTCTAGTGAGGTGACATCCCCATTCCATCCATATTTAGGGAACTAGATATTGGTACTTGAAATTACATCCACCTTAGTTATAGAAAAGTGATGATGATAGTAGAAACAACCATACATAATTAGTAAAAGTTACCTTTACCGATCAGAAATACCCACAAATCATGTTGAAGTCATTTACATGATCCATCACTAGTATTCCTTTTAACAACCTTAATCTGAACAACCATCACAATATGAAAACTATGTTAATAGATATTGTTTTTTCATAAATATCCACCTACACCTTCATAAATTCCACTATTGTCTTATTCTCTTGAATTTTGAAAGCAATATTTCTTTCCATAGACATCCTTACCACCACCAACACTTTCCTATCCAAGAATTATCATTTATCTCTCTCCATTAACACTAACTTTATCCCAGAAAATGGGACTTCTAAGTCATTCTAAATAGATGGTCTTCAATATAAATTCTCTAAATGGAAAAATCCATTCCATCAAATTTACCAATCTCAATATTTAATTTATCTGATTTCATGTTTGTGTTGCTATTAGTGTGATGAAACTCGAGTGAAACCCCCCCCCATTTGATACCATTTATTGGGGAATCCTCATGAAAAATCTTTGTATGTACTACTAATAAAACAACCAAAAGTATGATCGATAGAGCACTTATAATGACCCAAAATTTTATCAATAGCTTTTCCATTATGAAAATATAATTGTGTTATAGTTAGTAATATAATATTATATAATTCACACATACTAAATTATGAAACTAACAAGATTTTATTAAAATAATTTCAACATAAAATTTATAGAAAAAATATGTCCATAAGGATTGAAAGTATTACAATGGGGAAATAAATTGAAAATAAGAAAATATGAATATGAAAATTTACATCAAATCAATCCCCTAGAATGATTTCACTCACAAAAAACCCTATAGAAATAAAGTAGAATATTAGTAATACAATATTCATTTTAAAAATTAAAATACAAATAAACTTGAGAGAAAATATAAGTGAATTAAGAATGAATGAGATGAAAGTTATTTATATAAATTAGGTAAGCCATAAGACCATTACAAATCTGACCGTTAGAATAGTAATCTAATAGTTGGAATAGTAATATGGTTATTGAAATAGTAATCTAGCTGTTGGAATAATAATATGACCATTAAGGATAGTAACCCGACTGTTATCATAGGAACCTCTCCTATTTAACTGTATAATAATATTTAGGTATCTTAAAAATTTAAATATGGAATATTTATGCTATAATACAAGTAAATAAATGTTTTAAAAAATACAAAATATGTGTTTGTATTTTTGTAAAACATGTATGTTTTATTTAAATTTTTATAATAAATATAATGATTTAAAATAATTTTAATTTAGTAAAATAGATTTATAAATTAATTTTAATTTATATTATAATGATAATATAATTTTATGACACCATAAGTAATATTTGAAAGGGCTAAAACATCAATCATAATATTAAAAATGGAAATTTTCAAATAAATGAGGATTTTATTTAAAAATTAATTTTATCATATTTATAAAATCATTTTCATTAAATGCATTTCATTTTTTTAATATACACATAAAAAAAATTTTAGGGTGAATTTTTGGTATTTTTCTAAAATAGTTGATTTTTTGGTGAATAGTAAAATACAATAAATTATGATATTTAGCATTATAAGATAAATAAATGAATTTTTAAGTCATGGATGATTTAAGAACCCATTATTTAAAAATAATATGCACTAGTTACTTTATATTTTTACAATAATCAATACTATTGATATTCTAGATCCAAAATTAATTAACTAACAAATATAATATTAAAAAAATCCCTCTCCTCCCCTTATAGATACCACACCCCACCACTCCTTATACTCACAACCAATAAGCCTTGGTTATTTAAAAATTTGATCCCAAATTTATTACCAAATATCTCCCCCACTTCTTAGTGATTTTTGTCTCACCAAAATACCAATTCAAAGTTCCTTAAGAAGTATGTCAAGGAGGCATCATTCAAGAGGTAATATTCTCAAACTACCTCTTTTTAAATTATTCTCTTCTTCAACCTTCTAATCACCTACCTCATACAACATGAATTAATAACCCCAATATCATATATATACTATAATTTTATGGTGATAATGAAATATACACCATCCATCCTCTTCTCTTCTCATCTTATCCTAAGAACAAACCATTATCTATATTATATCGGTTAACCATCTCCGTTGATAATGAGTTTTCATTTTTCATTCAACCTTTAAGGCTGGTCATAAAAATATTTTTATGGTTAAATAATATGATAATAATTATATTAAAACTTATTTCATGTTTTGGAATTAATATATATAAATAATATTAAATAAAAAGAAATGTGACTGTGATGGTTGGTAAAACTGCCAAAATAAACTAACCATATAATACTAACATTTTTACTAAATGGATCGTCCATATATCGGAACAAAAAATAAATAAATTTTATACAATTTAAAATTTTTAATTAAATTAATACCATTTCATTTCACTTTATGAGTTATATTCCCATTTTAAAAAAACTTCAATAATTATTCATAAGTGATTCGACCTTGGAATCATGAAACGAACACCCTTGGGACAATGGAATTGAACTTTATATCTCATTGAAATGGTCATAAATGAACATAATAAAATTATATAAAATACAATATAAATATAAAAGGTTATTAATTATGTAATTAATGAATCTAATTTGGTTATTCAAGACATTAAGGCCAAGTGAAGAATGATTCTGGAATATAAGGTAAGTGATCTTTCCAAACCTCGTTATTTTATTTTGGGTAATGATTTATCTCTCTTAACTCACTTTATCACTCTAATTTTATTAATTACTTATTCTATATTCTATATATATGTTCCAAAAAATATAACTATCTTAATTTATCTTTCTTTTAAGGGGGGAATACATGTTTTTAAAGGCCCCCTTCTCAATTCCTCTAAAAAAGCAAACCCGATTAAAGAGAACTTCTCTGTTTCTTACCCATTTTCATGTACACTCCTTAAAATGTTTTAATCCAACCATGTTTTATAAAATCAATAATATTATTATGTAAAAACATTTTTAATAAATTTATGGATTTATGTAAATTATTACTCCTATAGCATTTTTAAAGGCTTGTTACCCATTTTCCTAAAGCCTTGATTAAGAGGTACTTTTCCAAAGGGACTTGTAAACTTTTTTTCATGTATTCAATTAATTTAGACACAATTTATCATGATATATATATATATATATATATATTTACTTTATGAATTTCCAAGAATGATTTAATCCCTTATTTCATGGAAAACATTTTAAAAACCCTTTCTCTATGCCTTATAAAAGGATTATGAAACCCATTTATTTCCATGGGTAATCATTATGTTTATGAATTAGGTTTGATTTATTTATGTGGAACACATATGCATGTAAATGTTATTATGGGTGCACCTAGATAGTGCTACAATATATTGGGTAATGTTTTAGTCTCATAAGGTCATATGTATGGGATTAGAGAGCGAACCTAATCAATGAAGGGACTCTATCTACCATGTGATGTTGTCTTAGTGGTTAGCCTTGACATATAATTATATTTTGTTTTATGTTGATGCAAAATTACTAACATTATATTACATGTTGTTTATGTTATTACTCTATATTATTATTCATGATCAATGCCTTATAAGTTATCATGACTCATATGACATGCTTCATTTCCATGTTTATTCACTTATTGGGATTTTTAGCCCACCCCTTTTGTCTATGTATTCCTCAGGTTATCCTATATAGTTTTAGGAGTTCAAAGTGAGTTAGGAACTCATTATAGAGATTAAAATAAAGAATTTTTATCTTAATTTCATGTTGTTTATTTGTGTACCTATTCTTCCAAAGACACTAGGCTTGTAGATCTTTATTTTGTAATTAATGGATATATTTGTTTAAAATCATATAATAATATGTGGGGGTTGATATAGTCAAAGAAAAATATAGTTATTTTTAGTGATTAGGAATATAATAATTTAGTGAGAAACCTAGGTATAATTTTAATTATGTTAAAAATTACAATGGATAACCTAGATTGAAAATTAAGGACTCATAAGTTAGGATATACATTTCATTTACAAGTTATTCCTTTTAAGTTAATAGTTTAATTTTTATATTCTAATTAGATAAGTATGAAAAACCCCTATTTTTATTTTTTATTTTTTAGTTAATGGAGGGAAATATGATAAACTATTCTAACAACCAATGTAATAGGGAATGTGATGATATCTATAATTAGATGCCTAACCTGAATAGAGTGGGAGATGAGAACTTCATGATAGCACTATATCAACCAGATCAAGTTATGAATAATAACTAGAATTACGTGGAACAACATACTTATTATAATAAAGAGAAATTTGGGTTTAAATCCTCTATAAAAAAAGGCCTCCTATTTTTAGTGGATCTTTTGTTCCCCTCATCACAAAATAATGGATTAACACTATTGAAAAGATATTCCATGTCCTCCAATTCTCTAAAGAAGATAAAGTCATGTTGGCAGTCTATAATTTTGATGGGGAAGTTGATCAATGGTAGACACTGATTCTGTATACAAAGTAAAAATAGGAAATTTATTCCATGGATTGGTAAGGATTCAATAAAATATTTTTTGATAACTATTTTTCCCAAAATAACCATCTTAAAATAGAGAGGGAGTTCCTCAGACTAAATAAAAAAGAAGACAATTCCATCAAATCATATGAGGAAAACTTCACAAGGCTTTCACGGTACACCTCTATCTTTATCATATACACCAAAATTAAGGTTGATTATTTCTTTATTGGATTAAAGTTAGGTGTATGAAAAGTTTTGGTGATTCTATAATATGATAGTTATGACCTTAAGGTCGAGATGGTGATTGAAGAATCTCAATGGTCTAGTGGGTCAGGAGATAAAAAGTGTAAAATGGTATTTTATTTAAGTGAATTAGTGGATAAATCCCATGGAGGAAACAAAACCCAACTAAACACATGTCAAAAATGTAGGAAGAAGCATCTTGAAAACTATCTCAAGGAAACTGAGAGATGATTCAAATGTGTAAAGGAAGGGTATCAAGGTAATAAATAATGGAGGGAGATGAAGAATCCCACTAATGTGATGGAATACAATAGAATTTATATTAATACTTAGCCTATAGTACAATGTTTTAACTATAAGGAACATCGAAATTATGTGAACCAATACCCTAATCAAAGGGTTGTCAGAGACAATCAATGACAATAACCTACAATTTAGCAAGGAAGGGAATATGATACCATTACTACTGATGTGAATACCAATAATTATATAGTGATAGTTACACTTTTTATTCATTCAAGAATAGAAAATGTACTTTTTGATTCTAGTTCTATGCATTATTTTATATTTTGAAAGTTTAGAAGTACTATTAAAACACCACCACAAAACATGGGGGTTGAGATTTCTATGAGAACATAAAATAGATAAATTATTTTACCATAAGTTTATAAATCCTCCCCAGTCAATGTTTGTGGATTGAACCACTTAGTAAATATAGTCTTACTTTCTTTAGTGAAGTTTGATTCTATATTGGGCATGGATTGGTTATACTTATACAAATCCAATATCAACTATCAAGAGAGGGAAATCAATCTTTACATGTCAGGTCATCCTTTGATTCTATACAAGTACAAGGAGGATGATGAGTCTACTTTGGAGTATTCATCTCAATTTTAGATATGATTTTTTCATGAGAAAACATATAGAGATTAAATGATTGAGAAAAATGAGAGAATCATGTTTAAAGACATGACTATTATGAGGGAGTACACTTATTTATTCCTAAAATAAATTTTTGGTCTTAATACTTACCCAGAGGCTAAGTTCTCAACTGAACTTTTACCTGGATATTTACTTACATCAATGAATCCCTATATAATAACCACCATTGAGTTTGAAGAATTGGAGAAGCAGTTACAAGAGAATATATACAAGGGGTTTTATATTCCTGAGTGATTTACCATGGGGTGTTCTGGTCCTCTTCATCAAGAAGAAGGATGGATCAATGCACCTTTGCATTGATTATCATGAGTTAAATAAAATCACAATAAATAAAAATTATCCCCTGCCAAAGATAGATGAATTATTGAATCAACTAAGTATGTCATGATATTTCTCTAGGGTGGAAGTTTAGTCTAGATATCACTAATTAATGGTGAATAAGGAAGACACATGAGCCTTATCCCAGTTGGTAAGGACTCTGTAAGTGCATCTAAGTGACCAGGGATCAAATCCAGGTGGAGGAAGAATTTACGGGGTACTGTAGCGGGAAATGTACAGTACTGTAGCAGGTACTGTAGTGGGAACTGTAGCAAGCACTGTTTGGCTCTGTAGCAGCCAGAAATATGCTCCCGTTTGGGCCTTCAGGCCACTGATTTGGTCCCTGAGTCCTTTAAGGCCTTCGTGCCACCAAGGCATTCGGGTTAGTAAGGCCTTCGGGCCACCTCAAGGCCTTTGGGCCACCATAAGTGTAGATGAAAACCAGACAACCTATAAGGAATAAGCTCTACAAGGAGGTTGAGCAAGGAGATTTCACCATAGAAGAAGCTAAACAGATTGAAAGAATGAGAGGGTATGGCACCTGCCATCGGGACAAGCCTGTTCATGTACGGTAATGCCTAGACGAACAACAATGCGAAGGTGGATATCTGATTTCACGATGAAGATGCTGGGGAGGAGCAGTTCCAAGTAGTTAGTCTAGGTTGTATGTAATGTTTGAAGCCTACAGGAAATGAATTCCTTTAAGGCCTATGGGTCATGTAATACTTACGCCGATGGGACTTGTAAGGGTTCCACCTCACCCCTTGAAAGGTGGATTATCAAAATCAATAAAAAATGAAGGCCTTCAGGCCATTGGAGAATATGAAATGATGGATAATGGTGAATAAGGAAGATATTCCTAATACTTCATTTTAAATGAGGCATGGACACTATGAGTTCATAGATACACCCTTAAAACTTACTAATTCCACAAAAATATTTACGAAATTAATTAATTGAGTATTTATAGATTACCTCAAAAAAATTATGGTAGTCTTTATAGATGATATTCTGATATACTCCAAGGGAAAGGAGGAGCATGAAGAGAATTTGAATACCATGCTAAAGACTATAAAAATGGATAAATTGTATTCAAAGTATAGTAAATGTGAAATCTGAATAGAGGAAGTGTCATTATTGTGTCATGTTATAACCAAAAAATGGATATATATATATATATATATAACCTTCTAAGAAAAAGGAAATTGAGTATTGGCCTAAGATAATGTATTTAATGGAGATCGATAGTTTCCTTGGACTAACTGGGAATTACCAATGATTTTTTAGAAACTTATCATGAATTTAAAACCCTGAAACCAATATGACTTGGATGGGAGTAATGTTTGTATGTACTAGTGAATGTGAATAGAGATTCAAAGATTTTAAAAGAGTCTTACCACTATACCAATACTTGCACTACCCAAAAGTGGGGAACTATTTCTGGTATACAAAAAAGATTCAAAGAAAAGATTAGACTATGTACTGATGTAAAATGATAAAGTGATAGCCTATGCCCCAAGGCAACTTAAATTCCATGAGTAGAACTATCTCATGCATGATTCGGAGGTGGTGGCTATGATCTTCGCATTGAAAATTTGGAGACATTATCTATATGGGGAGAAGTGTGAGATATATACATATCAAAAGAGACTCAAATATATATGCAAATAGAAGGAGGTTAATATGAACCATCAAAGATGGTTATACCTAATCAATGATTATGAATTCTTAATCCAATAACATCCTTGTAAAGTTAATGAAGTGTAAGTTGTTCTAAGTAAAAAGGGTCCCGCAAATTTATCAATGATGATAATTGAGAAGGATCCAATATTATTAGACTTACAAAGGATGTAAATAGTAATAATAAAGCAAGGAACATCATATTTTCTTTCTAAATAATTTTTCAACCATACATTATAGAAATGATATTGGACACTCAAAGAAATTATTTTTAAATTTAGAAGAAGGTGGAAGAAATCAGAAATGGGAAATCCTCAGAGTTCAAAATTGATGAGGAAGGAGTTGTAAAATTAGGGACTTGACTATGTGTACAATCAAATATTGAGATTAAGAAAGAGATTTTTAATGATGCACATAACTCAGCCTTATCCATCCACCTAGGGTGTTTTAAGATTTATCAATATATCTGAGAGAACTATTAATGAGACAATATAAAGAAGGATATCATATAATATACATCAAAGTGCTTGGTATGTAAAAAAGTGAAGGTTGAAAGGAAAAAGTATAAGTGGATGATGCAACCATTACTCATACCTACATGGAAATGGGAAAAAATCACCATAGACTTTGTCAATGGTCATCCAAATACATCTATAGAAAATATACTATCTGGATTTTTGTAAATTTTCTTATAAATACTTCTTAATTCATTTCAATATGAGAGGACATATCACTTGATAAAATTATATGGATATACATCATAGAAATTGTGATATTACAAGGAATACCATTAATAGTTATATCTAATCGAGATCCTAGATTTACCTCTATGTTCTGGAAGAGTATCCAACATTCTCTAAACATTGATTTGAACTTTAGTATGACTTATCACCCCCAAAAGATGTCCAATATAAATAGACTATTCAGACACTAGAAAATTTGTTAAGAGTATACACAATATACTTCAAATGAGGATGATACCAAAATATTCTTATGTCTTAGTTCTTTTTCAATAATAGTTTCCACTCGAGCATCCAAATGGTTCCATATGAATCCCTTTGTGGGAAGAGATGTAGAACAACCATATAGTGGGATGATGTTGGATAAAAAAAGTTGTTGGGACCTGAAATGGTCAAGGAAATGGTAAAAAAGGTGAAGACCATTCAAAAACACATCAAGGATTATCTAAGTCTATATAAGATCTATGATGAATATCATTAAAGAGACCTAGAGTTTGAGGTCAGATATAAGTTACTCCTCTGTATATATTCATGGAATCGAATCATGAGATTTTGGAATAAGGGTAAACTATGTCCTAGGTTTATTTACCCCTTTGAGATTCTTGATCACATTAGAGTTGTGACCTATCGACTAGAACACCCACCGACCCTTTCTTAAGAACATGAAATATTACACATATCCCTCTTGGGGAAGTACATACTAGATCCCTCACATATACTGAATTTAGGGTCAGTACATCTGGAAAGTGATCTATCTTTTAAGGAGAAACTGATTAAGATCTTGGACCATAGAAATAAAGTTATACATAATAAGACAACTCAACTAGTCACATTACTATGGTGAAACCATAAGTATGAGAAGTCAATATGGGAACCATATCAAGTAATGAAGGAGAATCTACCTCACGTATTTTCATTTTAGTATGTAAAACAAAATTTTGAGGGAAAAACTTCTTAATGGGTGAAGAATGAAATTTAAATTAAGTTTTATTATAATGATAAGATAATTTTATGAGACCATAATTAATTTTTCAAAGGATCATAAAATCAATTATAATATTAAAATATTAATTTTTCAAATAAAAGAGGATTTTTTTTAAAAATTAAATTTATCATATTTAGAAAATTATTTTCATAAAATGGATTTCATTTTTGAAATATAAACAACAAAAATGGTTAGGGATTTTTTTTTCTAAAATAGTTGAATTTTTGGTGATTAGTAAAATACAATGGATTATAGTATTTAGAATTATAAGATAAATGCATGAATTTCTAAGTAATAGATGATATAAGAACCTATTAGTTCAAACTCACATGAACTAGTTACTCTATATAGTCATAATAACCAATACTATTTATAGTCTTGATCAAAAATAATAAACTAATGAATATAATTTCCAAAAAACACCCCTTACAAATACCACCAATTACCACCCCTTATCCTCACAACCTCTGAGCCTTAGATATTTCCAAATATGTACCCAAATATCTTTCAAAACATATACACCACATCCTAGTGTGTTTTTTCACACCAAAATACCAATTCCATGTGCCTTATGCAGTATTTCATGTAGGAATCATTCAAGAGGTAATATTTTCAAACCACCTTTTTTAAATTCTTATCTTCTTATAACTTCTCCTAAACTCCCTCATAAAAAATTAATTAATAACTATAGTATCATATATATATTGTATTTTTATGGTTTTAATGGAATTTCTACCATCTATCCTCTTCTCCTCTCATCTTATTCTAAGAATGAAACCATTATCTATATTATATTGGTTAACCATCTCTATGGATAATGAGTTTTTTCCATTACCGCTCTCAAGTATGGACATAAAAATATTATTATTATTAAATAATATGATAATAAACAAATTAAACTTATTTGTTTATTCTGTAATTAATATATAGACATAATATTAAATAAAATGAAACTAGTTCGTGATGGTCGATAAAACATTCAAAATAAACTCACTATATAACACTAAAGTTTTTACTAAATGGATCATCCAAATATCAGAACAAAATTAATAAATTTAGGACCATTTAAATTTATATAATTAAAAAAAATACAATATCGTTTCACTTCTATAGTTTTAGTCCCATTTGAAAAAAAACTTCAATAATTATCCATAAGTGATCTGACCTTGTAATCATGAAACATTCACCCTCAAAACAATGAAATTGAACTTCTTATCTCATTGAAATGGTCATAAATGAACATAATATAATTATATAAATTCAGATATAAATATAATTTTTTTCTGAATTATATAACTAATGAATATAATTTGGTTATTCATGACATTAAGTTTAAGTGTAGAATGATTCTGGAATATATGGTAAGAGATCTTTCCGAACATCCCTATTTCCTTTGGGGTTATGATTTATCACTCTTACCTCACTTCATCACTCTAATTTTCTTAATCAATTTTTATATATTCGGTATATATTTTCCGAACATTTATACCTTGATTAATTAATCTTTCTTTTATGGGGAAATACATATTTTTAATGATCCCTTCTCAATTCCTATCGATAAGCAAACCCAATTAAAGGGAAATTCTCTATTTCTTACCTCTTTTTAAATACACTCCTTAAAATATTTTAGGGAATCAATGTTTTATAAAGTCAATAATTTTAACATAGAATATCATTTTATCTCATTTTCTTTATTTATGTAAATTATTATTCCTTTTCCTTTTTAAAATACCCTCTACCAATTTTCCTAAATCTTCGCTTTAAAGGTACTTTTCCAAAGGTATTTCTCTTCTATTTTTCATGTAATCACTTTAGTTGGACATAATTTATCATGGTATATGATTATTTTATTTTATAAATGTCCAATAATGATTAAATCCCTTATTTCATAGAAAATATCAGGATACACCCTTTGGTTATGCCTTACGTTAGGATTATGAAACCCATTTCTTTCCATGTGTAATCTCTATGGTTATTAATTTTGTTTGATTTATTTATATGGAACACATATTCATATATATGTTATGATATGTGTGCTTTGATAGTACTACAATGCATTAGAAAATGTTTTAGTGTCATGTGGCAATATTTATGGGATTATGGATTGAACCCAATCCATTATGGGACTTTATCCACCATGTGATGTTGTCTTGGTAGTTATCCTTGAATTATGCTTGTGTCATCTTTTATATTACCTCCACTTTCCTAATTTTGCATTCCATTTTTTGTATGTTATATGATTTTTTTGATCCATGCCTTATATGTTATCATGTTATTTCTTTTAACTCATATGACATGGTTTGTTTCCATATTTGTTCCCTTACTAGGTTTTTTATCTCACACCTTTTGTTTATGTATTCCTTGGGTTATCCTATACAGTTTTAAGAGCTCAAAGGGAGTTAGGAACTCATTATAAAGATTAAAATAAAGAATTTTTATTTCTAGTTTCATGCTGTCTATTTGTGTACCTATTCTTCTAAAGTCTCTTGGATTTTCGATCCTTGGTTAATAATTAATGGAAATTTATCTTAAAGATCATGTAATAATATGTATAAAAGGTTTGGGTCACTATAAAAAAGATGTTCTTGTGTAGATCAATATAGTAGGAAACGAATCCTCTAAAACTTAACTCCCCCCAGACTAAGTGTATTGGATGTAGGAATTCACTGCACCCTACCAAGCACAATAAATAAAACTTGCACACACCTAAATAGAAACAATAAAAGTAATTAAAATTAAAGAAATTATAATACAATAAACAAAAGTACATAAATCTGTAATTAAAAACATGAGATTAACATCCTTTAGACTTTGTTCTATGTGCATGAGAGGAACCACTATGACTTATTTATATTACTAGAAGTATAAATAATTACACGTCACTAAAAAAATATCTATTAATATTCATTATAGAATGATAAACACTCTGTAAAACTCTGATGCACTATATATTCCCCTGGTACACTATGAAATAATCATATTCACTATTCTATGCTTATATACACTTTTCATGGCTGATCCTCACTTAATTTTATAGGAAAATTCATTTGGTTGATCCATTAACACTACCTTCCCATATTCATAGAGAATCCTCCATATGTAATATTACTATTGATCGCCCATAGCACTGTTGACCTGAACTGCATATCTCGGTAAACACTTCTGGATAATTCTTTCCAGAGAATTCCTTCCAGAGAGTTATATAAATTTATGGACCATACATTATTTCATCAGAAGATAAAAACTTCTGATGAACCTATTTATATTCAATAGATGAATTGTAACTGCCTTCACATTGAGTCAAGTCTCTTGCCACAGATTTAAATTATGGTAAATGTAAATATGATGCTTGATCTTCTGATCCTCTAAACTTCTGATGCTATAAAGTTATAATGGTTTGAATAAGTATCCCCATACAAAAAAAATTATTATTTTATTAATAAAAAATAATATTTTGTGTTACTTTTAAGGAAATCCAATATCAAATGGCACCTTGTGAATACTTAATTAAAGGAAAAGGACCAAAAATAGTTTTTATTATAATAAAATATCACCAGGGTTCCAAAATGTCAAACATAGGTTTCTAAATTCAAAAAAATATTTTTAAATTATTTATTTTACTTCTTAAAGGTATATTTGGTCGATCCAATGGTTTTATAAATTTTTATGTCTTTCTTATATCATGATGATGTCAAAAATATTTTGGTATTTATTAAAACTATATTTTTTTACTATTCACCCAAAAAATAAACCTATTTAGAAAAATCTTAAAAATCCATAATAATATAATTTTATCATACTAAATATAAAAATAAAGTTCATTTTATCAAATTTAATTTTAAAAATTTAAAAATTTAGATTTTATATAAAACCATATAATGCATGAAAAAGTAGTTTATTTAAAATGAAAAACCATATCCTTAGTTCATGCCATGATAAAATTATTTATCATAATAAACAAGAATATTAATTTATAAAATTAAATTTAATATCCATTTATAAATTATTTAATAATTAAATAATTATTTTAATAATTTAAAAATAAGAAATTATGTTAAGGAAATTTATTTAACCTTTAAATAAAACATCCCTTATCATATGAAGTAAATATAATAAAATTAAATGTATTATGGGTATCTAATTCATTATATAATATATTTTTAGATTAGATAAAAACATATATAAGTGTTTAAAACATGTATATAAATTCATAATCATGAATATTAATAAACCATTAAATTGATATCTTATTAAAATTACCTGGGTTTTTATATCGAGATACTATGATAGTAATCTTAAATCATATGTACTATGGCCTAAATACGTCATACTAATGGGATATAAATGATATATGAATATCAGGTGTTGGGGTATTATAAGAATTGAGACTTCTTCTCATGATTTTCACACTTGGTGATCTCATGTAGAGGAGATAATGAGGACTGACCCGCCTATAAGAAGAACACATGTTACTAGTGTCATTGGAAGTTCCCATATGTGAACATGTGTATTGGTCTCTTAAATTTAGATCATTATTAGTGTGTACCAATTGATCACGTAATTTTACACAAGACAAAAATCATTAATTTTATCTTTGTGGTGAGGAAGCTTGCATCAAGTGCGTCATTAGTGGTTTTTTCACAAACCAAACTAGGTCAACCTTGAACCAGTCACCCGAGCCAATCCACAATAAGGCCCGAAGGGAGTTCCTGTTTCCCAAGAGCTGCCAACTAGTGCCGAGTATCAAACATAAACTAGGTGGGAATGGTTTCATCCTAATAACTAAGATCAAATAAAATAATTGAACAAATAGAGAACCAACAATAACTAAATCTCAAATAAATAAACAAATATATTAAGTTCTAACAACTGAACGAGATAGAAACTAAATAGAAGACTGAGAGAAAAACTAAAACTTAACTATTCTACCATGATATCCATGTGACCTCAATGTCAGAACCATCCACAAGACCAAACCATTACAGGCACCAGCCCAATCCAGAAAACCAAAATGATAATCTGAACCTGAAAAATAGACCGGGTCTACCGACAGTGAATGGTATAAGAAGGGTTTGAGATAAATAGCTCAGTAGTAAACCACCAAAGAATCTATACTTTTCCTTTCCCAAAAAAAAATCCACAAACACTAGTTTTAAATAAATTTATAAAAATAGATTTCTCTTATTTTAATAAGAAACAATTTATTTTTAAAACAATGCACACTACATATCTATTTTCAAAATAATATTTTACTACTTTAAAACCAAAAATACGACAAAGGGATATCAATATGTGTTGAGAATAAAATAGCATTATAAACAGAAAATCAAGTGCAGTAAAATAAAAAAACAATTATAGTTAGTAACGATGGGAATTTCTTAAACATCCCTAGAGAGATCCCTGGACGTACTTAGTTTAGAACCACCTGCCGACATATGGTGAAGCTCCCTAGTCTATAACCAACTGGCCACCCCAACTAACCAATACAGTAGTACATCTGACATGGCCTCTTAGTAGATCTAGGGGTTACCAACCCATATAATTGGTGTTGATCAACAACCATCACTCGATCCTCTAAAATACACCCAGGAAACCCATGGTAAAAGTATATTGTGTAAGTAGGAGGCCCTCACACGTGTGACTCACCTTACCTACCTTCACCAAATTGCCTACCACAAACAATGACACCACATATATGATAAAAAATATTGATAAATCCATCTATATGGGTTCTCTCCACATAAAAAGTCATTAATAGGTTCCAACTGATCCATCATATCATTAAATATTTCAAATCAGTTCTCAAAATATTCTAATATTCCAACCGGGAAATTGTATTTCCAAAAACTCCTTAATTTACAAAACAATATAAAGTTCTAACCAGAACTTAAAGTCTATCAATTCCAAAAATATTTAAAAAACATTTCCAAACCATTTTTGAAATAATATGAAACACCACTTCCATGTATACCAAGCCAAACAAGCCTTTATACCAAATCCAGTTCCATTTTCAAACACCACCTAATATCAAAGTGAAAAAAAAACAACACACTTTAAGTTGCCAAATGGGATTAAATTTCATTTAGAAAACAAACATATTTTTAAGATACCCAATGATCCATAATATTGAACATAAAATTTCAAAACACACTTGATTCGTTTAGAAACAAAGGGATTTTAGTTAAACACTAAGAGTTTAAAAAAGAGACACACAAGTGTTTTGAAAACCGGGTTTTTTTGTTAAGAAATGCCATAATCCTTTATGTACACATCCATGTGTGCATCCCAAGCACACATGGATGTACCCACATCCAATGTAAAATGACAAGTATCCATGAATATTTCCCAAAAACCATTTCTAAATACACACCACATGTTTTCTAACCAACATGAAAAGACATAAATAAACGTCATGCTATAAAAATTACCAATTTCCACACACAAAAAAATTTCACAATACAAAAATTTCATCATAATATAAAAAAGTATAAACATTTCTCAAACACCCAATTTAATTTTAAAATAACCCATGGCATTTCAACAAACACCTTAAGTGTACATATACTTAGGTATATTTCAAGAATCACTTTGAAAACCAATTTTTAACAAATTATAACAATGCCAAAATACAACAATAATTACCCCCAAAACTTCCTAGGCACATGAATCATATTTATAAATTATTTGTAAATATTCAAGCATTAATAGATTTTGATGTAAAGGAAAATACTGGAAACACCCACCTCAATAGTTTGAGAATGCGACAAAACTCTGGGAGAAGGAAGAACTGAGACCAAAACAAGATCCACACACCCTAACACACAAGAAAATAACACTACACATCAACCCTAAAATCTAGGGTTTGACCAAGAGAGGTCCTACTAAATAATAACCAATAAATAGAGAGGAAGAGAGATAAAGGAGAGAAAAATGGAAAAAAACCCCTAAAATCATACTTTGGAATCGAAGGAGAGGCACCATGGTGGGGGAGGATCCAAGGAGAAGGTGGGTTTAGGACCACTTCGTGTTCCAAAACTAACCAAGTGTGAGGGGGTATTAGGTTAGGGTAAAATAGGAGGAAGGTAGAATATGGTTTTTAATATTTGAAAGATCTGGGTCGATCACGCAGTTTGGTTGCACAGTTTACCAAACCGTGCACCAACTATGTGGTAGAAAGTTCCCAAGAAGAAACCAAATGCATGAAGAAACTACACGGTTTAACCTACCATGTGAAAACCATGTCTTAGATTCTACCTAAGAGAGGAATGACTGCACAGTTTGACCGACCATGCTCGAACCGCAAGGTAGCTTCTGTCCAGCACCAGGACATGCCGCATGGGTACCTGGGATGGGCCGCACAGTTTCCAATAACCGTGTTCTGCTCATGTAAAGGTTCAAAATTCACCAAGACTTCAAAAATTTGAAAATTTTATCTGAGGATCAACCCAAACCACGAAAAAAAGATCCAAGATCAATAAAATAATAAAATAAAGGAGTATCTGAGGTTGGGTTGTGACAATTCTCCCCACCACAGAAACTTTATACCCCCAGAAAGTCACCCATCCAAAAGATAACCATAACTCAAATCCATAACCAATCAAAACTAAGAGAAACCATGAATCTTGGGGTGACCTTTCATTCCATAAATCACACCCAACCAATTAGGAAGAAACCACAACTTAAGAATGAGGGTAGAACATGTTGGGGTTCTCTACACCACAATAACTCAACTAGCATGGGAACTTTAAATCCCATACAACACCACTAGAACTTAAATGAAAAACCAAATATGAGGAAACCTATAAAACTGAGACCTTAGTAATGAGGGAACTAACACAAACCTTTCCACATTAACTGAAAAACACCCCCACTAAGACTAGGAACTCCCAACATAACTAACCTAAACTTCTTATCAAGATAGAAACAACACCCTTATCATAACTAGAAACTTTCCATACCATCCCAAAACCCAAAATATAGGTGATAAACCCATAAAAAGAGCTCAAAAAATAGTGAACTAGAACATAACTAAGAACATTGATTTCCACAAGGATATATATCTCCAAACAATACAACTGGAACCGAGACCATCCCATACAAGGTATAAGCACACTCGAAGCAGAACAAATGATTAAAAGAGCCACACTTAGATAAACACAACTTCATATATTATGATAAAACAAGTCCATCATACTCATATAATGAAATGAAAAACTCCCAACAGTAGAAAAAACTACAACAAAAAGACTTTAAATGCTTCCACCCCAACATGGGAAAAAAATGAGCCAAGGTTTCACACACCCTTAGAGACTCCTGACTGTGTGAGAGCTTCACTCCAAGGCATGTGGCTAGAGCCCTAGTGACTGAATCATCTCTTTCCTCGTAGTCAGAAACTAACATCCTCCAATCAAGGCTTCTTATTTGGGAAACACTTCCTTGAATATCCTTGAAGTAGATAACTCTCTAATTGATATCTGGACTAAGAACCCTAATTAAAGATAAGTCTTAAACAAATAATATGACACTACCTTTGGAGAAAATGAAACTCTCTCCTTGAAACAGTCAACATATGCCTTCATCATTTGATGGCCTTATTGAATACACACGAGCTCTTCCATTTTCTTAATCTTCACCTCTTCAAGTATAAACCATTAGACAAAGTTGGACATGAAAACTTCCCACATCATCCCAACTTGTATTTATGGTGTGGAAAACATCTCCCATCCATCCAAATTTAGACCTTCAAACAACCCCAAAACAACATGAAATCTCATGGTTTTAGGAGTTCCTAATAATCTGAATATTCTCTTAACTTTCTCAATACACTCAACTACCTCTAATGAACCTTGATATCCATGAAGAATAGGCAAAAAATGAGAAGAATTAGAAACTGGGAATGACTCCTTGAAAATTTAGGGGACTTTTCTGGGTGACATATTCTGAATATCATAATAAATACAGGACCACAGTAAACATCAAACCAAAATACAATAGGAAAAAACATCTCGATCCAAAAGAATAGGCTCTCAAACCAAAGGCATACCAACAAAAACAAAAATCCTCTTTTCTGAAATCCCATTTCCATTTCAATTTTCAAAACCACTTTATTTCAAGACCACTTTTAAAACAAAAGATCCACTATTAAAAAAATAAAACCCGCATTCTAAAACAAAAACCAATTTCCTAAATCATTTTTCTCTTTCAAAAAAAAATTAACTTTAAAAAAACAATTTCAAAAATTTGATCTCAAGTAGAAACCCATGGAATCCTATGAACCTTCACAGAGGTCTTCATCCACTTCCATATGAACGTTCCTACACACACTTTCAACACATACCCTAACATGTTCAAACATTCACAAGGGATATCAAGGGTTACACTCACCATTTAATTTCCCAAACCCAAGAATTCAACCAAATTCCAATCCAAAACATTTTTAATTGAAAACTCATCTTACTAATTTTGAAACCATTTTAAAGAAATAATTATTCATTTTCATAAACTGGTTTCATTTTAAATGCTTAGTCACATCAACCAGAACCAAAATGAAGCTCAACTCACAACAAACCACCAGAAGGAGGAACTAGTGTCTGTTACTAACTTGGTGATATGGTAGTGAGCCATAACCCAAATAAGCATCAAAACTAAGCAGTCCATGAACCTTGTACTTGGACTCAACATGGGTCACTAATCCATGTGAAATCACAACATGAAAACAGCTCACCTCAATTGTCATCTCTCAATCCAAACAAAGAAAAAAGAGTCAAATCTTGGACTACCCCTTTTAACTTGATGATTAGAACGAGAAAGATTTCATGACACTCTTCCTAAACCTAACTCTTGAGTCTTGACATTCCTAATATCCAACTACCCGAAACCCCAAATAACAAGGGCCTGTTCTGATATATTTTTTTCATGAACCAACTTGAGTCAACCCTGAACTGGTCACCTGAGCTGATCTGCCACAAGGCCCGAAGGGAATTCCTAATTCCCACGGGCTAGAAACTAGTGTCAGGCATCAAACATAAACTAGGTGGGAATAGTTTCAGCCAAATAACTAGGATAAAATAAAATAACCAAACAAATATAGAACCAACAATAACTAAATCTAAAATAAATAAACAAAAAGATATATTTACAACAACTAAATGAGATAGAAACTAAATATAATATTGAGAGAAAATCTAAAACTAAACTATGCTACCATGATCTCCTTGTGACCTCAATATAACCACTGTCCACAAGACCAAACCAATCTAGAATCCATCTTGAAACTAGTGTTAGGCATTAAACATAATTAGGGCGTGATCTAAACAACTTAGTAGTAAACCACCAAATAATCCATACTTTTCATTTCCAAAAAATATTCCATAAACACTAGTTTGAAATAAATTTATGAAAATAGGTTTTTCTCATTTTAATAAGAAACACTTCCTTTCTTTTTAAAACAATGCACACCACATATCTATTTTCAAAATAAGAGTTTACCACTTTAAAACCAAAAATCCAAAAAAGGGATACCAAGCTATATTAAAAATAAACTAGAAGTATAAACAGAAAATCAAGTGAAAAAAATAAAAACAAGAAATTATAGTTAGTAACCATGGGAATTTCCTAAACATTCTTAAAGTGATCCTTGGAAATACTCGGTTTTGAACCACCTACCTATGTATGGTGAATCTCCCTAGTCTATAACCAATTATCCACCCTCAACTAACCAATCCAGTGGTACATACCACCTATCCTCTCAGTAGATCCAGGGGGTACCTAACTGTCTAATTGGGGTTGATCAAAAAACATCACTCAACCCTCAAAAAAATGCCTAGGAAAGCCATGGTAAAAGTATACTATGTAAGTAGGAGGCCCTCGAATGCATGACTCACCTTACCTGCCGTCACTACACTTTCATACCCCAAACAATGACACCACCTATATGATAACCTATATAGGGAAATCCCTCTATAGGGGTTACCATCATTTAAAAAGTCATTCATAGGTTCTAACCGGGCCATCAAATCATTAAATATTTCAAAACATTTCTCAAAACATTCTAAGATTCCAATCGGTAAATTGTATTTCCAAAACCTCTTTCATTTCCAAAACAATACAACGTGCCTACCGAGCCTTAAAGGATATCAATTCCAAACACATTTACATAACACTACCAAACCATTTTTAAACACCAAAAAACACCACTTCCATGTATACCAAGCCAAATATTCCTTTATACTAAATCCAATTCCATTTTCAAACACCACCTCATATCAAAGTGAAAACATAAAACACACTTTAAGATTCCAAACAAGATTCCGTATCATTTAAAAACCAATAATATTTTAGAAATTCCTAATGGACCATAATATTGAACACAACATTTTAAAACACACTTGATTCATTTAGAAACAAAGGGAGTTTAGTTAAACACCAAGAGTTTAAAAAAGAGACACACAAGTGTTTTGAAAACCAGGTTTTTAAGTTAAGAAAAGACATTATCCTTTGTGTTCCCATCCATGTGTGAATCCCAAGCACACATAGAAGTACCCACATCTAATGGAACAAAACAAGTATCCATGAAACTTTACCAAAACCATTTATAAATACACGCCACACGTTTTCTAAGCAACAAAACAATCCATAAATAAACATCATGTTATAAAAATTACCAATTTACACACACAATACAAATCTCACAATCCAACAATGTCATAATAATATAAATAAGGGAAAAAAAATTCTCAAATATACAGTTTTATCTTAAAAGAACCCATGTAATTTTAAAAAACATCTTAAGTTCACATATACTTAGGTATATTTCAAGAATAACTTTGAATTTTTTTTTAACAAATTATAACAATGCCAAAACACCACAATAATTAACCCCAACACTTCATAGACATGTGAATTATAACGACCCATAATTTAGATACATTTATATTACTTAAAAATTGAATTATATTCATTAAAACATATAATAAATCCACTAAAGGACCGTATAGGTATAGTATCTTTTGAAACTAAGAAACATAAATAACTAGTTCATACAACATCTACATTGTCTCCCGCTTATTTCTTCATAACTAGACTCATTTTTGGAATATCATACTTAATAAACTTCTTCATGACCTGGGGAAAAGAAACATATGAAAGGGTGATATAAAATGCTCAGTAAGGGTAAACAAGGGAGAATATAAATTATATTACAATCATAAAACATAAGAACATAACATTTGGATGTCTTATCCTACATATGAAAGGTCATGATATCATGTCATGGGATAAAAGTTCATAAGATTTAATGGACATAATACCAAAATTAAAAACCAAATACATAAAGTTTTTTGGCATACAAATAAGTATTTAAAATTATTTCCATATTAACCAAGGCTCATATCCAAGACAATCATAACAGAAAAATTATATTAATGAACCGAGTTTACTTGCTGTTCCAACCCTATATTACTAAACTGAATTTACTTTCCATTCCAGTCACGTCTATCTCATGAGATATAAATATTTACCCAATGAATTGGAGGGAGATATAGGTCCCACCCATATCATAAGAAAATAATTCTTATATGTTCCACAAAAATATAAATCATAGCATAACCCACATAATAAAATGGGTTTCTTAAAAATCATTCCATAATAATCCATATAAAACAAATGGAGTTCACAAATAACATTCCATCATAAATAAAACTCAAATAATAATGACAATAGGGAAAGAAAAATAACCCTATTAAAATAATTTCATCTTATATAGAAAGTAATTTTGATAAAATATCTGAAATTAATTCTTGAGGAAAATATCCTTTCTTCTTCAAAAATGTTTTCTTTTCTCAAAATGCCATGAAATTTTAAAGGAAAATAATTTAATTGAAAATAAAATTGAAATATTGTAAAAGAATATTCTTGTAAATAAGGATTTATTAAATCATAATAATCCATTCATGTCGTATAAGTTAAAAAAACATTCTTCTCGTACTCTTACTAAAAAAGTCAAAAAAGTACATCGTATGGAAAATGAAAGAAAGATTCCTTCCATACCATTTGATAAAAATTTAAAAATGGGTAAAATTCAATTTAAAAATTATTTGAATAATAGAAATAATATTATATATTTTTTAAACATGGAAATGAATGATAAATATACCATAGTAAATACATACTAATAAACAATCTCGAACAATAATGAGATTGTAAAATTATACCTTACCTTAGGCACGATATCCTTCGTATGTATACGAACCTCCTGTATAATGATTTAAATAATTTTATTGACTTATTAAAGAATCATAATCATTTTTATTATATCATATATGATTATATTATCATCCATTTGTTAGTAACATTTCATTGTCACTCGTTATTCAGATATTAACTGCTTTATGTTCTTATGCAAGTTTTTTCAGGTAAGTTCATGTTCCAATTATTATGTTATAGTTATATAATTTAAAGAATTATATTATTATAATATATATCCTATTTATTCATTCAATTAATGTATACAATCATGGTTTAATGAAGATAATGTAGAATGAATCTCATCGCATCGTGGAGACAGTTGGCCGTACGTACGTACAAGCGACGATATAATTCACTTAATGGTTAAATGATATGAAATTGGATGGTATATTCATTATAAATAATAATTATCATGTTATATTAACTATTTACATCCATTATATTCATCATTATACCCATAAAAATAAATTATTGTTGAATAAAAAATTACACCACAACGTGGAGATGGTAAACTGTACGTACACATGCATGGTGATATTGTTATTCATAGGATGGATAAAAAAAGGTATAAGGTTGTACCATAATTATAAAAACATATCATCATGTATAATATACTGTATTTATTACTTTATTATGGAAGAAAAATAATAAGATGAAGTAGAATAAGAAAATAATTTTGAAAGAGGTTATAAAATAGTTACCTCTGTTTTCAGTATCTCATTTTGATTTTTATAAAAGGTCTCATTAGGATGTATTTTTTCAAAATGTGTGGCATCTAAGATTAAGGGAGGGATTTTAGGAGATTATTTGAGCATAATTTGGATGATACATGGTTCTTGAGAGGTGTGAGTAAGTGGGTAAAGGTGCTGGCCTTTTATAAGAGGGAGGAGGGGCACTTTAGGAAAGTTTTAAAATATTATATTATTATTAAATGATTTTAGATTTATAATAGTTTAAAAATGATATATTTAAATGATAAAATAAGTATGGGTCTAAATCCTCTCATCCAATAGGTTTTAGACAAGTTTAGGTCACAAAATTAACCTTATCTTTTAGCTTTAACCCTTAGTTAAAAACATTAACTCTTACCATGTCTTCTTGTATTTTCATAATATATGGTTACTATAGTTATTATAAAATTCAAAGAGAACCAAAAGTGGATCATTATTGAAATTTTTAACATTATATAATTAATTTGGATTAATCTTATATTTTTTGAACTATTATATCATTTAATAAAATAGTATTTGTTTTATAAACTCATTTATGTCAATTTTGACACTATTTAGTAATTGATTTTTGTTAAAGTCATAACAACTTAATTAATTTGAAAAAACTACATTAACTCAAATATAACATGTCATAATCATCCATAAATTTTTGGATGACATAAAAATATTAAAAGTACATTTATTTTAATATTTATAGTATCATTTATTTGAATCTTTCATTAATAAGGTAATCACTGCATCATCATTGTGTCATAAATAAATTTATTTATTTAATGTCTAAAAATTAAAAATAAAATAATTTAATGTAGGAAATATTATTATATTTATAATTAATATTTATTTTCAATGAAATCATTTATATAACCCAATATTAAAAATGTTTTAGTAAAAGATACATGTTTATGTTATATTTATCTTTGCTTTAAATTAAAAACTATAAAAGGTCATTATCACACCCAAGTGGCACCACAGGGTATTAAAATTTATCCAAGGATGATCATGGTTCTAAATATATCATCCAATAGTATTGGGACATATTTTAGGATAGTTTTATATTATTATGATATTATTTTTTTACCCTTATTTACTAGATTTACCCTTTAATCTTGGTAAATAAAAATAATTATTGAAGTTAGTATTAATAATGTTCAAAAATAAAAGGTGAATATTTACACAATTTTTAACTTTTGATTACAAATATAGAATAAAATTTTCTAAATTCAAAACACAGAATTGGCAGAAATTAATTTAAAATCAATCCTGTTGTAGGAATGAGAGAACATGATTTTAAAAGTTAAAACATTGCAAAAGATTAAAATGTTTTTTTCATATGAATTCAATGTAAAATTAATGATAATGACATATATTATATTGAATGATAAAAATATGTTCTATTTATACCTTAAAACCATTCAATAATATAATTTTACCATATAAATTATTTCGATGAAAATTTTTGTTTTCACTTAAAATTTAATGTGTTTTTACTATTCATCAAAAATTGAATGTTATTAGAAAATATAAGAAATTAATCCAAAGTAATTTTTTATATTCTTATTTAAAAGAAAATGTTTATTTTTTCATATAAAAATTATTAATGTGTCAAAATCTTAATTTAAAGATGGTTATCCATTCAAATGTGTAAGATTACCCTTTAATGAAAATATAGGTTTTTATACAACAAATAGGGTTTATTCACACCCTATGATTAAAATATCCATTGGATGAATATAAAAATATTTTGTTTAACATATATATCTCATTAATTTCATTACCAATAGAAATTCATTCAAAAATAAAAATATCTAATTTATATTTTTCATAAATAATTAATAGCCAATGAATTCACAATGCATTTTCATTAGTTAGTTATAGTTATTCCCGCTAACCTCAAAACTAGGCTATAACAATAATTTTATACTAAGGAAATATTGAAGTTAATTTAAACTCACGATTTCATGCAACACAATCTACTGAAGAATAACAATTATTTAAAGAAAAAATTTCATAAAAACATCAGGGTGTTACATTATACCCCCTTAAACTAAATTTCGCCCTCAAAATTCATCACTTGGAAACAAAAAGATGAGGATAACTCTCCCTCATTATATCCTAAAGTTCCCATGTAGATTCTTCAAATTAGTGGTTCCACCATAAAACTTTAACCAAGTGAGTGGTCTTTTTTCGTAGAACTTTTTTGCTACGATCCAAAATCACTCTCAGTTGTTGTTCATAGGAATGATCTTGCTTTAGCGGTATAAATTATAAGTTTAGTACATGTAAAGAGTTAGGTATGTACTTTCTCAGAATAGATACATGGAAGACATCATGAACTTGATAGAGATTCAATGGAAGCTCCAATCGTTAAGCTACCTTCCCAAAATCATCTAGAATTTCAAAAAAACCGATATACCTTGGGATCAGCTTGCCCTTATTTCCAAATCTCATTACTCTCTTCTAGGGAGATATTTTTAGAAACTTCTTATAACCCACTTTAAACTCTAGATCTTTTATTCAGTTTTTAGTATAACTTTTTTGCCGACTCTAACATGCTCTTAAATGTTTTTGTACAGATTTTACATTTTCTTCCATTTCATCAACAAGATCGGGTCCCAATAGTTTTCTTTTCCCCAACTTCATCCCATCAAGTTAGAGTTATACAATTATTTCCATATAGGGATTCATAAGGATCCATATGAATACTAGAGTGAAAGCTATTATTGTAAGAAAACTCTACTAATGGTATATGTTGATCCCAACCACCATTGAAATCCATATAGAAATCTCTCAACACATCTTCCAGAGGCTGAATTGTCCTCTCAGATTGAATGTTTGTTTGAGGATAATAAGTAGTGCTGAAACTTAACTCTGTATCTCGATCCTACTAAAGACTTATCCATAACTTCATGGTAAACCTCGGATCCTAATCATATATAATAGAAAGTGGTACTCCATGCAATATTACCACTTCTTTTATATATATCATGGAAAGCTAATCAAGATAGAAATCCTATATAATAGAAATGAAGTGTGATAACTTTGTAAGTTGATTAACTATAACCCATATAGAATTATTGCCTTTGGATTTTTTAGGAATTCTGACAACAAAATCCAGAGTGGTGTTTTCCTATTTCCATTTTGGTATGATTAATGGTTGTAACATCCCTTTAGACTTCTGTCTCTCCACCTTAACTTGCTGACAAACCAAGCATCGATATACATATTTAGTGACATATATTTTCATGCCATCCCATCAGAAATACTCCTTCAGGTCCCTATACATCATTTCTCTTCTAGGGTAAATAGAGAGTGAAGAACTATGAGCCTCATCCAATTTCTCCTTCTTTAATTCTGGTATGGTAGGAATAAAAAATCAGTTCCTGAACCTTATTATTTCGTCACAATCAAGGTTGAATTTAGGAACATTTCTCACCTTCTTTTGTAGCTTTAAATATTTCTTATACGCCTACTTAATCTTCACTTGTATTGATGGCTGAACATTCATTTCAGAAAGATAATATTTTCCCCCTTCCTTTAAAATTTTTAGATTCATCCTTTTCAAATCCATAAATATTAGATCTTTGTGATCCTCATCATGGATAGGCTAGCATGGTCTTATCGACTCAAAGTATCTTCCACCTTGTTCACCTTCCTAGGGTGGTAATGTATTTAGTAGTCGTAATCTTTAATCAACTCCAAGCATATTTTTTGGCGCATATTCATCTCCTTTTGTGAGAAAATATACTTTAAACTTTTATGATTAGTATAAATATCACACCTTTCACCATAAAGATAACACCTACATATATTTAATGCAAAGATTACCACTGTTAACTCCAAATCATGAGTTGGGTAATTTTTCTCATGTATTTTCAACTGACAGGAGGAAAAATTTATCACCATATCATTTTACCTAAGAACACATCCCAACCCCTTCTTAGATGCATCACTATAGATCATAAATCATTCTCCACTATAAGGTAGTGTGAGCACAGGTGCAATGGATAACCATCTTTTTAGCTGATTGAAATTATCTTCACATTATTACATCCATACAAACTTAACTCCTTTTCGAGTCAACTTGGTGAGTGTATTAGATAATCATGAAAAATATTTCACAAAACATCGATAATATCCAACCAATCCAAGAGAAGTTATGATCTCAGTTACCATTTTTGGTCTCACACAACTTTCAATAAATTCTATTTTTGATGGATCCATGAATATCCCATCTCTTGAGATTATGTGACCCAAAAATGAAACTTTCTAAATCCAAAATTAACACTTAGTAATTTTTTCATAAAGATTCTATTTTCTCAGGGTCTTCAGTATAATTCTCAAATAGTCTTCATGTTCTTCCTTGATCTTTGAATAAACAAGAATATTGTCTATAATGACTACCAAAAATTGATCAAGATAGTATCTAAAGACTATATTCATTATATCCATAAAGATACAAGGCTTATTAGTAAGACCAAAATGAATCACTATAAATTCATATTTTCCATAAATATTACAGAATTCCATCTTTGGTATATCCTCCTTTTTGACCCTTAATTGATGATCACCTGAATGAAGATCAATATTGGAAAAGTATTGAGCTCTGTGTAGTTGTTTGAATAAGTCTTCAATACAAGGAAGATGATATTTTTTCTTGATAGTGATCTTGTTAAGATCTCTATAATCAATGCCAAGTCTCATTGATCTATCTTTCTTATTAAAAAATAAAATAGGTGCTCCCCAACATGATGCACTAGGGAGTATGAATCCCTTACCAAGAATCTCTTGGAGTTTATTCTTTAATTCTAGCAACTCAATCAGGGAAATTCTATAAGGTGTCTTTGAAATAGTAATAGCACCTGGTATGAGTTCTATTGAAAAATCAACTTCACAATTTGGTGGAAGACCTAAAAATTCCTCCAAAAAGACATCATAACACTCCCATTCAATGGAAATATTATTAATCATGAGTTTCTCCCCAACCATTTGGGATAAATAACTTTCGTTTATAGGAATAAAAACCCATAAGATGGAAGAAATTTCTATTGGAAGGTTATATTCATCCTTACATCGATAGATGATCATAGATTGATCTGGAATATGAAATGTGACTTCCCTTCTTTGGAAATTGATATGATCTATATATAGATAAATCCAATCCATAAAAAGAATCACATCAAATTTCACTATAGGAAGGATAAAAAGATTTGCAGGAAGAACTTTCTTACAAATTTCAATCAGAGAAGAATTATAAACTTTTGATGTGAATGTTGTTCCATTAGGAGTCATCATAGCTAACTGAACATCTAATTTTTGAGGTAATACAATGATATTGTTATAAAATTCTTCAGAAATAAAAGAGTGGCTGAATCCAGAATCAAATAAAACATTTTCTACTTTAGAGTGGATGGTAAGTGTACCTTTCACCACTTCATTATAATACCCTATGCCACCGATAGTGATTTCATGTTAATTTCCTTTGTCTTTGGACTTAAGAGTTTGTTGACATTGATCATCATCAATAACCCTTGGATTAGGGCATTTATTGGCATAATTCCCCATTTCCTTTCACTTGTAGAATTCAAGTGTAGAAGGTGCATTCTGTGTAGCCTTTTCTCTATTCGCATCATTACACATCTTTTTCCCATCACATCAGCATTCAACTACCTGATGACCTTATTTTACACAATTAAAACATTTAATAGTCCCTTTAAGACAATTTCCTCCATGTTTCTTTCCACACTTTGAGAATAAGAGGAAACTCATCTTATTTTCAGTGTGGTCTTTATATTTTCCTTTGAATTCCATTTTTCTCATCTTATCAGACCCATATGACTGATGGGTTACTCCAATATCTATCTAAACCTTGATAGAACATCGAACGATTTACTTGTAGCTATTAAAGTCCCTTATGGATAATTCCCTTTAGATACTTGGTTTTAATCCACTAAAGAATCCATCAATTTTACTCCCAGGTTAAATAATAATTCTAGAAGCATACCTTGAAAGTCTTATAAAATTTTATTTGTTGGTACCATTGGATTCATCATCCTTTTTATTAAGTTCAAGGAAATCCTTCTCCATCTTTGTTTGAATAATATGAGGAAATTACTTATTTAAAAATAAGTTCTTGAACTCATCTCATTCCATGGACTCAATTTCATCTCTTTACCTCATATTATTGATAAGATTCCACCATTGATCAGCTTCACCTTCCAGACAATAGACGTCTAAGGTGACTTTGTCATGTTAAAAACATTTTAGAACTAAAAATATCTTTTTAGTGGTACTGATCCATTATTAAGCCACTAATGGATCAGTAAACCCACTGAATGAAGGTGGATACTTCCTCATGAAGGACTCAATAGAATGTTTCTCCCTTCTTTGCTCATTTGGAATTATTAAATGATTAATAGATTGAGAAAGTTGTGTGAGCATGGATAGAAGATTTTTCATTCTAGTTCCCATAAAATTTTGTTTCTTAGGTGGAAAATCATTGCATTGACCATCACATTCATCATTAACACGGTTCCTTCGGGTTCCATCCATTGACTAAAACCAAGAGGCATATTGTGAGAAACACTAATCATAATAGGAAAACTACATAATCAAGAATAAATTTTAATTTAGGACACTTTAGGTTTTATCTTAGGTTATTCATGGTCATTTATAAAACACTAGGATTGCATCCTATACTTAGAAATATCCTTATGGTTCTTACCAAGTCTTTCTCATCCTAGTTTCAAAAGGTTAACTATACCTTTCTTATGATGCCAACTATAACGAACCATAATTTACATACATTGATATTAAATAAAAATTAAAGTATATTCATTACAACATATAATAAAGCCATGACAGGGCCATATAGGTAGTGTCTTTATAAATTGGGAAACATAAACAACTAATTCATAAAACATCAACATTGTCTCCTACTTATTTTCTCATAACAAGACTCATTTTTGGAATATCATACTTAATAACATTTTTCATGACTTGGGGAAAATAAACATATTAAAGGGTGAGATCAAATGATAATTAAGTGTAAAAATGGATAATATCAATCATAAGACATAAGAACATAACATTTGGAGGTATTATCCTGCATATGAAAGATCGTTATATCACGTCATGGGATAAACGTTCATAAGAATTAATGGACATAATCCCCAAAGTAAAAACATAAGACATGAAGTTTTTTTAATACACATAAGCATATAAAATCATTTCCACATTAGCCAAGGCATATAGACAAGACCATCTTAGCAAACAAAGTCGATTACTGAACTGGGTTGAATTGTTGTTCTAGACCTGTGTTACTGAACCATATTTACTTGCCTTTCAATTCACGTCTATCTCAGGAGATATAAATATTTACCCAATTAATTAGAGGGAGATATAGGTCCTACCCATATCATAACAAAATCATTCTTACATGTTCCATAGAAACATAAATCATAGAATAAACCACATAATAAAATGGGTTTCTTAAACATCATTCCATCATAATCCATATAAAAAAATGGAGTTCATAAAAAATATTCCATCATAAACACAACTCAAATCATAGTGATAATAGGGATATAAACATAAACCTATTAAAATAATTTCATCTTAGATGGAAAGTAATTTTGATAAAATATTTGAAATTAATTCTGGAGGAAAATATCATTTCTTTTTCAAAAAACGTTTTCTTTTCTCAAAATGCCATAAAATTTTAAAGGAAAATAATTTAATTGAAAATACACTTGAAATATTGTAAAGGAAGCTTCATGGAAATAATTATTTATAAAATCATAAGAATTTATTCATACCATATAAGTTAAAAAGACATTCTTCTCGTACTCTTACCGAAAAAGTCAAAAAGTACCTCATATGGAAAATGAAAGAAATAATATTTCCATACCATTTAATAAAAATTTACCAATGGTTAAAATTTACTTTAAACATTAGTAGAATAATATAAATAGTATTATATATTTAGGAAACATGGACATGAATTATAAATATACCCCAGTAAATACTTACAAATAAATAATCTCAAATAATAATGAGATTGTACAATTATTTCTTACCTTAGGTTCGATATCCTTAATATATATATGAACCAACTATATAATGATTTAAATAATTTTATTCACTTATTAAAAAATCATAATTATTTTTATGATATCATATATGATTATATTATCATCCGTTTGTTAGTAACATTTCTTTATCACTTGTTTTTCGGATATTAACTACTTTATGTTCTTATGCAAGTTTTTTCAGGTAATTTCATGTTCCAATTATTAGGTTATAATTATATCATTTATATAATGATATTATTATAATATATATCCCTTTTATTTATTCCATTCATGTATATAATCATGGTTTAATGAAGATCATGTAGAATGAATCGCATCACATCGTGGAGACGGTAGGCCATACGTACGCATGAGCAATGATATCATTCACTTAATGGTTAAATGATATGGAATTGGATGGTATATTAATTATACAGAAAAATTATCATGTTATATTCATTATTTACATCCATTATACTCATCATTATACCCATCCAAATAAAGTATTGTTGAATAAAAAATTACACCACAACGTGAAGACGGTAAGTTGTACGTAGGCACACATAGTGATATTGTTATTAGTAGGATGGATAGAAGGAGGTATAAGGTTTTACCATAATTATAATAACATATAATCATGTATAATATTCTGGATTTATTACTTATTATGGAAACAACATAAGATAGTATTTTCATAATATATGGTTACTATAGTTACTATAAAATTCCAAGAGAACCCCAACTGGATTATTAATGACATCTGTAACATTATATAAGTAATTTGGATGAATATTAAATTTTTAGGACTATTATATCATTTAATAAACTAGTATTTTTTTTAAAAACTCATTTATGTCAATTTTGACACTATTTAGTTATTGATTTTTGTTAAAATCATAAAAACTTTTTTCATTCAAAAAAACTACATTAACTAAAATATAACATGTGATAATCACCCAATTTTTTTATGGCATAAAAATATTCAAATTAAATTTATTTTAATATTTATAATATCATTTATTTGAATATTTCATTAATAAGGTAATCACTGCATCATCATTGTGTCATAAATAAATTTATTTTTTAATGTCTAAAAATTATAAATAAAATATTATGATGTAGTAAATATTTTTATATTTATAATTACTATTTATAGTAAAATAAATCAGTTATATAACCCTACATTACAAATTTTTTTCTTAAATATACATGTTTATGTTATATTTCTCTTTACTTTAAATTAAAAATTCTAAAAGGTCATTATCACACCCAAGTGGCTCTATGGGGTCTAAAAATAGACCCAAAAATGATCATGGTTGTAAATATCTCATACAATAATATTAGGACACGTTTTAGGGTAGTTTTATATTATTATAATATTATTTTTAATCCTTATTTTCCAGATTTACCCTTTAACCATGGTAAATAAAAATAATTATTGAAGTTAGTATTCACAATGTCCATAAATAAAAGGTACCTATTTACCCAATTTTTACCTTCTGATTCCAAATATGGAATCCTCTTTTCTAAATTCAAAACATATAATTGGTAGAAATTAATTTAAAATCATTATGGTTGTTAGAATGAGAGAACATGATTTTAAAAGTTAAAACATTGCAAAAGATTGAAATGTTTTTTTCATATGAATTCAATGTAAAATTAATGATAATGACATAAATTTTATTAAATGATAAAAATATATTCTATTTATTCCTTAAAACAGTTAAATATTATAATTTAACCATATAAATTATTTTGATGAAAAAATTTGTCTTCACTTAAAATTTAGTTTGTTTTTACTATTCATCAAAATTAGAATGTTATTAGAAAATATCATAAATTCATAAAAAGTAAATTTTTATACCCAGATTTAAAAGAACATATTTATTTTTTCATATAAAAATTATTAATGTGTCAAAATCTTAATTTAAAAGGGGTTCTCCATTCAAATGTGTACGATTACCCTTTAAAGAAAATATAAGTTTTTATACAAAAAATAGGGTTTATTCAAACCATATGATTAAAATATCCATTATATGAATATCAAAATATTTTATATAATATATATATATCTCATTAATTTCATTAAAAATAACAATTCACTCAAAAATACAAATATTTATATATATTTTTCATAAGTAATTGATATCCAATGAATTCACAATGAATTTTCATAAGTTAGTTATACTTATTCCTACTGACCTAATGTGTTGGATATAATGACAATTTTATACTAAGGGAATATCATGGTTCTTGTAAAATCATGACTGCATGCAACACAAGCTATTGAAGAATAATTTTTTTAAAGAAAATATTTCATAAAAGCATCTGGGTGTTACAAAAATCATATTTATAAATTATTTGGAAACATGCAAGCATAATTGAAATGTGTCGGAAAGGAAAATAATGGAAACACCTACCTCAACAGTGTGGGAATGAGACAAAACTCTAGGATAAGGAATAAACTAGCCTATAAAAAGATCCACACACCCTAAAACCCAATAAAATCAAGCTACACATCAACCTTAACATCTAGGGTTCAGCTAAAAGAGGGCCTACTAAATGAGAACAAAGAAATAGAGAGGGATAATGAGAAAGGAGATAAAATTGACAAAAACCCTAAAATATTACCTTGGAATAGAAGGAGAGGAACCTTGGAGGGAGAGGAGCCAAGGATAAGGGGGGTTTAAGACCCCTTCACACACCAAAACTTACCAAGTGGGAGGGGGATTAGGTTAGGGTAAAATAGGAGGAGGGTAGAATATGGTTTTTAATATTTTAAATATCTGGGACAATCAGATGGTTTGGTTGCACGGTTTACCAAACCATGCTCTAATCGTGAAGTAGCCACTGCCCAAGAAAGAACTGACCATATGAAAAACCCACATGGTTTGGCCTGTCGTGTGAAAACCTAATTGTATCTTATGCCCAAGAGAGGAATTATCCCATGAACAGACCACACGATTTGACCGACCATGATCAAAAATTGTTGTTTCTTTTGTCCAACACCAGGAAATGCCACACGAGTACCTAGAATGGGCCACATAGTCTCCACTAACTATTCACAACCCATGTACTGGTTCAAATTCATATGGAATTCCAAAATTTGAAAATTTTATCAAGGGATTAACTCAAAACTCAACCAAAAATATCCAATATCATGAAAAGAATAAAATAAAGGAGTATCCGAGGTCGAGGTGCAATAGGTATGACATTTATTTAATGATCAAGATAGGATTGGTCACTTCTGAAAAAAGAGAAATTTTAGTCCCAATTAAAGAGGATTATAGTACCTTCACTAAATCAATGGTCATGGTTAAAAGTAAATTTTATCAATAAAAATAATCAAATAATAAATAAATTAATAAATGATGATGACATGAGGTGTGCTTTCTATATTACGATATATCATGAAAAAAATAGATTATATTGTAAGTGTGGGTTTGTAGGAGGTTTTTATTTCTATGACTAAACATTATCTCCTAAGGGGCCATGATGTGTTTACAGATAAGACTATTAGTCTGTGAGTATGAATCACTACTATCATGATAGGTTCCTAGAGGTTTATACAAAAATCATATTCAAATGATTTCTAAATTCTAATAAATTGGTGTTTAGGGTGTGGTGGGCCTCGTGGTGGGGTTGAGTAATGTTTTAGTTTGAACGATTATGAGAAATAATTTTTTTTAATATTTTTCAAGTTTAGAATAATAAATGTTGAATTTATTAACTCATTGTATCCACAAGTTATTGAGTGAGTATAAGGAAAAAATTTAACAAATGAATATTTTTTATTCAAGGGTCATTTAATATTTTATAGGAGAATTGAGTGTAGTTAACAACTTTGATTTTATCACATAAAATCATTTTCATGTTAAAAGTATGTGATAAAATATTTATGTCATCTATAACATGTTCAATTGATCATAAGTACTATTATAGGTTTATTTTTAAGGTTAAAATTATTAATGGGTCAAAGTGTAGTTTTTAATAAGTTTAGCAACCTATATAAGGAGAAATATTCCAAAATTTGAGGTTCCATCCATTCACTCATATTTGATAGCTTTCCTCTCCTTTATCTCAAGTTCTAGATAGAGAAAGTGAGGTTTTGAGAACCTTGATCCAAGAATGACTTCCCGAATCAAATAAACAGTAGTTTCATGATCATATGGACATCAAAGTTTTCACCATTTATCCATTCCAAAACCTGGAAATTAACGATATACAATCCCATAAGATTTTGAAGTATGTGTGGATGATATATATGGTTCTAGATTTGGTTCCTTTGAACACCAGTCATCAACCATGAGAATATCATGTGTTTGATCAAAATGGAATGATATATTAATTTGATTTTATTTTTCATACTTCATTTAATTCACATGAGATCCTTAGGTTGTTTATCGAGTTATGATGCACTAGTGATTAAATTATGATGTTTGATCCAATTTTAATTCCCCATATTTTTTCTCTTCTACCACATGCCTGATACCAACAAGCGGTATTGAAGTGTGTGATTTCTTGAGCCAAAAATAAAATTAAGTTTCCTTGAATATAAGTAGAGGGAATCATAATAGTTCAAACACTACTAATGATTCTATATGAGGTTGAATGACCAAGTTATGTCTATCCAAAGATTATAGAACACATTTTTTAGAATAAAAATTCATGAAATATTAATTTATATGAATACTAACCAATAGATGAATAATACCATGAATATTATTCATATGTGGTTGAATAATACCATAAGGGGAGGAAATTATACTTCTACATAGACCTTATTAAAAAAATTATAAATAAATATAAAGCTAAAGTATATACTTATGGAAAATTTCAGAAAATAAAAAATAAAATAAAAATAAAATGGAGTGGGTGGAATCTAATGCCCGCTATGAAGTTTGTTCACACAACTCATTGGGGGGGGGATCTGGTAGCATGTATGTGCTTCTATTTAAAATAATAATTTTTTTATGTAAATTGGGGTGGAATCCATAGAGATACTCTTAAAACTACCACATGCCTCATGGGGTGTGCACGTCCCTTGACATGGCCACCTAGCCGAGTTGGTTTGACTCACATGGTACAATCCAGACCTAGTTTAGGTCTTGAATCCATCTAGAGGTTATTAAATACCCAAGGATCCTAGAAAATTCTAAAAAACTTAAAAATATTTAAAAATATTTTTAATTTAATAACATTATTTTTGGGAATGTATGAAAATGTAATTTTTAACTAAAATTAGATTAAGTTATTTTAATTCATAATTTATTCCATCGAGTTGAATTATGAACAAATTTAATTTTATTCTGTAATATTATTACATGAAGAATATTCATGAGATTAGACTAACCAATGCATGTCAGGTATTTTATTTACATATTTAATTATTTATTATGTAATGATTGTAATTATTAATTAATTAATAATGGTATGCATATTTTCTCTTAGACTCCTATATGTATAAGGTCCTATGCATGAATGAGTGAAACTATTCATGTGTATCCTATATCCATGCGTGAACCTCAACTATACATGTATATTATTGTATAATGATGAGGATGAAATGAGATGCAACATGTTCTTATAATTAGAAGAATACTAGGTGGGAGTTTGATGTATTAGATGGGGTGAGCATTCCAAATAGAGTTGAACATGAATCAAGGAGTTAACCCTAGGGGATCAATTGATCCATATTCTTATCAATGGATAAACCATTATAAATTCTCATTATTACATTATTATTTTATTTATTTATGCATGGTTTATTGTTTTTTAAATGTGTAGATTATACCTGATCACATAGTCTAATAAACAAACATGAATAAATAAAATAGATCAATTCATGGTGAATGTTTTCTATTTAAATCATTGTTAAGTTATGAGTACGATCACCACATTAAATAGAAAAGGATTTCATTTGTTGAGAAAAACTAAAAAACCATTAAATAAATATAAATTCATCAACATATTCTATCACTTATATTTGAATAAAACCATAGTACGAGGTTCTCATCAACAATTGTTGATGGTGACTCTTATTAGAGAGTTCTAACAAGATTGGTGGATAAAATTAACTAAAATTTTCATCAATAAATGATGGTATCAAGATCAGTGAAATTTTAGAGGTAATAATTGAGTAATGAGAGGTAACTATTTACAGAAGTTGAGGCTTCACTCAATAGATTAAGGATCCATGACTCAATATGATTGGCTATCCAATAGATTACCTTGAAACTCTATGAGTATCAAAGTAGAAATATATTAGAAAATAAGGATAGGGTTTAAGGATCCTTTCCACTAGAATACTCTAGTGATTGAGTATTTCAAATTTAGTAGTTGAGGGATGCTAAAATCTACCATATCTACTAATCCTGGCTTTCCAGCATACACGTGTCAACCTACGGTTCTTCCACATCAAAAAACACATATGTGCCACTCAATAAGAGCTCCATGCCTCCCCTCCCCACGTAGTCTCCCATTTCCATCCTGTGCACACCCCATGAGTCGAAATTTTTCATCCACCTCCCACTACCTCTCCCGACTAAAACCTCTCCCCTGTCGACCTCTTGATCCCTCGAACGCCCCCTGTTGAATTGCCAAATCCTGATCTAGTAGTTGTCCTTCTCCGACCACCATGACCCGATTTATACTACGGTCTCACCGTTTTAGGTTTCTCCTGGTTTGGGTCGGGGTAAGTTTATTGATGAACTAGGGTTCTAGTTATCTCGGCACGCGGCCGTTATCTACCTCCCAGATATCTTTAATACCGCCGTTCTCACACATCGTCTACCTCCTTGCACCGGTTTCAGCATACACCTCCATCATTCTTGAAGGCGCACTCGGATTTCCAACATTCTAGGTTGACTCGTGTAACCCTTTGAACCAAACAGCTCAACCTCTAGGTAATTGTTCGAAAACCTACATTGCTTCATTTAAGTTCGATTTAGTTCCATAATATCTGATTTTAACTGCTCGATTTACATACAGGCGACACCCCCTACATATTGTAATCTCAGTCTGGTCTTACAGGAATTGTTTGGATTCCTATTTCAGCGCTACTGTCATTCTGATCTCCACAACCTTCAGGCTATTCGAATTCACACCCGCATCATCTTTGCACTACAGGTAATAACGTATATTCATAATGGAAAAAGTAAATCCTTTAAACCGAATGTATGGATATACTTATCCTATATAACTGTTTGCATTCACTTAGTGTTAGTTATACATTGGTTTCCTGTACGAGTTTCCAAGCCCAACTTATTCCATTTTCATTTCAATTTACCATGTTCATATCCCACTGCATGTTTATTTGTCTGATTTTAGCAGACCATTAATGAAAATATACACTTCTACTGTCGTTCGATGATAGAATTCCTTTTACAATTTTGTCAACTAGATTTTCGATATCCATGTGGATATCCACATACATATATGGTTTTCTAATATTACATTAACTGAATGAAACATAAATGTATACTACTGTATGTTATGAACTATTACGTCTTTTCATTTAGTATGTCAAATTGTTTAACTATTATGTACTCTGTGCATTACACAGTCTCATTTCACACCTTGACTATAAGATATAAAGAATAAACAAACAAGCATGAATTTTCCATCGAACTCTAGAGATGCAAGGTTGGAACGGAGGCAACTTATGAAGGAGCGACATGCAGTTTGTGAGTTCTTTACTCAGTACCCTTGGAAATGTTTTCTTTACTACCCTCTATTGAGTAGTTTCTATCATTATACTTGCTTCATGATCAGTGCCGAAAAATACTTGAAACAATTCAATGTTATCAACCAATGACTCTACTACTCCATCAAGTAAACCAATATCAACAGGTGACATCACACATGAGATCACACAGATGCCACTGTCATCTCTATGTATCAACGGTTAGTTCCATTTACATTAATCATTAGAGTCTTTGCGATGTATCAAACTACATATCAGAGTAATGGCATGCATCTTACTAAATTTATTTTATTACAGTTCCTGAACAATTGTCTGCTCGGTTGAATACAAACTTGAATTGCCCATAAAAATGTATAGATGAACGGTTACAACGCAGACTACTGATGAAGAAGCGACATAAAGATTTTCAGTTTACTAATACTGTAACTTTTAATTGTTCACTTTATTTAAATTTAGTTATTATCAATATTCAATTAAATTACAACAGTAACAGTGTCTACATGTACTGGAAACTCAACTGTGGAAGTTGGTAGTCTATTTCGAACTCCAAACAGTCAACCTCTACCAACAAATATATTCACGAGTGATATGAAAGAAATGCCATTATCACATCTCTGTAACAATGGTTAGTTCCGTTTAAATGTACATGTATTACCCATTGAACGAAATAGTTTATTTCACAGTAACACAGATTATTACTAATAAACCGCTTCTCTGTCGTCAGTGCCTGAAACATCTACACCTCAGTCAACGTTGTCTGCTAGATCTAACAAAAGAAAACAACGGCCGGGAGTACTGAATAATTATATTGTGCCTTTCGGTAAGTATGATAACAGATTTATTTCATGCACATATGTTATGTGGAACCACATTTGTATTTCCCTTATAAAATGGTGGCCGTCACTTTGCCTAGCTTTAGCAGATAAAGAAAATACTCTCTCAAATTCATCAACTGTGACCTCGACGCAGTAAGAACGTCTACTGTTTGTACACATTACCATTTACTGATCTTCCACTTATATTTCTTCTTCTTCCCTGTAGAAACAGATGCAGCTTAACTCCTACTGAAGGAAACTACAATACGATATCCATTGCAGGTATGATGTACGCTATATGTTGACACACACACACACACACATATACCACTACACATCCTGTAGAGTATTGAGTTCTTTTCAATAACTAATTTCAGGTACTGTTCAACAATCATTTTCCTGAGAAGCAATGATAGAAAATAATATCGAGGCTCAAGAAAACATAAATATTAACAGTAACAGTGTAGAGAACTACACAGGTAATTTAATGTACAAACTTCTCCTCAAACTTTATTGAGTTCTTTATTATTTATGCAAGGCCAGTATTACATAGCGCTTGCTGCTGCATGAGAGTCAGTGGAAGAAGACACTACTGAGAACACGGGTTTTGGTTCTTACTAAACATGCATTAATGGTTCCTTAATACAAAATCATCCTTTCTTATAAAGACTAATTTTTACTAATAACATTTTCTGCATTGCTGTCATGTGCAATCAGGTTATTATGATATTGGAGACCCTACTAACGTCTACCAATATTGTCAATCTTTTTTTTGGTTTGATGAGAGAAACAATAAATTCAGCAACAGAAAAAACCAACGGTTCTCTCTATGCTGCTCAATGGGAAAGGTTGCATTGGACTTACTACCTAAATGTCCTGAATACCTTAGGATGTTGGTGTATGATCAAACAACTGCCAAAGCCTGATAATTCCAAGACCACATGCATATTTACAATGCGATGTTTGCATTCACATCAATGGGTGGGAAGGTAGATAGGTCATTCAATAATGTTCGAGCACCATGTATATTCAAATTACCTGGACAAAACTACCATTGCATAGGTGGTTTATGTCCGCCTGATGGACAACCACCAAGGTTCGCACAACTTTACGTGTATGATACTGCAAATGAGTGTCAAAATAGAATTCGCGGAATGAGGTATCATTTATATTCAATGATTTATGTTACGTTGACAAAGCCTTCAAATTTTTATGCTAAAATTAATAATTTATCCAGGTTTGACGAAAACAATCATCAATCTGTTATTAACTACAATAATTTTGAAAACCTACAACAATTTCTTTATCAAAACAATGCTTTGGATCGAGAATTTATAAGTGCAAAAGAGGTTCTTAGCCGTCAGGAGGTTCCAACTGTAAAGCTAAGGCTACTTAAAATAAGATAAACACATTGTGCCACTTATAACCTTCCAAATACATCTGAAATTGCGATGCTGATTGTCGATGACATTGAGGATCTCAACCAAGAATGGGATATCATCATTCAAACCAAAAGTTGATATTTAAAGTGAATCGATGAGCTTCACCCTTTGTATCTTCCATTGTAGTATCCTTTGATTTTCTCAGGTGGCCAGGATGGATATTGCGACAAGGTGTTGCATCATGCTACTCAATTCAAAAAAAGTAATACACTCATAAAGGTAACAATGAGAGGGTACTTTTCATTCCACTTGCAATTCCGTGAAAATGAAGCATCGATCTTACTAAATTCTAGAAGGCTACTTCAACAGTTTAATTTTTAAGCTTATATGATGATTGTGTCTCAAATACTATCATTCATTCACATCAATTATAAGAAACTGAGGGTTGAACTCTAAAATGGGTTACAAGATGCATTACTTAGAGGTGACCGTGAAGGGACATCCTGCGGAAAGCATATTATGTTACCTTCTACATTTATGGGCGGTCCAAGGTATATGATTCAGAATTAACAAGATTCTATATCAATATGTAATTGGGAAGGGTATCCAAATCTATTTTTAAAATTTACATGTAACCCAAAGTGGCATGAAATAACTCTATTTCTTAGACATCACAATCTTCGTCCACCAGATTGCCCACAAATATTATGTCAGGTTTTCAGTATTAGGTTTGAACGTCTACTGAAAGATTTACGCCAAGGTTGTTTATTTGGGAAGTCACGTGTAGGTTATTTTTTATGAAATCAGTATCCCATATTTTCAATTCGTTATTATATATTCTGTCATCTAATATTAACCATCAAACTATTTTTATCTCGTATAGTTGTTCGAACAGTGGAGTTTCAAAAACGTGGTTTGCCTCATGTGCACATCCTACTATTTCTCTATCATGAAAACAAACTTCACAGTCCAACAGATGTAAACAAGATTTTATGTGTTGAAATTCCCAATAATGGTGGCTACCCAAGACTACACGAAGCTGTTAAGAATTTTATGATTCATGGCCCTTGCAGTGATGCCAACCGCACTTCTCCCTATATGAGAAATGGTAAATGTTCCAAATATTTTCCAATAAAATTTTTGGGGAATACCACTATTGATGATGGTGATTACGTGGCCTATCGCAGAAGGGATGATGGAATAACAGTTCTAAAAAATGGAGTCCCTTTGGATAATCGGTTTGTTGTACCATACAGTCTTGTGTTGCTGTTAAAGTATCAAGAACATATAAATATTGAAGTTTTCAATCAGTCGTCTTCCATCAAGTATCTTTTTAAGTATATTAACAAGGGAAATGATCAGGTAACAACAACACTCTATGAGACCAAAAATAGAGATTCATCAGAGAAAGATGTAGATGAAATAAAAATGTACTATGATTGTCGGTACATATCTCCTTGTGAGGCCTCTTGGAGAATATTTTCTTATGATATCTATTACAGATATCCACCAGTTGAGAGATTAGGTTTCCATTTACCCGGACAACATTCTGTGACCTTCAAGGATAATGATAATATTGGAAATGTATTAAATCACACAAAAATTTCTGAAACAATGCTCACCTCTTGGTTTCAAGAAAATATTATGTACCTGGAAGGAATATCTCTTAAATTTTCAGAATTTCTTACTAGATTTGTTTACCACTCAAATGAAAAGACATGGCATCTCAGAAAGCAGAGATTTTCTATTGGCAGGCTATACTACGTTCCTCCAACAACTGGGGAACTATTTTACTTGTGGATACTTCTAACAAAAATCAAAAGTGCTACTTCATATGAAGATATCAAAATAGTGAACAACATTACTCATGGAACATTTAGAGAGGCTTGTTATGCACTGGGACTGCTGGCAGATGACACAGAATTTATTGAAGCAATAAAAGAGGTTTCATCTTGGGGAATGGGACATTATGTACGCAGGATCTTTGCAAGCATGTTATTTTCCAATAACATTTCTCATCCAGACATTGTTTGTCAACAAACCTCTCACATCCTAGCTAAAGATATATTACACTCTCAAAGATTATGGCTACAACTGCAAGGTGCAAAGCTATTTTTGAGCTTATATTTTATAACATGTTTCTACTAACTAATTATAGAATTCTCATTTTCCTTATGTTGTTGAAAAATTTATTTATATAATATTGACCTTAATATTTACTAAATAAATTGGTTATATAGAAATTAAATGCTACTTATTGGTTTCCATGTAGTTAGGGAGGGTCTTAAATAAAGGTCTAATCATTTCAAGATACTATAGTTATTTAAACAACAGTTCAGCCTCAAATGACAGGAAACATAAAACATTATTACATTAACTGATTTCTTCCAGAAATCAGATCTGTATAATTTATTACTGATGATATTTTAATACTATTCTTTCTATTTTATTATTACATTAACTACTTTCTTCCAGAAATCAGATCTGTCTAATTTATTACCAATACATAGTAGCACAAGTCTACTATCAATCAACTATTAGCGGGCATGCTTAATATATACTATAGTCTGATATAATAAATTCTCTCATGAGCAATTTGTTTTATTAATTCAGTTAATATTATTTAACTGATTCAATGGATGCAGATTTTTTAATAGTACTCTGAAACAATGTTCCTCATTCTTCTAGATTTGACACTCGCAGAAGATCAAATACATATGCATGCTCTTCTTGAAATAGAACAGATTTTACGCACCAATGGAACATCTCTTCGATTTTATCCTCCCATGCCAGTTCCAGATTCTGCAATTGATACTCATTCAAATCATTTAGTTGTAGAAGAACTAAATTACAATAGAGAAAACCTATGAAGAGAGTACAGAACTTTACAGGCTATGCTAACTATTGAATAGAAAGAGGTGATGGATTTCATTTTGTCTTTGTTATCTACAAATATCGGAGGATTCTTCTTCTTGCAAAAATATGGAGCCACAGGTAAAACATTCATTTGGAATATTTTAACATCATTACTACGATCTGAGGGCTCTATTGTACTTGCAGTTGCTTCGAGTGGAATAGCATCATTACTGCTTCCTGGTGGACGCACGACACATTCTAAATTTCGTATTCCAATCTCCATTACTGAGCAATCTGTTTGCAATATTCAGCAAGGGAGTGATTTAGATGAACTTCTACACTCTACAAAACTCATCATTTGGGATGAAGCTTCTATGTTTCATAAATACTTATTTGAGGCTCTAGACTATACTCTCAGGGATATTATGAGAGTAAAAAATTTTAATGCAATGAATTTTCCATTCGGTGGTCTAACAGTTGTATTGGATGGATATTTCAGAAAAATATTACCTGTAATACCAGGTGGTAACAAAAATGACATTGTCTTTGAAAGTATTAAGTCTTCGTATCTTTGGCAGTACTGTCAGGTCTTAAATCTAATAAAGAGCATGATATTGCTTTCCTATACATCCACCGATGATTCAAATGAGATCTGTGATTTCGCTAAATGGATGGATATTGGCGAAGGACGAGTTGGAGAACCTAATGACGATGAATTGCTCTTCGAAATTCCTTCATCATATCTTCTTTACTACACAAAAGATCCAATGGTTGCAATTATGGAGCATACTTATCCTAATTTCAGTGACAAGTACAGTGAGGTATCCTATTTGAAAGAGTGTTCCATTGTAGCTCTGACCTGTGATGTTGTTCAAGAAGTAAATGATTACATGTTGTCTCTCACAAATTCTGAACAAAAAGACTACTTCAGATCTGATTCAGTCTACAATGCCAATTTTTATATGGATAGGGCAGAAAACATATATACCTCTAAGATGTTAAATGGCATAAACGTCTCCAGTTTGGCTGCCCATAAAATTTCTTTAAAGATTGGTGTCCCCATTATGTTATTAATAAATGTTGATCAATCTGTTGGTTTATGTAACGGTTCTCGTATGATTGTTACACACTTAGGGGACCATGTCATTGGAGCAAAAATTTTGACTGGCTGTCATTCGGGTATTCAGCATTCATTCCAAGACTAACTATGACGCACCCTGATCTTAGATGGCCTTTCAAATTACAAAGAAGGCAATATCCTTTGATAGTTTCTTATGCAATGACCATTAATAAAATTCAAGTACAATCATTGTCTTGTGTTGGTTTATTTCTCCGCAAACCTGTGTTTTCTCATGGTCAATTATATGTTGCGGTTTCTAGGGTCACATCAGCTACTGGTTTGAAAATTGTTGTTGATGATAACAGTAACACATCATCTCATTACACACATAATATTATGCACAAATAAATATTTGAAAACCTATGTTAGGTACTATTTCAACTAGCACATCAATTGTTTTACTACTATTTGGGACTGCAATATGTAATTCCTAAAGTCTGTAACTGGTTACTATATTATTTTTTCCAGCACTAATCATATTTGTACATAGTCAAAATAAGATGTCCAGATCAATTACCCCATTGAATGTGATTACACCAAAGGATGATGAAACACTACGGATTGAGGTTCGTGTTTTAAAAATGTGGTGCAATTCATCACCAAAATACTCTAATACTGTTGTTGTTATTGAACTAATACTTACTGATAAAGAGGTAAGTTTACATTTCATGAGTACTATTTGTTTATTTCACCCTATAATCCTGTTTTGATGTATACATTTGTCAATATGTCTAAATTATCTTTCTGTCCTTGCACATTTATATTTTTAATGTATTCTCTTATTCTTTAACATGCTATGTCTAGGGAATAAAAATTAAGTGTACAATCAGTAGCTGCCAGCTTATCTCTAAGTACAAAAATCTATTGCATAAGGGGCTATGCTATATGATACAAAACTTCCAGATAGCTTCAAACCATGGCAGTTACTTGGGATATAGACATGCATGTAGACTACTATTCATGATGACAACATATGTTCATTCATGTGATGTAGAAATTCCTCTTTTCAGTTTTTATTTTACTTCATATGATGATATTATTCAATTAAAAGTTCCCGAAGAACATTTAATAGGTACATTCCACTATGCAGTGCATGTCAATTTTCAGTCTAGAAAGTTAAATAGATTTAACATTATAGTATTTTATACTACCTATGTATTATTTCTAATTAAAGCCTATTTCTGTCATCTATCTTATAGAAATAATTGGACTTCTTCAATACACAAAACCGGTGCAAGATATGGGTCCTTCCAACCACAGGATACAAATTACTCTTGAGGATGACAGGTCAATATTTTTTTAAATTTATATTAAGTGACTGCTAAATATTTATATGTAGTCATATTGTTACTCAAATTTTGTATAGAGGTTTGCAACTAACCTGTAGTTTCTGGGGGGACTAATTAAATGAATTGACAGATTACTTGGAAAACAACAAAGAGTCATCTACCATTATGATATTACAACTCGTCCGGATGAAGCGGTTGAGCAGTATGGTTTCTGTCAATATAGTATAATTTTTTTGTTTCTAAATAATTCCTAAAATATGTTGCATGACCACCTAACTCTCTAATTATGTGTTCTTTGACTTCCAAATCCTTTTAGACTCTGTTATTGTCACAACAACTATGAATGCAACAATTTTTTTTTACAATCTTCGTATTCCTAAAGTAGAAAATTTCAGAAACAGGTAACATCATACATACTCAGTGTTCTGTATTTTTACAACTTTATAATATGTGAATCACAATTGTAATTCACAAATGTTCTTATTTTTTATTTTAAAGTCTATCATTCTATATTTACCAGGTTTGGACAGTTAATAACATCACAGTTACAAAGACCACCACTAACTAATGTCAACCCCACTACAGAAGTCTTGTATTGGAATAACAAGAAAACAATATCAGAGGTGAAAAGATCTCTCGAGGTAACTATAACATCCTTATAATCGGAAATACAATAAACTATTTTATGAATTGTTTACATCGGTCCTTTACTAATGAGTTTATTATTATGTTCAAACTGTTCTACAACCTACACTATGCTTAATAGCAGCTAAAATAATAAAAATTCAATGTACTCACAGTTGGTATTTTGATTCATGTAACTTTTTCATGAAGAAAATACATGTTTTAGACGACAAAATATGGTGTCACAGTTGTAAATTATCTCCCAACAGCACTACTCCCAGGTTTCAAATCTTATTTTAAATTCCTTTTGTTCAAAATTTTACTATCTAACTAATAAAGCATAATACTCAATATCACTGAATTTGTAACCACACTATTAAATCCAATAGTTTCAGAGTGAAACTAATGGTTGCTGATACGACAGACTCATGTTCAGTTGTTTTATTTGAAAAACAAGTCATCCAATTCTTATATAAAACAGCTGTAGAGTTAAGAGCTGCTTTGATACAGGTAGAACCAATTTCTTGTATGACCTCAATATCTGTTTCCATTATATTTTCTAACACTGCTTATCGTTTATAATTTAGGCCGATGATGAGTATGGTTTTCCTGATGAATTGTAAATTTTTAAATCAAAGAAAGTGTTATTATCAATTGATGTAACCAATTATAATATTCAAAACTGTCATCATTCGTTTGAACAGAACATCTTCAAAGTGCTATTTATCCGTGATAATGATTACTACATCACCAATTTTAATAACATCCTCGAACAGAATCAGGTAATACAATATAGTTATTCATATCTTTCTGAAATAAGTATATGTTACGAAATTTGACGGTCTATCATTATTTTACTGTATAGGGACATAAAACCAGTGGGTACTCACATGTCAGTAGTGGAATTGAATATATCAAGGTACTATATGTTTCAGTTTTTTACCACTTCCTAAACAAAAATATGCTTACTATAATTTTCCTTGCAACCTTGCACAATAGGAGCATCAAACTGGTAGGTCTTCTCCATCAAGTTCAAGAATTGCGAGTAGATATGATGGTTGTACCTCAAATATGTCATCTACTAAGGTATGTTTTAATTCTTCTCATTCACTATTAACTTCATTCCATTTATGTTAATATACATCCATCATTAATATAGAGTTTTGTTGTTTTTTATATTTTTGACACAAAATACTTTATATCTGTAACTGTCTACTGTTAACTAAAAGATATGTACTTCATCGATTACAACTGCAGCAAGTACTTTCCAATTGTTCTAACTATATTATCTATGTAGAAAAACCTGTCACATGAATTTGATATGGAGAATGATGTGCGACATGATCCTGAGATATGTCGAGACAGTTTCGGTACAACAAGTCATTGTACTGAAGTACAGAGGCCAATGAAGGGAAATTTGGACAACTCAAACGAGCAGTCAAACTGAGATGTTCTTCCCCAACGTCTTGGTATTAAAACTTTATGGGTATTTATTTTTTATTTCACTCCTTTTTTGTGATATCATATGATCATTAAAAAATGTTCAAGAACGAGTGCACAGTTAAATAAATAACAAGACTAGCCATTGTTGCCTTCAATATTATTTGGAGTTCAAAATGATTAACTTTTCTCTTCAGTTTGGTATGTGTGATCTGACAGTTCGTTGGAGTTGACATTGCAGTTCCTTTTCATTTCCATTTACCTTGCATGATTAATACTTACTGCATTTGATCATATTATTTGACTGATTCATAACCATCATATTTAATCTAACACAACTGCTATTTCAGTTTGCAGTGAAACCGAATTACCTGCAAGATAACAGTTTTAACAGTACTGTAATACTAACCATTATTGTAACATATGGTCAATTTACCAATACTAGAATTTTTACTAACAATGAATAGATTATTTATTTCTTATAACAATAGAAAAAGTATAATGGTCACCCAATTTATTTGTTTTTAAAACCAGTCAAAAGGATTGATTGTGGCTGTGTTAAGCAAATTGGACAATTCAATTTATAGTGGATACTGTTTGGGATAGGATACTTGGGTTTTCTTACACATAATATTCAAACATGGATAGATTGTAAACATATATTACACAATGATATTATACACTGACTTTCCTCATGTAGTTTATAGAAACAAATCAGACACTGCAGTTTACAGACACATATTACACACTGAATTTACACACATATTTATCCTACAGTCACAGAATGCACACCATAAATACACACTAATAGCACGCACACATTTTACACAGATTTTATAGACAGAAACAGATTACATAAATAGACTACACACTAAATATTATCTTTCAACCAAAACTAGATTACACACACAGACTCTGTTTACACACAGAAACATATTACACACACTAAATCTTATCTTTTAACCAAAAAAAGATTACACACACTAAATCTTATCTTTTAACAAAAACAAGTTACACAAACAAACTCTGATTGCACACACGGATTATTCACATAGACTGCACAAATGAATTTTTACATAGATTACATACTGTGAGTTTATAGAAAAATAATTGAGATTTCAGATTACTGTGTAGAGTATAATAAAAATGATGTCATTTACAGAAAAATAATTGCATTACACATCAGGTCCTGTAACTTTTTACATATATTATGACATGTAATTTTATTTTACATTAACTATTTGAAAACATATAACTCCACTGCGGTCTAATTTTTTCTACATTTTTTCTACCTGTTCTAATCTGTATATGTTGTTCAGCCTTTTTTATACATGTTATAAGTTTTTTTATTCATTATTAGTACTAAAATCTATATAGTCTGTAAATTATTTCTACTGTGGTCTATTCTAAAGACTGATGTATTTGAGATTTCTCATGATGGACATTTTAGTATGAGTTTTCTACACATTTATTATTTGTTTTTCATACGGGAAGTTTTTCATGCAGGATGTTTCTTCATGCTAGATGGTTTTCTTCTCATGCTGGATAGTTTTCATAGTGGATGATTTTGTATCAGTTTCTCATACTGAAAGTTTATCATCATGCTAGAAGTTACTCATGGTAGAGGAGTATAATGCTGGATGTTTTTTTTGTTATGTTGTAGGTTCTTGATAGTGGTTGTTTATGTTGGAAGTTTACTTAACTTTTGTTTTTCATACAGGACATTGTTTCATGCTGGATGGTTTGTTGTATTTGATGTTCTCCATTTACCTGGACTGTTTTCATCATTTTTTGATTATTTGGTTTTCTCATGTTTCCTTATTTAATAAAATCATTTTCACATATCTCAGTTTTATTATTACAATCTGTCTTATGTTTGAATTATCTTTCACTTTTTATTCAACATTATTGTTTGATCTAACTTTTATAAATACTAATCACTTATTAAAAGAAATACCAGTAATCGAATACACCATTCAATAGAACGAGTGAGTACTAGTTTTATAAAATAGTGGGATACATTTAAGATTAATAAATCTATAATGTCTAATAATTTAAAATCAAGATAAAAGTATCAATCTACTAAATTTAATTTTATAAAAAAATGGAAAGTAATAACACATAAACACTATGATAAATATTAGAAAATGAACATATCCTAATTAGAATTAATTTCTATGATTGGTACAGAATCTTGTGTATAGTTCAATGATATAAAAAAGAAATTGTGTGTGCTAAAGTATCCACTACCTAGTGAACCTCCTCAGAAAGCAAGTGAGAGTGAAAATGAATATTATAGGTGACTCCTAGATGATGAATTTGATATGTATATCAAAATGATATCTTCAATTTCCATTAATTTGTGAAACTAACATTAGGATATGGGTATTTATACCATTTTTTTTAATCCATGAGATGATTAGAAGGAGAAAGTAAAGTAATATACGAATGAGGTTATGATTACACTGAACACATGTAAATTGAAATCCCCTAATACTCTTATTCTTATTCAGAAATTCACTCTCTATATTCCCAACAATAATAAAAGAAATATACAAAACACATTTATTAATTATATTCACCTCATTTATGGATATCTATATCTTCAGTGATCCATGGTTATTATACCACAAACATAGTCTCCTTATGATTATAAAAAAGAAATCAATCAAGTGTATAAGAAATAATTTATTTAACTTTTGGGACCAATTAGTCACAATTTCACATAAAAAGTGAAAAAAATTATGAATAATGAACATTATTGAGTGTATGAGCCTTCATACATACTCCAGATGAGTATCTTATTCTTCTTCATTTCATAACAATCTCTTGTAGCTGTTCCTAATGATTCTTATTCTTCTTTTTCTTATTTGGTATAACACTGTATTGGATATTCTTCTAAAAATTATAAAAATATAACTTTATTCATTTCTTGATATTTATATTCACTGAATATCTCATGAATATTTTTTATATTTTCATCATGGAAAAATCCTTAGATTTTGGTGGCTAATATTGACTCATTCAAACTCATAATATTCCAGTAAAAACTTAATTCAAATTCTTCCTGAAAGTCTGAATGAAGAGTCTTATTTTTTCCTCAATGAAATATTTGAATTATCATAATCTTATTCTTTGTTTAAAACCTTCAAAAAATCAACATATTTTAGTTCTCTTGATATTTACATATAGGAACAAATTCATGCAGTTATTTTATGGAACCTCATTTTATTATGTGGAAATCCCTCAGTATCAGTTTCTTCTTCCTCATTTGAATCTAAATTCATCTAAGATTCGATCATGATCTATGTATGGTCATGATGTTTTATATATGAATAATATCTCACCTAAATCAAATGATTTACATCTCTATTTATCAAAATATTAAATATAGAAACTCATATTTTTTTATCCAGTAGAACATTAGATTTTTCTAAGTGTGAAAGAAATACACTGGGAACTTCCAAAGGCTTATGTTTGAAATGTTTCATGAGGAAGACATACATTTATAGTAAAGAATTTTGTTTTTATTGAAAAAAAGGATTAAATTTGTGGAAAAGGACTTAAATTGGTCGTAAAGACTTACGATCTATAGGAATATGATTTTCTCCTAAAGATATATGATACTAAAATACTTATACTCTTCCAGTAAGTAATACTATAATCTTAATAAATTATTTAAGTCATGGATTGACCATGTCATTCAACTACATGTGTAAATATAATAAACCATGGTGAAACAATCGTGCCTTCTAATAAACTACATGTATAGATCCTAGATCGATCACATGTTCATTAGTTCTTCAGTGAGAATCAACTGCATGAACAAGTTTGGATCAAACACATGTAAAAAATAAATTGACCACACCATATTTATTGATCACATGAATAAACTTAGGATCAACCGCATGTAGTGAGGATTGATAGTGAGTGAAGCAACTACATCTATATTTTTTATGTCTTAGTATGGAAATTCTAGAATTTAATCATTTCAAACTAGGGAATCCTAAATCCCTCATATGGTCTACAAAACACTAAAAACTCATCGAAAAACATGTTAGAACATATTTTAACTTTAACCAATAGTTCTTCACTACCTATTTGTAGTAGATTCAACTTAACGATTGGATGGATGAAACCTCCATGCATTGACCAACTATTTCACATTATTGGAAACATCCCACATCTATAATCTATTATTGATAACAATTACACTTCATTTGTACATGTATTTAACATAAGGATCAATTCATCAATCATTATACATAACATGTATTAAAAAAATACAACACCATTATCGAGAAGGTTCAACAATATTTTTCTTTTTATTTTTTGAAATACCTCAAAATTCTCTCACCCTTATTGATTATAAAACCAAAGTGAATCAAGTATAATGGATAACACTAAATAACTCAATGAAAAGAGTTATGAAGTTATAATCTCTAAGTATATGCAATCTATATCGTTAATAAAAACAATATTTATTAAATAAATCATCTGTTTTTTCATTAAAATTCCTCAAATCAATTTTTTTATATATTCCCACTCACATGAGGGGAAAACTTGAAACAAATTAAACATATTTCTTTGATGAAAAAATCAGCACACATAGTAAAAAAATTCACAAATATGGGAATCATATTTCTCCCATATAAACAAAATCCCCTCAAAATTTTGAAAAATAAGTGATAGAGGAGGAAACTCAAATACATGACTACCTCAGTGAGTGGAAGTTAGATGCACTCTCAGTTTCAGTTACAACTTCTAAAATTGTTCAGTTGTTAAAGGATTTATGAGAATATCAACTAAATATTCCTTTAAAGAAACAAAGCCTATTTTCAAGATAACTTCTAAAACATTTTATTTTTTGAAATTATATGTAATATCAATGTTTTTAGACCAAGAATACAGTATCAGATTTTTGGATAGGTTGATGGTAATTTAATTATCACAACACAATACCAAAGGGTACTGAACTTCAAAAATCAAATATTGTAGTCATGTCTTCATCCAAATTATTTATGTTGTTGTATGTGATTCTTAAAACACTAAACTTTGATTGAGATTAATGTAACTGATTTTTTCTCCTTGGAATACAAGGAAAAACATTACCTTACAATAAAAAACATCCCACACTACGTGGAATTTATTTTATCAATATCTCTTACCTAGTTAGAATCAGCGAAAACTCTTAGATTCAACTCATATTTATTCTTATATTTCATCATATAATTGAAATTATTTGATATGTATCTCAACATACTCTTTGTTTCCAATAGATGTGATTCCTTATGATTGGATTGAAACCTTTCACAAAGAGTGATTGAAAATAAAATATTAGGTTTAGTGGATACAAAATACCTAATAATTATGATCAAGATTAAAAAAAACTTATCATTTAATATTTTCACCTCATCTTCCTCACTCAACTTTGTTCCCACCTGAATTGGTGTCGACACACCTCTAGATTCCTACATGTGAAGTATCTTTCAATTTTTTTAGTATATTTTTCTTGTAAAATAACGATGTATTTAACTACTTGGGTAACCTATAATCCTAAGTGAAACATTATTTATCCAATAATATATATCTCAAATATTCTTTCATGTGAATTGAGAACTCCACACATAATCCTTATTCATTTTTGGTAAAAAATATGTCATCAACATACACTATTACAAAAAAGTGATGTGGTGTTAATCCTCTTCACATAAAAAGTACAACCCACTTATACTATATTTAATTTCATTATTTTTATATAGTCATCAATTTTAACATACCAAGATCTTGGAGCCTGCTTCAAACCATATAAATATTTATTCAGTATAAAAACCATAACCATCTGAATCTAGAAAAAAAATTTCATGATTTTTTATATACACATCTTTATTAATTCAACCATTTAAAAAAGTTGACTTAACATAAATTAAAAATATTTTGAATATTTTTTGATCTTATATGGATAAGAATATTCTGATATACTCAAGTATTACCATTGAAGAAAATATTTCATCAAATCCATCCCCTTCAATTTTTGAATATCCATTTCATACCAGTCAATCTTTGCTTCTTACCACTTCACCATTGTCATCATGTTTTTTTCCAAAGACCCATTTTTCTCGAATCATATTCTTTTCAGTAGCTCTAGGAACTAGTTAAAACGTGTCATTATTTTTAATATATACAATCTCTTCATTCATTTTTTGAACCCATTCCTTATATTCAAAATCCTCTTCAACATATTTTGGATCAAATTGTGATAATAGGATAATGTGACCAGTTTCTATGATTTTTATTCTCATTTTCACACCTTGATTTTGATCAATAATTATATTATCAACATCAACACGTTTTCATATCCTTGTATTTGATACTTTAGTCTTATTCTATTCATCTTAATCACTGGTAATAGTAAAATATTTATATTTAGTCTGAGTCTACATGTTTTCTTTATTTTATTCAATTGGTTCAAAAACTGAAAACATCATCTTCATCATTTAAAATGATTACATTTCTGATTCCTTCTTCATATTAAATAATAACTACCTCATAAATTTTAACAATTATATCATATTTTTTATTATAACATGTGTACGAACTACTATTTGGAGTATAACCTAAAAAATTCCACTTTATTTCATTTCATTAAATCTTCCTCCACTTCTATCCTTTTTTTATTAGAAAAGAAATTACAAAAAATTTGAAATGTTTAACATTTATCCATTTTTTGAAAAAAAGACCTTAGTAATTCATATGTAAGTTTAATCTTATGAGATATATATTTTGAATTGTTATAACTATTGTAATGGCCTTGCTTGAGATTTCATGCTCTATCATCATGGTTCTAGCGATGGTAACTAGACTCTTATTCTTCATCTCAGCCACTGCATTTTACTAAGAAGTATATAGAATACTAAATTAATTCTCTATTATGTTTTTATTTATATATTTGAAGAACTATTTTTGATCATATTAACTCCCATTATATGAGTTTAATCACTTTAAATATAGGCTTGTTTCCTTCTTTTTTACTATTCTAATGCTCTTGAATATGTTTAAGGATTGTAAATTGTGTGTCATAAACATTATGAATGTCATTATTATGAAATCATCTATAAAATCAATGAAGTATATTTCTTAATTTATTAACCTCTTAGTTATAAGACCACACACATATGGGTGAATCAACTCAAGAGGTCTTGATGTTTTGATTTCACCTCCCTTTTGAGTTTTATTCACAATCTTTCTATTTTTACATGTTTTAAAAAATGTAAAAGTGTATTATTTTAATAAGGGTATATTCCTCACAAATTATTCTTTAATGATCTTCTTCATATTCTTTTGAATAATATGACCAAGTCTTCTAGTTCATAACTTTTTTTACCCTTATTGAATTATGGAATAATCTGTATTTTCTTCCCCAATATGAAATAAATTTCATGGGGTTTTCAAAACCTTTGAAACAACATCTTCGTCCTTTATTCTATTGAGTATACATCAATTTTTTCTAAAAATAACCTCATTTACATCATCACACATTTGTGATATTCTCAATATGTTGTGATTTAGTCTATTAATAAATAAAATGCTTTCAAGAATGAAGTTATTTTTCTAAATTTTAGTTATTTCAATAGCTTTGATATTCAAAGAGCTATCATTAGAAAATTTTATAACTCCTCTTTCATATTTCTTATTATTCTTAAGATTGTTTATATTTCTTTTCAAGTGATATGAACATCCATCGTTCATGATATAATGTTTCTATGACTTACATGCATTAAATGAAACTTTAACTAAATTTTCTTATTTCCCAAATTGAATTTTATTGTGTTTGTTACCAAAATGATGACATATATATAGTTGAGTTGGGATAAAATAAAAACATGAATCTATGGAATGTCCTTTATCAAATATTTTACATACTTCTTTTAGGATTTAAAATCAGTTTCTCATACCCACTTTCTACTCAAGCTCTTTATACCTTTTCCGAGTTCTCATTTATTGTTTTTGTACCCCCTTGATTAATGCTCTATTCTAATCCAAGTAATGATATATCATGAAATAATTTTTGTGAATTTTAACCAATCCAATGAAAACACTATCGGTAAACCTAAAATATTTAATTCTAATAAAAAATATATGGATGAACAAGTTGTTGGCATGTTTTATTTTTAGTACTCAGATGAGTAGATCTCTGAAATTACCTTTGTAAGAATCCTCCTTAAACTTTTTTGGTTGATATAGAAAAATTTTATATTATTTTTATATTTCCATATTTGAGAAGATATGACCATATATTAGGAATCTTGATTGTTCAAGTTTTTATCCAATGTATTGGTGATTTCAGCAGAAGTAGTTCCAATTTTAAATTGGCATTTTGTAGACTTTACTTTCCCCCATTCTATATATTTTTTTAGAGTAACTAAATATTATAGGTATCTTAGATAATTATCCATGTTCTCTAACATACGTGTTCCTACTGAATTTAATTTTATCGTCCTGGTTATTAGTTTCATCATTATGCCTTATGAGTTTATCAATTTCCTCACCCCTAGGACTATATTGGAAGTTATTTCATCAATGAATTTTCCATTTTTTAATATAAAGATTCAATATTTCAATTTATTTTACTATATTTTATTTTTCATCTAGATGTTGATTTTGCTTTTATGACCCTCTTTTTATGCAGGTGTTATCTTCTCTCAGCCTTTCAAACACATCTTGATCTCTATTCTCAGGGTATATTTTTTAGTAGCCTCTCATTTCTATATAGAATACCCACCATTGTATTAAGATTCATCTTATGATGGGTTATCCTATTCTACCACCTATGCTATAAGAAATATTTGATAGATACCTCTATAAAATTCATAATCACCACTTTCTTCACCATTCAACACACCTTATTTAACTGAAAATTTTTTTTATGAAGAAACTGTGTGAAATATCCTTCTTTATTTTTGATTGATCATATTATGGATCTCTAGTGGTGGTTTTCCTAGAATATTCTTCATTATCATTTTATCTTCCAAATTTCATAGGACAATTAGTAGAAAAATAGTCAACATTTCTACAATTAAAACATTTTAAAGTTAGTTTACCTCTAGACATACAACTTCCACCTCTTAAGACATTTTACGAAATACATGAGCAAAAGAGTTGATATATATTCTTCCATATTTTATCCTTCTTCTAGATAGTCTTATTTTTATTCTATCTTAATATATTTTAGTGATTTAAAATAAATTTCATTTTCTTACTTTCCTTTTCTTTTTAATGTAGGTCCTCTTCTCATTTCAAACTTAATGAGAGTACTATGAAGTTCATAAATGGTGAAGTAATCAAGATATTTATCACCTTGGGTTAATATATTCACATCAAATTTATCTAGAAGGATCCTCATTAGCTTTTTCACCATAGTAAATCTTTAAAGAGTTTCTTAGAACCCTTTGATAGTGCTGAAAAATTTTTACCCTTATAATGAACTCATTGATAGTTTCATCATCACAAATTTTAACATCTTTAAACTATTTCTAACTGGTTTAAATATTTACTTATTTCCCATTTTCCCATTTATAAATTATATAAATCTTATTACAAAGAAAATTTTAAATTTTAATCCCAAAACCTTTATAATCTCTTTTCTTGATAAGGATGACAATAATTCATTCATGACCTTCCCATCATTTTCAATGTTTATTTTTTCAGGTAGGGTACATGATGAAGATTCATCTAGAATAATTAATCCATATTTAATGGAATTATGAAAATTATTCTATGAAAAATAATATAGGGTACCATCCTTTATATTGATGAATGAAACCCATTTCCATCGAACGTAGGAATGACTTTATTATTATTATTTATTGATGATCTATAACAGGAGATTGAGATAGGTAAGAGAGTATTACTAACTTTGATACTAATTATTATATTACTTGAGGGGTGATATACACTGGGGGGGGGGGGGTGAATCAGTGTGTATATTTATTTAAATACCCTTATACTCTTATGATTATTCTACAATTATCTCTCCAGATTCTCACTAATGCCAAAAGAAATAGACAAAACAAATTTTTTATAAAGGTTTGACTTTTTTAAGTATGAATACATACCCAGTGTTTCATGGCTATTATCCCACACACACAGTTATGATGTTATTATAAAAAAAATGTGTCAGGGTATAAACTTGACATTTTTCAACTACCGGAACCAACTAGTTTTAATCATGTATTAAAAAAATAAAATAAAAAACTTTTAAATAATTAATATTGGTGAGTGTATGAGCCTCTACATAGAATCTAGATTAGGATAATTTCCCTATTCATTGAACAAAAATCTCATCTGGTTGTTCTCTATGATTCTCATTCTTCTTTGATAAAAGTGCATTAGTTCTTATTATCATAATTATAAACACATATCGTTCTTCATTTCATGATATTTTATTCATCAAATATAACTTTAATATTGTTTCAATAGTTATTATGGAAAACTATTTAGATTTTAGTGGTTTATCTTGAATCATTTGAACTCATAATCTTCCTATAAAAACTCCATTTAAATTCTTTCTGAAAGTCTAGATAAATAATCATATTGTTTCCTTATATATATATTCAAATTATCATGATCTTATTCTTTATTTAAAACCTCTAAAAAATATACTACTTTAAGTTCTCTTGATATTTCCACATAGGTATGGATTCATGCAATTGTTATGTGGCACGTCATTATACAGTGTGGAAATATCACAACATCAACTTCTTCTCCCTCAGCTAGATATAATTTTATTTTATTTTGAATCATGATCCATTTCTTATCATGATTTTTTTATCCATGAAGAACATCAAACTTTCATGGTCATATTTACATCTCTATTTATCAAAATATTAAATCTAAAAACTCATATTTTTCATTGAACAAAACTTTAGATTTTGGTAAGTACAAAAGAATTGAACTGTGAACTTCCAAAGTATTATATTAAATTTTTTTTATAATAAATAATTATGTCTGTGGACAAGAGTTACATTAACTGAAAATATAAAGGCATATATTTTTGGAAAACATCTTACACTGGTCATAAAAGACTTATGATCTAAAAGCTTATGATTTTTCCATGAATTCATAAGATTCCCAAAGTCTTAAACACCTATAGTAAGTCATAAAAAAATATAAATAAATTATATATGTCTTGTATTGAATATTATTTTGACTATATATGGAAATCCAACCAAATATTCTAAGGAAATTATTCCTTCCAATAGACTGCATGTAGAGATCCTGAATTGACTACCCATTCATTAGATTGACCATGAGGAATGACTGCATGAACAAGTCTGGATCATCCGTATATACAAAATAAATCAACCACACCATTTGGAACAACCATACAAAGAATATTATGATAAAAAATAAAGTGAAGATAAATAGTGAGGGAAGCAGCCATATGCACATTTTTCATGTATCATTCTGGAAATTCCAGTCTTTAATAATTTAGAACTGGGACATCCTCAATCCATCATATGGACTTCTCAACACTAAAAAATAATCCCCAAAACATGTCAAAACATCTAAAAAAAATCATCTAATAGATCTTGATTTTCTATTCATAGTAGCTTCAATTTGGAGATAAGATGGATAGAACCTTCATGCCTTAGATAGCTGCTTCACTTGCTTGGAAACCTATAACATTTATAATTGGTTATATACATCACTTCAACTTCATTAGTACATGTATTTAAAATGAAGATAAGTTAATAAATCATCATTGTATTGAAAAAAATACAACACAATTATCAAGAGGGTTTAACATGGGTAAGGTTCACTAATAAAAAATCTATACATGTCACATATTTTTATCCAAACACAGAAACTAGGTAAGTTTAGAAACATTATAAAAGGTAAGTTGAGATCTATAAGAATCTAAAAAAGGGCGATTCTAATATCAATAATGGGACGAAAACAACTCCCATTTTCTAAGGATGATTGATTCTATTTGAACCATTGATTACTAACAAAACATTGATGTCATGTGTTAAATGGGAACAATAAGCAATTATTTAATTATAGAATGAATGTTGTTTTTGGTGTTTCATACTCAAAATAATAGTTTAGTAATACTAGAATAATCAATAATATACAATGAATATAAAATTTAAGACCCAATAATACCCAGTTATGGAAAGATAAAACTTGGTCAAGTAAATCCAAAATAAAATGTCAAATAAATACAAAGAAGGATTTTTACACTCTTAATGAGTTAGAACATTTAGGTATTAGACATGATTCCTTAAAATTTATAATGACCAATAAAACTTATAGCCAAAAATCTTTTAAGACCAGTTCAACAAGATCAATTTGGATTACTTCAAGTAGAGTATAAAGGTAAATTATTTAACTCCATGAGATTCCTTTAGTTATTTGAGGAATGTACACATGAATAAATGGATATTCATAGATAGAAGATATGATATGATTTGGGAAGATGCACCAAACAATATCTTAACAAATTATTCACCGAACATGAAAATATAGAGTGGATTTATTTACAAAATAAAATTTCCTTATAAACATCAGACCTATGATGTTAGTAAATGAAGTATTGATAATTAATATTCTATTAATTCATTGATAATTAAAATGTAGAGTGTATTTATTCCCAAACTCATATTTATTTATACACATCAGAGCCATGATGTTAGTAAAAGGTGGATCAATGATGATTTTTATAAGTTTTTAAAAGTCTTCCATTACACCTTTGAGACATGATTCAAAAATAGTGGCATTAACCCCTAACCATATGCTAATTATAATAAAAAATGGATATCATATGAGTTATAATATGAATAAAATACATTATGTCATAAAACATGTGTTTATATGCAAAGAGTTTGTTATGGATAATTCTATACACAAACTTTCATCAAGAAAAACACAACATACATCTCAATAATTATTATAAAGTTTATAGAGGATGTTATATAAATCCTAATGATAGAAAATTTATGGTCAAGTGATATATTATATTTCTATAAAAGGGTCCAAATCATTGTTTGAGATAGTGGGAACAATATTTACTTGGATAAAGTAAAATATCCAGATGGACAAGAAGTTGGCATAAGAACAAGTTATATAAAATCTCATGTAAAGAGAATATTCCAGTGAAATATACAACATAAGAAAGAAAAAACTAAGAGAAATGGTTTTATGATCACTAAGTAAAGGTGATATATATTATTACATGTGACTAATGAATATTTATCCTATAAGTAAGTAGTAAATAGAAATATTCATTAATTAAAAAGTTCATACAAATTCAAAGATGGATTCCATGTATCAAAATATAGTTTTGTGTTTTTATAGATTCTACAATCGATGTAAATATATTAGTGGGTATTCAAGAGAGACTATACATGGGTGGTATAAGAATGATAATAATAAGTCTCTATTGGTTATAACAAGTCATCATGCTTAAATCTATTAGAATTATAATTTTCATAGAAAATTTATATGATCATTATATTGGGAATTGGATGTATGGACTAGCTGCCTTAGAAGAAACCTTATGGAATATTTCTATATGATGAAACCATAAAATTAAAATATAAAATAAAAGTTGTATAAATACATTTATATATTAATTAAAGAATCATGGTCATGGAATATTCATTTGGAAAAAATAGGTTCTAGGTGTCTGTAAGAGGTTAATGGGAGCATTATAGTTTTACAAGATAGATATGTTTGATAACATATAGAAAATAGTTATTAGTATTACATTTAGTTATGAATAGATTAAAAGCAACATCACTAAAGATTTAATTAAAGTAGTAACCCAATATCTAGAGAATAATTTATACTTAGGTAGTTCTGTGGGTTACTTGGACCAAGTAAAAGTATATATATTGACAATATATTGAAAAATACAATTTGGGACAATTTGAGAAAGAATTTTTACCCATTTCACATGCTATAAATCTCTCTAAGAATACATATATAATACATAGGAAGAGAAATGGTGAATAAAAATATATACACTTATATGATTGATCTATCACATATGTAATGATATGAACTAAGTATGATATCTCCAATACATGTATTATAATAGAAAAATATCAGATAAATCCAAGATAATTGTATGGGAAGTAGTCAGATATATTTAATAGTACTTGAGAAAGTAAAAGAGATATATACCTTTTATATGGAGATAAATGAACACTAGTTTCAAGGGTAAATGAACTAGTATTATTAAGGATCATACGTATTATAATGTGGATAAAAATTTATTTTAAAATACAATTTTTTTTTCACGTTCCTAGAATCATACCTAGAAATTAATATATTATAATTATATAAATTGTGACAATCTTATGAAATTGGTACTTGCTAATATGTCAAAATTATGATAGAGGATAAAGGGGATATGCTCAGAGATATCGTTTATTTGGGGAGTTTTACTCAAGGAGGTGAATTTTTTGATAATAGAGTATCCATGATAGAAAACATGATAGGACCCATGACTAAATCCATTACATAGTAGAATCATGATCATATAATGTGATAGATAATATGTTGATGGTTATCAAGTTGGTTATAATGCAAATGGGAGTTTTGTAAATGTAGGTTCTATAGAGCAAACTTGAGCAGTACTTTTTGATTATCATATCATGCATGTATATAGGTATGTAAGATATTATCTAACCATAATTGTGTTGTTACTTTTGTATACACTATTTATATATTAATTTACTTATATTATTTGTTATATCAAAAGGTTTTAGTAGTTACTAGCTACAATGAGAACCGTAGGATACCATGATAGTAATCTTAAAACATATTCCCCACAGTGTAGATACATTATACTGATGAGACAGAGATGATATATAACTGTTAGGTTTCAAGGATTATAATCATTGAAACTTCTTCTCATGAAGTTCACATTTGGTGATATTGAGTAGAGGAGATCATAAGGACTAAAGAACAAATAGAAACACCACACGTTATTGGTGTCATGCTATCCATGAACATGTGTATTGGTATCTTAACATGAGATCATTATAAGTGTGTACCATTTGATTACATAGTTTCATGTAAGATAAAAACCATGAATTTTATGTTTATAGAGAGGTATCTTGTATCAGGTGCATCATTGGTGGTATGAAATTTATTGAATGATCAAGACTATATTTGTCTCTTTAGAAATGAATAGATATATCAAGACCTATTGATAAGGATGGTAATACCTTTACTAAATCCATGGACATGGTAGAACAAGGAAATTCCATCTAGTAAGGTCATGAAATAATAAATAAAGAAAGAAATAGTGGTGATACAAAGCGTGCATTACACTTTATAAGATACCACGAGGCAAAGAAATTATATTACATAGTGCATGTTCATAGGATTTTGTCATTTCTATGAGTAAATATTATCTCTTTAAGGGAATTTAAGCCTTACTAGATACCAATTTTGTTCTATGAGAATGAGTTATTGCAACCAAGATAGGGTCTCAGAGGGTTATACATAAAGTATATTCAAAATATTTCCCAATTCTAATGAATTAGAGTTAAATAAATGGTGGGGTATAATAATGTCATATTTTTAATAATCATAAGAAATAAATAAATTCAATATTATTCAAGTTTATAATAATAAATATTTAATTTATTAACTCATTGTAATTATAATTAATTGAGTGAATACTAGGAAAATATTTCATGAATAAATATTTATTATTTAAGGTTTTTAATATTTTATGGGAGAATATAGATGAGTTAAAAACTCATATTTTATCACATATCATTATTTTTATGTTAGAAGTATGTGACAAAATATTTATGATGTGTGTAACATGTTCACTTGGTCATAAGTACTATTATGTGAAAATTTTGAAGGTTAATATTATTAAAGGATCGAAGTGATATTTTAAAAAGTTTATCCTACCTATATAAGGATACATATTCCAAAATTAGAGGTACTATTCATTCACTTTAATTTTATAGCTTTACTCTCCCCTTTCTTAAGTTCTAGAGAGAAAAAGTGAGGTTTTGAGCACACTGATCTAAGAATGCCTTCCCAAATTGAAGAAACTGTTCTTGTGAAAAAATGAATACCTAGAATGCTTCATCAGTTATACAAAATAATAGTCATAAATTTGATATTTATTATCTAATAATATTTCTAATCATGTTCGTATGATCTGGAGGGTTCCAACTTTGATTCCTTCGAGCATCGATCACTGACGATTAACAAATCATGTATTGGATCAAAATAAATTGAGGTATGTTCTTTATTTTTTTTGATTAATTTAATTAAAATGATATAATTTGTTTTTTTATTATGTTTTTATTCACCAATTATGATTCTACAATATTATATCAAATTTTAATTTCCCATGTTTTTCTGCTTCCGCAGCGCACCTGGTACCAATAATAATGTCACAAAACATCACAAAAATAATATATAAATGGGTGTATGACATATTTTATGAAGTTAAATTACCATAAATTCTATAATTATAAATTTTGGATCCAATTTATTTAATATAAAATACATTTTAATATTGAGAAATTATTTTTTACAAAAATGCATCCCCACGCACATATAAAAGGACCCCTTCACCACCCCACTTATCCAAACACCTAAAGATTATTTTCTCAAAAAATAACTACCAAAACCATTTAACAACACTATTATTTATTTCATAGAGGCTATAATATCATCCAAATATCACCTTTTAAAGGCTTAATCCAATTAGAAATAGAGTCATCCCAAGGCGTAAAATAAAAATTCCAAATCACTCATTTTCAATTCTATTCCTTTTATTCCTCTTCCAACTCCTTCAAAATATAATATGAATATTCTAATGAAATTACATAATTATATCTTATATACTATTTTTTTATATTTATTGAATAACCATTATCTACCTTCCTCAATTCTATCTGAAAAATGAAAATGATTCCTGCATTATGATTATTTCGTCACCTCTATGAATGATTTATTCCATTTTTCATTACTTCCTTGGATAGATGATTCTAAAAATGAATTTAATGAATAAATATTATATCCATAAAATTACTAATATTATTTAAAGATAAATTTACCATTATATTAATTATATTAACAATAAATGATTATAGTTATTTTAACCACACAAAATGAGCACACAAAGACATCTTTCATAATTTAAATATTTTTTGGGAAAATATATTATTATATTAATATATATATAACTTATTTTATATTGGGATGATAAATAATCTATATACTTATAATTATTTATGTTATGTAAATATTTTATAGCACCTCTGACCAGGAACAATATATCAAATTAGTTTTGGATCAATTAACCAAACAACCCCAAGTGGCCGATGAGAGAAATAACTATACAATAGACGAATTACATATGATAATAAGTAGAACATAAAGAATAAAATATAAATGAAAAATGTTTTTAAGAAATTATTTAATAAAATTAATTTGGTTAGTGATGATGTTAGATTCATGTTCCAAGAAAATCAGGACTTGAGCTATAAGAGAATTTCGAAACAACCCTCTTTTTTGGGTTATACTTTATCTCTCTATATCACTTTTTTATATTTAATATTATAGTGTACTTATAATATTATATATATATATATATATTTATGTGTTTCTTACATATATAATTATTTTTTTTATTTTCTTTATTGGGTTTATACACATTATTCTAATTCTCTTCTCAATCTTTCTTTAAAATAATTATTTTTAATCAGAACTTTCCTATGTATTATTCCTTTTCATGTGTCAATATTTTAAATTTTGTACTATTACATGATTTATAAAAAATAATATATATTTTCTTAAAATTAATTATATTGTATTTATTTTTTAAGGAAAATACTATATTCTCACCTTCTTTAAAAATTATTTTCTCATATCTTAAAACATTATCAATGAGGTTCATTTCTATACCTACTACTCCACTCATTTCATATGAATTTTATTCATTTTAACTTAATATTTAATATCTATACATATATATAAAAATATTAACATCCAAAAAAATTTAACTCCTTATTCTATTGTGAATAATTTTGATATGACTTTTTTATGATTTGAGAAAAGATTTTATAACCCATTTCCTTCTTATGGGTTTTATCATTCTTATTATTTTTGTATGTTTTCTTTTACTTATGTGGAATAAATATACATGTAAATATTATAATATGATGGGTGGGTCCATAATTATACAAACCTCTAATTTATTGGGAAATGTTTTCACCTCATGAGATACCATATATAGTGCATGAGTAGTATGCCTAGAACAATATATTGTGTTGTGTTGGAAATGATCCTTTACTTATGATTATGATGTAATGTTTTATATTGTTGATATATTTATTATTCAATGATCCTATGATATCTAATTAATTATTCCATGCTTCCATTTAATGATATATGATCCTTCTCTTTTATGATAGCATGTTATACCTCATAACTCTTATGTCACACTTAATATTTATTACATTATTGAGATTTATAGATCACCATTTTACTTTATATATTTCCCCAGGTTACAATATTTAGAGAAATAATTTCAATAGTACTTAGAAGAAAATTATGAAGATAATAATAATGATGTATCATATTCTTAAGTTGTTATTTTATGTATTAAATCTCCCAAAGACACTAGAAAACTAAATTTATGGGTTGTGTTTTATATAATTTTCATTTAAAAATAATTTAATAATATATGTGTGAAACTTAGGTTACTATAATCCAACACCTCCAAGAGATACCTTTCCTTTACTTTTATATACCAAAAAACAGACTAGTGTGAGACAACCAGCCCAATAGGATCCCATAAAGTGTTTCTTGAGAAAAATTTGTTAGAAAAATACAATTATGATAGTTTGAAATTAAATAATATTAAAATAATATTTTTAATATTTTAAAGATAGGTAACATGAAAAATATCTTTAACAATTATAAACATGAGTGAGAAATCTATGAAAAATAACAATTTAAAAAATAAGTACCATGGGAGGGGTCCTAAGTAAATTAAGACCAAGGAACCTTAGTATCCTTATTCTATATAAGTAATCAAACCCATAATATCCATCCCTATTCATGATATTATTATGATAACTACATAAATTCCTATCTATAATTCATATATATATCATAGTATCATTTAGTTAGTATAGTGTGATCTATGGCTAGGTAGAGTGTTCAATGCCTAGTGATACTTATGACAGTCTTCCCACTCAGGAACCTAGGTTCCTATTATCCATCTACCTTTTAAAATAATTCATCATTCAAACAAATTTCCATTTAAATATTTTTTTCATCAAATATATTACATGTTTACCCCATTTACACATATAAAACACCCCTTTTAAATCACCTTAATTTACAAAATCAAAAGAGAAAAATTTAAGAAAACAATATCACATATAATTAGTCCTCAAAGATAATTTATCATATTTTAAACCAATGTAAAACTTTCATTAAAAATGAGAAAGAACATATAGTTCATCATGAAAAGGGAGCTCATGAAACCACTTACCTTAACCTAGTGAGAACACTTTATAGTGATGGTAATCCATAAGAAAAGATGAATAAAATCCATAAAAACCCTAATCTAAAGATCAACTAATAGGAAAAACTAGGCTACCATGGCCATTGGGAAGAAGTAAATTCAAGGGAAATATAATGTTAGAATTTACAAGAGGAAGGATATCACTTACCCATGATTTTGCATTGAAAGACCCACTTGCATTAAGATATAGGTGAGGTGAGGTGTGAGAAGATATTTCTTTGCTTCGAAGGTTTTAAAAAGGGTATTATATGAGAATAATTGGTAAAATAAAAAAGGAATTTATTTTATATTTTATTTACATAATTAATTAATTTTTTAAATAAACAGAGTAGAACAAGTTTCTGTGTGACCTTGGTTTTCATGACATGATACCTCTTACCTGGATTAGAAAGAAATAATTCCACACCACATAGGTCACATTTTGGTATGGTCACTTACCTTTGTAACATGAGAACCCCAGGGAAGACACATATTATAAAGCCTCAAATAATGACATACACCCATCGTGATGTGAGAGTTTTGTGTTGGGTTATTTAGAGGAGAAATCCCAAGTCATGGTACAAACTAGATCTTTTAAAATTTTCAAAAACATTGGGACCATTATGTGATGGTTCTCAGGTGTAAGAGTAAATTATTTACACTTAAGAATGGGAGGTAGTTAGTATCGACCTTGTAGAAACCCATACCAACACAACCTCTCCCTTAAACATGAAAATTGAATGTTAGGAACTCTGACACTAGGCCAATCCCTTTTGATAAGAGAAATATTTTCCAAGGTTACTATTATAAGCTGAGGACTTATCCATTTTGGTCTCCCAAAAATCCATCATTTAATGACCTCCCTTGTTCATGGTGGGACCCAATACACTCCAAAACTATAGTTTCCCCAAAGACTCATCCCAACATGATCTACCTTGGTCATTATTGGAACCACTACAATACAAAACTATTCTTTCTTTAAAAATTTCAAATACACAATAAATAAAAGGATCACCAAAATCAAAGAAATATTTTTTGAAAAGATAAAAATAAAAAAAATTCATATATAAAAATGAAACCATGGGTGTTACAATCCTTCCCACTATATCACTTTATACTCTTAGAAAGTCAATCTGAAGATTGATACTCATAAAAGGGATAAGGATAGTGATCCCTCATAAAAGATTCCCATAATCATGTTTCATAAGAATCGATTTTATACTATTATAAAATTTACACTAATTGAATAGATTCCCCCCACACCTCTTTCTCCTAAGTGTCAAAAATCAGAATCTATTGCTTAGTCACAGAGACATCCGACTCCAACTCCATCTCTTCCCAATTAAAAATATGGTACAAATAAAAATAATACTTATTTAATTTATATACAAGAAATATTTCATAGATCCATGTCAATTGAGGAGGTAACACCAATTTATAGGAAATATTACTGACTATTTTAGAGATTATAAAGGGTCCCACAGACCTCAGAGTAATATTACCCTGCTTTTCAATACATTGGTGACTCAATAAAGGGGATAACTTTAAGAAAACTCAGTTACTAAAAAAAATTCCAAAGGATGGTGATGGAAATTCATATAAGACTTATAAATAATTTTATCCATCACTATCCACTTACATATCACCCAAATATTACTCATCATCTCTTTTATAATGCTCTATCCCATTAAAGAAGTCTCATACAGCTTAGTCCAATATATGGGATACTAACATGGATAACTATACAAATCCTCAAAAGGAGACATCCTGATAAAAGAATGGTAGCTATTATTATAAGAAAAATTAAACATATCTTGGTGGGTATCCCCTAAGCCATCAAAATAAAAAATGTAAGCATAGATAATGTCCTCTATAATATGGTTTTAACACTATGTTTGGCCATTTATTTTTGGATGATAAGCTATGATCATCTTCATCTGATATCTCATTGTCTATTTAAGGCCTTTCCAATATTGGAGGTGAAAAAAGGGTCTCTTTTAAAAATTATAGTGAATGGTACCCCATGTAACATCAAAATATATTTCACATACAACTTCCCAAGTTCACCCACCTTAGTGGAGTCCTTTATTAGAATAAAGTGAGATGATTTAGTCGATTGATTAATCAAAACCCACATGTAATTCCTCATTCAAGGGTTATAGGTAAATAAAATAATAAAGTCCATGACTATCATATCCCAATTCCATGTGGGGATAGGAAGAGGCTGAAGTAGACTAGAGGGATTTTGGAACTTGAACTTAACCAACTAACAAGTATATCATCATGACACAAAATCCAATATGACACGTTTCATACCTATCCCCCAATATTATTACTTCATCTCACAATACATATTTGTAGAAAATGGATAGATAACTCATTGGGAGTGATGATAATTTTTCATCTCCACTTTAATCATAGATAAGGGAACCACATAAAAAACCTTGAAACAAATAATTCCCATAGAAGATAGAGACCACTCACTTGTGATATGCCCACCATTTATAATTCTACTAATACACTAACAATCCCTATATTATGGTTTATCCGGATGAATAAGCTCAAGGATAGGATGGATAAAATTAATTCTATTGATAAAAATTTCCTCCTACTATTCCTTTTCTAAAAATGTATCTGAAAAAATGTGACCCAAAAGTTCTATTCATCACCAAACTCTCTCAAAGCTTGAGAAGGTAACTTTTGTCTGAGATCATCTATGAACGAATGCCCTTTTTCTAGAATATAGGTGAGGTAAAAATCAAATTCTTGGAGGTATTTAATCCTTATTATTTTCCTAATATTCATATATTTCTAATAAAAGATATATATTAAACTCTCATGATTATAATACACCAAGAATCTCTCCCCTAAAAGGTAGTGATTCCAATATTTAAAAGAATTAATAACTACAATAATATCAAGGTCATGTGTTGGGTAATTAATTTATTATGTTTAGTATTGGTGAGAACCATACACCACCAATTAATCACACTGTATAAGTCCACAACCAAGAACCACATGTGATGCATCAAAAATAATGACATATCCTCAACCTAACATGAATAGAATCAAGATAGCATTTGATGTCAAACACCACATCAATTCATTGAATGATTCTTGGTACTCAGGGTTACACATGGAAATTACCTATTTTTTAGTGAGAGAAACCTAAAATACAAGATCCTAGAAAACCATTTCACAAATTACTGATAATAATACACTAGACCCAATAATTTTAAAATATCAAAGAAATTCTTGGTTATTACCAATATATATTAGTTATAACATTTTCAGGATCAACTGAGATGTATTTTTATGAGATCACATGACCTAGTAAATTGACTTTTTAGATCTAGAAGTTTCACTTTGATGACTTAATATGCAAACTATGATCATATATTATTCTCAAAACTACTCCCAAATGATTATAATGATCTCCTTCAGTTACATAATATACCAAAATATTATCCACGAACACTATGAAAAATGTTTATAGGTATCTATTAAATAATCAATTGATAAGAACCATGAATACTATAGGATCATTTTTTAAATAAAATGGAATCTTTATGTATTCAAAGTGACTATGCCTACTCTTAAAATAAGTCTTAATAATTTCACACTCCTTTAATCTAAGTTGATGATCCCCTAAATAATGATTAATCTTTGATAACCACTTTTACCCTTTCAAATGATCAAAGAGCCCATTGATATGGAATAAGGGGTATTTATTCTTAATGTTCTCCCAATTAATCTTTCTATAATCAATGCATAAGTATAGAGTTCTATTTGTTTTCTTAGAAAAAATATCAGGGAAGCCTATGGAGATACACTAGGATGAATGAATCCATTGGATTCTAATTCATGTAGCTAAATTTTTAATTATTTTAATTTCATGGGTACTATATGATAAAAAGGCAACAATATTAATGATATTTTGGAAACTATATCAATATAACACTTGAATTCCCACTTTGGGGAGAAACCCAAAGAATTCATTTAGGAACAACTTTGGAAACTCTTTAACTATTGAAGTAATATTTCTATCATTTTTCCCTTCATTAGCCTCTACTTGAAGTGATGAACTCTTACATATTAATCTACCAACCATGGGAAAAGGAGGCCCCTCAAGACATTACCATGGGTCCCTTTCTACTTGAAGCACATGAGATATTCCATTAGGGGGTGAAGGTTTCCCTCCAATGATAAAAATAAATGTAAGGTTTAAAAGTGATCATCTAATCCATCTCAATAATGAAATAAAAGAGACCCATTTCATGAATAAAAAAAATACCATGATAAGTCCACTGCCGATATTGAAAAAAATAAAAAAAGTAATTCAAACGTCTTATTTCTTATTATCCCAAAGTAGTGTTGATATATACATTGCATGATGAATATGATCATTTGGAAGATTTAGTAAATCCACAATACATGAAGATATTAATGGCTGATATTCACCTATATTGAATAAAGTAGACTCTATAGGTGAATAAATGAGAATAATACCCCTCAAAATCACTAGTCCAACATAATATTCCATAGGTACCTACTCCATAATGTGAAACTGTCTCAAAAATGAATAATATTGATTACTACCATTAGTTTGTGGCTTAGTTCAAAGCTAAATCTTTCTATATGAATAACCACCTCTGAATTCGTTTCTATGAGATCAAGGTCCTAATACTTTGGGGAAATTATAATACATTGTAGATCCTCTAGGAGATGAAGATCTTGCACCACTTAAAAGAGAGGGTATGGCTCAACAAATTTTTTTAGATGTTCTAGACAATAAAAAATGTGATAATCTATAAGGGATTCTTTGAATAAAGGTCCCGTATACCAATTATTTCCACATTGGAAGTAGGTAAGAGGTCTACCACCCATGTTCATCGATGATAAAGACTAGGATGGGTTCATTGAGACACCACCACTCTATCTTCTAGGTTCCTTACACTTTTATTTTTATAAAAACATCCCCCCCTTTTACTAGGAATGGAAGAAACATCAACCATCCCTAAAATTATTTCTTGGTTTATCTCCACCATAAAATATTGATCCATGAATTATGTATAAAAATAAATATTCATAAAGAAAACCTAAGATAAAATTTTAGGTTTCAAACCCATATCAAAACATCAGGCTTTCAATTATTCATTTGAAACTATTTTGGGTTCAATATAAACGAGATCAATAAATCAGTTTGTATATTCCATGACCATATATTTTTCATTTTAGATACATAAAAACTCATAATACTTAACTGATTTCATGGTATCTGGGTATAACTACCAACTGAACATAAAATTTAAGTCCTTACACTATAGGTTCTCATGATGTTTGGCTTGAATAAATAACTCCCACCAAATATAGTAGGTACCTTTAAGCATGAAAGTGACACACTTCGACTTGATAGACTATAGAGTCTTAATAAATTCAATGATTATTACTATACTCTCCATCCAATTGTCTACATGTTGAGGATCATTACTTCCTCATAAGGATAAAGACTTATGGAGGAGAAAATCCTCATATTTTTCTTTATCTTGACTCAGACTTGTAATTTTTTCTTTTCTTGATCTATGATGGGGATCACTCCTTGATCCATGGTTTATACCTTTGACACCACCACCTCAATGTGATTCTATTAAATAAAAGATTAGATTAGGGGAAATTATTCATATATTTCCTTGGATAATTCATAGGGGGACTTCGAGGGGGCATGATACTATATGAAATTAAGTAAATGAGAAATAAAAACCATTAAAATAGGTATATAACATCCATTAGAACCTTGAAAATATTTCAAGAAAGTATAGAAATAACAATAAAACATATAAAAAGTATAATAAATGGATAATAAAAACAAAACAACCCATTTCCCAAGATTATTAGTGTAGGTGTACAGTCTGCAACTCATATAATTCTCTATTTCATAATTTGTGGTAACTCATGGTTCTGATCAAAATCCAAAACCTTACATTCCCAATAACCCTTGGTAAATCAAAGCTCATTACTAAAAGTGTTTTCTAGACACAAATTTTTACCCACCTTTAGAGTTCCAAAAATACTATCTCCTATCTATCATAGAAACTAAAATATCATAAATAAAAAACCAGTCTTCAATACTATTATTTCACAAACCAACATGGGTTTTCCCTAGCCCAGGCACCCGATCCATTCCATATAAAGGACCACATGGCATTCTCAATCCCCATGGGTAGGAAAATAGTGCTTAGGCTTCTAGAAAAATTCCTTGGGAATGGTTTTTCCAAAAAATACATTAAGTGGGTTTTAACCGAAAACCCAACATGACCTCATTATAAATTGGTGAGTTTTTCACTCGAATAAGTAGAACACAAAAATACATTTTTAACATGAAAAAACATAAATAAAATATCAGTTAAATAATAAAAACCATGTATGAAAATAAAAAACATAATAGATAACATAATAAAAAATAGGTTTCAATCATTTATATACAACAAGGAATAGGTTGGTAGGAAAAAATGGTGATATAATAGAATAATGTTACAAAAAATCAAAAAAAAAACAAAAAACAAAAAACAAAAAACAAAAAACCAATACCCATCACCATGTGACATGAGAGATTAATCCAACCATGTAACTTACATTTAAAATAATCACAACTATAATTAATATCCACTACCTCCTAGTGGTGCCTTGAATTTACCTATATATTCCAAAACAAGGTTTACATACACCCATTGGGTGTATTTAGGTGTGAGCACAACTTTCCAAGTAGAATATGACCTAGTAGTTCACGATAAACCATTGTTATAAAAATAATAACATTGTAGTTTGAAATTAAAACATATTAAAATACTATTTTTAACATTATAAAGATAGGTAATATGTAAAATCTTTTTCATAATTCTAAACATATTGTGAAACCCATGAAAAATAATCATTTCAAAAATAAGCACCATGGGAGGGGCCCAAATTTTTCTAAGGTTAATACACCCTAGGATTATAATATTATCTTAATAATCAACCCAATAATAATTATCCATGTGAATAGACCATTAGGGATAACTACATCATGTCTTAGTGGTAATTCATTTCCATATCATAGTATCATTTAGTTAGTGTAGCGTGATCTAAGGCTAGGTAGGTCATGTTAATTCCTAAAAATACTTGTCATTATCTTATCATTTGAGCACTTAGGTTCCCATGTGCCATAATCCTTTGAAAATAATTTCAATTTCATCATTAAATCCAATTTCTAATAAATATGGTATTTCATCAAACACATAATATACAACCCTCATTTCCATATATAAAACACTATTTTCAATAACTTTAATTGATCAAATAAAAAGTGAACAATTTAATACAACTATATCAAATATAATCACTCCTAAAAGACCATACATTATGTTTTATTTTTTTTAAAATGTTCTTTTACAACAAGAAATAACATATTGTTTTTTAAGTAAAGGGAGGTCGTGAAACCACCACCTTAACCTAGTGAAACCACTTGCTCGTGGTGTGAATCCATAAAGAAGGATAAAGAAAAGACTTAACCATAAAAAACCACAATAAAAATATTATCTTGTAGGAAAAACTAGGCCACCGTGGATATTGGAAAGAAATAAATCAAAGGGAAAGAGAATTTTAGAACCGTAAGGTGGAAGGAGATCACTCAATGGTTATTTCTCATTGAATGATCCACTTAAATCAAGAGAAAGGGTAGTTGAGGTGTGGGATGTTATTTGTATGGACAGAAGGTTTCACTATTATAGATACACCATTCATTAACCCTAGGAATTTCATTTATTAGTGGTAAAAGAATTGATGTTGTAAGAACATTTAAAAGATGATAAATTTTACAAATGCAAAAAATAACACTCATAAAAGGGCCCTTCATCAGTTCTAAAAAATAACTGATGGGGGGGGGGTGGGATTTATTGATTCTAGTTTAGAACTGATAAAGGGGTCCCTTTATAATTGCTAGTTTATAATTGATAAATTAGACCCTTTATCAATGATTTTTTAGTACTAATAAAGGGGACACTTTATCTATGAATTTTTACCTTTGATAAAAGACAAGATACAATAAACATGATTCTAAATTATAGCACACTGTTGGAACAAATAAGAAATTTAATTACAATTAAATTTATATAAAAAATAAAATAAAAAAACTATCTTATAAAAAATTCAAACATAGGTTTTTACAATTACATTTGTATATAAAATTTATCACAAACATCAACATATTTAAAAAAATTAATATTCCACTTTCTTTGGCCCCTAACCCCTCTCAAAAGAGTTTGATCATGCTACCCATTGATGAAAAAACCACCCCTGCATGAGCAAGAGAGTTCAACTATATAAAAAATAATTCTTATTTTATAAATATTATAAATAAACAATTTAAACACAAATATGAAAAAAACATTACTAAAATGACACTTTTAAACTATAAACATACACTTCAAGTCATACCGGGAATATTGTGTGTTGGATTAATGTGTGGTTAATTTCTACACATCAAAAATGATTTATGGATCATTTTCTTAATGTATCAAGAAAATATGATCTTATTTCCCTAATTTTAAGTATGTGACATGTTTTTTTACTAGTGTCAATTTTAATCTAAAAACAAACACTTTAAGTCATATTGAGCACATTGTGTGTCATATTAACATTTAGTTGATTCCAATAAGTCACAAATTATTTATGGATTATTTTACTAAAGTATCAATAAAATACCGACACATTTTTTTTAAGTATTTGACATGTGTTTTGAACTAAAATGTTAATTTTAAATAAAAAATTCACACTTTGAGTCATACCAGTCACAACATGTTTCTAATTTATGTGTGGTTGATTAAAAGTCAAAAATTATTTGCGGATTATTTTTCTAAAGCAATAAGAAAATATGAGTTTGTTTTCTAGGTTTTCAGTGTGTGGCACACATTTTTAACTTAAAATTTCATTTTTAAGATAAAAACATATACGTTGAGTCATACTGATCACACAATATGATATAATGACATGCAGTTGATTCCCACATGTCAAAAATGTATTATGATTTTTTTATTAAAATATCAAGACACTTTGATAGAATTTTTATAGTTTTCTATGAGTTATTCATGTTTTTATCTAAAATGTAATTCTTAAACTGAAACCAAACATTTTGAGTCATATTGGTCACACCATGTATCATATTTAGGTATTACTAATTGGTACGTGTCACAAATGACTTATAGAACATTACCCTAAAGTATTAACCAATCCGAATGTGTTTTCTTAGTTTTGATTATATCATACATATTTTAACTAAGATTTCATTTTTAAAATAAAAACATACATTTCAAGTCATTCCAAGAATTCCATGTATTGGATTTAGGTAAATATTATTCCTACATTTTAGAAATGACCTATGGATCATTTTCTAAGGTATCAAAACAATCTAAATGTGTTTTCTTATTTTTTAATATGTGGCATGTATTTTGAACTAAAATGTTAATTTTAAATAAAAAACACACTTTGAGTCCTATTAGTCACACCATTCATTGGATTGGAACGTGGTTGATTCCTACACATCACAAATGTCTTATGGATCATTTTCCTAAAACATTCAGACAATATGAGTGTGTCTGCTCATTTTTTAGTGACTGGTAAATATTTTTAACTAAAATGTCATTTTTAAACTGAAAACACACATTTCGAGTCGTACCGATCGCATCATGTATTAGATTGAAGTACAAATAATTTCTACACATCACAAATGACTTAAGCATCATTTTCCTAAAGTATCAAAATAATATTAACGTGTTCAATCAGTTTTTAGTATGTGACATGTGTTTTAAACTAAAATATTGATTTTAAATACAAACACATAATTTGAGTCATATAGGTCTCACCATGCATTAGATTGACGTGTGGTTTATTGATACACATAAAAAATGACTTAAGGATCATTTCACTATGGCGTCACAAAAATATGAGTGTGTTTTATAGGTTTTTAGCGAGTGACACACATATTTTACTAAAATTTTATTTTTAATATGAAAACATGAACTTTGAGTCACACCTTTCACACTATTTATCAGATTGGTGGGAGGATAACTATAATACATCAAAAATGAAATATGGATCATTTTCCTAAAGTATCAAGACAATTCAAGCACATTTACGTAGTTTTTAGTGAGTGATGCACATTTTTAACTAAAATTTCTTTTATAAACTGTAACCATACATTTCAAGTAATATTGATCACACCTTATATCATATTGAGGTGCAGCTGATTCTTGCATGTCAAAAATGAAAAATGGATTTTTTTTCTAAAGTATCAAAAAGAATATATGTGTTTTCTTGGTTTTGGGTATGTTACACTTCTTTTTATCTAAAATGTCATTTTAAACTGAAAACACAGACTTTGAGTCATACAGAGCATAACATGTATCAGATTAAGGTATGACTAATTCCTATCTATCAAAAATGACTTATGGATCATTTTAAAAATTTATCAAGACAATATGAATGTGTTTTATTGATTTTGAGCATGTGATGTGTGTTTTGAATTAAAATTCCAATTTAAAATAAAAACACACACTTTGAGTGATACCAATAACAACATATGTTATATTAAGGTTTAGATGATTACTTAAAATAAAAAATTACTTATGTATTGTTTTCCTAAAGTAACAAGATAATCTGAGTTTGTATGCTTGATTTTCAGTGAGTAAAACAAGTTTATAACTCAAATATAATTTTTAAATTGAAAACACAAATTTTTATTCATACCAATCGCTGTGTATTGGAGTGAGGTATGACTAATTCTTACACATCACAAATTACTTATGGATCATTTTCCTAAAGTATTAAAACAAAATGAATATTTTTTATTGATTTTGACTATGTGATGTGTGTTTTGATCTAAAATGTCAATTTTAAATAATAACACACACATTTAGTCATAACAGTCACACTTTGTGTCATATTGATGTGTGGTTGATTCATACACATAAAAAATTACGTAAGGACAATTTTACTAAAGTATATAGATAATACAAGTGTGGTTGCTAGATGTTTAGTGAGTCTTACTTCTACACATCAAAAACTACTTGTGAATCATTTTACTAAATTATCAAGATAATATGCTAATGTTTTATTAGTTTTTTTTTAAAATGATGGAGGATATTCCTATTTTATTAAAATAAAGTAAAAGATATTAACCAAGGGGATGGGGAACAGGAAAATAGGGAAAACTCAAAAAAAGAAACTATTTTCTTATCTTTTTTAGCAGTCTCTAGGTTATCCTTTGTTCTTTATCTCTAATTGCATCCAGATCCACTCTTCCATGCCCATGACCTTGACCTCTTGATGTCCCTCTTCTAGAACTTGACCTACTCAAGAGATCTTGTAGTCTTCCATAAATTGTCTCAACATCAGTGTTCTCAGAACCCAAGTTTTCCTCTGTTTCTTCCTTGCATTTCTCTGGAGAAACATCTTTTTTGACTGGAGTCTTCATCTCTTATGCAATAGGAATCTCAACCACTATTGGAGAAACAACCTGGGATGGTGTTTTCTTGTAAGAAACAAGCTAAAATCCTTCATTATCCACAATTGTCTTTGAAGCAAAATGAAAAGACTTAGAGATGATTGTAGAATTAGAATCTAAGGGTTTTTTACCTTTTCGATTCACCGAGGTAACCATCTTTTCCTGAAGTTGTGATTATTCTTCTTTAACTTGCTCTTTTCCATTGCTAGGAGAAGAAACATGATCGACATTTTCCTCTTCCGTACAAATATCAACCCAATATTTCTTCTTGTTTTTAGAAGAGGGGGCACATACCTTGGGTGATTCTAGGCAGTCACCCTTTTTATCAACTTTAGGTTCCTCTTTATGTGTGACATATTGAACCTCTTTCTTAGAAGGATTATCAACAATACCCAGATCATCTATACTCATACACAAGTCCTTGATATCCTCATGAAACAATTGTGGGTCAGTTTTCAAAACATAGGTAGTTTTGATCTTCTTAAGACAATTATTCACATTATGACCACGCAAAGCACAGAAGCTGCAAACTATTTCCCGAATACAAGAAGAAAAGTCATGACCAATAACATTGTAGTCCTTGTATAATTTAGGAATTTTTTCATTAACTATCTTCAGCTTAATTATACCATCATCAGTTGCAAGCATCACCTTGTCAACAAGAGTCAAATTCAACTCAACCTCAACCATAAACCTAGAAATGTGGCCAAAACGAGAAACTTCTGTTTCCTTATAAATTTTAATTGGAATACCAATGGATAAGGAAATATCATACAATATTTTGGGATGCCAGAGTATCCAGTATAACCCATAAACTCTAACAAAAATTTGGGTAGTAGTGTTACCATACTCTAAGGGATTGAACTTTTTATCCAATTCATGCAAGTGAATATTTCCCGGTTTGAGGGAAATGGATCCAAAGCCCCATGCTCGAATTTTAAATTCATACATGGGGAAAAGCATACGATAATATCCCTGACAAAGAGAGACACACTTCCACAATGAGAAACCCCAAATCAATGAAAAACAGTCCTTGATTTCATCAATTTTCATAGGCTGTGAACCTTTAGGAAGGAAAAGGAGAGCAATGATCGAGATCTCACCTATTTTGAGATGTTCGGAGACCACAAAGGGATATAATTTAATGTGCGAAATTCTTCTTTTTCTTTGGATGGGAGAATCTAGACCGACTTTGAGAGAAGTAAAGGAGCGGAAACCACTGCCCTCCTGGTGCACTGGCTTAGACGATTCCGTAACTGGATCAAGATTACATGTTCCAGCAAATATGTATCCATCCCATATTACAGATATGGGCACATCGTTTGTTGCATCCTTTCCAACATCCACCACTGTGTCCATTCCTTTGAAACCTCCCATAACAGGCGTCTTAGTAGCATAACCATTCGCACTCGAGCACATTCTAGTCTCACCATGTATCAAATTGAAGTGTAGTTGATTCCTACATGAAAACATGACTTATGGATCATTATACAAAAGTATCAAAACAATATGAATGCATTTTCTCAATTTGGGGCATCTGACATGCCTTTTTAACTAAAATATAATTTTTAAATAAGAACACACTTTTCAAGTTATACCAGGAAAAACATGTATCAAATTAATCGATAAATGATTCCTACACATCAAAAATGAATAATGGATCAGTTACTAAATTATTAAAACAATATGAATGTATTTTCTTGGTTTTGAGTAAGTGATGTGTGTTTTGAACTAAAATGTCAATTTTATATAAAAATACACACATTGAGTCATACTCATCACACCTTGAATCAGATTTATGTTCGCTTGATTCCTACACATCAAAAATGACTTATGGATCATTTTACTAAAGTATAAGGATAATATGATCTTGTTTAATCAGTTTTCAGTGCGTGACACATGTTTTAAACTAAAATGTGATTTGTAAACTGAAACAAAACATTTCAAGTCATACAAGTCACACTATTTATTATATTATGATATGAATGATTTCTACACATAAAAAATGAATTATTGATCACTATCCGAAAGTATCAAAATAATATGAATCTATTTTCTTGGGTTTGATTATATGACATGTGTTTGGAACTAAAATGTCAATTTTATGTAAAAACACACAATTTGATTCATACCGATCTCACCATGAATCAAATTGATGTGTGGTTAATTCCCACTCATAAAAAATTACCTAAGGATCATTTTTATAAATTATCATGATAATATAAGGGTGTTTTATAGGTTTTTAGTAAGTGACATAATTTTTTAACTAAAAGTCCATTTTGAAAATGAAAATATGTATATTGAGACACATCGGTCACAATATGTGTCAGACTGATGTGAGTCTAACTTCTACATGTTACAAATGAATTATTGATCATTTTCCTATAGTATTAGGAAAATTTAAGAATGTTTTCTTAGTTTTAAGAGATTAAAACATTTTTTAACTAAAATATAATTTTTAAATCAAACCCAAAAATTTTGAGTCATACCATTCACACTGTGTATCAAATTAGGGTTTTGATGATTCATACATTTCAAAAAATGACTTATGTATAACTTTCCTAAACTTTCAAAACAATCTGAATGTGTTTGTTCAATTTTTGGTTATTTCATGTGTATTTTTAAATAAAATGTCATTTTTAAATAATAACACACACATCGAGTAATACCAATCACACCATGCATTATATTGAATTGTGGATGATTCCTACACATCAAAAATGAATTATTAATTGTTTTTCAAATTATAAAAACAATATGAAAGTGTTTTCTTGGTTTTGAGTATGTCACGTGTCTTTTTAACTATAATGTAATTTTAAATGGAAAACATGCACTTTGAGTCATACCAGTCATACCATGCTTCATATTGATGTATTATTGATTCATAAAAATCAAATGTGACTTGTGTATCATTTTACTAATGTATCAATACAAAATATGTACGTTTGCAAGTTTTTTAGTGAGTGACACGTGTTTTTAACTGGAATTACATTTGTAAACTGAAAAAAATCATTTTGAAACATATCAATCATAATGTGCATTAGATTAATGTATGACTAATTCCTACATGTCAAAAATTACTTATGTATCAATATCCTAAATTATCAAAAAAAATATTAATGTGTTTTCTTGTTTTTGATTATGTCACATTTCTTTTTGACAAAAATGTAAATTTAAACTAAAAACACACACTTTGAGTTATTTTTAAACTGAAATCACACACTACTAAACCTAAACATATAAAATAAAGAAAAAAATATCTCTATAAAGAGAATAAATAGAACCTGAGTGTTTTATCCTTGTTGAATAATTTATCCACAATTTTTTTTATCTAAGAATTTTGTGATCTTAATAAAGCAAAAAATGGTGGAGGAAAAAAATTCTAGATGAAGTTATTCATTCATTATCCCCATGAAATTAACTAAATAAGTATTAGATAAAAATGATAAGTAAATTAATGAAAATATTAGATAAAATGATGAGAAAATTAACTAAATAATTAGTAGGAAGTCACTTCTTCTTGATGTCTATATACATTTAGACACCATGTATTCTTCCCATTAATTTCTAAAGAAATCTATTTCCTCTTTTATATACATGGAATATTGATAGTCCATGTATTACTTGAAAAATATATATAAACAAAGTATAAATATATTTTTTATATAAGATTGTAATTATCATTAGAAATACCTCTTCAGGGATGTTAGTTTGTTGATGAAATACAATATTTTTCTTAAATTTTTGAATAAAATACCTACAATATTTACCATTAGTTTGTTTTAGAAACTAAGAAAAAATTAATAAAAATAATTAATTTATTTGATATATGTTTTTATAGTGAAATATTATTATATATACCCTAATAATTAACAACCTATAGAAGTTGATAAGATTCTTGTGCCTATGGACTGTCCTCATGCCATGATTTTAACAATATTTAAACACCAACCTATCATAAATTTTTTTATTAAAATATAATATAAAATTAATAACTTTAAGTTTATTTGTAAAATGTTTCATGTAGTGTATTCAAAATTTATTAACATCATCATGTGTGATTTAATTTTTGGGTATCCATGAATCGAATATAAAAAATAAATATTTAGAGTATCTAAATTGATTGTAATGGGAAACTAATGATCCCTAAAAAAAGTAATAATTTACAAAAAGAATGAAAATATATTTGATATGATTAAATTATATAGTTTTAATCTTTCATAAGGAGTATTAAGAAGTGTTTTTCATATGTATGTTTTTTTGAAACATTGCATCCAGTTTTCCACTATTACTAAATATCCCTATTCTTCCAGTGATTTTTTATTGTGTAGAAGTGATGTGAGAACTGATGAGTATAAATTTTTGTTTAAAAGGTTTAACTTAAAATATTAATAATATATAATCCTACAAAAAATATGAATAGTATGTAACTATAATTAAAATAGTAGATCAGCTATTGGAAAAACAAATTATGATAAAACACCTCATGTATACTTTTACAATAGAGACTCCTAGTTATCCATGCTCAAGGATTTAATATACATTCTAAAGACCAAGAAAGTCTATAATAAACTCTTTATATATGTGGTATTCAAAATAAATGATGGATGCATCACCATATTTGAACATTATATCTGCATTAACCTGTAATATTAGTACATGAGGAAGTTGAACTGGAGGAGTAAGTGTACTTTCTAAAGGTATTTTCAATATATTTTTTATCTATAAAATTATTTTGATTTGACATTCAATTTCCCATTATTTTTCTCCATTTATAATAAAATTCCTCAGTTTTGGTCTTTTTTCATTAATTATTAATGTTTATGAATAAAAAAATATTAAAAAGGAATACCTCCTTATAGAAAATAATTTTTACAAGATCAAATGGCCATGCTATGAAAGTTATAATACCAAGTTATACCATGTGAAAAAATAGATTATCATGGAAACATATAGCCCAATGATCATATTGTGAGATACATATATCAATACTCTCACATAACCTTTTTGAAGTTGTTTTTTTTGTAGAATATATCCTTATAAACATGTTGTTCCTCTGTATTGAGAGTATCGACTTGTACAAAATCCATTATCTATATAAGTGTTTGAATAATTAATTTAGATTACATAATAAAGTAGTGAATGGATAATAATATGAGGTAAAATTATGTATATTACAAAAAAATATAACCTAATTATTGAATTTTTTTTATTTAATGATTGAAGAGATTTCCCCCCTCTACCGAGTATCCAAATCCCAGTATTATGGTCTCCTCTAACATACAAGACCCCATATGTATTGGGACCACTGTGAAATAAGTATTACATCCCAATGAAAGGGTAACCCTCAATTTAATTGAAATATAAATCTTTAGTGGTTTTGGTTGATAAAATAACAATTGACCACTTTCTATTTGTAAGATATGACATATAAAATACTTATACTACCTATGATTATATTATGAATGGTTCATCCTTTTTTCCCTTCTTGAAATCCAGTTTAATGAATCCCAGTTCATATATTTTAACTACAATATTATTGTCAACAGACTTGAATTGAAAAATAAACACTTGGAATTTTGTATAATCTAACACCCATATTTATTCGATGATACCAAAGTATGACATATTCACATAAATTGGATTTATATCCTTGGTACCATATAAATGCATCACTTAATCGACAATTGTAAATATAATTTAATTCATGGTACTATATTCTTCATGTTCCTTTATATAGAACTTATAACCATTAATTACATAACAATTATAAGATAATACATGCATACATAGTCCTCTATCTATCCATCAAAGTTGTAATGAAATTGAATTCATATTTTCAGTTGAATCCTAAAAAATATAGTCTCAAAACCATCCTATAAATTATATATTATGTGTATTTGATATAAATATTTCATCCCTTGATGGATTTAAATGATAAAAAATCAATTTTTGGGATTCACCATATGAAGAAACCTATAAAACATTATGTAAAATGTAAAGGTGAACCTACTCCTAATATATATAATAGAAATTGTGACAACACTTATTCTAGAAATTACTTTAACCAAAAGTCACCCAATGTGATGATATTTTGGTGGACCAATGGTTTCCACATCAAACGGGAAGTCGGTACATAATTCAATGACTTCCTCAATAATATATTAGTATGTAATACAATATTTTGGATGACTTTGATTTTTGATATACCATTTCAAAATATTTATATACCATTCAATAGGGTACATGCATATGTAATGTATAGGACCACATAGTTGAATCTCTCTAACTAAGTGAACAATCAAGTGAACTATCTATCAAATAATAGAAATGGGAAGAAAATCCCCAATTCATATAATATAAAAAAAATATTTTCCATAATTGGAAATTTTCCAGGTCTATAACTTTATTACATATAACTTTTAAAAAGAATCAAATCTTGGTTAATGTAAGATAGAAATACTTAAGAAAAATGTAATATAAAGCTACTAGAATTAGATATTTCATAAAAATATGACAATTAAGTGATTTTAGGCCCTTTAAATTTAAATCATTCATTGACATGATATTATTGATATTTTTTGAATACCCCTATGGAACCTTTAAATCATTTATGAAGTTTCAAAACTGATATATCTCTTTATTGGAAAGAGTGTATAAATATGGGGGAAGAAAAGACCACTTTCACCCTTCACCGATGAAAAATATTTATATATCCTCATGTAAATCATGTAAAAACTAGACTTAATTACAACCTTTTATTTTTTGGATGCATTTATTAATGTTCTAATAAAAATATCACATAAATTTATTTCTACATAAATGAAATCAATAAAAATTTTAATGTACAATAAAATCCAATATGGTAATTAAAAAAACTAATCACTTTTTCCAATTGGTTTTCATAAGTTTTTTCAAATAAAGATTACCAAAGTGTTGGTCATATCCTTAACTTTATAAAATAATTTTTAACATCCTAAGCTTTTATAATATTCTTCTCTTTGAATAATACAATAGCTGGCGTTGTATGCAACTTCGAGTTCTAACACACCATGACCAATCAAACTAGCCGTTAAGAATAGTAATACCCACCTTTTTTGAAATTTTATAAGTTATATTTTTAAAAATGGACTTAATTTTTGGATTCTTAGTATCAATATTATCTTAGGGTGCATTTTTGGTATTTTTCTGAAAACTTTCAATTTTTGATGAATTGTGGGAAAACACTACGTTATTGTTTAAAACTGACTTTTTATTTAAATTATTAGTTATTTTATTTAAATTTATTTTAGGTAAAAATAAATTCATAATACCTATATATGTTCAATTTAATTCATTGGAGTAATTTTATAATAATATTTGATATATAAAATTTTACTGAACTTCTTACCGTCTTTTACCCACCTTCTAGGCGCATTTGCAAATTTGCATAAAACATATTTTTACTGCTTCTGTGAATTGAATTTAAAAAATCTGAGAGAAACATTCGACATCAGTAAGTAAAATTCAGTTCAATAAGATGAAAATAATTTTTGGTGAATAGTAAAATTTGACTTTTATTTACCACGGTTAAAAGTAAATTGGGTAATTAAAGGTAAAAAATGATATTATAATTACCCTAACACATGTCCTAATTCTATTGGATAAGTGTATTTCGACTAAAATCAACCTTAGTAATAAAATATGATTCTTTTGGTCCACTTGGACTAGATTATGAAATTTATTATTATTTTATTTAAAGAAGAGTTAAAAGTGTTAAATTCAAAGTTTAATAAATAAACCATTTTTAATATAAAGTTATAAATAAGATAAATTCGACTATAAATATTCATTAGAAATATAAAAATATTTCCTACATAATGGTATTTTATTTATAATTTTTATACATTAAATAATTAAATTTATTTATGACATAATGATGATGCAATAATTACCTTATTAATGAAAATTAAAATAATTGATATTATAAATATCCAAGTAAATGTAAATTGAGAATTTTGATTAATTAAACTAATTTTATAGGTTACTATTACATGTTAGGGTTTATTAAATAATTTTTTTCGAAGTGATAAAGTTGTTATGACTTCCAAAAAAACAAAATACCAAAGTGTCAAAATTGACATAAATGAGTTTTTAAAACAAATACTATATTATTAATTTATATAATATTCCTGAAAATATAAGGTTCGTCCAAATGACCTATATAAGGTTATATATTTCAATAATTAACCACTTTGGGTTCTCTTGGAGTTTTATAGTAAGTTTATTAACCATTTATTTTAATAATACAAGAATACATGGTAAAAGTTAAACTATTTAACTAAGAGTAAAATGTAAAATATAAGGTTAATATGGTGACCTAAACCCATCTAAAACATATTAGTTGAGAGGTTTTAGACCAGTACCTACCTTATCCTCGAAATAAATCATTTTTTGAGCCATTATAAATAGGATATAATTTTATAATAAAATAATATTTCAAGCTTTTCCTAAAGTGACCCTCACCTCTCTTATAAAAGGGTACTTCTCCTTCTCTCCAAATCACACCTCCAAAGCCATTTTGTTCAGCCAAAACCTACTCAAATATCCTCCCAAATACCCTAAAATTGACATGGAGGCATTACTTTGATAAAAAAGTCAACTTAAGGATCCCTTTTGATCAACTCAAAAGGAAACAACTGAAGAAGAGGTAATAATTTCACCACATCTTTCAAAGTTATTTTCTTCTTCCACTTCCTCTTTATTTGTTGTTTACATAACAAAATAATAACTCTAGTACCTTATGCATACAATGATGTTATTATAAATATGGTACAATAATATTCATTATTCTATCCATCCTATGAATGACAATTCACCATACATGCGTACGTATGGCTTACCGTCTCCACATCATGGTGTAGTTTTTTATTTAGACACTTCATTATTTGGATGGGTATAATAATTAGTATAACTAATGTAAATAATAAATATAAAATGTAAAAAATTCTTTATATATTATATAACATCCAATTACATACTATTTCACCATAAATAGAATGATATTGTCGCTCAGGCGTATGTACGGATTACCGTCACCATGAACGCGATAAAATTCATTCCCCATCATAAAAATACAAGAATAATTTTCATTTTATGATTAAAAATAATTTTTAATAACTTAATATAATTATGGATATCAATCAAATACATCCTATTCATAATAAACATGGCTTATGTAACCAAACATATAAAGGAAAACTAATCAGTTAACACCCAACAAAATGATACTACTAAAATATTATTAATAAAGAAATATTAGAAGATCATATATGATATCATATTTATGTATGTGGTTCTTTTATAATTTAATAACAATTATTTAACTATTATACAAGAGTTTAACTTAAAATATTATAAGGAAAATTACAAGGTAAGGGTTAATTCTACAATCTCTTCATTATCTGAGATTGTTTATACGTGAGTATTTACTGGGACCTATTTATCATCCACATCCGTGTTTCTAAAAATGTATTTAAAAACATTTTTACTATTTCTTAGAATATTGGTTAAAGTCATTTATACCCTAATTTTAATTTTTATAAATTTTTTATAAAGTAATCTTTCTGTCATTTTTCAAACAAGGTCCTTTACAACCTTTTTGACAGAATTAAGGAAAAAATGTTTTTTAACATATATGGAGAGTGTGGCTATTTTCCACCGTTATAACACCTTAAAATATTCCATTAAAATAGTATAAGAATGTTTTATAAATGAATTTTTTCTTTTATAATTATGTGACTTTTAAATGATTTCAAAATAGAAAGAAATATTTCTCTCAAATAGTTTTGATTTCATCTATGTCAACATCCTTTGATAGATTTTACACTTGTTTGAAGTAGATTTATTATGATACAAATATTATATATTTTATTGATGGTTTTGTGATATGTTTGATTGTGGATGTGTTATTTTCATACCATTCATGGGTTATGGTTAAAGTATTAACATTTCTTATGCCAGTTTTAATTTGAATGTTTATATAATGTTTCAACCTTTTCATATAAGGAATTCATTGGACTTAGTAAGTGATGGGTGGAGCCCGATATAACTCCTTGATGCATCGGTAGGTCTCATGAGACAAGCTAGTGTCTTGGCATAAGTCCTTGACAAAATATTATTTGTAGTATGGGCATGAGGCCTTGAATACGTGGTTATGATATCTGACATTATGCATTCCATAATTATGATATTGGATATTGATATTACATGTTATTATTCAACTAGTAGAATATCCATGTGAATAATCAAATGACATTATTTGATTTATCTTTTCCAAATTATGATGACTTTTAAGTTTAAAAGGATTGTATTTTAGTCTTAAATATTGCCTTAAATGTTTATGCTTATTTATGAAAGTTTCCGCTATATTTTTATCCTTACTGAGCACCTGAGCTCACCCCTTTCTATGTTTTATTTTTCCCAGGATGCGAATAAGTATATTATGACTGACCTATAGGGATATTCTAAGGGAGATGAATGTGTTAAAAGGAGACACAATGTTTTTGGTTTTTCATTTCATAATGTAATTTAAAACTTATGTTTGTATCTAGTACTTCCAAGGATACTAAACTGATCGGTATTTTGGGATTTTATCCCTTTTGATCATGATAATGTTATGTAATAATGCACTGACTCTGGGTAACTTGGGTCGGGGCATTACAGTTGGTATCAGAGGAAGTTTAGTACAAACCTTTGAAACTAGGTTTATAAAAACTTTTATTAGATGACATTACCCTAAGATATAATTTAAGGATTAGTATAGAAGAACTTCCTAGAATTTTGGTAATGTAGAGATTTTGTGAGTTTTATAAGCAATACACCCATGTCTGGATACGATCGGGTAGAGGTAGCTCTAGAATAGATGTACCTATGAGTCAAAACTCTAACAAGAAGTTTTGGGCTTGACCTGTGGTATCATAGTACACAACAATGGGCCTTACTGCACTCTTGTTTACGACACTCTTGGAGGATATGCTTAGGATAATTCACATTTACTTTACAGACCGTTATGAAGGATTTTTGAGTATATACCTCCTCAAAGAAAACATTTTTATGATTATAGATTATATCCATAAACCATTCAATTTATGTTAAGTGTTTCACAAGTTTAGAATTATGTATTGTGATTCATATACTAATATAATGTATGCCATTATTTGGAAATGACGCCTAGTGTAAGGAATAGAAACCTTATCAACACATGTAATCCATGTAGGGATTTCCATCCTACTCAAGATAATTATAGTGGAGCTGGTGATGCAACTGGTGCTGATCAGCTTATCACCATACTAGGATAACTCAATCAGGTTATGAATAATAACCTTACCTGTATGAAGCACCCTGATCGAAAATGCAGAGTATCAAAGTTAGAACGCTTCATGAGACAACAACCACCAGAATTCAATGGGACTACAAATCTATTTGTAGCTGAGCAATGGATAAGTTCCTTAGAGAAAATATTTCTTGATTTGGGGAGTAGCGAAGGGGAAAAATATGTCATGGAAGTTTATTTCCTCATGGGAGATTCAAATCAATGATGTTAATTAACTCAAAACATAGAGGATGAAGAAGTATTAAATATGTAATAGGGGAGTTTAAAGAGATTTTCTTAGAAAAATACTTTCCTCGTGACCATCGAGAGGATATGGAAAGACAATTTCAGAGTCTAAGGAAAAAAGAGGATGATAATGTCACAAATTATTTGGCTAACTTTACAATATTATTAAGGCATGCAACTGATTATATATGTAACCCAAGGAGTAAGATTGATTGATTCTTCTATGGGTTAAAACCATTTAACCGTTGAGCATTAGTATCAAAATTTTTCTCATAGTACAGATATATTGTCTCATGTGCTATCTAGATATAAAATTAATTCTCTAAGTATTACAACTTGAAAGAAATGAAAGAGAAGAAGAGATCTTCTGAACACCCTGAAAATGGAAATTAGGGGAAGAATGGAAAAGTTGAATTTCCATCCCATGGTAAACGTGGGAAGAAACACCTTGATACTCTTTCCTGGAGGGAATGTGAGTTTGTTACAAGTGTGGTGAAAAAGACCACCAAGCTCTTGATTGCAAGGTAAAGAAATAGGCTGTCAATGTTGAATGCTATAATTGTAGAGAAATAGGGAATTATAAAAATTAATGTCCTAATCACCAAAGAAACTTACCTTAGAAAAGGCCAAGGGAGCAAGGCCAAGCTTATGCGATCACTACTACTGAGGTTGAAGCTCCTAAAGACATGGTGGTTGGTAATTTAATGGTTTCCTCATGTTTAGCCAATGATTTATTTGATTATAGATCATCAAATTATTTTATATCTTCCCAGTTTTCTAAGAAAATTAGATATTTTCAATTTGATTTAACAAGGGAGTTGTGAGTCAAAATTCCTAAGGGAAGTATCATTAAAACAATGTTTTGTGAATCAGTTCCCATTAGGGAATATAAATTTTATTTATCTTCTAATATCATCGTCATAACCATGATTTAATTTGATATAATACTCAGTATGGATTGGATTTCAGACCATGATGTGAAAATTTATTGTAATAAGAAAGAGGTTACAATTTTCGATGATGATAAAAAGTACCTTATCTTTAGACTAGAAACGTCACCATCAAATTCTTATCTAGATCCACCCCAATAGATATTATAAATTCAAATATTGGGGAGGAAGAGAATTAAATAACTATGGGTGAAGAAAATAATGTTCTAATAGAGGACGTACCTATTGTACAAGAATATGATGATGCATTTCCAAAGGATTTACCTAGACATCGTCTAGAATGAGAAATTGAGTTTTCCATTGATTTAGTTCCTATTTGAAGGCCCATATCAAAGACCCCTTATAGAATCTACAATTTTGAATTAGTGTAACTAAAGAAACTACTAGAGTAATCGAGTAATAAAGGATTTATTCACCCTAGTGTTTCTCCATGGGGAGCCCCTATTCATTTTGTTAAAAAAAAGATGGATCTATGAGGTTGTGCAATGACTATAGGGAGATCAATGTTATAAAAATAAAGAAAAAGTATCCCCTACCTCGCATTGATGATTTATTTGATCAAAATCATAGAGATAAATATTTTTCAAAGATTTACCTTCTATCTAGATATCATCAGTTGCGTGTGAAGGAGGAAGAAATTTCAAAGACATCATTTTGTACGAGGTATGAGCATTATGAGTTTACAGTAATGCCTTTTGGACTGACTAATACACCCTCTATTTTCGTGGATATAATGAATAGAGTTTTCAAGGAATATCTTGATGAATTTGTTGTAGTGTTTATTGATGATATATTGGTATACTCAAAAATCTATAAAGGTCATGAAAATCACTTGCACAATATTCTAAAAATCCTCAGAAGAAATAAATTTTATGGGAAGTTTAACAAGTGTGAATTCTGGCTTCAGAAAATTTATTTTATTGCCCATATTATCTCTAAGGATGTAATATATATTGATTATTCTAAGATAAGATCAATTCAAGAATGTACAACAACGATGAGTATAATTGAGGTACGCAGTTTTATTGGTTTAGCAGGTTATTATCGGTGTTTACTCCAGAATTTTTCCTGATTGGCAAACCCATTAACCAAGATCACACATAAAGGCGTTAAATTTGTTTGGAAAAAAGAGTGTGAAGAATGTTTTGAAGAACTGAAGAGAATATTAGTCAATTCTTTTATCTTTACTCTACCATCGGGGAATGATGGGTTTGTTATTTATAGTGATGCTTCAAAGAAATGACTTGGTTGTTTCCTTATGCAGAATGATAGAGTTATTTTCTATGCATCACGACAACTAAAAATTCATGAAAAAAACTATCCTACTCATGATCTTGAGTTATTAGCTATTATATTTTCTTTGAATATATGTAGAAACTATCTCTATGGTAAAAAATGTGAGATATATACTAATCGAAAAAGTTTGAAGTATATTTTCTCACAGAAAGAACTCAACATGAGGCAAAGATGATGGCTTGAACTACTCAAAGATTATGATTTCGCTATACACTACCACCTGGGGAAGGAAAATAAGGTGGAAGATACTTTGAGTATAAAGGATCATGAAGTTTTGAACAAGATGATATTTGAAAGGGATACTATGTTCATGGATCTAGTAAAGATAGATATGGGAATAATCATGAAAGTTGAAACATAAATAATTTTTAAAATGGTTTCCAATAAAACTCTACTAGAAAGGATAAAAAGTTATTAGACTATTGACGAGGAGTTTCAAAAGAAAATTAAAGCTATTAATGATGGGAGATTGATTTAATTTGAATATAAAGATGTAATTTTCAAATTTGGGAAGAGACTTTGTGTTCCTGATATATCCGATCTAAAAAGGGAATTGTTGGATGATGCTCATAGCTCCAATTTCTGTATACATCCTAGTAGCACTAATATATATATAGATTTTAAGGAACATTTTTGGTGGGAAAACATGAATAAATGTATTATTTATTATGTGTCAAGATGTATGGTTTGTCAACATGTTAAGGCTCGAAGACAACATCCTAGAGGATCCATGCAACCTCTTCCCATACCTGAGTGGAAATGAGATGATATTACAATGGAATTTTTCATGGGGATTCCAAAGACTCCTTGAAGGAATGATGCAATATGGGTCATTGTTGATCATCTTACCAAGTCATCACCTTTTCTTTATTTAAGAGAAGATTTACCACTTGAAAATTTATCAAGACTATATATTAATGAAGTTGTAAGACTTCATGGAGTACCCCTATCGATTATTTCTGATCATGATCCCCATTTTACATCAATATTCTGGAAAAGTATTCAGAAGTCCTTGGATACTAATCTTCGTTTGAGCACTGCCTACCACCCTCAAACTGATGGACAATCAGAATAAACTATTAAAACCTTAGTATACATGTTGAGATCTTTCTCACTTGACTTTCAAGGTATCTGTGATCAATATTTACCTATGGTATAATTTTTCTATAACAATAGCTTCCATTCAAGTATTCAGATGGCACTATATGAAGTGTTATATAGAAAGAGATATCACACACCAACTTGTTATGATGATGTTGGTGAAAGAAAACTCGTAGGACCAGAACTTGTTGAGGAAACAATGGAAAATGTGAATATTATCCAAACCCACATCAAAGGAGCTCAAAGTAGGAAACAGAGGTATGCCGATAACTGAAAGAAAGATTTGGAATTTCAAGTAGGATATCATGTTTTCTTGAAGTTATCTCCATGAAAGGGTGTTATACAATTTGGTAAGAAGGGGAAATTAAGTCCCAGTTACATCAGAAATTTCGAAATAATAGAACGAATTGGATTTGTAATTTATCGTTTGGAAATTCCACCAAGTATCTCCAAAGTTCATGATGTGTTCCACGTATCACTGTTAAGAAAATACATGCCTGAACCAACGCATGTAATCTCCTATGAAGAAATAGAACTCGAATCTGATCTGTCTTATTGTGAAGAGCCTATCAAGATTTTAATACCAGAGAAAAAGTGTTGAGAAACTGGATGACTCGTCTGGTGAAAGTTCTATGGAGAAACCATATGATAGAAGAGGAAACGTGGGAACCTGAGAAAATTATAAAGAAGAACCACCCAAATATTTTTATGTTGTAATATTCTCTAAATTTAGAAGATGAAATTATTTGGAGGAGGTAAGAATGTAACACCCCAAGCTTCCATGATATGCTTCTCTTTAAATAATACAATAGCTCGCGCTATACGCAACTTCGAGTTCTAACACACCACGACTAATCAAACTTACCGTTATGAATAGTAATACCCACTTTTTAAAATTTTAAAATTTTATTTTTCAAAATAGGCTTAATTTTTGTATTCGAAATATCAAAATTAGCTTAGGGTGAATTTTTAGTATTTTTCTGAAAACTTTCAATTTTTGACGAATAGTGAAAAAACACTACGTTATTGTTTAAAACCGACTTTTTATTTAAATAATTAGTTATTTTATTTATATTTATTTTAGGTAAAAATAGAAACATAATAACTATATATTTTCAATGTAATTCATTGGAGTCATTTTATAATAATATTAGATATATAAAATTTTATTGAACTTTTTACCGTATTTTACCCACTTTCTAGGTGCAATTGCAAATTTGCATAAAATGTAATTTTACCACTTATATGAATTTAATTTCAAAAATATGAGAGAAATGGTTCAAATAATTAAGTGAAATGTGTTTCAATAAGGTGAAAATAATCTTTGGTGCATCATAACTTTTGACTTTTATTTACCACAGTTAAAAGTAAACAGGGAAATTAAAGGTAAAACTGATATTATAATTACCCAAAACCATGTTTTAATTTTATTCTATAAGTTTATTTCAACCAAAATCAACCTTAGTAATAAAATATTATCCTTTTGGTCCACTTGGATTAGATTAGGACATTTATTATTATTTTATTTAAAGAAGAGTTAAAAGTGTTAATTCAAAGTTTAATAACTAAAACATTTTTAATATAGGATTATACATAATATAAATTTGAATATAAATATTAATTATAAATATAAAAATATTTCCTACATAATGGTATTTTATTTATAATTTTTAGACATTAAATAATTACATTTATTTATGACACAATGATGATGCAGTAATTGCCTTATTAATGAAAGATTAAAATAATTGATATTATTAATATCCAAATAAATGTAAATTGAGACTTTTGATGAATTAAACTAATTTTATAGGTTAATATGACATGTTAGGGTTTATTAAATATATTTTTTCTAAGTGATAAAGTTTTTATGACTTAAAAAAACAAAATACCAAATAGTGTCAAAATTGACATAAATGAGTTTTTAAAACAAATACTATATAATTAATTGATATAATATTCCTAAAAATCTAAGGTTTGTAAAAAGAACTTATATAAGGTTATATATATCCATAAGTAACCACTTGGGGTTCTCTGGGCTTTTTATAGTAAGTTTATTAACCATTTATTATAATAATACAAGAATACATGGTCAAAGTTAAACTATTTAACTAAGAGTTAAATCTAAAATATAAGATTAATATGGTGACCTAAACCTATCTAAAACCTATTTGTTGAAAGGTTTTAGACCCATAAACACCTTATTCTAAAAATAAATCATTTTTGAGCCATTATAAACCGAATATGATTGTATAATAAAATAATATTTCAAGCTTTTCCTAAAGTGATCCTCACCTTTCTTATAAAAGGGTACTTCCCCTTCTCTCGAAATCACACCTCCAAAGCCGTTTGGATAGGACAAAATCTGGTAAAATATCCTCAAAACTACCCTAAATTAGACCTGGAGGTATTACATTGATCATAAATCCAACTTTATGAGCCCTTTTGATCAACTCAAAAGGAAACACCCAAAGAAGAGGTAATAATTTCACCACCACTTTCAAAGTTATTTTCTTCTTCCACATCCTATTTCTTTGTTGTTTCCATACCAAAATAATAAATCTAGTACCTTATACATACTATGATGTTATTATAAATATGGTACAACCATATTCATTATTCTATCCATCCTATGAATGACAAGTCACCATACGTGCATACGTACGACTTACCGTCTCCACGTTGTGGTGTAGTTTGTTATTCAAACACTTCGTTATTTGGATGGGTATAATAATGAGTATAACTAATGTAAATAATAAATATAACATGTCAAGGATAATTTATATATTATATACCATCCAATTACATACTATTTCACCATCAATATGATGATATTTTCACTCGTGCGTATGTACGGATTACCGTCTCGATGAACGTGATGAAATTCATTCCCCATCATAACCATTCAAGAATAATTTTCATTTTATGATTAAAAATAATGTTTATAAACTTAATATCATTATGGATATGAATCAAATACATCCTATCCATAACAAACATGTATTACTTAACCAAGTATATAAAATAAAACAAATCAGTTAACACCCAAAACAATGGTACTACTAAAATATTTTTAACAAAGCAATATTAGAAGATAATATATGATATCATATTTATGTATTTGGTTATTTAATAATTTAATAAAAATGATTTAACTATTATACAGGAGGTTAACGTATCATAAAACAAGGAAAATTACAAGTTAAGGGTTAATTCTACAATCTCTTAATTATCTAAGGTTGTTTATACACAAGTATCTATTGGGACCTCTTTATCATCCACATCTATGTTTCTTAAAAATATATTTGAAAACATTTTTACTATTTCTTAGACTATGTGTTAAAGTCATTTATTCCCATGTTTGAATTTTTATAAAATGTTTATAAAGGAATCTTTCCGTCATTTTCCAAACAAGGTCCTTTACAACATTTTTGACAGAATTAAGGAAAGAATGTTTTTTAACTTACACAGAGAGTGCATCTATTTTACACCATTATAAAACCTTCAAATATTCCCATAAAATATTATAATAATATTTTCAAAATAATTTTTTTCTTTTATAATTATGTGACTTAAACTATTTCCAAATAGAAAGAGATATTTCTCTAAAATAGTTTTGATTTCATCTATGTCAACATCCTTTGATGGATTTTACACTTGTTTGAAGTTGATTTATTATGATAAAAATCTTCCATATTGTATTGATGGTTTTGTGATATGTTTGACTATGGATGTATTATTTTTATACCATTCATGGTTTATTATTAAAGTATTAACATTTCTTATGCTAGTTTTAATATGAATGTTTATGTTATGTTTCAAAATTTTCATATGAGGAATGCATTGGACTTAGTAAGTAATTGGTGGAGCCCAAAATAGATCCTCGATGCATCGGTAGGTCTCATGAGACAAACTAGTATCTTGGCACAAGGCCTTTAAAAAAATCTTATTTATAGTCTTGGCACGAGGCCTTGACTATGTGGTTATGATGTCCAACATTATGCATTCCATCATTATGAAATTGGCTATTGATATTATATGTGATTATTTGAATAGTAGAATATACATTTGAATAAGTAAAAGGAATTATTTTATTTATCTTTTCCATATTATGCTGAAGTTTAAGTTAAAAAGGATTTTATTTTAGTCTTATACACTGCCTTAAATTTTTATGCTTATTTATAAAAGTTTCTGCTATATTGTTATCCTTACTGAGCACCAAAGCTCACCCCTTTCTATGTTTTATTTTTCCTAGGATGCGAAGAAGTATATTATGAATGACCTATAAAGATATTATAAGGGAGATTAATGTGTTAAAATGAGACACAATTTTGTTGTTTTTCATTTCATAATGTAATGTAAAACTTATGTTGGTATCTAGTACTTGCAAGGCTACTAAACTGATCGGTTTTTGGGATTTTATTCCTTGTGATCATGACAATGTTATGTAATAATGCACTAACTCTGGGTAACTAGGGTTGGGGCGTTACATAATTGATCAATTATTATTATATACAATGTTATACGATCTTATAAATTCCTATAAAATGATGTCATCCAAGATTAATATTTACATCATCGGGGTAGAAGCCTATGATGTCCCAGAAACATAGTCATTGATGAATGTTTCAAACTAATTGAGTGTGCACCTTATTCAAAAATGAGACACCCCTAATTTCCTTTAATCCCATATCCTAAATAATTTCCATAATAAGAAAATTTATTTATCATCCCATACAATATGGTTCTCAAGGTAAAATATTCATTTATATAAGAAACATACAATATAACACCCAAATCCCACATTAATTTTAAATCTTTGATCAATATATCCAAATAAACATCAATATCATCATCTTTTAGTTTTTGTACTGATATAAGCTGAGACAACATAATGTATTTTTTCTTTAGTCATAACCATAATATGAAGTAATAATTTCCCAACATAACCATCCCTACATGTAAGAACCTAGGTTTTTTGAACGGGTCAAAATCCCAACCCATTTTGAATTTTTGACTTGTTTTTGAGAAAAATGGGAAAAACTGAGAAGTTATAGAAATTTCCAGACTATATTCCATGTAATATAAAGTACACGCCGTGTATGGGTTAGGCATGTACTGGCCATGTGCTCACTGAGTACATGTCGTGTGGTGACTATGTAGGAATTTCCTACTGCACGGCGTGTAGTGTTGCTCAACACGTCGTGTACCCATGACTGTGTGGAGGCCATACATGGAGTGTAGTCCTGTGGGCTGGGTAGAATGTATTTAGAAAGTACACACCATATACTATTTGTACATGCCATGTAGAGGGGCCGTGTATGGGGATATACATGGCATGTTGGCAATGTCGACCGGGTAGAGAAGTACACGCCATGTAGTTAGTCTGAAAGTCCTCGGTGAAATATCTACCATTATATGAATAGTAAAATGATACATAGTGTGTAGTTATAAGTAAACTCCATGTATTTTCTTTTTTTTCCCACTAAAACAGGCAATAGCCTCGTTTTGAGGTAAAAACCCAAACCCTTGACGGGTTTGACCGGGGAGAGCCGGTCGGAGATCGTTTTTTCTCTCGATCATCCGTCCAAACTCCGTTTTGATTGCTATCAAATGCGTTAGAACCCCATCAGTAAGTCCTTTATTCCTCTTGAACCGTTCTTCTTGATTTCTGTTCTAAGAAAAGTTATAGGGGTTTGAGATGTTCTGATTCATTTGTAGATCTACCATGTTTTAGACCTAATCAGAGCCTTTTATCGGAGGAGTATCGTCATACAAGTCTCAGGTATTTGGTACATACCTTATTTCGTGTTTTTATAGAACTTTGGGTGGTGCAAATTAAAGCGCGTATTTGGGTGTTTTGAGCGTGATCCTGTTTTATCTACTATTACATATTGAATTAATTGTTAGACCCATGGGATGCCTTTGGGCATGCCCTACTGACTATATTTCTTGAGCATGGCTGGGTGAGAGGCCGATGCTCATTGGGGAATTTTGGCCTGGGTACCAAAATGGTTATAATTGGTCTGCTTTGTTTAGAACTGGTATGATTAATCTGGTAAAACATGATTGAATTTTTTAGAGGCATTCAAGACCTTAGTGATGCTGTGTGGTAACCATTGGGTTAGTGCAAATTCAACTATTTAGATTGTTTTTCCTATTTATGTGACTTGTTTATAAGTGTTATATTTGTAATTTATGAATTTTATATGCTCAAACCCTTCTATTTGTGTTGGGTATGGCTCAGATATTCTTTATTGATGATGATCATAGGTTGAGCTTAGGCCGGGTTACACTGTGTGGTTCTGACCACGAGTTTGGGTGTCATGGATGTTGGCTTCAGGTAGGGAGACTATTAGGTTGGGCATGAACCAAGGTTACTTGGATGGAATGGCCATCATACATGAGAGAAATGGTCACAGGGGCACGAGGTGTTAGAGAGTTTGTGGCATGGGAACTTACTTTGGTGATTACCACTCACCTGGGACTTTTAGTAGTGTGAATACAGAGAGACTCCGTGATGAGGTGGTTTTTTACCACTCATGTAGGTAGTGGCCCCCATTATTATCAGTTTAGGTACTATTGGTTTGGGGTTGTTTTCCATAGGAAGCCATATAGAAGTGGAAGAGCCTTCAAAGGATAATATTGCAACTATCATGTTGGGGGCATAGGCTCTCTGTTATTTGAGGGTTGACATCACTGTTCCTCTGATTACTTGATTTGAGGGAAGACATCACTCTTCCTCTGGTTACTTTATTTGAAGGAAGACATTGATGTCCCCCCGGTTACTTATTGATGGCAGATATCGTTGTTCCTTCGGGTTACTACAATTTGGGCATGCCTTCGGGACGTAGGTACTTGAGACACGCGGTGTCAGGGGGAACATGGTGCTGGGTTACATGATAGAGATTCCGGCGTTGGACGAAGCAGGTGACACTTCATGGTGGATGCAGAGCACTTGTGGAGTTTATGTTTACTTGTGCATCATATTGTTTACTGTTTGTCTTATAACTGCATTCCTGCTTAAACACTTATATTAAGTACCCACCGTTGGGTGTTATCCTATTAAGATTTATCTCAAAACCTGTACGAGACCTTCAGGACCCATATAGACTTTATGGATTTACATGAAGGAAAGAGGCCAACTTCAAGAGATGGACTGCATTAGCTATTGCATGGAGATGGTATGGACCTTGAGGTCTTTCCTAACTGGAGATTATTTTGTTTTTATTTCTTTATATTATCAGCATGCTTACTTTTTTTGTAGCTACAGTTTTTTTAGCCATTGGCGCCCTTTATATTTAGATATGTATGACCTTCTTTGGATGCATGTTTTGTTGTTCAGTAGTAGTTACAAGTGATTAGCATGCTATTGTGTTTATTTCTGTTGTTGTTGTTGTTTATATTAATTGCTTCCACTGTTTATTGATATTGAATGTGCTTCTGCTTTGCGGGTATGATTTGAGTCTAGTGAGTCATTTATTCCACTGCATATTTATTATTATACTCATCCCGGTACAATTATTATCCTCCGAGAGCTTATAACCTCACCACTATACCTATAATACCCTCACTGCTAGTCAACAGCCTTTGACATTTAGGGAGATGCACCTAAGGTAGTAACACCCAACCCATTTAGCACTGTTCGGGTGGCTGTTTGAGTCCAGGTCAATACAAAGTGGTATCAGAGGAGTTATTGACCGAGATTTAGTAGTAGTGTTTTGCTGGCTACTAATGAGATTGAGGCTTCTATTTTTATTTCAACTAGTTTTACTATTTGGTGTATGGTTGACTGGAGATAGGTTGTGACTGGAACTGGGTTTCTAGCTTGTTCTTGGGTGCCTGTAGTCCTAGTTATGAGGGATGGACCAAGTTTCCATGGGTTGGAATTTCTGTTTTCTTTTTGAGTTATATTACAGTTTATACAATTTCCACTTAGGTGGATCACTTGGTGTGTGATGTTATTGGTTGTGATATGTGACTCTTTACCCAGTACGGTAAGGGAGAATTGGACTTTGGATGAGTATGGAAAGACTTGTTTGTTTGGATTTTTATAGGCACATTTTTAGGGTATTTCAATTTCATAACTGCATGTATACTTTGTGAAGTGATAATGCCATGAAAAAATGTCAATTTCTATGCTTTGTATTCTTCTGGAATGTGAATAGGTGAAATTTCAGATAGAATTTCTTGTTAATTGCAATGTGTTATTCCATGCTTATTATATATATTGTGAATTGCTTGTGGCAGGAGATTTTGAGTCTGGCTATTATATGAGCAGGCAGGTAATATGAGTGAGGTGATTTTGATCACCAAGATTGGGCGACTAGGTCATCAGGTTGAGGAAACATTGGTTTTCAGGACAGGCATGACCTGAGGTACTTTTGATACTTCACTCTATGGAGGGAGGGTAAGGAGGCCATGAGGCCGAGATGCCGTGGGTATGGGTAGCGATAGGGGAGAGTAAGGGTAGTTGTTTTATGCTGCCTCTTTATTGATTTGTTTATCTACATTGAGCATATACCATTATATATATATATATGGGATATATGACCATTTATGGTATTCAACAGGTTCATTTTAGTCGAATCAGATGGAGCATCAGGCGGGAGATGGTATAGTGCCACAGGAGCATGATCGAGTTTAGGATCCAGTGCAGGTAGAGCATGAGCTACAGGTACAGGCTCACGAACATGATCCGGATCAGGATCCAGTGCAAGCAGGACAACAACCAAGTTTGGTAGCATTCAGACCATGGATTGATGAGTAGCTTAGAGCTAGCCTGGTATGTGTCTTGCAGGGAATTGACAGAGGTGCACAGGGTACAGAGCCATTTATGGAATATTTGACGCGGGAGTTTCGGTCGCTGCACCTGCCGCTATTTTAGGGTGAGGGTGGTCCACAGGTAGCTGAGAATTGGATAGGGAGAATTTAGATGATTTTTGAGCATCCTGAGATGCCTCCAGGGTGGAGGGTCAAGCTGGAGACGTATATGTTGCGAGGAATGGCAAAGCGTTGGTTGGATGTGCAAGTTCAGGCTCGCAGGCATGAAGGGCTAACATGGAAAGACTTTGAGGATAGGTTATTTGAGCACTTTTACCTAGAGTCACTAAGATCCAAGAGAGGTCAGGAGATCTTGATCCTTCAGTAGGGAGACATGTCCTTCATGGACTATGAAGATACTTTCACTGAGTTTTCTCGCTTTGTACCTGGTATGGTAAGCGATGATGCGACAAGGGTGAGGTTCTTTAAGGATGGATTGCGTCATTCCATTCAGATCTAGGTGAATATCTTTAGGTTGGGTTCATTCTCAAAGGTAGTGAATCAGGCACTCATAGTAGAGGGAAACCGTAGGGATATGCCCCAGGTTGGTCGAGGAACAGTTTCAGGTGACGGTTCAGACAACAGGAAGCGAGGATGGGATGAGTTCCAATAGGGCAGTTAGGCTAAGGACTCAGCTATACCACCTTGTAGTAGTTCTTCAATGATTTTATTTCAGTGTGGATTTCTAGGACATGTTCGGACTCAGTGTGATAGGCCTCCAAAGGAGTTCCAGGCATGTGGATAGGTTGGGCATCTTGAGAGGTTCTGCAGACATTCTTCTCAGACAGCCAGTAGGAAGGGACCAGGACAGATGGTGGCATCTGGAGTTGGTTTAGGTTTAGCAACAGGGGAGGGTAGCCAAGTTTCAATTGCACACAGAGAATGTGATAGAGACAGTGGGACCTAGCTGTGGGGTCATTGGCCAGTGACTAGAGTAAAACTGTAGGGAGGTCAGGCATCAGACAATCATACTTTCGGCTAGGTGCATGCCATGAAGCTGCCAGAGGCTGAGTAGTATGGTGAGATGATGACAGTTAAATGTACACCACAAGTGTGGCTGTGACTTTCTTGTTTTCTATTTGGCATGACCTATTTAGGCATGCTCGTTTTGAGTGCACGAGGTGCACAAGATTTATGTGGAATGACTAGATGCTGGTTAGTGGTATTGGCGCCATATCGAGTGCATGATATATATTTATATATATGTATGAGATGTGTGGCATCAGGTCATTGAGGATGCAGGTTACTTGAGGTTCCATGGGCATCAGGGCATTAAGGATACAGGTTACATGAGATTCCACGACATCATGGCATCGATGATTCAAGTTACTTGAGGTTCTAGGCATCAGGTTTGTTTTGATCATCCATGGGATGGAGGACCTCGTGGAGGCGGACACCGATGTGATGCAGGATACGTTTGGGTGTCAGAAACGACACAGGAGCATGAATGAGGCATAGGGGTGACGATGCGTCATGAGAGGACCATGAGTCTAGGAACCAGGTTAGGGAACCTTTGGTGGATTTGAGTTTTATTGGGTGGAGACCGAGTTAAGAAAATCCTAAGGTGGGGATCCCCTTGTGGAATTTAGCCAGAACCTTTAAGATCGGGGTAGTCTAGGTTACTTTGACCGGGGTGGTATGTTTGGTGCCATCTTTAGGTTTCGTTTGATAGCTCAGGGATGAGCTATGTTAAGGTGGGGAGATTGTAAGAACCCAAGTTTTTAGAACGGTTCAAAATCCTAACCTAGTTTTAATTTTTGACTTTTTTCTGAGAAAACTATGAAAATTTGGGAAGTTTTGAAAATTTCCAGACTACACTCTGTGTACTCTAATGTACACCCTGTGTATGGGTTAGGCGTGTACCGACTGTGTGCTCGCCAAGTACATGTCACGTGGTGACCGTGTAGGAATTTCCTACTACACGGTGTGTAGTGTTGCTCGACACACCGTGTACCTGTGACCATGTGGAGGCTAAATATAGTGTGTAGGCCTATGGGATGAGTAGAATGTTTTTACCAAGTACACGTCGTGTACAATCTATACATTCCATGTAGAGGGGCTGTGTATGGGAATATACATGGCGTGTTGGGAATGTTGGCTGGGTAGAGAAGTACACGCCGTGTACCATAGGTACACGCTGTGTAGTCAGTCAACAAGTCCTCGACAAAATAGTAGCCGTTATATGAATATTAAAATGATACATGCCGTGTAGTCATAAGTACATGCCATGTATTTTCTTTTTTGTGTGTGGAAAAAATGGGTATTAGCCTCATTTTAAGTTAGAAACCCAAACCCTTGATGGGTTTGAGTGGGGAGAGCTGACCGAAGCTCGTTTTTTCTCCTGATCGTCTGTCCGAACACTGTTTTGATTGCTGTTGGATGAGTTAGAATCCCCTTAGTAAGGCATTGATTCCACTTGAGCCATTCTTCTTGATTTCTGTTCAAAGACGAGTTATAGTGGTTTGAGATGTTTTGATTCATTTATATATATACTTCATTTTAGACCTAATCGGAGCCTATTATTGGAGGAGTATCATTGTATGAGTCTCAGGTAGGTGGTGGATACCTTCTTTTATGTTTTTTCAAACCTTTGGGTGGTTTGGATTAAAGATCGCATTTGGGTATTTTGAGCGTGACCCTGTTTTATCTTGTATTACATATTGAATTAACTGTTAAACCCATGGGATGCCTTTGGGCATGCTCTATTGCCTATATTTCTTGAGCAAGGCCAGGTGAGAGGCCGAATCTCATTGGGACATTTTGGGTTCCAAAATGGTTATAATTAGTATTCTTTTTTTTACAACCGGTATGTTTAATCTGGTAAAACATGATTATGTTGTTTAGAATCCTTCAATACCTTAGTGTTGCTATGTGATAACCACTGGGATAGTGCAAATTCAACTGTTTAGATTGTTTTTACTGTTTATGTGACTTGTTTAGAAGTGTTATATATGTAATTGCTGAATTTTATATGCTGTAACCCTTGGAGTTGTGTTGGGCATGACCCGAATATTCTTGAGTGAGGCTGGTCACAGGTTGGGCTTGGGCCGGGTTACACTGGGTGGTTCTGAACATGGGTTTGGGCGTCATGGACATCATCTTGAGGCAGGTTGACTATCAAGTTGGTCATGGACCAGGGTTACTTGGATTCCAAGGCCATTAGACTTGAGTGGCATGGCCGTAGTGGCACGAGATGTCAGAGAGGTCGTGGATTGGGAACTTAGTTTGGTGATTACCGCTCACCCAGGACTTTGAGTAGTGTGCACACAGAGAGACTCTTTGATGATTTGGTTTTGATAAATAATGTGGGTAGAGGCCCCAATTAGTTGAGTTTTAGGTACTATTGGTTTGGGGATGCTTTCCATAAGAAGCCATGTGGAAGGTGAAGAGCCTTCCGGGGATAGCGTTGCGACTATCGGGTTGGGGGAAGCGGTTCGCCATGATTTGAGGGTAGACATCACTATTCCTCTAGTTACTTGATTTGAGGGCAGACATCACTGTTTCTCTGGTTACTTGATTTGATGGCAGACATTGTTGTCCTCTCAGTTACTTATTGAGGGAAGATATCATTGTTACTTCAGGTTACTACTATTTGGGTGTGCCTTCAGGATGTAGGTACTTGAGACACACGATGTCTGGGGGAACATGGTACCAGGTTACATGACAAAGATTTCGGCGTTGGCCAAAGTAGGTGACACTTCATGGTGTCTACAGAGCACCATTGGAGTTTATATGTACTTGTGCATCGTATTTTTTACTGTTTTCCTTATAACTGCTTACCTACTTAAACACTTATAATAGGCATGCTCCTTTGGGTGGTATCCTATTGAGATTCGTCTCACACCCTGCATGGGCCCTTCTGGACCTGTGTAGACTTTGTAGATTTACGTGCAGGAAAGAGGCCAACTTTAAGAGTTGGACTGCATTAGCTGTTTCATGGAGATGGTATGGACCTTGAGGTCTTGCCTAGCTGGAGATTATTTTGTTTTGCTTTCTTTCTTGTATCAGCATACTTACTTGTTTTGTAGCTATAGTTGGTTAGACATTGAAACCCTTTATATTTAGATATGTATGAACTTCGTTGGATGAATGTTTTGTTGTTTAGTAGTATTTATAAGTGATCATCATGCTGTTTTGTTTATTTCCACTGCTGTTGTTTATATTAATTGTTTTTTCTATTTATCGATATTAAATTTGCTTCTGCTCTGTGGGTCTGGTTTGAGTCTATTGAGTTATTTATTCCACTACATATTTATTATTATACTCGGTCTAGTACCATTATTATCCTATGAGATGGTATAGCCTCCCCACTATACCTATATGACCCTCACTGCTAGTCCGTAGCCTTTGGCGTTTGGGGAGGTGCGCCTAAGGTTGTAACACCCAACCCATTTTGTAATGTTTGGGTGGCTGTTCGGGTCCGAGTCGTTACAATATACTTTATGTATTTCTTTATAAACCAAAAGGATACACTCCACATATAGATAAATCAAGATGAAAGTTTCTTGACTAGTTTTCAAATTCAAGATACTTGTGATTAATTTTCTTCAATTGAGGAGAGTCTGTTGGGAGATGAATTATTCCATATTGATTTCTTGTATTTGTGTGCTAAGTCAATTTCATTGCAGTATCCTCACTTACAAATAAGTGCCTAAAACTTTTAATTATTGAAAATTACCATACAAATTTTGAAGGACTTTATTTATCTTTCTTTTATCGAGGCATACCACACTTCAGTCATTTTTAAGTGATTTATGATCCTTGTGAAATAATAAAAATTCATTTGGATAGATATGTATTCTTTTAGATATCATAACCGTTAAAAAAAATTCATTTAGAGTCATATTTTCATGAAGTTAGCTCATTATATTTTGGTATCATATCATTTAAGAGAGAAATTAGTTTAGTAAAGCTGGTGTCACTCTATCTATTTTTAGCTTTTACATTATATAACTTTAGTATGGTTGACAATGTTTTATATTTAGCACAAACAATATACAATGGTATCTTTACACAACTCTTTAACGTTCTAAAATAGTTTTGTACAATCATGAAATTTATCTTAAAATATCATTATCATTTCCTCAATACAATCTTCATCATTATTCACACCTATAATAACATCCTCGATACAGTCTTCATAATTTTCTACACTTGTAATCATACTAGATGATCTATAAAAGACAATGTTTTCCTAGTCACGAGCTATATTTAGTTTTTTCCTATGTTTAGTCTAACATTTATAACTTCAGTATATTCTATGAAAGATCAAGTGTTCTTATAACTCCTCTAGACTAATTAGTCTTGAATAAAAATAATGTAAAAGAGGATAAAGGATTTGAGAAGGGTCATATGGATGATATTTTAAAAAATTTATAAACTCTTTCACCCCATCCTCATACTCTTTTGTAGTACAATTGATATCCATCCATTTTTTACTCTTATGCATCCTATTTGATTATGTAATACTCTTATTTAATAAAATAAAAAAATACACAAAAATTATGATCTTAGAACCCTAAGAGGATATTATTTATATAAAAAATACATATAGTCACATATTAGATATAAATTTTCATTACATAGACAACTTGTTAGAATATATAGAGACCCCAAATTATATAAATTTAAATTATTATAACACTTATATTTTTATTACAAGAATTCACATATCATAAACTATTTTTTTGAAATAGATTCATCAAGGGAGATAATTCACTCCCTATCACTATCAATGTTCACAAGAAACCTATGGATTTAAACAATTGGATAAGTATTATCATTTATATAATAATATTTATATATCAAAACCTATAAAAAACAAATTACTTATTCATGTAAATATTATATTTTAATGTTCCTTGCATTGTGATCCGATTACCTTTATCTATTTGGTGGCTAGATCTATTCAAAGGAGGTTTGAGGAGGGTTTAGTGGAGGTTAGAGCTGCAGTGCTACTGAAGAAAGATGTTCATGATGTGAAAAAGAAATTCACTATGCAAGTTTGCGATTCATTTTTTATGTGGATTGAGATTCATGAATTGGGTTCAGGTGAGGGGTTTTAAGTAGAATTAATTCATGACGTGGAAGTGAAATTTATGACATGAATTTAATTGGGATAAGGAACCATGAATTTTAGAAAAAAAAATTTGGGTTGAAAAATTTGAGGGATTCATGGCTTGAATTTCAAGGGCTCATAATAATTCATGTCATGAATATGAAATTCATGATGTGAATGTAGTGAGCTCCAGGTTTTTTATAGAAAGAGAGGGATACCCTAAATTATATTATCTCTCTATCATTTTCAATCAGTTTTTGGGTAAACCATAGATGTTTTTGGAGGTTATTCTATCCCCTACCCTCTTAATTCAATCCTTGGATCCTAGAGATTGATCTTTGGAAATATGAGGTGAGTTTTTCTCTTTATCCCCTTGTTTCCTTTCACCATTCTTTAGATGATTCATACAGGTGATGTTGTTTTGGTTTGAGGTGTGTTCGGGATGTATTTTTGATGATCTCATAGTGTGGTTCAAGTTGATCTAAGGTTTCCTAGCATGGTTATGATCTTTCAATCATTTCTCCTTCGCCGTGTTGTGCACAACAACTCAGAAATCTTCCTTGAGATAGGGGATCCTCATTTTCTCATTTTTTTGTGCATGTGTGGGGATTGCATAATTTTTCATTCCATTGTGTGGATAATAAGGGCTAGATTAATGAAGATAATAATTTTTATTAATCTAAAATTGATAATAATCAGCAAAATTATCATGTTTTACTAATTTAATGTTATTACTAATGAATTTATTCATATTTGTTTCCATTGATGAAAATAATGGCTGTTGGGAGTCTTGCTTATGCTATAGATTATAGGTTTGGGGGAATTTATCCGCACTATTATTAGAGCTAATAGAAGTTTTTAATAAAAAATATTATTAATTTATATAAAATTATTATATTTATATTAAAAAATAATGATTATTTTTATACATGATATAAAAACGCATGTTTATAGTTAATTTTTTTAATAATTGAAATATATATATATAATGTAAAAAAAGTATTATAAAATTATAATTAAATAAACATATATTTAAATAATTATAAGATTATAAAAAAATTTTATATAATAAATATATTTATTAGATTTATTAGATTTATAAATATATATAAATAATTTTTAAAAATATATATTTGTAATTATAATTATAAAGAAATAAGTATATATTTAAATAAATATATGTTTCCAATGAACTTTGTGAATAAATATATTGATGAGTGAGTATAATTGACGTCCATATATGTTATATAATCATCATGAATGCTCATTTATACATTACACCATTATTATTATTCATGTTGTTCATATGTGATGACTCGTTTTTTATTATCTATACTTTACTAGGTATATGATTCATTCATGGTATACCCATGAACTCATTCCAAGACCTTCTAGTGCCCCCCTCAAGCTTTGAAGACAAAAACAAAAAGAAATATGAGTACCCATAACTCTTTTGAAATTCTTTCCTTGCATAGTGACGATGATGGGAAGGAAAGTGATAGTGTGGCCAAAGATGAATCCAAAAAGACTAATGTTGTTGTGAAGCACTCTGAGGATGATGATGGTGAAGGCCAGGGATGCAAGCCAAAACTTGGAGGAGGGGTCACAATACCTGTGTTAGGGGTGGAAGACTCCCTTTTCATAGTATGAGTACCCGCTCGAAAATGGGTTGATGTCTTTTTTAGGTGTTATGTGCTTGTATTCCCTCTTATTTGCTCCTCTACTTTTTTAATTCAAATAAAGTGGACTTCAAGCCTCAACCTTTAAAAAAAATATAATTAAATAAATATATTTATAAATATATACAAATATTTATAAATAAATACAAATAATTACAATTATAATTCTAAACAAATATAGATATATTTAAATAATCACAAAATTATAATAAATTTATCAATTATATATTTTTATATACAAATATTTATAAATAAATACAAATAGTTATAATTATAATTGTAAGTTAATATAGATATATTCAAATAATTATAAAATTATAATTAATATTTTAAATATATATATTTATAAAATTATAAATATATTTGTTATAATTTTATAATTATTTAAATAAATAAATAAATATATTTATAATTATAACTATAAATAAATATATATATTTATTATACTTTTTAATTACAAATAAATAAATATTTATTTATACTTATAATTTTAAATAAATATATATTTATTTAAATAATTATAAAATTATAAAAATATATTTATTATTATTATAATGTTATAACTATATATAGTTAAAGAAATATATTTATAAATATATAAAAATATTGATAAATAAATACAAATATTTATAATTATAATTATAAATAAATAAAAATATATTTAAATAGTTATAAAATTATAATAAATATATTAATTATATATATATTTATAAAATTATAAATATAATAAATATATTTTTTAAAATTTTATAATTATTTAAATAAATAAATAAATAAATTTATAGTTATTATTATAAATAAAAATATATTCATTTAAATAATTATAAAATTATAAGAAATATATTTATTATATCTATAATCTTATAAATATATATAATTAATTTATTTATGATATATATTTATAAAATTATATATATAATAAATATATTTGATATAATTTTTTAATTATTTAAATAAATAAAGAAATATATTTACTTATAGTTATAATTATAAATAAATACATATTTATTTAAATAATTATAAAATTATAACGAATATATTTATTATATGAATAAGTATAACTATAACTATATATATATATTTATAGTTATAGTTTTACACATAATAAATAAATATTTATTATATATATAATTTTCTAAATATATATAATAATATAAAAAAATTATTAACATTATATATTTATCAGCGCTTTATATTTTTGTACTAATAAAACATACCTTTATTAGAGATTTTTTGCTAGCAGTGATAAAAGTTTCACATGATTTTATAAATGAACCATAACAGTCCCCTCCTTCATTCGCACACCTAAAGCTCTCATGGAAGCCGACCCCTGTGCCACCGACCCCTCCTCTACCCTAACCTCATCTCTACCACTGTCGACCCCTCCTTCACCATGAGACCTCCTCCACCACAAACACTCCTCCTCTATGAACCATCCTCCACTGCGAACCTCCTCCGCCGCAGATCCACCTCTGCCGCAAACCCTCCTCTACCGTGGACCCACCTCCACTACGCACCCTCCTCCGCCGAAACCCACCTGTACTGTGAAGCCCTTAACAGCCTACACTGCCAATGTTGCCACCACCTACCTTGACTCTGCCGCTGCCGAATCCCACTACGATCATGGGTATGCCATTTTTTCCATAATATTATGAATTCCTAATATATAGATAGATTTTGTCTCAACTGATTTTATGGAATCAATGGATTGTAATTTGATAGATGGATCCCCATCCCTAATATATAGATTGATTTTGGAATTTAATGGGTCATTGGCTATGGTTTTTGGATTTTTTTGAGTGAGTAGATGGAGATGACACTCATATTGTGGGGAGTTAAGTGTTGGTTACAAGGGTGAGACCCTCATACTAAAATGGTTTTAGGTGTTTGGAACTGGACACATCCTGCATCAGATTGATGCAAGGTTAATTATTACACACCACAAATAAATTATGGACCATTTTCCTAAACTATTAGTAGAATATGAGCTCATTTTATTGGTTTTTGTCTATGTGAATTATGTTTTTGACAAAAATGGCTCTTTTATATTAAAAAAAACACTTTGATTCATACTAACCATGTCGTGAGTTAGATTGATGTGTAGTCAATTCTTACCCATCAAAAGTGAATTATGGATTATTTTCTTTAAATATTAAGATAATATGAGTTCATTTTCTTGGTTTTTTCTATGCATCGTGTATTTTAGAGTAAAATGAAACTTTTTAATATGGAAAAAATATGTTACAGTTGCAATGGAAGCACTTTTCAGGCATGGATAACTTTTATTTTAGTCTTAATTTATGATTAAATTGAGTTGTACATGACAAATAAATACAAAATCAATTAATTTAAATAATAGATTAATTTACTTGTTTAACTTCTAGAACTAGAAGAGGGGGATCGTTCAATGTAATTTATGATTAATTTATAATTATATCTAGATTTACCTAAACTTGTAACTCTATATTAATTGATGATATAGTTTACTCGATCTATTTTAACTATCATTGCATCATAAGATCCAATTGTAGAATTCCTCTAGTGGTGATCTGCACGTGCACTACAATATCTGAATGTCATCATAGAAACAATGGGTTCTAGCATGGTTGATCCTGATTTCTTACATAATTCATGGTTAATCGTAGTATAATTCTATTTGAGGATGAAGAAATGTTGGTATTATTTCGATGGCTTGAGATTGGAGGAGGAGAGAGCACACTCTTGATCTCTAGAACCCTTTCTAGGTCTTGAGATATCTTCTCTATATCAATTTAACACAAAAAATCTCTATTAGAAAAGTGATATTTCTAGATATATATTAATGAAAATTTTGGGTTTCTTATTTTCATATAATCCCCCTTACAAATTCATTAATGTTTAGTGAACCCTATATATTAATAATAATATAATTATTACTCACTTAACATGTGTATCATCTAAGAATAAACAAATATCATTTATAATTAATCCACTCATCTTGGTCTGATTATCCTTCTCAACATTTACCAAATCTTGAATAATGACTATTTATTCAATAAATTAATATCACTTCACTATTCATTGATAATTATAAGTAATATTCTATTTTAAAAACCTTACAAATAAATATTTATTGTTATTATTTTACTCATTTATTCTTTTGAATAACTTATGTTTAAAAAATAGTGATAAACCAAACCATAATAAATATTAAACCACATATTATGAATAATGTTTATTCTAACTTCTAAAATCTAACACTTAATTTAACTTAGATTTTGTATACCCTTAGTGTGTGCCCCTTTAGGCCTCTTTCTCAGTGGAAATAGGTGTGGATACCCAAATTTAAAGGTTATAATCTATAAACACACCAATGAACCCATATACAAATAAGTTAATGTCTTGATGACATACAACCTCTTATGAATGCTCATTGTGTAATATAATCCTTTTACTATGTTATCTCTAATAAAACATGTTACATACTGGTGTTATTAAACTATGTGGTTGATGTCTCTTTCATTGAATTTTAGGAAATGAACATTCCTATAAAACACCATGACCATGAATTTATCTAGGCCATTCTATTCCCATCAAAGGGATTGAGATATAGTCTTTTATCAATGGTCAAAATATATAAATCCTTTCTCACATTATCCATTAATGAAATATCACTCATGATGCACCAAATATATCCTAATTCACTATGATAACGTGATGTCATGGTTTTCCTAAATACATCAAATGAAGTGACTTATGATATTTATTAATGATAATTATAAAGTATAAGTATTAAGGCACCTATCCATAGATAGGAACATCTAATGACACATAAAATTTAGATTTCCTAATGGAGGGTATCGTTCTCATAATATCATTCTATGGAAAGTACCAAGGGTTCACACTATGATAGAGTGTCTCAAAGTCTTATGAGTCTAAACCCCTAATACCATGTATCATTTATGTACCATAAAATTATATCATGTAGTTATATAACATTTATTAAAAAAGTACCATCATGGAATCTCTAGGTTCTCATAATTATAGTGAGTGACTATGACCTTTCAGTGCAACAAATATTATTATAAAATTATCACATACTGTATCATGTAGTGGAAAAATAATGACATGATAATAAAATTTATTAATATTCAAGAAAATTAACACATTTAATCATCAAGTACTTAGAAGTTAATTTTTGGGAAAACATTCCAATAGAATCCCACTTGCACTAGAGATAACTATTAACAATATTTATTCCACTACCTATAATATAATAGGAATGCATTTACTAAGATAAATACATCATTAATGGGTCCTCTATGTTTTCTACCATGGATACCCTTCTTAGTGAAACTCCACATCATTGATAAAAACTCCTCAAGAGTTGAAATTTCTGATGCATATTCTTCATCCTTTGATGTGACCTTGGTTCTTTGGAAATATCCAATACTACAGTGTTATCACAATAATTTTGATAGGGTATTGACTTCTAAGAACCACATAAAGAACTTTATTTTTTTTTCAAATCTAAAATACTTCCATGAACACATCAAAATTTGTAATATACTCATCCTCTACTGTAGAATCGACAACAACATGATACTTTGAGCTCTTCCAGCTTATAAATCCTCCGTTATGGATGAATACATATCCAAAATATGACTTAAGATCATTATGGTCAATCTTAAAGCTATAATATGTGTAAAACATGATGAATAGATCTTCATATCCTCTATACACCAAGAACATATCCTTAGTTTGCCTTTGATACTTATGGATAACCTTAACAGTAGTCCAATTATTTTTATATGGATTATCTTGATATCCACTTACCTAATTCAAATATGAGGAAACATAAAGACTCATATATAACATGGAATGTATTATTTATCATATCATAGAATCATATTATATATTATTAATTCTCTATATTTCTAACTATGTTTGAGGAAAATTTTTCTTGGAAATACCATATGATGATGGAACAAATCCCTTATTGGATTGTTACATACTAAACATATTTAGTGTCTGGTTAATTAATGTACTTTGACTTATTCTAGGTAGACTCTTTGATCAATCATGCATGATCTTCATCCCAATAATTTAGGCTACTTCAAGTAAGTACTTCAAGGAGAAGCATTTTCTTAACCATGCATTAACCTATTATAAGGATAATATCACATTTTTAATTAGTAATATGTTATCAACATATACTACTATGAAAATGACCATAATACCACTAAACCACTTATAAAAACATGTCTCACATTAATTATTAATGAAACTAAATTATTTTATAGCTTCATCAAATCAAATGTTCCATGACCTAGGTGATTAATTTAATACATAAATGAATCTTTTCAACTTTCGTTCCTTTTTGGAGTAGTCTAGACTCAAAAAAATTCTGTTTTTATCTTATATAGATCCTCTTGAAGGTCCCCATTAAGGAAATATGTTTTTAAATCCATCTTCAAAATCTCATAGTCATGTAAAGATATTATGTAAAGCATAATTCTGATAGATGATAACTGTATAAAAGGTTTTATCACAGTCTATTCCTTGATGTTGTTTAAATCCTTTAGCCACAAGATATTCTTTAAAGGTACTAATCTGACCTTACATGTACAAATTTCACTTGAATACACATTTTCACACAATGGGATTTAAATATGTTAGTGCATTGATGAAAACCCACACATGGTTTTGGTACATGGAATCCATATCATAGTTTACAACTTATTTCCATTATGTATCCTATAACCTCTATAATTCCTCCTTGTAGGTTAGATGGTAATTGTTGTTAAATGATAATGATTCAACATCTTCTATGACTAGAAAACTTTATCTTTCTATTTCTCTAACCTATTTGGTGATCTTACACAATAATTTCATTTCTTGAACAAATTTTTCTAAAAGGACCCAATGAATCTGTTCCTATAACAACTCTTGTGTATTTTGAGCATAAAATTTATCCAAGTCAATCTTTCTCCCACTATCCTTCTCATGGATGTGTTCCCTCTCATGTAATATATCTTGGCTAGTCACTATAACCTTTTTTTATCTAAGGTATTATATAGGTAGTATCCCTTTATTTCCCTAGGGTAACCTATAAAGATACACTTACTTCCCATAGGTGTTAGTTTGTTTCTTGATATAGCCTTAACAAACACTTCAAACTCCCATGCATGAATATATGGGAAAACATGTATCTTTACACTCCATAACTCAAAGGTAATACCTTCTGATGCTTTATTCGATACTCAGTTTAGTATGTATACTACCATTTATAATTCATATCCTAAAAAGGATAATATAAGTCCTAAATGAATCATCATCGAACATACCATTTCCAATAAGTTATGAATCATACATTAACCAACACTATTAGTGAGATGAGATAAAATCCCATACCCCCACTGAAAGTAGATAAACTCTTAGTGAAGATATTAACCACCTCGATCTAATTGAAGATTCTTTATATTCCTACCAAGATAATTCTCAACTTCATTCTTGAACTATTTTTACTTATCAAAGGATTAAAACTTATACTTTATCAATTATATGTAACCATGCCTACTCAATTCATTGGTAAAATTCATAAAATATGAGAGTCCACCTCAAGATTCTACTTAAAAAGGTTTGTGCATATCATTTTGTACTAATTATAGAAGCTCAGTGTCCCTTTCACATTGACCAAAAAATGGTGGGTTAGTCATAATACCTTGTAAACAATAATAGAATATTTCATGTTGTTGAATATCAAATGATTCTGAGTAACCTTATTGATAGTGTTTCTTCAAATGCTTATCATTTACATTACTAAGATGGTGATTCCATAACTAGGTGTGAAATGATTCATGTGATTTTGATTAATTTTCAATTGCCAATATTTAGTTCTTGTAATTTAATATATAAAGACCATTATTCAACTATTCTATAAAATAACATATGTTATCTTTATCTAATTATTAAATCTTATTTCCAAATCTAATAATAAATCCACACATGTTTAAACAATAAATAGAGATGATGTTCTTAGTAATAATAGTAACATAATAACAATTATTTAAATCCAAAATCAATCCTATTGGAAATTTTAGGTAGTAATTTAAAATGGCTAGAGTATCCAACCTTTCCATATTGGTATTCTATAGATACACCTCACATCTAGAAACCATATGAAATCTACCTGGTTTCTGTATTTGGATACAAATATAAGTACCACATGTAGCATCTAATACCAACCCATAGATATGGAAATATTACACCCAATAACAAAATCACCTAAAGCTTACCGCTTGATTCTTTAACAGGGGAAATTCCTCTTTCAGTTTCCTTGCTTTTCATATACAAAACACACCTCATTTTTCTTCTTTACTTTTAATTGGATCTTTTTATTCTTATAAGGATAGTATTTTGGAGCCTTAGACTTAGAATGATTCCTTAAACCCTTCTCCTTATTATTCCTTTTCTTATTCACTATAATGACCATGAGTTTTTCATGATCCATGTCATTATCAACTTGGTTAATAAGAGTAAGAAGTTCTAAAATTTTCTTCTTACTATATCTCATATTATAATTCAAAATGAAATTGGAGAAGATTTTAGGTAGTGAAGATATAATGATATTTGTGAACCACAAATCAAGGATCTTAAACTCAAATATGTCTAAGCATTCTATGTAACCAATCATCTGGACCAAATGAGTCTTAGTTGGCACAAACTCTCTAGAATTTCATATGAATAATGCATTGGGGATCTCATATTTCTCTTATCTTTCCTTCTACTAATAAAGATCATGAAGGCGAGTTATGATTCTATATGCATACATATCCTCATATTTATTTATATTCTAAATGGATTGGGAGGATAAAATAAAACATTTGGAATCCATTTCATTTTCCACATATTCCAGGTAGATATATACTTCTTAATCACTAGACACTTTAGAAAGTGACTCAGGAAGTGTGGTTTCCCACACATATAATTCCCATTTATGGTGTAGTATAATGCGTAAAAATCTATACCATTCTTGGAAATTCCCACAGGTGAAAAGGTAATCCTTCTTTAGAATGGATCATAATTATATGGTTTAAGTCATGTGGTTTTTCATTTCTAGAAAAATAAGAGCATATTATTAGTACTTCTTTTATTACCAAATTAGGTTAATAAATTTCAATTTTATTACATTTTTGTTAACCTCTCACTATTTTAACAAAACCTAATGTTCATTTCCATTAGTTTCATAATATAAATTTGCATAGATATTCTAGTGGTAAGGAACCATATTTCCCTTCTCATAACCTAGACTTGGGCCTGACAAGTTAATTTAAGGGTTTTAGGTAGACATAACTAACCAAATTCATTCAATCATAGTTCGTTGATATGTCAAGTGGATTCCCTAATACCTAAATCTTGGATAAATATTTCCTCAAACCTTTCCTCTTAGTTAATTCAAGTCCTTCTTGGGATATCTACAGTTGATGTAAACCATGATAAGTAAGTCTAAAAATTCATGCTAAAATTTCCTTGATAATCAAAATCACCATGACCTAGATTGGTTAATCACTTTTAACTATGAGTTTGGATCTATCTTAATCAATGAAATGATATTCCAACTTAATATTATATTTGATGTATTTTTATCCTTATGCATAAAAAAGTAGTTTTATATTATCACATGACTTATTAATATTATGTGGATTTTACTTAAGTGATTAACCATGGCTGATAAAATTTATATATAATCTAGATTTATTTTATTCCATCTTTCATGATTGTTAATTCATTTATTATGTGATCAAATAGAATCTACAAACATAAATAACTAACCATTCAATAGATAGAAATAAAATATAAGTGATATGATTATGAGATTATATAATGGTTAGTTTACCTAGAAGATGATAAAATATCCCTCGAACCTAGGGGAAAACATCTTTAACCGTAGCTCGGTTCATGTTATAACAATCCACCTTAGCTCCTATGTATTTCCTAGATTGGTTTCACTTCGACTATGGGACTCAAACCACCACTTCTCGCTTCTGAGATCCATCCTTGCACAATATTTTAATCAAATAAGGGTGGGGTATCCAATGGATTAGATAAGTGGTTTTCATAAAAGAAACTATGGTAATTCATGACCTTACATAACAAAGAGGGGATGAAATGTTTTCCATAATTTTAATTTAAAAATAATAATTAATTAAAAGGGAACCAATCACATACACATGTTTGGTATATGATCATGATAATCTAAGAAACATTAAATGAACATTAATTTGAAATATATCTATCAATTAATTCAATTAATTATTTAATTAAGATAAAACACCATAAATTAATCCAATTAATTCAATTTATCTTAATTCCATTCAAGTACCCTTGAATTACCATCATCGATAATTTAAAATAAATTAAATAAGTTAATTTAATTTAAAAATAATAAAGTATATAAGTGTACTTTAAGGCAATGACATATACTCATCCAAGCCACTTGACATAAATCTTGTTCTTGTGCATTCCCTGGGAATCCAACAAAAAATTGCATGAATGGTAATTACTCGATTTTACTATAAAAAAAATTACTCACAAAACACATGCGAATTACACTATATGAGATGGTATTGATGTGCATAGGTCACACTATTAGAAAATACCAGAAAAAACATATAGTTTTAAGATTTAACATGTAATTTTATTCAATACAAAATTAAAAATCCTATGAAATGGTGTGTACTGTCAAATAAATGACACAAGAAACACATGAAGATAGTTTTAATTATATAATTAATTTTTCTCTCCTTGAAAAATTAAGCACACTATTTGTAGAAGACTACACAACACATACTGGGTTACACGACATGTGATATCTTCTACCAGTTTCTACATCACACACCTAGGTACTAAGTGTATATGTCTGTTATGGATGTGTATGAGGTATAAAACAAGTAATATTCTCATATGATGTGAAATCTGTAAGTTTCATAGTTTTTTATTCCCCGTGTCATGTAGTGAATACATGATATGCCTGGAACCCTTATGTTGAAAATCACATAAACACGAGAACTACACATCATGTACACATGTTTCATGGATTTTTGTTCTTTAAACAATATTCCACCCTATCTAGATATATGTGATGTTTCAATTTTATTGAATAAATGATCTAATTTTTTAGAATGATCCAATATCAATTTGAGATACATACAAGATACATGGGTACAAGGTATGTAGTTTGGGGCACACACTATGTATAATTTTGTTTTCCATTCAAAACTTTTTTTATCTTAAGATGGTGTTTTTGGATGTATATTCATTTTATTTTAACCCATTTATTGGTTATGTGAGTGAGAAATAAGAAAGGTAAGATAAATAATATTTTAATTCTAATAAAAAATTAATATTAATTAAATGAAATTGAAAAATCATACCATATAGTAAAAAATTAATAAAAAAATTAAAAATTAACTAGATGATTGCTCTGATACTAGTTACAAGTTTTATGCACAGCAGAAGCGCTTGTTGGGAATGGCCATATTGGATTTCAGTCTTAATTTATGAATTATTCTAGTTTTACATGAAAATGATGAAAAAAACAAATTTAAATCATAGATTACTTAAATTATTTAAACAATGAAACCATAATAGGAGGATCGTAACTTTTAATTTATAATTAATCTATATACAAGTCTATAATTACCTAAACTTGTAATTCTTTTTTATTTGATGATCCAGTTATCTTAGTATCATCTTACTATCATTGTGTCATTTGATCCAACTATATAATCCCTCTTGAGGTGATCCAAATATTCACCACAATATCTAAAAATCATTATATAATATCTAGGTTCTATCACTATCAATCTTGATCAATTTCATTATTCATGGTTGATCTTTGCATAATTATCTTTGAGGATGAATAATTCTTGGTGTTCCCTTGATGTATTGAGAGAGTAGGAGAAGAGAGAACCCTATAGATCTCTAAAAATCTCTCTAAGGATTGAGATTTCATCTATCTGTATATTTATCACATAGAATATCTATTAGGAAAGAGGTAAAACTTTATATATATTAAAGAAATTTTTGGGTTGCCTATTTTCATATATACACCCTTACAAATTCCTTAAATCTTAGTGAACCCCAAGAATTAAAAAAAATATAATTATTAGATACTTGACATGTGAATCAACTTATAATAAATAAACATCATTTATATAATTTCCAATTAGACCATTAAACTTAGTCCACTTATCCTCCTCAACATTTATCGAAGCTTAAATAATGACCATTTATTCAATAAAAAATATCAATTCATCATTCATCTATAAATACAATATTTATTATATTTTCCAAACCTTGAAATTAAATATTTAATTTAATTATTTAACTCAATTATTCTCTCAATAACTTATGATTAAAACTTGGTGATCAAACAAACCCAAATAAATAATAAACCACATATTATTAATAATTTTTTTTCGAACTTGTTAAATTCAACACTAAATTTATCTAAGATTCTGGATACACTTAGTGTGCGGCCCTCTAGGTAAATTTCTCAGTAGAAATCAATGGATATTCCTAAATCCAAGTTTAGCATCTCATGACATTCTAAGGTACCCATAGAGAAAGAATTTAATGTCATGACGACATAAAACCTCCTACAAATTATCATGACGTAATATAATCCCTTTATTATGATATCTATAGTTATGAATGTTTCATACTAGTTACATCAACCTAGGTGCTTGATTTTTCATTCTTTGAATTTCCAAAAATGAACTTGTCTATAGAACACCATGGTCATTGATTTATCCACACAGTTTTATTCCCATCAAAGGGCCACAAATATAAACTTCTATCAAGGGGAAAAAGGGATAAATCATTTCTCACATTACCCATTAATGAAATATCACTTGTGAATCACCCAACATATCCTAATTCACCTTGTGAATATGTCTTCACTATTTTCATCAATACATCAATGTATGCGACTTATGGTATTAATTGATGATAATATTATTGTATAAGTATCAATACACATGTCCAAAAATGGGAACATCCAATGCCACATAAAATGTGTATTTCATATTGGAAAGTCTCATTATCATAATCTCATGCTCTAAAAATTACTATGGGAACACACCATGATAGGGTGCCTCAAATTTATATGAGTCTTCAACCCAAATAGATTGTATCATTTATATCCCATCAAATGATATCTTTCTCAAATAGGATATTTATTCAATAATAATGTCATGGAACCTCCAGGTTCTCATCAAAGAGGGGAACTTATACGACCTTTAAATGCAAAACACATTTTTAGAATATTATCAAAAAATATATCATGAAGATGAAAAATAATGATATGATAATAAACTTAATTAATATTCTATACAGTGAATTCATGTAATCATAATGCAATTAGAGGTTGGTTTTTGGGCATTAACTTCAATAAAAACATGAACTTTATGTCACACAAGACACATAATATTTTGAATTGACATTTGGTCAATTATTACATGTCAAAAATGAATTATGGATTATTTTCCTAAAGTATCAAGACAATATAATCTCGTTTGCTTGATTTTGGCTATGTGAACTACAATTTATAATAAAATTACATTTTTTTATTGTGAACACACATGTGATATCCTACTGGTCACATCATGTTTTTTATTGAAATGTGGTATATTACTACATGTCACAATTGAATTATGGACAATTGTTTTTATAGTATCAAGGAAATATGAGATCATTTGCTCAGTTTTGTCAATGTGACATTTTTTAGAGTAAAATAAAAATTTTAATTTGAAGAAATGCACTTTAAGTCATACCAAAAACATAGTGTGTCAGATTTCTGTTCATAAAATCTCTACACATCAAAAATAAATTATGGTTCAATTTTATAAAGTATTAATAAAATATGATCTTGTTTTCTTAGTTTTTGATATGTGAATCTTGTTTTAGAATAAAATGATTTTTTTATTGTAAGCATGCACTTCGATTCCTATAAGGAATATCATGTGTTGAATTTATGTGGATTTGATTAAAACACATAAAAAATAAATAATGGATTATTTTTCCTAAATAATAAAGACAATACAAGATCATTTTCTTAATTTAGACTAAGTGATGTGTGTTTTAGAGTAAAATGATACTTTTTGAGGTGAAAACATGCACTTTGAGTCATACTGGACACATCATATATAGGATTGATGTGTGGTAGAATACTACACATTAAAAATAAATTATTGACTATTTTACTAAAATTTGAAAACAATCTGATCTCTTTTTCATAGTTTTGACATTGTGACATGGGTTTTAGACTAAAATGATAGTTTTATATTGAAAACATTAACTTTGAGTCATATCGGCCATAACGTGTGTCATATTGACGTGAGGTCAATTTTTTTACATGCCAAAAATAAATTATGTATCATTTTTCTAAATATTCAAGACAATAAAAGCCTTTTTCCCTTATTTTGTCTATATGACACATGTTGTAATCTAAAATAAAACTTTTATATTGAAAACATGCAATTTGAGTCATATCGGTCACATCATGTGTCATATTTATGTGTGGTATATTCATACACATAAAAAATAATAATTATAGACTATTTTACTAAAGTATCAAGGCAATCCAAGCTTTTTTTCTTGGTTTTGGCTATGTGACATGTGTTTTAGAGTAAAATGACACCTTGTAATGTGAAAACACACAATTTGAGTCATACTAACCACATCATGTGTCGAATATATGTAAGGTAAATTCATCTATGTCACAAATGAATTATGGATGATTTTACTAAATTTTGAAAACAATAAAAGCTTATTTTCTTGGTTTTGTCAATATGAAGCATGTTTTAAAATAAAATGACACTTTTATATTGAAAACATGTACTTTGAGTCATACCGGCAACATTATATGTCATATTTAAATGAGTTTGATTCCTAAAATATGAAAATAAACTATGTATCATCATACTAATGATTTAAGATAATCAGTTCTTATTTTCTCATTTTTGGATAAGTTACCTGTGTTTTAGACTAAAATGATGCTTTTATATTGGAAACATGAACTTTGAATCATTCTGGCCACATCGTGTGTCAGATTGATGTATGATTAAGTACTACATTTCAAAAAATAAAATATGGATCATTTTACTAATATATATATTTATACATTATGAACAAATTTCCTTAGTTTTGTCTTTGAGACATGTAATTTTGAGTAAAATGACAAATTTAATTTTAAAACACACCCTTCGCATCATACTAACCACATCATGTGTGTTTCGAACCATTTCTTTTTGGGGAGGGGACCGACGTGCCCAACGGTCGATCTTACGGAGGACTGAACTCCATTCAATCACCAAGGTCGGGTACACCGATCTTCATTTCGAAATGCCCAATGGTTCCATATCCAATGATACGTGGACCTGATTTCCAAAGGTAGGCATTCGCTGGGTGGTTTGTCCAGTTATGCTTAAGAAATCACATTGGTTGAGAGGATGGGAATTCAGGCTCATTTCACCCTTTTGGGGGGAGTTATTGCCTGTTCCGAGACTCTATTATTTATTTAAGATGTATTCATATGTTCACGAATCTTTGGTTTATACCCAAACATAGTATCCATAGATTACTCCTGGTTGGAAATGGTCAGCTGAACACATGGATTCAGAATCATTTGGGCCCGAGGGTTACCATCCCTCATTGGATTAATGACTCTGATGACTTTGGACTCATTGAAACAACACTAGTTTAAAGCCCCATAACTGGGTGATTTGGAGTTTATTTTCGTCCAAGTGGGACAGATAATGACTTGAGCATTTGGATCGAACCGGTGATGCGGGATTCCTACGTATCCTTGCGAGAGGAATCAGAATCCTCATAGTTCGATTTGGGATGGGGCTTACACTTTGTGGTGGCCAAAGATGGTGGGGGTTGGCACACCGACACGGTGACGGTCGGGGCCAATGGTTTGTTGGGATTGAACCTCATAGAGTCTTCCTACGTACCCCGCCTAGGAGACATGGATCAAAGTCTACGTAGTTCGGTAGTACAGTTCAAAGTCATGCGGGACGAAGGATGAACTGATGTGAAGGAGGTCGGAACGACTGGGTGGTGGGCTTGAACCTCATGGAGGCTTCCTACGTACCATGCCTTGAAATGGATCAATGTACTCATAGTTCACATGGATTAGGGATTACACATGAGAGTTACCTGTCTTTGGGATTGAACCTCGGGGAGGCGTCCTATGTACCCTGCTTAGGAGACAGGGATCTAAACCCACGTATTTTTTTTGGATTAGGGCTTACACATGAGAGTTGCCTGTCATTGGGATTGAACCTTGGGAAGGTGTCCTACGCACCCTTCTTAGGAGATAGGGATAAAAACCCATATAGTTCATTTGGATTAGGGCTTACACATGAGAGTTTCATGTCGTTGGGATTGAACCTTGGGGAGGCATCCTACATACCCTTCTTAGGAGACAGGGATCAAAACCCACATAGTTCGTATGGATTAGGGCTTACACATGAGAGTTGCCTGTCATTGGGATTGAACCTCGGGGAGGCATCCTACGTACCCTGCTTAAGAGATAGAGATCAAAACCCATGTAGTTTTTATGGAGGTTGGGATCAGGGTCGGTGTTTACTCTAAGCCCACGTGAGTCATGCTCGGTGTGAGAAACAAGAGGCAGCAGAGACTTGACGATCATGTCGTGAAAGGTGCGTCCGTGGGAAGAAAAGTGGGGCTTACGCATAGGGCGGCCCAAGAAGTATGAGAATACTCCACAATGGAGGCCCAATGATGAAAAATCCCAGAGGGAGAGGGAAAGGGTATCCCCGTGTCCATCTCCCCTCTTGGTTCTTGGCACCAGGGAAGTACGGAGGTGCATGAGTGCTACCTCTTGCAAGAAAGGCAAAGGACTTACACCAGGATGGTTGCCTGTTCACCTCCAGAAGAGGGGAGAAGTGCCCACCACTAGAGTTGAATGGAAATGGAAGCGGGGTCCCCTAATCTGGTGAGTGGAGAGGTAGAAAGGGGCCTCCGGGCTTGGACCCTGCCTTACCGTGGGAATGTGAACCCAGGAACACTTCAGGAATCTGCTCAAGGGCCGGAGAAACCCCTTCACCCTCACTTACCGTGGGTATTTTAACTCAGGACGACATGCTGATGTGCCCGACAGTTGCATCATATGGGTCTGGTGGCTTCGGTGGAGGCCATGGCTCGGGGCCGGTGAATGGGCCAGTGAGGGGATTGCGAAGGATCAGGCTGGATTGGAAAGATTGTACCTGACTCGGGGGATGGGAACACCGAAGGAGTTGGCGGGCCACACGGGTGCATGAGGAGTGGCGACCTTCATGTAGGGGGGTGATATGCGGTTGGAGAGGCCGTCCACAAACCAGGGTGGTATGCAGACCGATAGGCATCCCGCATACCAGGGTGGTACGCAACTTCGGGTTCAGCCCGCGTACCAGGTTGGTACGCGGGGGAGTCCACGCGAGCAGCATCGGACAGTGTAACATCCTAGGTAAATAAAGAATATGAAATTTTCATGTTTATTAATATTTGATAATAAAATGTTAATATTACTTTAAAGGGAATTCTATGTTCGATGGCGTACCCAATACGCAACAATGAGTTTCTTTGAAATCTTCCGTTGCTTACTAATAATATAATAATATTATTTTAAATGGTAGTTAATGCCTAGCTGTTGTAATGGCGGGAATGAACATAAATAACTACAAAATGATTATATATTATTGTTAAATATTTTTTTACATTTATCCAATAAAATTTAGAGGCTTAAAATAAGAAAAGAATTTGACTTTAAGCATAAATATTCTAATGTTATTTAAAAGGTCGATTAACCGCCTTTTGATGGAGAACCCTTTTTAAATAAACCTTTTGAAAATTTTATATGTTATATTTGAAAAACTAAAATCATTCTTTAGAATAAATACATCAAAATTTACTTTGCTTAAAGTTTTGTTATTTTTCCGATAAAGTTCATTTTTTAATGAATAGCGAAAAATGCAGTATTTTAATTCAAAACCTCATTTTAATCTAATTTATTTTGTATGGTTAGATTATATTTTTAATTGGGTTAAAAGTGTAGTTAAAATATATTTTTACCATTTAATCCAATGGTGTACATTGGAATTAATTTCACTTTGAAATTGGACATAAACAAGTGTCAATCTTTTGATATATATTGTTTCTTAAAAACACACTATTTATTTTGACAACGGGAATTAATTATTAAATAAAATAATGTAACTTATATGTTTTGAATTTTTTAAAATAGAGATCATTTTTGAATTCATAATATAAAATATTTCTTAGGGTGAGTTTTTGGTATTTTTCTGAAAAACTTCAATTTTTGATGAATAGTGAAACCACTAAGTGGTAGTTAAAAAACTGATTTTTCGTTTAAATGAAATTTGACCACTTATGTGAATTGAATTTCAGAAATATGATATAAATGGTTGTTATTAGTAAGTAAAATGTGGTTCAATGGGATGAAAATAATTTTTGGTGAATAGTAACTTTTAAGTTTTATTAATCGCGATTAAAGGTAATTAGTGTAATTTAAGGTAAATATAATGTTATAATAATATGAAAATACCTTTACACTTGTACTACACTTATTGGATGAGTCATGGCCGACCATTAAAATTCATGGGTCGATTTTGGGGACCCCATGGAGCCAATTGGGTAAGATAATGACATTAATACCTTTTATTTAAAGTAAAAATAAAAATGTCACAAACATTTATTGTTTTACTAAAACAATTTTTACATGGGGTTATATAAGTTATATTTTTGACTATAAATATTAATTAGAAATATAAAAATATTTCCTACATTATGGTAATTTTTTTATAATTTTTAGACATCAAATAAATAAAATTATTTATGACACAATGGTGATGCGGTGTTTATGTCATTAATGAATAAATTAAATAAATAAGAAGATAAAGGTTACTATAATATCCAAAACTTGTCCAAATATTATTGGATGATTTTATTTCGAACATGGGACACCTTATATTCTACTTTAATTATTTTTGGAGCTTTAGAAACTGAATTTCATTTTATAATAAATAATAGTTTCAAGATTTCCAAAAGAGCCCCTCCTCTCCCTTATAAAAAGGCGCCACTTCCTACCCAACCATCAAACTTCTCAAGAGCTTTGGATCGTCAAAACTCTACTAAACTAAGCTCCCAATATCCCTCTCTTCATCCTAGAAGCCTTACCTTAGGCATAAATCTCTTCAAGAAACCATTTTGGTTCAAACCAAGAGGAGTTACCCGATTTAAAGGTAATGTCTTCACTTATGTTATTTTGTTTTATTTTGATTATCCAACCACATAAACTCTTTTTATTCCTTTATTTTGTAACCAAAATAGTATCTTCAATATACTAGTATTTTTGTATAATAAGTATTCGAGCTAAACTTACACACACCTTCCTCTAATGGTTAAAGAACATACTGTTTCGGTGGATGACGAATTACTGCCTCACAAAATGATGATTGTTAAATATTATTTTAACACCTATCATGAGGGACATTAAGATGACACTATTTTTATATATGATATATATTATGTTTATGTTTACTTTATTCTTATGTATTTTTTTTATACCATACCTTTATGATTTCCATTATGGGTAAACACGATAATCTCATTAGAGGAAGTGCGGACTACCGCCCCCTCAAAGTGATATGACTCGTTAATACCATATGTGGTACGTATAAAGGATGAAGTTAATGATATTATATATTATATTATAATGGAATTATGATATAACTATGTATAATTATGTTTTAATTCTATTAAATACAAAATAGAAATGAAAGTAGCGTTCATGTGTACGTACGACTTACTGTCTCCATGAACGATGCATTTCATTTCTAACCTATAAATGTTATGTAATATTTTAAATGAATGTATATACTGGATATATATGAAATATATGATATCTAAATCATGAATATAATTCTTGAGATAATGGATATTTCACCACACGAACAACTTGTAATTATAAGAAGTTTATTTTTGACTCAAGTACCAAGGATCGACAAAACAACCGTTATTAACTTAAATGATTACATAATGTTCATAACATGGTAATAAGTGATATAAAAGGAATAATTAACTTTAAAAGGTTCTTAATAAAGTATAAATTATCTCTAGTTTATTATTTAGGAGATTAAAGAATGATCGAGACAAGTTAGACACGAGGTAAGGGATCCGACCTCTCTCTTTCTTTTCAAGTACTCTCTTTTATGTCATTTCTTTTATGATCCATGTTATTATGTTGGAGAATGTTATTTTATATTCACCATACTGTAATTTTTATTTTCATATTATGAGAGACCACCTCTTACTCTCATCAATTCATTTTAATAATTTTTAAGTGGCGCCGTTAGGCTGCCAAATTTTCGTAAGGGATTTCTTATCTCACTTTTAATTCCGTGAGATTTCCATTGGTCAACACTTATTTATGGAATGTGGTGTATTGTGTACAGAAAATTGATATATATTATCATGATTCTATGCATTTTGTTCTGAAATTCATTTGGTGGTTATTATCTTTTTGTCATATGACTCGATTGATTACAACGAGGTAAGGGGTTTTTATCTCACTTTTTATTCCCTTGAGATTCATGCTACATTTGAGACTATTTCCTTTTGTGTGGGGTATATACTGCCCATTATTCTACTATTTGTGTAATATAATCTCGTTTATGTGTATTTACATCTTCATTGTATGACCCTTCTTTCATGGGGTATACGTTTCGAAAGTTACCCAAATCGGTAAGGGAACCTTTCACCCTCCTCTTTTTAAAAGAATTATTTTTGTTAGGTCTTTTAATTTAGATCTTCTTATATTGAGATATGTTCTTATATATCCTTATTGCTGTAAATGCTATGTCCAAGTGATGAGATACCCTTTTTATCTCTCATTAACTCATTTTCTGAATTTTAAAGTGACGCCGTTAGGCTGTTGAATTTCTGTAAGGGAACTTCTTAACACAATTTTGATTCTTTGGGTTAAACTTATACTCGTTGAATATTCCATTCTATGAACATGTGTGAATGGCCTCTGATTGTTTTACACTTAATATTTACTTATATTTGGTGTATTCTTTTGTCACACATAATTATGTAATTGATTTATCCTTAATCTAAGGATACCGTCTTTGTAAGGTACTTCGTCTCAATCTCCTTTCATTGAGGCATATTTTGTTCTAATACAAGACTTTATTTTATACGCTGTATAAACACCTTTGAATTTTCATTCAAAGGGAATCTTTTTCTATGAAGCATTTTACTAACCGACAAAAAGGAATGTTTCTTTTAACATACGCGGTGACAACGACCTTTTCCACCGCCGCGAGTACTACTTGATCTTTGGATTCCTTAACAAGACATAATGTTTTTAAAAGAAAATAAATACCATCTACTCTTTTATTTATTTTGGTATTTAAAATGGTTTTGATAATGGATTTGTTATGTCAATATGTTTAAGTGATATATTGTGATTGAAATGTGGAAATGTTTTCTTTCCATTATATTTGTTTTATGTCTTATGATTTTATAATGGTACTTGGAAATTTGACGGATGGTTATGTGATAAACCATATGACGGGTGGTGCCGTGAATACCAGGATGGGTGGTTATGTTATAACCTCCAATGCATTTGGTATGGAAGTTGGCCGTATGGCTATTCCATTTAGTGATATGTGTGGAAGTCGACCGTATGGTTATTCTATTTATGTATGTTTATGTCCCAAGTTACCTTTATATGTTATGTGTTCTTTATATGGGTCTTATGGTAATATTTTGGTTACAAAAAGGTAAGTAATGATATTTTATTAAGTGAAGAGTATTTACTACTTCATAAAGGTGAAAAGTATTACTTATGATAAGGTATTCATGATTTACTTATTGTCTTGAAAAAACTAACAGTTTTCCATCTTTGTGTATCCTTTACTGGGCTTTTTATGCTCATCTGAAGTTTTTGAAATGTTTTCCACAGGACTTAAAGATGAATAGTGTCAAGGATGAGATCAAGGAAAGACATGCTATCTAAAATATGGAACTAGACATTTTTCTTTTTAAGAGTTTTTATTTTATGGAAACTTAGTAGAAGTATCTAATTTGTAATCTTTTGAGATGTAATAGTTATGTCCTAATTCTCTAAAACTATAAACCTGAAAAGATACTCAATGTGAATTATTCATTTATTTCAAGATTATGTAATGTTTAAGGCTGAGTACTTATAGCCAGGGGCGATGCCAATCGGGGGTTTGTTGTCCAGGGCTTCGCCCGTGTAGGAGGGTGCTACGCGGTGCGTGGGATTAGAAAAGGGGAATAAACTCTTTGGTCCATGGGGAGTGCATCCGCAGAGAGGACATGGTTCGCAGTCTTATTTTTTTTTTGTTATTTTAAGTTCATAGTTCACCAAATCGTTATGCATTTTTTGTTCCTTATTAATTCTCTTCTAGTTCCACACCTGTTCTGGTTCGTGAATTTGAACTTCACTATTTGCGAAATCCTAAGCTCCTTTCTCCGAAATACTTCCACCAGAATCTGATCGATCCCAATCTGCTCGACCTATCCTTTTATCCCTTTAGATGTCCTTTTATAGAGGAGAGGAAAAGGGGTCTATTGTGGTCATGTGGCACCTTTTTCGGAGGCCCATGACCGGAAACCCGGTTTACAGATGACATGGTCAATCCGCTGCAGGGGCATTGAACCTTGAAACAAACTAGGTCACGGAACGCTTCACGGTCGCGGAATGCTCTGCCCTTATTCCACGAATGAAGGCATACATGGTCCGGGCCAGTTGTTATAGTTCACGGCTGGGGAGGTTCGGGATGGTGGACTGGCCTGGCGCTCGTCCTGCTTCTCACATGCGGAGGGATTTTGCCTCCATTCCACGAATGACAGCGGTCCGTGGAGGAGGCGGACTGCTGAACCAGCCGCGTACCATCACTGTTGGATAGGTACGCGGACTAGTCGGTCCTTTGCTGATTTCTTGGGTGCTCTTCATATTTTTTTCCCAATTCCTTGAGGAAAATTGGGTAGAATCTCCTCTTGAATTAAGGGGATTATCATTCTCCTTTTCAGATTTTTCAGGACCTTACATATGCCTCCCCATCAGTGGGGTCCAATCAGAATGAAGAGGAGACTATTCCGATGTAGAGTGGTCCTGAAATGTGGATGGTTTATGGTAGAGGGGTGGACCATGTTGGGGACCACACCTATAAATATGGAGGGCCCTTCTTCTTTGTCCTTTACCAGATTCTTTGCGAAAACAGTTCCTTCTCCGTGTGCATGCTCCTTTGCAAAGTTCCTCATCCGCAAACCATTCTCCATTTCCGCAAACCGTTCTTCATTCGCTCCGACCTTCATTCGTGGTCCAACCACCCAGCCGTGAACCAACACTTTTAATTAATTAAAAATTAAGTTACAAAGGGCCGCGTAGGAACTCTCTATGAGGTTTTAGTGGTCCGCGAACTGAAAATCTTCCAAACATTGAAAATTTCTTATGTCCTCCAAACTTAAACTTTTAAATCCAGGATTGAGATTCCGCAGAGCAGCCTGGTTCGCAGTTTTCTGGATAATGCTCTGTGGGCCAGAGCACTGCAGAATTCTTCCGTGTAGGGTTGGTTCACGGGATACAGCCGTCGCAAACCACCTTTGGAGGCCTTCTCGTGAAACTCGTCATGAAGGCCCCTTGATTTCTTTGCGAAATACATGGCATTTTTGTCCATATTTTATTATTTTGGACTAACCATATGTCTGGTTTTTATAATGTAGGGAGAAAATATGGTTCTCGCCCGCCCTTCACCCAAGCCTAATGCCGAGACTATCCCAATTGGTCCAGAGAGACGTCTAGCTATGTTTCATAGAGTTGAGAGCATCAAAGAGGACCCCAGCCATCCAATAATTCCTAAAGATGGTTTTTTGAAGGAATTACTCTCCCCCAAACTTCTGGGATATCCGCTATCAAATCTTCTTTCGCTTTATGGTTTCGGTCTTCAAGACGATGTTCCTATCCCCCCTGTCTTCTCAGGTCTTCTGTCCCCTTGATTGGAAGTGTTGACAAAGTGCACTCAAGCAAACCTTGCCCAGCCAAGTTAGATAATCTCTGATCCTGATCCAAAAGACACTTTCATTTTGAGAGGCTCTGTCTGGACCCAAAGTGATCAGTACACACAAGACTTATCTCAAGAGGCTTTCCTCAAGAGTTACCCCTCCATAATCAACCTTGATTGAGTGGATCCTGACGCGAGGTGGATTCCTAGGTGGGATCTTCGGTCTTGTGGGATTTTCTCAAATGAATGGGCCTAGGCCTTCTGGGTCCATCATCATTTCCTAGAATTTCTTGAGTCGCTGGAAGCAGTCAATCTATACTCTGTAGTGTGGGCTTCTCAGTTTTCTGTTTACCCACAATCTTCGATCTTTCCTGACCTGCTCAGTCTCTAGTTTTCAAGCACGAATAATTTTCACCTTTCCCATGGTGAAGTTGGTATTAGTTTATGGGACATATACCAACTGGGAAGGATTCTGATCATCAATGAAATGTATGACAAGTTTTTGCCCACCCCTGATGCATGGGACGATGCCGAACAGGTGCCTTCGTTGGTGAGGGATCCGCTGGTTATGGCGGAGTGGTCACTAGGCCACCCCTTGCGGTCCCACTCTCTTATTCCCTATAACACCTGGATAGTGTTATTTCTTAAAACCACTAGTCCTGTGCCGAAGATAAAGCGTCCCAGGACTCATCCTTCTCAACAATCACGAACTATCCCAGGTTCCTACTGGGAAGTTCTGGAGGTGGGCGACCTTTCATGGGGTTATGAGGTGCGCCCTAGTGTGCCGCCTATGCTCAGGCTGGCAGGTCTTTTCACCATGTTTTGACCAGGTGGCTATTCCCATCTCGGGATATCAACCCAGGTGTCAGAGCTTGCACCCTGATGATGGTAGCTGAGCTGGCGGGAGGCCGCCTGGTGAATGTAGTCGTGCCCACTTTGGCTTTCCTTTACGAATTACTGATCCATATGCAAGAGGTCGGGTCACCCTACCGTATTAGTGGGCCATTTCGATTATTATATGGATGGGTGGCGGATCATTGTAATTTTTATGAGTATCTTCATAACACAGTCATCCCACTTCCTACCTTTCGACCTACACTGCTTAATTTAGTTGGAGTTCTCTTGAAGTCCCTCAACTCTGATGAAATCGTCAAGATTCAGAGTGACTTATCCCGGTTAACTCTCACTCCATACCCTACCCCTTCCAACGTCGTGTTTGACAACCGTAGGGGGAGCCTAGAGGAGCGTTCTTACATTATTTCACTACAAGATGGGTTTTTGTCTGCGTGGATTGACAGGGTTTCTCTGTGTGAGTTGTATGCTCCATATCGTTTTTCTCTCCAATTTGGATGTATGAAACTTTGAGTTTCCCTTCCCCCTTATTAGGTCCATGGACTGCACCCATCCAATCTCCGTCAATGGTGGTTGATGCTAATGCAGGAGGGATCTGACACAAGCATTCGCTTGCCTGGCATAGGAGCAGCTGCCAGCCTATCCTTGGAGCATGCAAGAATGTGGGTCAACCATTATTCCGATGGGATCCTGGGAAAGACCGTCCAACAGGTTCTCAAATTCGGAGTTATTGCGGCTGTTGTGCCTACCGCACCTTCCTCATCGACTCTAAGGGAGGACCGACTGATGGCTCGTCGGTCAAAGCGACTCAGGAAATTTTCCTCTTCCAACCCTTCTGCGGCTGAAGTTCAGACGGACCCAACTTTCTTGGATGTGAATGAAGATGACCCTATGGCTTCAGGTCCTAGCGGGATAATTCCTGAAGTTTTTCCAGCCAATACCAGATTTAGCAACTTGATTCCCAAGCCTGAACCGGGGCTAGGAGCTTCAAACCTTCCAGCTTCGGAACCATCTTCTAGTGTGCACATGTCTGCGCTGGTCGCGATGCCAGACTTCATTCCTATGCTATCTAGAGAGGATACCAAAGATCTTCGTGTGATGGCGGACCACCGAGTAGTGCGAAGGTGGGCCTGGCCCCAGATTTGTGAGAGTATTTCCAAAACTCATCTGGCTGAGATGACGACTAAAACTAAAGACCTCTGACAACTCTTCTTGGGTTTGGGGTCAGGTGGCTTTGACTATCGGCAGTTTCATTTTCTTGTTTTCCAGGTTGTCATTTCCCATGGGGAAGTTTCCGCTAGTGAACACAAACTTTCTCACCTCGCTGCCTCTCATTGCGGGACCTGAGCCTTTGAGGAGGCCATGATGAAGCTCCATCAGCTGAAAGCACAGGAGGCAGGATCTCAAGATCAGGCGACCACCCTATCTACTGATTTGCGCGAATGCGTAGCTCGAGTAGCGATGCTGAGGGATCAGTTTTTAACTCTGACTGGTAACCTTGAATCCACTAGGAAAAGGATCAATGACCTCAAAACGAAAGTGAAGCATACTCATTCGCTGGCCGAAGCTGAGGCCAGGGAGAAGGTTGTGCTGGATTAGACTTTCAACAACCTTCACTGCACGGTTGTCGATATGATGGAGAGAGAGAGCCAGGCTCCTTTATGACTATCAGAGCCATTCCTGTACACTCTATTTTACATCTTTTGTTTCTGTGAGGGAGAGTCCCCAGCTTGTGGACGCCCTCTCTTTTTGTCAAATGGAATACAATCTATGTTGGTCTTTCCTTGCGGTAAAATTTGATTGTTATAGGAACAATTGTTGCGTAAATGACAACCCACTGAATCAGAATTGATCATAATTCAGAAAAAAAATTAAAGATAAAAAAAGGCTCTAATTTTTGTCTGGACCATGAGATCCAGTGAGCATAGTTCGGCTATTACTAGGGTTTTTATTGCAGAAAAACCCCAAAAACTTTTTTTCATTTCTTTTAATACCCTAATTTTTCCTGGGCCCATTTGGTGTGGACCCAGCGGGCATGGCTCAGATTTTACTTAGGTTTCCCTTTTCGGGTTTTCGGCCTAACGGGCTTTGCGCCTCTTTTTATGAGGGGTTTAAAGCCCCGGTGACAAGACTATCATTACTGATTTTTTAGGTCGAACAACTTTGACTATATATGGTGGGGTGAGGGCCCCAATGAGGCTTGGCTGATCAAAAGATGTCTCAATACCGTTCAGACGCACGTGGGGAGAAAATGTTTAGATCTGAACGACATGCAGGGCATATCTCAAGGCATGGGAGCCATATTAGCATGCAGAGGTAGGAAGAGCATCGCCTAAGGAAAACGTTCCTTTGTTAGACGGGCCAGGGGCGATCAATATACAGATCTTATGAGGACATGGTATGCATAGTCATGCAAAGGTTTCCTTGAGTCAATGATTATCCATTTATGATGGCCATCGAACTTCATGGAAGTCCGGCTTATGGAAACCCCCATGGGTGGCTTGGGGAATTATGAAAACCACCAGGGGTGGTTCGGAAAGGGTGTGTGATGTCTTAAAGGGTTTGAGAACACCTGTATTAATTAAGAGTGTGGACCCAGGGTCCCTGTCCTACGCATTTAGTTAGCGCAGCAGATGATTGGGGCTTGGCGCAGTTTAAAGTCATGCAGCTGGGACATTCTTCAAAGTGGAATGGCTTCTCGTGGTTCTCAGTAATCTCGTTAGAGACGTTCCACCATATTCAAGAAGGTTTATGAAAGAGGTTGGTAAACTACTGCTCAGAAGGTTTCCAAATCCCGGGATGGATATGGGGGCTCACAGGCCAAGAGGCATATGGTGAGAATCATTGCCTAAGGAAATCTTACCTTTGGTAGACAAGCCAGGGGCGATCAATATGCAGAGCTGTTGAGGGAATGGTATGCATAGTCATGCAAAGATTTCCTTAGGTCAATTATTTAATTCTTCCGATAGTCGGGAACTTCAAGAGAGTTTGAGATTCGGGACCACCAGGGGTGGTTTACAAGGGTTCGTCTCTTTCTAGGTACAAAGTGTGATTTATGTGGAGATAGTGCCTGGATACGGGAGAAACATCTAGGCTAAATTTCCCGGGAATGGGTGAAGTCATCCCTTATCACGCTAGTGTGGGATGGTGGTTTGTTCAGGTCTAGCCCATGCACTGAGGGACAGAAGAAAACCTCCATTCCTGACTGAACCCACGACAAGTTTGACCATGCAGTTTAACGTCGTGGGGCATGGATGGGGGAATTTTAAATTCCATGCAGTTTAACGTCATGCGGCAAGGAAGGATTTCGTGCAGTTTAACGTCATGCAGTAAGGACGGGAAGCATTTTTGAAGATGTTGTGTAGTTTAACGTCATGAAGCGATGACTGGGGAGAATTTTCAAATCCGTGAAAATGCTTACCATTGGAGGCATCTCTCTGGATTCTTAATGCTTGGTCTTTTTAGTTTCTTTCCAATCGGAAAAGACATACTCCATTCAGTTTTAATCACCATGTATTAAGGACATAGTTGCAAATGCCACTCTTGATCAGAATGTAACTAGGCCTGAACATCTCGGCTTGTCCAAGACATGGAGGGGGGTTGATGGTGTAAACCGTGGTTTCGGGGCTTCTTGGATCAGGATAGATGAGATGGGGGCTCTGATCTCGGTAAGCGTATGGGGCTAGGAAGAGTGTTGCCTGAGGAAATCTTGCCTTTGATAGATAGGCCATAGGCTATAAATATGCAGAACCGTTGAGGGAATGGTATGCATAGTCATGAAAAGGTGTCCACAGGTTGATAAATTCCACTTTAGATGTCCATGAGTGATTATGAGGATCCGCGATTGACCGGGTCACAAAGTCTGTCGTTTGGTGAGGAAATGTCTGGACATGTCGGGGATGTCCGTCCCTGGTTGCTATCAAAACATAAAGATTTTACCCCGCTGATTTATCTTGTGCATGGGGTGCACCTTTACTCCATACATTTTAATGTCGTGCGGTAAGGATGAGGTACTCTTAGTTTAACGTTTGTAGAGTTTGGACCATTAGGTGACTATCGCTACAATTACTCAGAAGGCAACTGAGTTTGGAGGATCGGGTATACTTTGAACAAGTGTGAGGTAATGAGGGTGTAAACTGTAACTCTGGGGTTTCCCAGATCAGGAGGTATAGCATGGGGGCTCTGAGGTCGGTAAGCGTATGGGGATATGAAGAGTACCGCCCGATGAAATATTACCTTTGGTAGATGGGCTAGGAGCTATCAATATGCAGAGCCGCTGAGGGCCTGGTATGCATAGTCATGCAAAGGTGTCCATGGGTCGAGAAATTTCCACTTCCTATGGCCATGAATGGTTATGAAGATCTGAGATTTCTTATAGTACAGTGTTCGGCATATGGGGATAATGGTGTTCAAGCATACATGAATCATATTTACCACAATTTCCCATCGATTCAAAGTAGCCTAGCCCTAACTTGATGTTTTTAGATGCAGATCTTCATGTGAACCCCGAGTGGATACATAGGCTAAACAGGTAGGGGTACCCTAGAAACGTTTGGATGTGAGAGGGGAATGAACTTGTAAACCATTGCTCCATAAATTTTTGGATCGGGAGATATGATATGGGGGCTCTGAGGCCGGTAAGTGTATGAACATAGGAAGAGTATCACCTGAGGAAATCTTGCCTTTGGTAGATGGGCCAGGGGATATCAATATGCAGAGCCACTGAGGGCATGGTATGAATAGTCGTACAAAGGTTTCCATGGGTCGATAACTCTCCACATATGATGGCCATGAATGGTTATGAAGATCCGCAATTATCCTGGTCGTGGAGTCTGATGTATGGAGAGGATGCATCCAAATGCACAAGAAGTATTCCCATATCATTTTGCCATACATCTTGGGTGGGTCATGACAAAGTCCGTGCAGTTTAACATCGTGCAGTGAGGACGAAGCCCGTGTAGTTTAATGTCGTGTGGTAAGGATGCAGGTGAACTGACGTGAAAAGGGGATTCCGTGCAGTTTAACGTCATGCGGTAAGGATGAAGAGTATATATATCTGTGTTTTATTTTATCAGCAGTTGGGCTAGGAAATGGGATCCCAGCGTCGCTACATATCCTACGAGGGTAGGAATCAAGCCACACATAGTTCTTTTTTGAGTACACCTCATGTAGGTCTGGTCCTTACACGGGGGGAAGGGGGAATATTTTTTTTTTCTTATCCATGTAGTTTAACATCGTGTGGTAAGTACAAGGAATGCAGCTCGTGCAGGTCTAGTCCCTACATGGGGGGAAGGAAAAAAAAGAAAAAGGGGGAAATTCTTAGCTTCATTTGGAGATAGCTGGGCAAGGATAGGGGATTCTGGCGTCACTACGTATCCTACGAGGGAAGGAATCAAGCCGTACATAGTTCTTTAGAAGATAATACACCCCGTGCAGGCCTAGTCCATACACGAAAAAGGAATTTTTAAATCCTTCTTATCCATGCAGTTTAATGTCATGCGGTAAGGAGGAGGAATTCACCCCATGCAGGGCTCGTCCGTACATGGGGGAAAGGGGAATTTTTGACTTGATTTGGGGGTGGCTGGGCCAGTATGGAGGATCCTGGAATCGCTACATATCCTGCGAGGGTAAGAATATAGCAGAATGTAGTTTTTTAGAAGATGATACACCCCGTGTAGGTCTGGTCCGTACACGGGGGGAGGGGGAATTTTTTTCTTTAATTTTATTTCTGGGGTGCCTGGGCCAGGATGGGGGACCCTGGCGTCGCTACGAATCCTACAAAGGCAGGAATCAAGCCACACGTAGTTCTCTGAATTCCATGCATTTTAACGTCATGCGGTGAGGATGAAGTACTCTAAGTTTAGGGTCATAGAGTTTGGACTGAGGAATACACCTGTTCCAGTCTGGTCCGTACACGGGGGAAGAGGTAAATTTTAACCCCCCTTTTTTTTATTCGGGGGGGGGGGGTGGGCCAAGATGTGAGATCCTGGAGTCGCTACATATCCTACGAGGTTAGGAATCAAGTTGTACGTAGTTCTCTGAAAGAGGTACACCCCGTACAGGGCTGGTCCGTACATAGGGGAAGGGGACATTTTTTTAACTTTATTCCATTTGGGAGTGGCTGGGCCAGGATAGGGAATCCTAGTGTCGCTATGTATCCTATGAGGGCAGGAATCAATTCGTACATAGTTTTTTGAAATCAGTGCAATTTAACGACGTGCGGTGAGAATGAAGTACTCTTAGTTTAGGGTCATAGAGTTTGGACTGTTGGGTGCTCGACAGTTTAACTTCCTACAACTCGGACGAAAGGCGCTTGGCAATTTAACGTCCTGTAGCTCGGAGAAAAACTGATTTTGGTTATGTGAAATATTTATTAAGAAATATCGCATTTGTAGGAGCAGTAGTGAACTGCCCGTCCATGGAGATAAGGGCATACGCTTCGTTGGAGTAGACCTTGTGAATAACATATGGTCCCTCCCACTTGGGCTCCAGCTTTGGAGGCTTCTTTCCGGGTATCATTGGGGTCCGGAGGACCAGCACCAATTCTCCTTCCAAGAAATACCAAAGGTGAATCTTTTTATTGAAGTCTCATGTTATCTGGTTCTGATATAGTTCCAGATGGTGAAAAGTGTGCAACTGCTTATCATCCAACTATTCCAATTAACCTAGCCGTTTTTCTGATTTCTCATCATTGGATAAATGATCACAAATGGCAATGCAGAGTGAGGGCAATTAGAGCTCAATGGGAAGGACCGCTTCCGTTACATATACTAATTAGTATGGAGTAGCCCGAGTAGCGGTGCAGATTGTTTTTCGATAAGCCCACAATGCATGAAGAAGTTTATCTGGCCGCGATTTCTTGTCTTTGTCTACCATTTTCTGGAGAATGTTGGACAAGGTCTTGTTGAAAGCCTGTATCTGTCTGTTGGCCGCTGCATGGTAGCAGGATGAGTGGTTAGCTTTGGTACCATATTCTTGGTATAATTTCTCCAATTCAATAGAGCAGAAATTGGTGCCGTTATTCGTCAGTATGGTATGAGGGACGCCAAATCTGGTGATGATATTGGTCTTCAAAAAGCTGGCAATGTTTCTTTCACTAAATTCCTTGAGGGGAACAGCTTCTGGCCATTTGGAAAAGAAGTCGGTTTCCGTGAGGATATACTTCAATTGTTTAGGCGTGGTGGGAGGATATGGTCCCATGACGTCCATTCCCCAGGTGGCAATTGGCCAGGAGCACTTGGCCTGATGAAGTAACTCTGGGGGCTGGTGAATGATGTTATCATGAATTTGGCTTGAGTGACATTTTGCGGTAAAGTGCTCGCAATTTCGTGCCACAGTGGGCCAATAGTACCCAAGCCTTCGAACCTAATTGGAAAGCTTGGACCCTGACTGGTGTGCTCCACATACTCCGGCATGCACTTCAGTCATGATGGCAGTGATTTCATCTCCATCAATGCATCTGAGGAGGACTCTATTGAGGCCTATTTTGTAGAGGACCTCTCACTGACCAGTGCCGCCGTATATTACAAAGTTAATTGACCTTCTATGTATTTTCTCTCATTTAGCCCTGTCTGGGTTAGCTAGGTATGTGGCTGCGTTGGCTAATGCATCGGCCTGGGCATTCTGAGACCAGGGAATATAGGTCAATGTTGGTTCTGTAGAGAATTCCTCCATTAACCCTTGAACATGGTCAAACAGAGGAATTAATTCCTCCTTTTTGATAGCATAGTCACCATTTACTTTCTTGATGACCAGTTCCGAGTCACATTTTACCTTAAGGTGTTGTACTTGTGCCTAGAGTGCGATCTCCAGGACTGCAATGAGGCCTTAATACTCCACCTCATTGTCCATACATCCTTCTAACATGAGGAAGGAATATGGAAAGACTGCCTTTTCTGGGGACATGAGTATTATCCCCAAATCCACCTTGTTAAATTTGGGATCCCCTATCCTTTTCCCTATCGGGCTTCTTGATGCACCGTCAAAGTACATTTCCCATGTTGGGAGCTCCTCTTGAACTGTGAAGATTTCTTCATCAGGTAGCTCGATGTCCAGTGTGGTAGTCCCTATTGAGGGGTGCTCTACCAGAAAGTTTGCTAATTACTGGCCTTTGATATACTTTTGAGGCACAAACCGGATGTCAAACTATTGCAGGATGACTGCCCATCAGGATAGGTGCTCGATCAACATCAGGCGGTTGAGGATGTACTTGAGCAGGTTATTACATGAGACCAAATGGACTTCATGATGCTGCAGATACTATCTCAATTTTTGAACTGCGAAGACCAAGGCCAAACAACTCTTCTCGATGTTTGAGTATTGAGTTTCAGCATCAATCATGGTTCAACTGAGGTAATAGAGACTGTTTTCACAGCCGACGTCATTTTTCTGCACGAGGAAGGATCCCAGTGACTGGTCTAGGGCCGTCACATATAGGATGAGAGGTCTTCCTTCAACCGGGGGTATGAGCACCAGCGGGCTTAAGAGGTACCTCTTTAGGCTGCCGAATGCCTCCTAGAAATCATCTGTCCATTGGTAGGTAACCCCCTTTTTCATTAACCTAGTGAAGGGAAAACATTTGACTGCCAGGTTGGCTATGAACCACCAGATATAGGCCAGGTACCCTTGGAATGCTCTCAACTCAGTGATATTGTGGGGAGGTGGAAGGCCGAGGATAGTCTTTGTATTTTCAGGGTCGACTTCAATGCCACGATGACGTACGACAAAGCCATGGAATTTCCATGATGTAACCCTGAAGTCACATTTCAAAGGATTCATCTTCAGACAATGTTGTCGAAGTTTTTTGAAGATGGCATCAAGGTCTGACAGGTGATCTGAGTGCTATCTTGATTTAACCACCAAGTCATCTACATAACATTCGACGAATCTCCCAAGGAATGGTTTAAAGATACGATGCATGGTGCATTGATATGGGGTGCCAGCGTTCTTGAGACCAAACGGCATGACCCTGTAACAAAATACTATTTGGGGGCCCTGAAGGCAGTGGATTCTTCATCTTCTCGGGCCATCCTGATATTATTATACCTAGAATAACTATCCATGAAGGAGAGATCCTCATACCTGACCGTTGCGTCAATTAATAACTCGGTGATCGGGACCGGGAAATCATATTTCAAGAAATGCCGATCGAGATCTCTGAAATCAATGCAGACACAGATTTGTCCATTCATTTTCATGATGGGGACAATGTTGGCCAACCAGATGGGGTATTGGACCTCCCGAATGAATCTCGTTTTAATAATCTTATCGACTTTAGCCTCTATTTTGGCAGAATGTGAGGGGTGTGTTCTTCTGGCAGCTTGTTTATAGCCCCAGTGGTCTTTTGGCAGACCTAAGCGGTGCGTCACCACTTCAGGATCGAGTCCCGACATTTCCGTGTAATTCTAGGAAAAGACATCCCTGTGTTTCCTCAGGAAGGAGGTATATACCTCGTGCTCCTCGGGAGACATGGCCGTACTAATGAGAGTGGGCCTCAGGTCTTCCTTGTTACCTAGGTTTATTTCCCTGAGCTCATCCATAGTGGTGGAGATACCTTCCTCAAATGCGGGAGGTGCATTTCTGAGGTCCTCCTATTTTTCCTCATCATTCTCATCTTCTTGATCCGACGGTGGGAGAGTTTCTATCCCGGGATCTCGGGGGTTTGAGGGCAGGGCATCGTGGGTTTCCCCCTCAGGTATTCATCCCCAGATTGAGGGTTAGCGGTCATTTCTACGTTGCTATGCCCGACCATTACGACTGAATTCATGAGGACAACTGAGTGCGCATCTGGGCCTGAACCCCTGCTCTCAACCTGGTTGATGGGTAGTACGTAGTCTGTACCAAGCTGTTTGAGGGGGCATCAGGAACCATTTCCAGACCATTTGGAGTGGGGATCCAGTAGACACCATCGTCCGAAGGATTATTCTTATTTTTCTTGTAAAACCCGGCATCAATGAAGTGTGACTCGGAGAGCTCGAAAGGGGCCTTTTCAGTGTGCAATGTCCCACTTTGTCTATTGCGTCAATACTTGATACACTGGTGGTAGGATGAAGGAATGGCCATGTTCTTATGGAGCCACAACCTTCCAAATAGGGCTTTTAATGTTGTGTTCTTTCGGACCACCAGGAATTCCAAATAGGCCACAAGGTCGCCAAATTGGGTTCTTATCTTGATTTGTACCATTGGATTTTGTTAACTCATTTTGTAACCCAACAGAGTTGTGGATGAGGGTATTAAATCATCCTCACTATATCCTAACTTAAGAAGTGTTCGTAGGGGAAGGAGGTTAACTCCAAAGCTGTTGTTGATAAAGACTTTGTGGATCTGAACATCATTTAGTGTGTCAGACACATATAGTGGTTTGATATGTCCTTACATGATGGAATCTTCATCCTGATCAATGAAGGAAATCACCGCATTACATTCAGTCAGGCCAGTCTCTGTCCAGTAATTCTTTGTGGAATTTACCTCAGCTTGAAACTCTTGGGGGCTGAGTAAGGCTTTAATAAGCACCTCCCTGAGATCTGCTGACAAGATCATGGCATCCGGAATTGACAGCTTGGCTGGTACTGATTCCAGCTGCTTAAGGATATCGTATTTCTGCTCCAATGGCCGACACTTCTTTCCTGGCGGGAGAGTTTTAGCAGGCGGCTTGGGAGATGGAGTATGTGATGAGGAAGGACCGACCGCGGGGTTGGAGGTTAACGGTGTTCCCACGTTCTAGGGATTCGGCCCGACTAGTCTGTTGGTGCGCACTAGGCAGCTAGACACTTGTTCCTCCTCTAACAGGTACCATAGAATGACAGGGCCAGAGTGGCCGCTTGTGGAGGTGGAGGGGTATTCTTTCTCCTATTGAGTCCGTTGAAGGGCTCTCCCACAGGTTTCCGCAATATTAATGGTTTGGGCCATGGTAAAACCATAGGGTTGGTTTTGGCTGTGACTGCGCCTCCCCTGGTATCCCCTACTTCTGTGATTCCTCCTCCCAACCCCTTGTGCTGGGAACTCAAGTTCGTAACTATACCCTTCATCAGGGAATGATTCCATTATATGGATGACATTTATGAAACCAAATATTATCTCCTCGTCCTATGACAGGTCAACCTGGTCGGTTGTCCCTGATGGAGCCATTTGGAGGGTCGGTGCCCATGGCACCATGTTTTAGGGCATGAAATATGACAGTGTCGAGGCTAACTTTGGCCTCGTCGTGGACTGCTCCTCTAGCGCTTATCTCCTCCCTTTTTGATCATGCACGGATGACCGAATTGTGGAGGGTTGTGAGGCCAGCTGTGCGGCATTAGGGGTTGTTGGCGGCAACACCATCTGCTGTTGTTGAGTTCGACGTATGACTTGGGCTCAGTTGACAGTCTTCTGAGTCATCCAATCATCGATTTTCTTCCCCTTCTTGCTGGTGACTTCCTACCACCCCTCCCCTTTGTCGGAGTCAGTGGTAGAAATATACGTCACATATGCTGGGGGTGGTACCAGTTTGACCTACCCAGATTCTAACATCCTTTGCAGGAGATATTTGAAGACGAAGCATTCCCAGGTATTATTCCCCAACATTCGATGGTAGGGACAATAATATAGCCTGTCATTGTGGCCGACTTCTTCGGGTTTTCTTGGCTCCGGGAGGCGAAGCATGTTGCAATTCATGGAATTGATGAAGTAGTTGTGGACTTAGTCCTCTCGGAACGAGTATACCCTATGTCTTCATTCCTCAAACTGGTTTCGCTTCAATCCCCTCTGATCATCACGCTTAGGCGGAGATGACCACTGATATACAGGGGGCCCTTGACGATTGGGTGGGGGCCTGAGCGGTAGAGCAAATGCAGGGGATGGCTTGAGCATGACAGAGGACACTTCAGCTATAGTTTCTCTCTTTGCAGGAGCCCGTGAGGCTATTCGGGACTTCAGATTAGTCTGCTGCAGGGAGTCCTCAATTATCTGGGCGATGGCCGAGAGATGGCGGAATCCAATGGTGCACTCCACTGGTATGAGCAGTGTTCACAGCTCATCTCGAAGATTATCGATGCATATGGAAATCATATCATCTTGAGGCATTGGCCTGTTCAGAGAGTATGTCAGACCCTTCCATCTGGCGATGAAACCCGAGACCCTCTCATTCTCCCTCTGATTGCAATTCATGAGGTCGCTGACTGTTGTTTTAGGAAATGTCGAGCTGAAGTGAAACATGAACTGCTACCAAAGGTCTTCCCAGCTTTTTATTGACTCATCTGGAAGACTCGTATATTAGACGAAGGTGGATCCTTGCAAGGTCCGTACGAAGCATCTGAGTTTCACTACATCTTGTTGCTCTGGAGTTCCCATCATAGGGTCGAAATAAGACACGTAGTGCATCAAATGTTGTCTCAGATCACCAGATCCATTGAAAATAGGGAATACAGGGCTCCCAAAATTGGGTGGAGGTGGCGTTTTGCTCACCCAATCTGGGTAAGGTTTTCACTCTGGATGTATCAGAGTGTGTCGACCTTCCATTGCTTCCAACTGAGCTGTCAGTGCCTCGATGGTGTTGGAGAGTCCCTGGTTTACGTCTTGTTGGGCTCAGTCTTGGGAAGGTGTATCCCAAGCCATTGCTTGAGGATCTGGCTTGGCTGGCACCAAGGGTGCGTATGCCATTTGTGGCACCTTCGGAGGGTTCATACTTACTCGCTCCGATTGCTTCTTGAGTGGAGGAGTGTCTTGATATTCAACCAAATCCATATTTAGGTATTTGGATGGGCTGGGCGCCTCATTGGGCGGGGTCCCTGACCGTGCTTCTTTTGTCGGGGCAAACCTTGGTCCTTGAGGTGCACTTGCTGGGAGTGCAAAGTGTGGTTCTTCTTGAGAAATGATTTCCATGAGATGATTCCTCTCGAGTAGCTTGACTTTAAGCCACCTCAATTCTTTCATTTCCTCTTTCTGTCGAGTGAATCTCTCTTCGAGAGTGAGCGGCTCGTTTTCATTGAGAGAAGGAGGCGGGTTGAGGGTAACCAGTACTTTATTCTTATCCTTGTTGGAAGCTTGTAGGGTAAGCGGAGGAGGGTTGGTTGGAAGGGCGGCCATATTGAGGGCGGCCCTTTGGTTCCGGGTGTGCACACCTGGTAGTTCGTTGTGAGTCACGGCTTGACTAGAACCATCATCTCTCGATCCATCCAAATTCGCATCATCTCTAGTGTCACCCGTGGGGTTAGCCTCTATGGCGTTGATGAATGCATATCACGGGGTGGAGGAGATGTCATCTTATAAATAGGAAGAGGATCTCCCGCACCTTCTATTGGTCCCCCCGTTCCTGTCCTGGGATTGATTTTAGACCTCTTTACGAAGGGTGACGTGGAGAGCTATTTGATTTGTCCTTACGGTATGCCTCCCTCTTGAAGGGGATGGTGATTCAAAACACAGGATAGGGCCAGAACCTCCTCTTATGACTATCCTCCCTAGATGAGAAAATACTTATTCTCGTGGGGGAGGTTATTGTTGAGGTGGTAAAAATGCCCCCAGCCCTAAGGGCTGGGATTGGCTCCGTTCCTTGGACATTGAGTCTCTTCCCATTTTTATCATCTTACGGGGGGAGTTTTTGTTAAAAATTCCCCCAGCCCTGCAGGCTGGGGTTGACCCTAGATTTCGGCAGTGGCTGCTGCTATCGCTACCTGCCTGGTCTTTCGTTCCCCCATTCGGGGGTGAACTGGGTTTGATGCCGAGTTCACCTACGGATCGATCCCCCTCGGGGAGGCAGACAATGACCGCTGATTGGCATCTCTTAGGCGAGAGGCCTGTTGTATGCTTTCAGTGGTCTGATTCAGGAGTTATTGAATGGCTTGTTCCTGTCAGGCTTGATGCTTCTGGGACTTACTCAAGGCCTGTCTTTATTGGGTGTTTCGCCTTTCCTGAACAGGGACCCCACTTGATTGCTTCCTTGCTGTGATGACGTTGAAAGACACTACACTGAACAGGTTATTCTGGGCGGGGAGTGGAGTGAAATGAAAAGCTCCATGCTCTCCCCATCCTTTGATATGGACTCCTGTTAGAGCGTCACCAATGAGGCGGCGCAGCTGGTGCAATGCACGGAGGCAGGCTAACTCCATGTTTACTTTACGCCTCTCAGGTCGCGGTCACCACGCCGTAGGAATAACTTCCAGGTCAATGTGATGCATGAGGTCTCCTATTGTCTTGACATGATCTACATACCCATTGTAGGAGAGGAAGCTTGATTTCAGCTAGTGGAGGGTTTTCCATATACTGGAGAAAATGTCGTGTGCACATCCTTCTGACAACTTTCTAGGTATGTCGAACTGAGAGGTGGCCGTGGGTCAAAACATAACTGGGACATCATCTCAGGCCAGTCGTTTCCTTTGGTGCAACATGTCGGTATACTATTTTTATAGTGATTCCTTTACCTGGTCAGTCCAACTGAGACTCTCACCATTAGTGTGGTCAGAGGCAGTGGGACCAGTAGGTATGGAATTGTCATGTGGGCGATTCTGGGGTGGTTCAAAAGATGAACACGACCCTAGAACGTCTCCTTATCGAAGAAGGGTGTCTTTGGATACTAACTGGGAATCTAACATGCTCGATCCCATCCTTCTGAGTGCCTCGACATATGAGGTATTTTCTGTGCATGATTCGGCAGGGGGAGGACCTTCCTGTCAATATAATATGCCATTGCGGGGAGGACCTTCACAACAACTGCCATCATGGTGAGGATGACCATCATGGTTTGACGTTCGATGTGTATCCTAAGGAGGACCTTCAAGACACACTGTGACAAGGGGAGGACCTTCTTGTTTCTTGGGGCCATTGCGGGGAGGAACTTCACAATGGCGGCCATGGTAGTGAGGACTACCACCAAAGCTGCTACAATGGCGAGGAATACCATCCTAGCTACCACAGGGAGAATGTATGCAGGGTACACCCTAGGGAGTTCCTTCATAATATACCGCAACGAGGGGAGGGCCTTCTTGTTGATTGACGTCTCTATGGGGAGTACCTCCATTATCAGAGTGGCGCAGACTACCACCGTGATATGATTCCTGGCTGCATGGAGTGTCGTTGCAATGGAACCCCTGGGGAGGACCTTCTGGGTAGGCCACGAAAAGGGTAGGACCTTCTTGTCATGATGAGACGTCACTGTAGGGAGGGCCTACGCAGTTGCGACTATGATAGTGAGGACTACTATCATAATCTGTGGTACCACTGCACGGAGAGTGTTTGTAGTGTATACCCTGGGGAGGACCTTCAGGTTGGACCGTAGCAAGTAGAGGGAGCTCTTGCTGCTCGATATTCTGGTCACGCGGAGGGCTTCCATGACTCGCATCAATAGAGAATATCTCGTGATCGATCGTTATATTCCCGTGGGGGAGGCCCCCGCGGGTTCTCTAGGGAGGAACTTCAGGGCTGCTGGTAGCAACATTACGAGGAGGACCTTCACAACTGCTAATGCCACTCCCATAATATGGTAATGGGTAGGAAGGGTTTTGAGCCTTCTATATGTGCTTAGCGGCATTGGGAACCCCAACTTTAAACAGATCGGAGTCATGAACCCCCTCTTTATTTTCTGGCTACCTTCGGCGCATTCAGGGCGCTTTCTTACGGGCAGCGGGGACTGTCTGCTGTTGATAACGACCTTCACCTTTGGGTCCCTTTCTAATTGGGTCTCGTGATGCTGCTGAGATATGACGACGAACATATTTACTTTTAGTAGGGATATATGCCTGCTCTGTAGCATCCACCATGATGTATGGGTGTCCCCTAGTTGGAACGAGTGAAGCTGCTCGATCCGGTTTCCCTTGCGTCGCGGAATATGGCCGATGACCCTCCTGGGTGGAATCAGGGATGTAGATTTGCTTCGAGGTGACTATCTCGTCTCTTATATTAGTCTCATCAATTGGGGAGATGGGATCATGGGCCCAAGTCCTTACTGTTTCCGCTGATGCAATTACATTCTGGAAAGTTTTCAATATATGATCTGGGATCGATACCTACTCCTCCATCATTTCCAGGATATGCAGAGAGACATCTTTGGATGGAATGGGTATGAAGGCCCATTACGGTATCAGAGTAGGAATATCCTACTCTGGTCCTCCAGTGGTCAGTGGGTACTGATAATTCTCCTATGTCGGGGCGGGTGAACGAGTCTGCCCCTATGCCGGGATATTCCGGTTTATCTCTCCGTTTTCCACCACATCGAGATGGAGGACTATACTTAAATCTGCAGGGATCTAGCCTTGCATATGTTGGTTTCCCACCGTATCGAGTTGGTGACCTTTGTTGGCCGGGAGACATTCTTGCCTATTGATTGCCGCCACATCTGGATGGTGGAATTTATTGATCACCACCACATTGGGATGGTAGGCGTCAGGAGCATCTTCTAGGAGCTGGTCATATAGGCACTAGGTTGCCACCATGTCTGGTTGGTGGGCTTTATGACCTTGGGTAAGGAAAGGTGCCTACCGGGTAGGTGCCGTCCTCTATGAGTGACGAGCTTGATGGAGCTTGGCGGGGATAAACACCTGCTTGTATGATGCCGCCATATCTGGATGGCAGGATTTGGAGGAGCAGACATGTGTATGTGCCCGCTCACAATACGTCTCCGTGACTGGGCAGCAGAGCTCTTCCTTAGGGACAAGGGTGATGACCGGTCCCTGGTTGGAAGTTTTTCACCCTTGTCGGGCGGTCTGAGGGGCTGGAGCTTGGGGAGCGTGGGCCTAGATCCTCAGGGTGACGTCCTCCTTGGCAAGAGGATATTGAGTCGTGGCATAACCATGACGATGTCTTTCGGTGGGGGCCTTAGAGCGGAACCCCCATTTAGTGGGGATGAAGTCCACCGTGTCGACCTCATCCACCTCCCTAAGATAAGGGAGGTATGCATTGTCTTGTTCCGGGGATAGACTTCTGAAACGGTTTGAGACAGCAACAGGAGCAGTCTGGATCTGCTTCCACGGCCACTGCTGGGCAGGCGACCAGTGGGTCTTGGTAGATTGAAGGGCATGCATGGCTGCCTCCACCATCGAGAGAGTACCGTTTGAGTGGTACTCTTATATTAACGCATATGAGACCCATCGTTGAAGACGCTGCGTAGGTGAAAAGGTCCTCTATTGGTGAGGATGTCCAGTCACTGCATAGCTCGAAGCGCGCGCCTGTGAGTTCCTCCATGATGCCATTAGATCGAACCGAGTCTTGTGTGGTACCTATCAAATATTATAACAAATACAAACAGAAAACCCATCAAAGAAGCATCTCATGATCCAATTCATAATTAATGACCTTTCTTGGTCCTCCTTGTGAGTATAATGGGGAACGGAGTGGGATTAGATTAAATCTGTCATGCTTGGTTAAAGATTCACGTCGGGTTCACCATTTTTTGTTTTGAACCGTTTCTATTCGTGGAGGGGACTGGTGCACCCAACGGTCGATCTTATGGAGGAATTAACTCCATTCAATCACTAAGTTCGGGTACACCGGTCTTCATTTTGAAGCGACCAACGGTTCCATATCCAATGATACATGGACCTGCTTTCAAAAGATAGGCGTTCATTGGGTGGTTTAGCCAGCGATGCTTAAGAACTCACATTTTTCAAGAGGATGGGAAGTCGGGATCATAGCACCCTTTTGGGAGAAATTATTGCCTATTCCGGGACTCTCTTATAGATTTAAGGTGTATTCATATGTTCGTGAATCTTTGGTTTATACCCAAACATAGTATCCATAGATTACTCCTGGTTGGAAATTGTCATCTGAACGCAGGGATTCAGAATCATTTGGTCTCGAGGTTTACCATCCCTCATTGGATTAATGACTCTGAGGAATTTGGGCTCACTAAAATGACACTGGTTTGAAGCCCCATAACTGGGTGCTCTGGAGTTTATTGATGTCCAGGGGGGATAGATAACAACTTGAGCATTTGGATCGAACCCGTGATGTGGGCGTCCAACGTATCCTTGTGAGATGAATCAGAATACTCATAGTTTGATTTGGGATGGGGCTTACACTCTAAGGCGGCCCAAGATGGTGGGGGTTGGCACACCGACACGGTGACGGTCGGGGCCAATGGTTTGTTGGGCTTGAACCTCGTAGAGGCTTCCTACATACCCTGCCTAGGAGACAAGGATCAAAGTCTACAAAGTTCGGGAGTACAGTTCAACGTCAAGCGGGACGAAGGATAAACTGACGTGAAGGAGGGTGGAATGACCAGATGGTGGGATTGAACCTCGTGGAGTCTTCCTATGTACCATTCCTTGACATGTATCAAAGTTATTATAGTTCAAATGGATTAGGTCTTAAACATGAGAGTTGCCTATTGTTGGGATTGAACCTCGGGGAGGCGTCCTACGTACCATGCTTAGGAGACAAGGATCAAAACCCACGTAGTTTGTTTGGATTAGGGCTTACACATGAGAGTTTCCTGTCGTTGGGATTGAACCTCGGGGAGGCATCCTACATACCCTTCTTAGGAGATAGGGATCAAAACCCACGTAGTTCGTTCAGATTAGAGCTTACACATGAGAGTTTCCTGTCATTGGGATTGAACCATGAGGAGGCGTCCTACGTACCCTTCTTAGGAGATAGGGATCAAAACCCACGCAGTTCGTATGTATTAAGGCTTACGCATGAGAGTTGCCTATCGTTGGGATTGAACCTCGGGAAGGTGTCCTATGTACCCTGCTTAGGAGACAGGGATCAAAACCCACGTAGTTTGTATGGAGGTTGGGATCAGAGTTAGTGCTTACTCTAAGCCCACGTGAGTCATGCACGGTGTGAGAAACAAGAGGCAGCAGAGACCTGACGATCACGTTGAGAAAGGTGTGTCCGTTGGAAGTGAAGTGGGGCTTACGCATAGGGTGGCCCAAGAAGTCGGGACTTACTTAATAACAGATTCTTGATGATGAAAAAGCCCAGAGGGAGAGGGAAAGGGTATCCCCGTGTCCATCTCCCCTCTTGGTTCTTGGCACTGGGGAAGTACATAAGTGCATGGGTGCTACCTCCTGCAAGAAAGGATAAGGACTTACACTAGTATGGTTGCCCGTTCACCCCCGGAAGAAGGGAGAAGTGCCCACCGCCGAAGTTAAATGGAAATGGAAGCGAGGTCCCTTAATCTGGTGAGTGGAGAGGAAGAAAGGGGATTCCGGGCTTGGACCCTGCATTACCATGGGAATGTAAACCCAGGAATGCTTCAGGAATCCACTCAACGGCCAGAGAAACCCTTTCACCCTCGCTTACCGTGGGTATGTGAACTCAGGACGGCACACTGATGCGCCCGACATTTGCATCATACGAGTCCGGCGGCTTCGGTGGAGGCCTTGGCTCGGGGCCGGTGAATGTGCCAGCGAGGGGATTGCGAAGGATCAGGCCGGATTGGAAAGATTGTACCTGACTCAGGGGATGAAAACACCGAAGGAGTTGGCAAGCCACACGGGTGCATGAGGAGTGGCACCCTTCGTGTAGGGGTGCTACGCGGCTAGAGAGGCTATCTGCGAACCAGGGTGGTCCGCGGACCGATAGGAATCCCGCGTACCAGGGTGGTACGCGACTTCAGGTTCGGCCCGTGTACTAGGTTGGTATGCGAGGGAGTCCACGTGAGTAGCAGTGGCCAGGGGCGATGCCAGTCAGGGGTTTTTCGGACGGGGCTTCGCCCGTGTAGGAGGGTGCTACATGGTGTGTTGGATTAGAAAAGGGGCATAAACTCCCTGGTCTGTGGGGAGTGCATCCGTAGAGGGGCCAGGTTTCGCTTGGTTTTTTTAATTTCGCAGTTCACCAAATAGTTATGCATTTTCGTTTCCTTATTAATTCGCTTCCAGTTCCATACCTATTCTGGTTCGCGAATTGTAACTTCGCTATTTGCAAAATCCTAAGCTCATTTCTCTGAAATCCATCCACCCGAATCTGATCGATCCCAATCTGCTCGACCTCTCCTTTTCTCCCTTTTGATGTCCTTTTATAGAGGGTAGGAAAAGGGGTCTGTTGTGGTCATGCATCACCTTTTGCGGAGGACCATGACTGGAAACCCGTTTTACGAATGACTTGGTCAATCTGCTGCGGGGGCATTGAACCGCGGACCAAACTAGGATGCGGAATGCTTCACGGTCATGCAGGGATCTGCCTCTATTCCGCGAACGACGGCGTATGCGGTCCGGGCCGGTTTTCGCTGTTCGCAGCTAGGGTAGTTCAGGATGGTGGACCGGCCTAGCGCTCATCATGCTTCATGACCGCAGAGGCCTCCCACCTCCATTCCGTGAATGACAGGGGTCCGCGGACGAGATATACTGCTAAACCAGCCGCGTACCATCACTGTTGGACCGGTACATGGACCAGTTAGTCCTTTGCTGATTTCTTGGGTGATATTCATATTTTTTCCCAATTCCTTGAGGGAAATTGGGTAGAATCCCCTCTTAAATTAAGGGGATTATCATTCTCCTTTTCGGATTTTTCAGGACCCTACAATGTGTCATATTGATGTACGGTAAATTCCAACACATTACAAATTAATTATGGATCATTTTACTAAATTATCAAGACAATATGGGTTTTTTTCTTAGTTTTGTATATGCTAATCACATTTTAGAATAAAATGAAACTTTTATATTGAAAAAATAATTTAGATTCATACTAGGCATGTCATATATCAAATTGAAATTTATTCAATTACTACATATCAAAAATGAATTTTAGATATTTTTGAAAATGTATAAAGATAATATGATCTTGTTTTCTCAGTTTTCTCTATGTGACATGTGTTTTAGAGTAAAATGACACTTTTTAATGTGAAAAAATGCTCTTGGAGTCCTTTTGGTAACATTGTGAGTCAAATTGATGTGTGGTCCATTCTTATGCATCAAAAATTAATTATCAATCATTTTTCTAAAAAATCAAGATATGCTGATCTCTTTTTCTTGTTTTTTTGTAAAGAATGTTTTGGAATACAATGATACTTTTTAAATGTGAAAAAATACAATTTGAGTCATACCAACCACATCATATTCCAAATGAATGTATGATCAATTATTATACATCAATAAGGAATTAAGGATCATTTTATTAAAATTTTTATATAATCCGAGCTTGTTTTCTTGGATTTGAAAATGTGATGCATGTTTTAAACTAAAATGACAATTTTATATAAAAAATACATACTTTGGGTCATACCAATCATATTATGTATCAGATTTATGTGTGTTCAACTCATTATGATCACTGTGAAATTTTAAAAATTTCAAACAGAATAGGTAATTGCTTCAACTTGATGTCATCAGACATTCTCACACCATATACCCAACCCAATAACCACAAAACAAATATAATTATTACGTTGAGAATGTATATTGATGGTAATTCTAGTAATATAGAGAAAATATAGGAATTTGTTTTTAAAAAAATTTTAATTTAAATTTTAATTACCTTTGGAAATATTTTTTCAGGGAGGTTAGTTTATTTGATGGTATATGATATATTTCATAAATTTAAAAACCTAATATGAACCATCACCATAATTACTTTGTCTTAGATAGAAAAAAAAATTTAAATAAATAAATAAATTGTTTTGAAATGTGTTTTGATTTTCAAATATTACTATATACACCTTAAAATATCTATATTTCGAAGAAATATATAGACTTTTTATGTTCAGTCATTGACCTCATACCATGATTTAGAAGATATTTATATATCAACCTGTCATAAAAAATTTCTCATTAAAAGAAAAATTAAAACATATAATTTTATTCTTATATATAAAATGTTGATTGCAGTGCATTATAAATTCACAATGGACATTATGTGTGTTCTATTTGTTAGAAATTAATTCATTAGATCCAAAAAATTAATATTCATGGTATCAAAATAAAGTTTTATGAGCATCCATTTCTCCCTAAAAAAACAAATAAGTAATGAAAAAATAAATATTAATTTTATATGATTAGATTGTAGAGTTTAGCCCTAGGATTGTAGGAATAAAGCGGAGAATATGATTTGATATTTTATTTCCAAATTCTATGCTAAGTTGATTTTTTATTTAAATTTATTATATTTCCAAATGAACTTTGGGAATATAAATGATACAAGTATTAATGATTCCAAATTTTTCTTCATAGGATTTTACATTTATATAGTAGTAATATACATACCTATAGAAAATTTGAATAATTATTAACAATAATGAACATAGTATATCATTTTTTGGACCAATTTTTTTTTAAAATAGTAACTCATGTATACATTCAAAATAAAGACTACTAACCATTGAAACTTGATAATTTCATTTATACTCTTGATACCAATAATGATTTTCATGGTCTCTTGAAATATTTATTCATTATATTAAATGAAGGAAACATTTTTATCTTTGAATGTTGTATCTACATGAATTTCTAATATTAATATACATGGAAGTGGAACTGGTGAGGTGAAGGAACCCTTAGAAGTTCCTTTTTATTTCTTTTTTGATCCAATAGATTATTATGATTTAACATTTCATTTCCCATTCATCTTATTCATTTGCAATACCATATCTCATTTCAAATTTGTTTCATCAAATATTAATGGTTTTCCATTTTATTTTTTAAAGGATATACCTTATTATCTCTATGTATCATTACAAGATTAAAAAAATACTATAGAAGTTAGAATATCACCATCAACCATGTTAAAATCAACATCATCAAGAGGAATAGGAAACTCGACCATCAGATCATGAGCAACTTTAATCCCCACTCTCACATGATATTCTAGGAGTTATTTACTGTATTAAATATCTCTTTGTATACTATACACCATACCCATATTAAAAAGTTGATGGGTGGGTACAAATAGATATAAATCACTTACGATTTCACCCTGTAAAATTTTAGTACAAAAAATTTATCAATAATTGTTTGATTGACATTTAATATGAAGTGTTATGAAAAAATGATTAACTCAGGTAAGGAAGGTGGTTGTAGGGAATGACTATAGTTAAATCTAATGGGGTTATGTTGCAAAGACCCAAAAATCCCGTGGAAGTTTTTTTTTAAACATGGGATTTTTACAAGTCCGTGAAAATTTACGGTGCTTGATTCAGAGGCCCGGTGTGCCTAGAATCAATTTCTAATGTTTTTTCATGTACGTTTAGTAAAAATATGAGCGGGTTTTTATAACTTTTGAACCAATTCTCAGAATAGAAATCTGAGGGCACCGTTGAACTCACAACACCAGTATTTTCTTAATAAGACTTTCACTTTGACGGCAGTGAGTCGAGGGTAGAAGTTATTTTTTGGGTTTTCTTAAAAAAAAATAAAATACAGTTCCCTACACTTTATTTTATTTAAGCTGCAGTTTGGTGTGTGGTGGTTAAAAAATACTCATGGAGGTTGGTGGTGGGACCACCGCACCTTAACCTCCCATGAGAGGTTATGGTGGTGGGGCCCACCCGAACTCAACCTCCCATGAGAGGATTAATTTGGTGGGGACCACCTGGGTTCTTAACCCCTTAAACTCCCCATTAATGTGGAGAAACCCACAATCTCCAATTAATATGGGGGAGCCTCTTCAACTCTCCTTTATTAAATTTGTGACAACTCTCATCAATTAATTAGGTGGATCCTATCTAATTAATTAATTATCCATTTGAATTTGTGCCAACGACTAAAATAATACACAATGTATTATTTCTTTTGGGTTGGCATATTTCATTTGGTGGAACTTTGGAAGAGGAGAGCTAGGTAGAAAAGCACCCAACAAAGAAAGAAGAACGCTCCACCGACGAAGAACGCCGATACTCTTCGACTTCTTCCCTGGACACCTATCGACGTGGAGTGTCTTCCATGAGCCGACGCAACTCGGGTTTGGAAGTTCTTGGCAGACAGGATAAATGACCATCCTCTTCACCTTCTTCATGAAACTCCATCAACGAACGACGAACGACCAACAAAGGTAGGGGGTTTACTTTGAGTAATATTCCTTTTCTTTTTCTCATCTTCATTTGAAAGGAATCGATGCGAAGTATTGAAAATAATTGATGTTCATCGTACTCCTTTGATGAACCAATTGCTATAACCCCTAAACGTGGAAGGTGAGGGCCAAACTAACATGGCCCGACACCCTCCGCCGATCTCTTTGTGATGTTTCTTCAGCATGGTGATGTATCTACGATGAGGTGACAAAGGCGGCGATGGAAAAGGCCGCACTACCCATGGCCTCTGTGAATCGCACCGCCCCCGCAGCGCTCCGGTGCTCCCGGATGAACACCACCGGCCCGCACCGGCCCAGATTTCTAGCCCTCTGGCCTCTGGGCCTCCCGACTACCCAGCCGCCCGCCTGGCCGCCTGCCCAACCGCCCACCTGGCCGCTCGCCTGGCCACGCTTTGCCTGGCCGTGCCCCGCCTAGCCGCGCCCCGCCTGGACATGTCCCACCTAGCCGCACCCCACCTAGCTGAGCCGCTCCCCGGCCGCTCTACCAGCCTCTACGCATGCCACTCCAGACCGGCCGCCCTGCCGACCTCCGCGTGTACCACCCCAGATTGGCCACCCTACCGGCCTCCCCACGCACCACCTCGAACCGGCTGCACTACCGGCCTCTGCGTGCGCACCACCACAAACCGACCGCCTGTCAGCCTTCGCGCATACCCCGCGCGCCTCCAGCAAACCGACTTCTTTACGGACTCCTGACCGAGCCGACGTCCCCCCCCCCCCCTCACAGCGCCCCGGCCGAACCGGCCCAGCAAGACACACTAGGCCTCGCCCTCACGACACTCCGGGTCGAACCAGCCCCGATCCTGGGTCGAACTGCCCACACGGCCTGCTGGGCTAGGCCCAGCAGGCTGAGTCGAACCTAACAGGATGGCCCGCCTAATGGGCCAGGCCAGACCCAACAGGTCTGACCAGGTCGATCCCGACCGGGTTGGCCCAGACTGGGTTGGGCTGACGCGGTCCGACCGGGTTGGACCAGACCCATGCCCATTACTGACTCTTTACTTCCTTTGTCCATATCTTTGGCACCAGATGACCATTTGATGAACCATCAACAATGCTGGTTTTCTAGGAGCACGACGATCCCTTTGAGTATACCCCACTGGAGTTCAGGGTAATTTTGAGATACAGTCAGGTTGGGTCATACACGAATCCAACCAGGCCCCCGGAACTAAAAAGCTAATAACTCACAGACCGAGCATCCGATTGACGTGCCGTCTATTGCGTTGAGACCCCTATGACGAGGCGGACCTTTGAGATACTTATACGTGGGACTTTGTTATAGTTGGAGTATCGACCTATGGCTCATGGAGAGGACCCTCCCGGAGATGAGCGAGCGGAGTACGGAGACCTAGTAGCTGGCTGAGACCTGACGACTGTTTAACCGATTCGACTCGGAGTGATTCGACTAGCCCAATGGGGAGCGCCTGGTATTTGGCAGCAAACCCATGGTGGAGGAGCGCCTAGTAGTTGGCAGCAGACCTGTGGTACTCGATAGGATGAGTACCTCTGTAGGCTATTTGGGGGAGCGCTTGGTAGTTATCGGCAGACCCACAGTGGGGAGTGCCACTGTGTGAGCACGGCAGACCCATGGTATTCGACAGAAGGAGTACCTCAATAGTCCAAGGTTAGTGGGAATCACCTGGTAGTTGGCGGCATGCCCTCTCTACTCGATAGAGGTGGAGTTCTCTAGTAGCCGTGGTTTCATCAATGTGAATAAAAATCCTGGTTGAGATGAGTCAATAACGTTTGAGTTTATCTAATGATTGAGACAGATTACTAGATAACTTAGGTATATGTATGGGCATATACCGAAGTGTGGTTATCTGTTGATTTCTTACTTTGTGGTTTATCATTTTTGGATTTTGTGAGACCTTGAGGGTCTCAGGGTCCCTACTGAGTATCGTTATACTCACCCATACACGGTCTATGCCCACACCTCGTTGTGTTGGATGAAGACGACGAACAATGCTGACCAAGGCTGAGTGTACGAGGACTGGATGGTACCTAGAGGTAGACCACACGGCGTGACGGTACACGGAGGAGACAGACAAACGTGGAGTGCTATGGAGGCTATATATACCTACCCTTCAGGTAGGATTTTCTATAGGATGATCCAGCAGCTTTTTCAACTTTCTTCTATTGTACATGTTTCCTTCTAATTTTCAATTGGTCTTGTATTTCCGGCCCCTTTACTTTTAAGAACTTCTTTTGTATATATTTTTACTTAGAGTATTGCTTTCGGCTACTCTGTTGTGTGTGATTATAATTTGTAAAGGAAATTCCTTCCCTGTTTTAGGGATTTACGCCTTTGGTGCTAGTCGCCAGCCCCTGGCCTATAGAAGACGGGCTTGGGGTAGTCACAGAACGGGCCCCGAGGGATGGGTCGTGACATATGTGGCTCTTCATGTATTGATAATTATTCTATTATTGGTTTATTGATTCTTTCCCATTTACTATTCTTTAAAACCAGACTGAATAATAATATATTTAAAAGCATATATTTGTTTCATTATGCCATTCATCATCTGATATGTATCTCCTTGTGACTTTTCATTCTCAAAATATGCTCAAGGTGACACTTTAAAACCTACACCTCTAACATATCCATATTTTCCTTTCCAATTCAAAGCTACAAAATTAGTTATTCTTTAAGTAAATTAAATGATTAATCTTGTTTATAAATAGTATAAAAATCATATGACCATAAATATATATTTTTATGCAATACTATTATAAATAATAAAAAATTACTATTATATCCAACTTAAACATGATCCCATAATTCTTATGTGTTTTTACCTACTAGTTTTTTCTTTTTAATTACACGATATTCCTTCTATAGCATATGATGTGCAATGAAAGTGGCATTATATTCCGATTCATTAATTTATATACGAACAATGAAACATATGTTGTTTTATATCACATAAAACATATACTATAGATTTAAAATACATACCATTTTCTTTTCAAGTGATTAATACACAATCCTTACTTTATGGTGGGGGTACATTTGTTTTTATGCACAATGCTTATTTTTATCACTCATTTATTATTTCATAAATTATTAATTTTAAATAAAATTTGATGAAATAAATAACATCAAATAAAATATTTTGAATTATAATGTACCTAAAATTATTGTTCATAGCGGCGAATAATGAATTATTTTCATGTTTATTGGTTTATAATGTGTGCACACATAGCTGGTGGGTGTGGGTTTACTTTCTCCTTAGTATCCCGGAGATGTTTCTTTTCCAAAAGTTTCTAAAAGGATCTATGATATTTTCCAACTATTATTAATACAAAATTTATACGACTGTTATCTAAAATAAAAAAAACTACAAGGAATAATGAAAATTAAATCAAAACTTCATTATATATATATTAAAATGGATAAAGTATATCATAATATTACCCTAATATGTTCCCAAATTATTGTCTGCAATGCATACACAAAATTAGGACATGTAATTATATCAATCTAAAGATGAATTCATGTTGTGACTCTAATGTACTTAATGGACATTGAATTATTTGTGTTAAAAGGTTGGCCATGTTGATTCCATTCAAACTAAAATTTTATACCTTTTCTTCTTACCCAAATAACTTTTTCTAACATGATGATAATACATTTTAATTTTTTTCATCTAGATGATTTGATCCTCTAACAATTCCTCAGTTTTAGCATCGATAGTGTGTTCTTACTTGGGATTGGTAAAATCAGCATGCAGAGAAGTAATTATCAACATGAGTAGTTAAACATTTAATTTATATTATATAAATTCCATAGATAAAACATATTAGTATGAGCATAGAATAGTATATTAACAAACACTTTAACCTATTCACTAAACTCTCATTTTTTTATTTAAAGGTTGAAGGGATTTGGATCCTCTACCAAGTATCAAAATCATATCTTTATGTCCCCTCTAACATATAATAAAAAATCTACATTGGGACCACTTTGAAATTATTATGATATCCTAATGAAATGGTCATCCCTAATTGTATTTTAATCTAACCTCATAGTATTTTAGTTTCCAACAATATTGTTGACCAGTTTCTATTTACATGATCTAGGACATAAAATACTTACACTACATGTTATTCCATTATGATCAATTCAATCTTATACCATTACATTATGAAATTAAACTTCATATAGCTTAATTCACTGACTTTAACTACACTCATATTATAAAAACATTTGCAATAAAAAATTGGCACTTGAAGTGTCGTATAATATATCTCATATATTTTTTTCAAATATTCTGAAGTATAAAATATTCACATAAATTTGATTTCTATTTTTGGATTCAGATATGTGCATCATATCTTGCAAAAGAATAACTCCACAATTTTTCATTGTACTACATCCATATTATTCTAAAGTATAGAACATATAAACATTAATTACATAAACATTATAAGATAATATATTTAAAATTATTATAGTGGATATAAATCCAAGTTTTTCGACAATTGAATCAATATTTATAGTTAAATACTTATTAATATGATCTTGAAACAATCTTATAAACAATTTATTATGTGTATTTGATATCTATATTTCAAACCTTGATGGATTAAAATGTATAAGAATTACTTAGTGAGATTAAATGTATAGAGAAACCTATGTACAATTATATAAAATGAAAAGGAGATCTTGTTACTACTCTATAATGGTAATTGTAAAAACATACCTTCCCTAAATAACTTCACCAACAAGACAACCTTTGTGATGCAATTTTTGAGAGAACAATGTTATCAGCACTAGATAAGTAATCAGTACAAAATTCAACATCTTATTCAACAATATATCACTCTATAGTACAACCTTATAGAAGACTTCAATTCTTGACATACCCTTTCAAAATAATAATATACCAATCAATGGGGGTACATCAATCTATAATTCACAAGACCACATAGCTGAATATATCTAACCAAGTGAACTACCATGTGGACCATCATATCAAAGAATGACAGTGGAAAAAACATCTCTAATTCACATAATATTACTAAAATCTCTTTATTCTAGATTGGAACCTTCACCATGTTTATAAATTTAATGATTATATATTTAGAAAATTTGCAAGGTATTTTTAATGTTTGTCATACAATTTTAGGAAGAATGAAATGTAAAGATACATGCATTAAATATTGCATAAAATAATGATAATTCTGTGATTTTAGACTCTTTAAGTTGAAATCAGTAATTAAAATGATATTCTTGATATTTAATGAATACCCCTATGGAACATTTACACCATTCAAAAAGTTAAAAAACTGATATCTTTTTCTTGAATAGAGTGTAAGCTACTAGAGGAAGAAAATTTCATCATTCACCATTCATCAGTGCTAAATATTACGTTATCCCCTTATCAATCATGTCTAATATAGCCTTAATACCTTATTTTTTTATCCTGTAAATTTAGTAACATGATAATAACACTATCAGATATATAATTTTTTATATATACATGACATCAATAAAATGTTATACATACAAACATTTCTAGTATGTTAAATTAAAGAAAAATTTTATCTTTTTACAGCCTAATTTTATAAGGTTTTCTGAAAAAAGTTTACTAAAAATAGTGTCAATATATTTTAATTCCTAAAATTATTGATCACCTATTAGTTTTGATGTTGCTGTACCTTGTTCAATATTTCCATCGAATAATGTCATCGAGGATAAGTATTTATGTTAATAGGGTAAATAATTTCAATGTCCAAAAATCATAGTCTTCAAGGAATGTTTCAACCTAAATAAGTGTATACCTTATTCACAAGTGAGATACCCCAATATTCCTTTAATTCTATAGCCTAACATATTTCAATAATAAAGAAAGGTATTTATTTTCCCATATAACAGGGATCTCAACATAAACTCTTCACTTCTATGAGAATCATTCAATGTAACACCTGTATCACACATTAATTCCAAATCATCGATCAATAGATCTAAATAGACATCATTATCATTATCAGGTTGTTTTGGTTGATATATAAAAAGTGATTTTTTTTGCTTCTTGTATGACCACGATGGAAAGTTATAATTTACCAACAGAAATGTACATGTACTATAATTTCTACTTTTTATACTAAAAAAATTATTCCATTTGTAGATAACACAAGGAGAAGGTTTCTTGAATCATTTACAAATTTAGGATACTCATAATCAATTTTATTCCACTTAGGAGAGTTCTATGGGTGATGTAGTTTCCTATATTTAATAGTTATATAATTATTCTATGTCAATTGAATAGAGTTTTTATAAAATCCATATAGTTGTCTAAACCATGGAATGATAAGAAAGTTCCATAAAAATTTCATGGTACTTGATTCATCTTTCTTGTATCGAGTCATGCCACACTTAGGGATTTTTAGAGTAAATAATGGTCCTTGAGAAATAATATACAATCATCTGGATATAGATTTATTTTTTCATAGATCATACCAATTTAACATAACATTCTTTTTAGCATCATATATCCAACATGTAATATCATTTTCTTCTGGTAGCATATCATTTTGGTGACCAATTAGTTCTGTAAGGTTGGTGTCACTCCAACAACTACCAGATTTCAAAATATATATCTTCAATACAACAAACAATGATATATATTTAGTAAAAATAGCATAAAATGGTATATTTTCATATTTATTTAACTTTTTAAACAACTTTTGAAAATTATGAAGGCTATCTTGAATTTCCATATCCATTTATTCCATATAACCTCCATCATTGTTTACACTAGTATTCATATAAAATTATCCATAAATAACAACATCATCCCAGTTAGAATGTGTATTTATTTTTTCCCCATGTTTAATCCAATATTTACTACTTTGATCTATTTTTTGAAAAATAAAATGTTTTTTAAACTATTCTGGATGAATGTTTCTTGAATAACAACAATGTAAACACAAAAAAATTGAGAAGGGTCATACACATGCTCTATTGAAAAGATGATGGACTCTTTAAATACATCCTCATACTCTATATTCATATGATTAACATCCATCTATTTTGGATTTATATACATCCTATTAGGTTCCAAAATATTCATTTTGTATAAAAAATAAATACTCATAAGGTATGAATATAACGTATATATACATTGATATGTAAAAAAGTATCAAAATTTAAGTGTAAATATATAATTATGCTTATGCGTGTGTCTAAACATAAAGTTACACTCACTTTAGACACTTAGGGAAGCAATGAAAATAAAAGTTGTAATGAAAAAGGATAGAAGTTGTTCTGTGTACATGTCTAGGTAAACCTCTGGTGACCTAAAATTGGGAGAGATCAAGTGAAATATTCAATTTTCTTTTATGTACACTCATATTCATTATTTTGATAATGTTTACATTTAGTTGAACAATTGTTTTTTTATTTAATCCCAAATAATTTAATAGATGTTTTCTATTCTATTCATTTGTTTGAATATGTATGATTGAAATGTTATTGAATGTTGACTTACATTTTAATAATTAAAAATTGAATAAGAATGGTTTCAATTATTTAGAAAATATTTAAATTTATCAACACTCAATTAAGTTTGTAAGCATTGTTCGTATTCCATGTAACTCTTATTATTTAAGATCGTTGAATACTTGATCAATCTTAATGAAATAATGAGAATTATTGTTGGGATTATGGTAAACAATCTATTTAATTTTTGTGATATCATTAATTAGTTTGTAATTATGTATTAAGTATTTAAAATAAATCATTGAAATAAATATTTTGGACAATTAAGAAGAGAAACCTCATATTTTGAACATGTTTAAGGTCCCTACTCTAAATCTAGTTCTTAGTTTCCTCAAAATATGAATTATTCCCTTTTAACCATTTTTCACTCTTTCATTTGTTTTTCATTAGTCGAAACCCACTATTTTTACTCATTTTCCAATAAAAAAACTCATTTTGAATTACATCATATATATTTTTTCAATAAATCCAATTATATTCATTTTCAATTAATTAATCATTCAAGTGACAAAGAAATAAACTAGAAATCTCAATGAGAGGTAAATTAGGAAAAATATAATGAATTATTAACTAAAAATTCTTCTTCTTGGGGATTAGAGATGTAATTACCACTATCAAATTGGAATCATTATTGGGGGGGGGATGGGTTACCAAGAAGTTCAATGTTTTTCATATTTTGATTTAATTTTTTTTGAAAGTCCCTCTTATTAATTTTAATCTATGATTTAAAACAACTTTGTTTTATGTCTAAAATCACATTACAAAAACATCCAAACACAGATTTAAACTAGTATAACCCTAAAATTAATAAGAATTTTTATAATATATTCAAAAAATATGGGGGAGATAAATTCAAATATTTTAGAAGATTATTTTAACGATGAAATTTTTGAAGAAAAAAACTAAAACATCCACTGTCAGACTTGAAAAATTTAAAACTCCCAAATACGAGTATCCAAAGACTTTGGAAATCATGGTTGAACAAAGAACCATGAAGGGGGAGATAATTTCTCAACACACATCATAAAATATTATTAAATAGGTGGATTCAAATAAGGTTTTAAAGATAAATTATAAGGGATGAGAGAACAAAAAATCATGAAACCATACAAGATTGACTAAAAAAGAGTATATAAAATCACATACCTTTGGTTTTGGGAGGGTCGATTCATCTGAGAAGTTTGAGGGGAGTAGAGGTAGAGGTTGAGTTCTTTGAGATATTGAATGGAAAGAGTGAGTGGAGTTCTATTACAGTTGATTTTAAAATATTGGAAAGGTTTTTAAACACATATCCCAAAAAGCACTAAAAAAGATAGGTTTTATCAATGCTAAAATGAAAAACGTTAATGAAACTGATATTTATTAGAACTAAAAAGTTATAACTAATACATATTTTTTATTATCAGCATTTAAAAGTGTTGATAAATACATATCATAGTAAATGATAATGTTTTAGTGCTAATAAAGATATGTTTTATTAGCGTTTTAATTTTAGTGCTTATAATATCATATTTTCTCTATGTTTTTTAAGCGCTGATAAAAAATATTTAAAATAAATTATAACTATACTAAATGAATATATATTAAAAATTAATAAATTATAAAGAGGTAAAAATAATTAACTTTATTAATGAATAAAAAATATTAAAGGCATGAATGTTAAAAATGAGTGAAATTTAATAATTAAAAATGAATAGATGTCAAAAATAATAAAAAATGAATAATATTTATTAATTATATAAATTATTAAAAAAATGAAAACTTGATAGATTTCCAAAATATTTTAAAAATGAATAAGTTTTACTAATTAATTAAATAACTAAAAAAATAAAAAATGAATATATATTTAAATGAAAATGAATATATATTAAAATGAAAATGAACATATATTAAAATTAAAATGAATACATCTTAATTATTTACATTAAAACCATATTAAAAAAATTGAATTCTATTGAATAAATATGTATAAATAAATATGAAAAATGAATAAATTAAAAAAATATTAAATTGATAAATAATATAAATGAATAAATTATAAAAAAGAAAAAATAATTAAAATTATGTGCGAATAAATTATATTAAAATAATGAATTTTAAAAAATAGTGAAATTAAATAATTGAAAAATTAATTGATAAAAAAATATTTAAAAAATGAATTAGTGTTATTATTTAATGGATTATTAAAAAAATTAAAAATTATTATATGTTAAATTGAAAATGAATTCATATTAATTATATAAATTACAACCATATTAAAAAAATTAAATGTTAATGAATGTATAAATAAATATTAAAAATGAATAAATTTAAAAAAAAATATTAAACAAAAAAAATTTAAAATAAATAAATTTTAAAAATATTAAAAAAATAATTTTTAATAATGAAGAAATAATATTAAATATGAATAACTTAGAAAAACATTAATAATTAGTAAATAATTTATATTAAATTAAATTATAGAAAATGAATAAAATATACCAATTAAAAACATAATATATTAGATATATTATATTAGTAAATAAATTTCTAAAATGAAGATTAAAAATTGAATAAACTACATAAATATTGTGTGTGTTTAGGTTTTTTGTATAAAATTACACTAATTGTGTATATGTTTGCATAAAATTAATGTATATATATAACAAAATTTTTATATATGTCAAATTAAAAAAACAAATGACATTGACATAATATGTTACTAAATGTCTATTTATACTAAGTCAATATTTATAATTATAATTAATTTTTAATTATATTATAAAACATTTTCCCTAAATATTTGACTTATTAAATTTAAATACATTTTTTATATTATATAAATCATATTTAAGGAAATATTATATAATGATATATATATATATATATATTAATATGAATATATTTCAAAATTAAAAATATTAAAAATATTAATGAAATTTAATTAAAAAATGAATGGATTGAAAAAATATCAAAAAATGTATAACTGTTATTAATTATATAAATTTAAGATAATTATAAATGAATATATATTAAAATAAAAATAAATATATATATTAATTATGAAAATTAAAACCTTATTGAAACCATTAACTACTAATCAATAAATATGTATAAATATATATAAAAATTAAATAAAATTACCAAATATTAAACAAAGAAAATTAAAAATCAATAAATTAAAAAAATACTTAAAAATTTATTGAGGAAAAAAATAATAATAAAAATGAATAAATTAAAAAATAATAAATTAAAGAATAAATATTTTATATTATATATAAATATAAAAAGTGAATAAAATTTAATAATAAAAATCATAATATATTAACTATTACATATTAATAAATAAAAATCTAAAATGAAAATACTAATAATTTATTAATTATGTTTGTGTGTTTTTATAAAATTGAATTAAATATTTATATATTTGCATGTGTGAAATTAATGCATGTCATATTAAGTGTAAATACATATTTTTTCAATATTTTTAATTCATAATTACATTTTTATTATTTGATATATCAGTCAAATTTAAAAAGAAAATGTCATTGATATAAAAAAATTTCTATTAAATGTATATTAATATTAATGAGTTAATATTTTTAATTAATAATAAGTTTTAATTAGACTATGAACCATTTTTTAGTTAATATATGACGTACTATGTGAAAATACACATGTTGTATGATATAAAGCACATTTAATAAAATTATATATATATATATTTATTTATTTAAATATATTTATAAATTAAATATTATTTCTAATAATATATAATTTTTTTTAGAAGATAACCATTTATCAGCGCTAATACACGCACTGATAATGGTCACTATTATCAGTACTAGATAATAGTGTTGATCCTTTATAAGCACTAAAAAATGATGATAAACGAGGTACTTCTCTTAGTGCATTTTTGGCATTGATAAAGATACCCTTTATTAGTTCTTTTAACTAGGGTTGATAAAACCACCTCTTTTTCATCATTTTTTTAGCATTGATAAATTTCACCACTAAATATTTGTGATTCTGCAGTAGTGAAAGTACCATAACCCATGTGAACCAATTGTAAAATATGATAAATGATCACTGCATTGTTTTTCCATTTCAGATACAAAACATTATTATAGATATTGAAGATATTTTATGTAATAGTTTTGCGGTGATTTCAATGTATACAACATCTTATATGTCATTGGGTACTCTCACTATTACAGAATCACGAATATTGAGAGATTCCCTTTATTGGTGCTAAAAAATTATTGATAAAGGGGTGGTTTTATCAGCACTAGTTAAAAGTGCTGATAAAGGGTATCTTTATCAGTGCTAAAAAAAGAACTAACAAAAGTACGACCCATATCAGTGTGTGTTTTAGGGTTAATAAAAGGTGATATTCTTAGAAAAAAATATTATTAAAAATCATATTTATTTTCGATATATATATATACATAAATTTATTAAATATGATTTCTATAGTACTAAATATGTATTTACATTTAATATGTTATATTTTTTTTTTGTGAAAAATGGTTTGAAAATTTACTAAAAATTAATATTAATTAAAAATACTTGATAATTAATATTAATACACATTTAATAACATTTTTTATATCAATATCATTTTTTCAATTTTTTATATATATCAAATAATAAAGGTTTAATTACTGATTATAAATATTGACTAAATATGTATTTACACTTAATATCTCATGTATTAATTTCACACATATAGATATATAAAAAATAAATTCAATATTATAGAAACATACAAACACAAATAATAAATTTATAATATTATCATTTTAGATTTTTTATTTATTAATATTTCATATTTAATATAGTATGTATTTAATTAAAAAAAATTATGCTTTTTTTATATTTATGTATAATATATACTATTTATTTTTTAATACATTATTTTTTAATTTATTCAATTTTAATATTTTTGTTTCATTGATAAATTTTTAATATATATTTTTAACTTATTCATTTCTAATTTTTTTTGTTAAATATATTTTTGAAAATCTTATTTATTTTTAATATTTATTTATACATATTTATTGATTAACATTTAATGTTTTCATTACGGTTTTAATTTTCATAATTAATATATGTATTTATTTTCATTTTTATATTTATTAAATTTTAATTTTCCTATATATATATATATATATTAGGTGCTTGGGGGCACAATTACATTAAACCCACACACACCACACACACATGCCAGAAAGGTAGACCATACCCCCAAGGGATAACCCACCCATCAAGCCTTACTTATTCAGTACATGGCTCAAAGTCTAAGTGGACGTGAAGCCCATTACATAGCCCAAAGGCCCACAAACTAGCCCGAAGGCCCAATGCAATGTCATAATTGCATCATACTTCTTACGTCGTATTTGTGTCAACACCTACCCTTGTCACGAATCATTCTTATGTCACCGCCTACTTATGAAATTTCACTCACATCTAAATTTGAATATGGGTCTGATACTGGATTACGAGGAGCCTTTACCACTCAGGTAAGCCCCCAACTACTCTTAAATTTATATAATCAATAACTCTTATTGATTATTATTATTATTTATAATCTATTAATTTTTTAATTAAATATCACTCATTTTTTAATTAAAATTCATGAATATATTTAATAATTTTAATATATAAATATTTTCATATTGAACTATATATATATATATCAATATAAAATATTTCCTTAAATATGATTTAATAACATATTATATTGATGTAATATTTGTTTTTTTTAATTTGACATATATAAAAATTATATTATATATATACAGAAATTAATTTCACACAAACATATACATAATTAATACAATTTATATGGAAACACACACAAACACACACACATTGTAATAAACATAACTTTTATAATTGAAATTAATTTATTGAATTAATAAATTCCTTATTAAGTAATGTAGATTTGAGAAACACATGCACTAATTTGGTTATTTTAGATCATTATAGAATATATCTGGTCAGATTTAAAATAAATTTAATCATATTAAATATTGATAATATGACCATTTTACAGTGACTGTTAAGATTATTATATATTAAGGGTTATTATAAAGTATAACTGACATAGATAGAAGAAGTAATAACCTTATCTAGTCGGATCATACCCAATGAATCCCATTTATCAGAGCTTCCATGGGAAACGGTATCATTGGGCTTTTCCCTTAAGCTATCCCAAGATGAGATTCAATAATCAAAGCTCGAGAAAAACTGTTTATGAGGGAAGTTCAACTTATCGAAATCATGGCCCAAACCATGTTCTCCAAACCATGTTATCCAAACTACCCCAAGAAAGAACCACCATCGTAAACTATACCCTTATGGTATATGATGGTTTAATAGGGGGTTATGTATCTAGACCTTAGTAATATGAATTCTCATATTTTCATTTTAATGAAATAATTATTATGTTTATCCCTTTTTATTATTAATTTATAAATGATTATATAATGATTTTAATAAGAATTATATTTTGATACAAAGAAACCAAAACTGTATTTTTTGGAAAATATATGGGTTTAACACTATTTTTTATAAATTCATGAATTTTTAAATATATATTAATTTTTATAATATTATTATTAAATAATATTTATTTATATATAAATTATAATATAATTTGATGAAGTCCATTGTAATCTTTATAAGGGTTAGAAAATTGTTTTTGTCAAAAAACAAGTATTTTCAAGTAAATAAGAATTTTTATTTAATAGTGTAAATTATCATATTTAGAGAATTATTTTGATAAAATAAATATTATTTTTGAAATTAACACATCGAAATTTTCCAATGGTGATTTTTTATAATTTTCTAAGATAATATTTTTTTGGGAAAAAATTTAATACAGTATAAATATATATTTTCTATTATGAAATCACAATATCCCAAAAGTGATGTAATAAATTATATAAAAGGAATATATGACCAAATATATTTATCATTTAAAATATAGTTTTTTAATTTTATTTGATTAATTTTATAAACATTTAATGAATCCTCTAAAACATATATTATATTTTAAGGTTTTAAAATCAATTCTTTATGAACATGACTCACTTTCACATCAATATTGATATTATATAAAATTTTTAGTTCTTGGGCTTATAAAATATTTAAATTCATTCCTATTTGGATAAACTAGGGGTAAAACCATTATAATGTTTTTGGTTTTAATTATTTTATCATATATATTCTAAAAACTTTGTTTAGAAATTAATAAAGAATTCCCCTCTCTTTTTCTATAAATACCCACCCAACCTCATACTCCTCTTCACTTAGAACCCACCGGTCATGAAGTTACTCTAAATATCCTTATGTAAATCACTACAAAGGTGGTCCCAAGCTCTTAATAATATTCTTATAAGCTTTTAGAAGATCCCTCTCAAGGTAAGGGATACTACCCTATTATTTTTTATTTAAGTATTTTATTTGTACTAAGACTTTTGGTTTCCAATTTCTCATGTTGAAATGTGTTTTTACACACCAATTTAAATACCTTATGATTCCCATGTAATTATATACAAAATTTCACTCTCATTATATCTTTCCATGTACCTTTATGTACACTTGTTATGCTGCTGAAATTATCAGAAGATTTTCTATTCCAAACTTTTATATTGGGAATACCCATCCCCATTTCCAATTAAGGTTATTCACTAATATATAACTATCCTTTATTGACTAGGTAATTCCATGTATGTAACCCACACTCCTTAATCATAAGATTAAATTTAATGAAATAAGTTTCTATGTTGTATGATCTTTGTGGAACACAAATGCATGCACATGATATTAATTTGACAGGTGAGACCAAAATTATATAGCCCTACAATAGATTTGGTAATGTTTTTATCTCATTAGATACCATGTATGGTTAAAATTAGTTCATCTTAAGTATAATATATTATGATGTCTTAGTGGTTATCCTTGACTTAATATAATGATGTTACTTTTTATATTGTTTCCACATTCCTATGCCGCATTGATGTTATCATATTATATCATGCTTCAATGTCCAAGTTTATGATTATTACCCCTTTTATGTAACATTTATATGTATCTTAACTAACATGTATTACTTTCATAATTTTATACATTAATTATCACCTTAGTGGGATTTATGTCCCACCCCTTTCTTATGTACATCCTTAGCTTATCCCATTTATTGTTAGAATATTGATGGAATATAAGGCATGTTTTGGAGTATTTAATTTTTTTGTACCCGTGTTTCAAGTTATTGTTCTATGAATCTTATTTACTAAAAGCACTAGGCCTAGTGATATTTTGGGATTGTATTTTGTGTATTATTATGTAATAAATTAGGAATTAAGGTGTATTAAATGTAAGTGTTTTTATAGTTGGTATCTGAGAAAGGTCTAGTTTTTTTTGGGGATTAGGATTATATAACTTAGCTAAAGTCTTAGGGATAAGACTAAACATTGGATAAATACCTAAATTATGGTAAAATATATAGTAAGTAGTTTCTAAGAAATAAAATCTCTGTCTAGATAGTACATGTGGATGTGACTCTAGTAGAGTTGTACCTAGGGTTAATAACCCTAAAAAGGGTGAATTGTGTATTAACTTAATCATAAATTGGTACATGATATAGTGTCATTATTGTACATCTATTTCAATAATCCCAAGAGACATGATTTAATAAATTTATAGGCTCTTTACAATCCATTATGGAGGGAACAAAAATGACCATAAAATTTTATTTTAGGAAATAGACCATGGACAACATAGATTGAAACCTATAAATTCATAGGTCAAATAATTTATGTTATTTATTATATATTCCTTAAATGTTTATATTTTCATTTTTATATTTCTAATAGTTTAAAAAAACTCATCCCTAGGTACATTTTAAATGACGTAAATGATTAGAACCAGAATAAAATAGGGAAATGAAGGCTTATAATCTATTCATGAACATCTAATATCCTATATGACTATGGTTATAGTCATTATTTAATATCATGAAATTTTAGTAGAACTATTCAAACACTGCCTCAAAATATTGAGGTGGAGCTACTGCTAAAAATGGAAAACTGGGAAATTATTACATCCCAAGTATATAACTTCTCCCTTTTCTATATTTTTGGATGAATTTCATTGAAAACCTTATGATACCCCCTTTAGTGTAATTTGATAAAATTTTGGGTATAGATTCATTTTTATTTTATATGGCTAATATAAATTATTGAGATAAGGAAATTACTCACCATATCAAGAATCAAGCTCCAGTTATATATAAGAATAATGATGAGGATGAATCTCCTTTGGAATCATCATCTCAAGTATGGATATTATTGTCTTATGAGTAAGTGAATCTAGATCTTATTATTGAGATTAAGTAAACGATCATCCCTGATGACATGAACATTCTAGTGGTATATAATGATAGTTTTTCAAACAATTTATTGGCCTTCATCTAATCCATGAGGTTGAGTTCTCAATCAAGATTATACCTGGATCTTTTCCAATATACATGGATACGTATAGAGTGGAAAATATTGAACTTGAAGAGCCTAATAAGAAACTATAGGATGATTTGGATAAAGGTTTTATATACAAAAGTGCTTCACTATGGGGTGAACTGGTCCTCTTTATCAAATAAAGGATGGGTTAATGCACATCTTCACTGATTATCGTGATCTTAACAAGATCACAATAAATAAAAAGTATCATATACCATATAATAATGACTTATTCAATCAATTATATCAATCATGGTACTTCTCTAAGGTGGATCGTTGATCCTAATATTATTAAGTAACAATAATGAAGGCGAATATCTCCAAGACTACTTTTAGTACAAGGTAAAAGCACTATGAGTTAATAGCGATTCATTTTGGACTCCATATATATTCATGGACTTATTGAATAGTGTCTTTAGGGATCACCTCAAAAAATTTTGGTAGTATTTATAGAAAATATTCTTATCTACTCTAAAATAAAGGAGGAACATGAGGAGCATTTGAATGTTGTACTGATGACCTTTCAAAAGGAAAATTTATATGCACACAATGATTTAACACATCATATGGAAGGGGAAAATAAGAAATGAAGCATGAAAATTTAAGGGATTACCGATATAGATCCAATAACACTAACATATTGAGAAATATATCTCAGATGTGGAATATGGCTCAAAGAATAGAAAAGGATAAAGGGAGGAGATGATCCCTACTATGCATGAACAAAAGATGAAGAAGTTGAGAAATAGAAATATGGGGAAAGGGAAAAACATAAATATCACACTTTTAATGGGATGAACAGTTCACCTTCATGGTTTATCAAACCATGAATAAACCATGCAGCTCATATTGTTTAAGATATAGACCTCACACAATTATCTTACATAGTTTGGTCAAACTATTTTGAAACCATCTGTAGAGATTGGTTAAGTGTCACTAAACGTGCAACATGAGAACCATTTTTAGAAATTGTGCACAAGCTATGCGTATCCCTCTAATAAAAACTGTAGAGGTCCCCACATGGTCATCCACCTCATCCTGCATGATTTAAAAAATTGTTTGCAGTGCATTTTGAGGGAGCACAATCTCATATGGGAGGCCACAAAGTTTTTCCAACCTATGAACCATAGTTTCCACACTTTGAAAACTTGGGTTTTTAGACTCTGATAGACATGAAAACAAAAATAACCACTATGAAACTTTTCAATACTTTAACAATGACTAAAAATAAGGAATATGGTCAAAGGAACTATTAGAATTAATTTACTTGAAATGATAAAATAGTTAGTCTACACATAAAAGACAAAAAATTAAAAATAGGTGGGGAATTAGACTCGCTAAAAAACATAAGACATTCAAACTCTCAACCTTGATATACCTTATCCTAGAGCAATAAATCCAAACATAGAGATGAAATAAAACATACCCATCTCACTCAATGTAACCAAGACTACCCCAGTAATTAAGTCATAGGTGAGCTCCCTTAAGGTGCTCCCATAAGTAGGTTTTACCAACCACAATCACATCCCGAACCAAAACTAGGAAAAAACCGATGGTCCTTTTACCATCTATAGACTCAGAAGTCCTCTGGTGATGCATCATCACTATTGCACCTCCCCATGTACTTGTGTGTCATACCAACAACCATATTGTCCCATATCACATCATATTTTTACCTGGTTTCCATGAAACACATTAATGATATGAGGTCCTCCAGCTCATTAGAGGCTGAAAATCAGTTCTGATGCCTCCCACCTTAGGTAACTTATATCACATTGATTCCTATATTCCTACGCACCTCATATAAGTCCCACACCTAACAATTATCACATATAAAACCTATTTCAGCACACATCACATAAATATGCATATGAAATAATTCTAACCTACTAAAAAGTGTTTAGATAGTCCATAAATATATCCTGTGCACATTGGGCACTCAAAAAATACATGACGACACAGAGGCCATGACAAAAAATAAAAACAGAACACTTCTATGCCCACAACAAATCTCTAATCGTAACCAACTCAAGGGATTTCTCTTCACCTTATAGATCCATTTCATGCATCTGGAATGATGGTCTACTACCTGAGGGCTAACCTACTTGTGGCACTGAACTAGGAACTGACTACTGGCCCCACTGCTAGGTCCCGCTATCTCTGTGATGACCTCTTTTTATAGTAGAATACCAGCTACAAGCTTCTAATACTTCTCACAGTTTGATCTAGATCCCTGAGTCTACCCCAGTCCTTGAATATTGACTATTAGAGAAGCCTTAATACATAACCTCTTAATATTCCTTACCTACCTTTATGCTTGACACTCCTTTGACCCCCGATATCACTACATATTCACTTGTACCGGCTACCTGCATAGGAAGCACAACAACAAAAATCCACTCCAAGGAGGTCTACTCGTGCCCTTGTCTTGGCCCCTACTAGAATTTAAATTTGCCTCACTTCTTGCTATCTGAATCACCACCACCAACATCTCTTGAATCTATAATTCTACTCGAATATGACCGATCCATAAAATTTACCTCAGCTATGAGCACCTGATTTAATTCTTCTCAGAATGAGGCCAACCAGAAGATGTTTACCTACACCTGCATGGCATACAATAGACATATTTGAAATTTCTTGCATGAGGTTTCTTCAACCACTATACCAAAAGAAAAATGAGACAACTCAGGGAATGTGGTTACATAATCCATGAAAGACTTTCCAACCTGCTAGAGGCTCAAAATATTCTAGGATCTCTCTACCCTTAGTGTCTTCGGAAAGAAGTGCTAGAAGAACCTGACCTCAATGTCCTTCCAGACCAGTCCCTCATGTTCTCTTGCCTGAACCTACACATCCCACAAGTGCATAGATAGTCCCTGATCAAGTACGTAGTCAGCTTCACCCTCTTCTCTGGGGGTTTCTCATGCTACTTGATGATCAATTGTATCGAATCAATCCAGTTCTCAACCACCTTTGGTCTTCTATCACACTGGAATAACAGTGGGTGCTAAAACTATAACACTGAAGTCAGTAATTCCATGGAATAGTCCACTCCCTTATCTCCTTTATTGATACATTAGATTACATGCACTGGACTCGTTCTTAGGTGGGTCATCAATCCATGACCAAAAGGCTATCAAATCTGGCGACTACCCCACCTACACTGGAGCCTGTACTTGAGATTGAACCTATAGATATTTCTCTACCTAATTTTTTGGGATATCATCTCAACCCACAGGGTTATCAACTTATGTATTATATTATGGAATCACACCCCTGACTGCTTGATGATCAATTAGAGAATGTTTAGATTGTATCTCACTAAACACCAATACTTTGGTCATGGAACCTATATAACACACACACACGCGCGCACACACCCACACACATACATATATATAACATAGATAAAGAATGAAGTGGCATAAAATGAAATATCACTACACTTACCCTTCCCCATCATAGCCTTGTCTCTCTATATCCGACCTCTTGGACCCTTACCCACCCATAATAGATCTAGGCATGACATATTTCCTAGGCCACACCCATCCTACAAAACCATGTCTTCACAATTGATGACCATGTCATCCAACCTTATGATCCAAATCACCTCAAATAATCATCCATTACTTATATTATAATATCATGGTACATACCTATATATATTTATATCAAATATGACATATATATTCCATTGGGCCCACTTTATTGGGATGGTTGAGTATAATGCCACCAAAGAGAGGTTAGGTAAAAAATTGTTGCTTAGCTTCCTTTATTGTAAATTTAAACAACTCAACCCCTCTTCTCATAATTTAGGTCCCAAATTACAATAAAAATACAATTTTATCATAGGAACACACAAAAATATATATATTTTAAATATCCAATGTTCCTAATCAGAAAGCATAAACAAACCCCCCTTTCTTAACCGGTCCAAGGGTCCATATTCCTCCCTTTCCATGTCGAGAAAAGGTTAACTTGTCATAACATGTCACAACTAACATAAAAATTTACCAATCGTGGTCGAAATCATATCTACTATAAAATTTCAATGATAAAACACAATACCCACCCCTAGACACTTGGTATGTCCCCCATTAATGGGGCTGCATGAAACCAATCCCTAGTTTTAAACCCCATTTCAAAAACATCTTAATATCCGATCTACCATATCTCAAATAGAAAGAGTAATGAATAGGTTAAAAAAATATTCCATTTATAGAACCCCTACTTTTTTAGCCATCCGAATAGTGCTACGGGTTGAGTTCCACTGGGCCTTAAGTTCACATCCGCATACACCAATGGCTTCTGACTACTAGAGAGAGTTTAAATAGGTGTTAGTGGGGATACTATAACCTATGGTTATGATATAATAATAATGGTATAATATATATATATATATAAGAAGCAAGAAATAAAGACCAACAAACTATACAAGTAACCCACCCTTGGTAGAAGTATAAGGAATGACAATAATAATGAAACAACGAGCTCAATTAACTATTTTTCAGAAATATACATTACAATATTCAATTTGTAGATACTATAATAGAAAATTAATACAAATCATGTCATAAATTATAATAAATAGAAGGGTCTTCAAATCACGACCTTAGTATATACATATAAGCATACTGATATTGAAAGTAATACAAAAACATAAACTCTAGATAAGGCATGAACCCGAGGACCCTTTACTTCCATCTCATGATAAATAGCCCAACAATAATATCCATATCTAGATCCTGAACATTTACATAAATGAAAATCCATAAAATCTACATGTGTCCTAAATGGATTGTGTAGGGTGTGAGAATGAATCCCAATAGGCCCCCACCAACATGTTCCTATCTTACAAATATAATTTTTTAGGTTTATTAAAAAATAAATAAAGTGGAACTGTTCAAAAATATAAATAATATGTCTCATTATGCTCAATATCCACAAGGGGGAAATTCACCTACTTTTTCCAATGTCAAAAATCTATAAACAAGACTATATTTACCATAAATCCTAAGGAATCCCATAATATAAGTCAGTCTAGGTGAAACCCTAGGTTCCAACTCCATTAATGTCACATGGAACCATGTTCTAACTAACACCTCATGTCCATGTCAATTCATCGACATCCCAAACGCACACCCCAATAATCAGTATGTGGTCCCTCATGCCTCAGCTCCAAATTAACTCTGTTAGCTCGAAGCCTGACATCTAAGACACATCTATGTCCACCCTACAATTAATATCACCATTGAATCAATAAATAAAATCCTTAGGAACAAATATGTCCTTACTACCAAATCATTTTGGCATAATGGACTCATTTATGGTGAGCCTCAACCTCCAAATTGATAGACTCTACACTATCAGCCAATGGATCCTCACCATACCCATGAAATTCTATGGAAAACACCTCTAACCATTTCACTATGACACAACTAATGGAGGCCTATAACCACATGAGTGGTCAATGAAACCTCAAAATATGAGTCCTAAAGTGTGAGAATTACTCTAAACAATGCATTGGATAACAAAAGTTAGAGGTGATCACCTAATAAAAACATATGCCACGTCAACTAAAAAAGAATACCCATGCGACAATGTCTCTCAAATACGATAGTAAACACTATACAAAATCACATGAACCTCACCCATAACCTTACAACATCATCACCTCATCCTAATGGCCACAATTCCCAACTGGCGATCAAAATCACCCAAATGTCTCTAGCCTGGACCATCATGATGACCATATATCCTCAATCCAGATGTATAACAACATCTAAATTATTAGGACAAGCTCGTACAGTTCCCTTGGAAATCAAAAATCAATATAATTTATTTAAATAATTAAATTTAATAAATATCACATACTTTCCATATATTCCCAAGGTCTATAGCCACTCACTTGGATCAAAAAATTTGTACACTTAGAGAATAATGCACATAAGAATATTATATGGGTTCAATTAATTAATTCAATGAAACCATTAAATTATGATGGTATTTCTCTGTCAATATAATATAACATGAAAATAAATACCCCTAAAATGACCTAAAATTAAAAACAATGATGTGAACCAGTTAAATTCTATTGGAATACACCCACATGTCTGATCCTAGCCTCCAACTTGAGATAATTTGGATGAAATAAATGTTTTATAATAACAACATGAAAATAATGTAATACCACTTGCATGGATTTAGTGAACCATATGGTTTGGGAAAAGAATAAAAAAGTTAATTAGATTAAAGTGATTGCATATAATGATCCAATACCATAGATGAATCAGGAAACAGATCCGAGATGTGGAAGATGGATTAATGCCTTATAGGAGAGAAAGGGAGGAGAAGCTCCCTACAGTGTGTGACCGAAAGAGGAAGATGGAAGAGGAAAAGGTGAAAAAAATGGGAATGGTAAAAATAGTAATTTCACTCATTTAATAGGACACATGGTTTTCACACACGGTTTGAACAAACATTCTCAAACTATGAAAATACTAATCATTAATAGCAAGACCTCACATAGTTAGCTCACCCAGTTTGTCCAAACCCCGATAAGCCTATGCGTAGTCACTGGTTAAGTGGAACTGAGAATTCCACATGTTAATAATTTTCCCAAACCATTTGCATGGATTATAGATCCCTCTTTTAAAAAATGATGTGGTATTCATACAACCGTTCACCTCCTCCTAAATTGTTAACCACACTGTGCTCAGTGCATTTAGAGGCTGCACAATCTCTCATTGGAGGCAACACGATTTGTGAAATCCATCCTCCTCAGTATGTGTACTTAGAAAACAAGGGTTATCGGCCCCTAATGGACCGTAAACCCAAATGAACCCCAATGAAACTTCTAAATACTTAAACCATGCCTAAAAAAATAAATATGGCAATTGGAACAATTAGAATTAAGTTCTGTTCAATGAGAATAGAGTTGATCTATCCAATAGACTCTAAAAATTTAAAATAGTTAAGGAATTATACCCTCTAAAAAAACCTAGGATGTTATAAGTTCCAATATTAAATTTAGGATAAAAAGGGAACCGAAAAACAAGTGGCCAATCATCTGGGATGAATTATTCCCACCTCAAATATAGTAATTATGAATCAGGACCCCCTTAATGATTAATTTTTGGGTGAAAAATCTACATCATGGATGGAGAAGTACAATGGTAGGTCGAAATTGTTAATTATTTAGTCACATTACAAGTACCATATCAACTAAACTCTCATTAGTGTATTAAATATAAATCATACCCTAGATTTCATAAACGGGAATACCCATTACCCTAGAAGATATACACTGATCAAGTTGTTAGAATATGTTTACCTCAAAAGTTAAATTGAATTTGTTTTTAATTTTTTTTAATAAATTAGCTTTTAGAGTCAATTTTAGTTACCAAATGATATGTAGGAATGGCTTTTAGAATAGAATTTATAGTCCCAAATTTTATTAATATAAACATGAGAATTGAAATAAATTATGATGAAATCTAGTTTTCTTGAAAAATATAAAATAGATAAGAGATGCCCAAAAAACCAAATCCCTTCTATGAAATTTTTGAAATGTGGAAATAGACTTCATGAGACCATTCATAATTTCATTTGGTTATTTTTTTTTTTTTTTATATAATGATTTTTTTTTCAAAATGGGTGGAAGAAAAATCCACTTAGACTATAGATTCTAATGTTGTATGTGATTTTCTTATGATTAACATAGTATACTGGTTTAGAGTACCAAAAGCTATTATTAGTTAGAAAGGGACCCACTTATGATATAAGAAAATGTTTAGCTTACTAAAATAGTATAGGGTTCATTATAAAACATAAAACTCATGTCATCCATAAAAAAATGTCCAAGTAGAAGTTTCAAATAAATAAATAATGGGAATTATAGAATAGATTGTTGAACCCAATAAAAAGGATTGAATCCAAAAGTGGGAAGATACACTATGTGGTTATGAGACTACTTATAAGTCAACCATATTAATTATCACCTATAAATTGGTTTATGGAAATCACTACCACCTCCCAATGGAATTAGAATAAAAATACTACTGGGCTGTGAGACAGATGAATATAAACATTTATATATCTTGAAAAGAGAGGAGAATATAACTGTAAGAGTTAAAAAAATTAGTAGAGAAGATTTTGAAAATTCAATTATTTACATGTAGCGAACAAGGATATACCATGATAAAATAATTGAAACAATAAACTTCAACCCTGGAGATTAATTTATATTATAGAACTGTAGACTTAGACTTTTCCAAGATAAATTTCATTCTAGATAGGAATACCCTTTTTCGGTCATTCATGTATACACTTTTGGTAGTGTGATGATTTCAAAGGAAAAAAGTTGTAAACCCATTTAATATACTTGTTTAGAGATAAAATTAGTAACATGGGACTATTCCTAAAGAACATGTTGTTTAAATTTCATTCCATCAACCTGATTACGCATGATGACCCACCATGTTTCACATTTCCTTTACACTGAATCAAATGCTATAATTTCATTTTTTAATATAATTACATGAAAAATAAATTTAAATTAATTTTGGAAACTACATAAATTATGTTTGGGGTATGGGATATTTTAGTATAGTTTAAAACCCTAGGATTATAAATGAAAAATATTGTGTTCAATAGCATATTAGTCACACAACACTGAGATTAAAAGAACCACAAAAAATATACAAATTTAAAATAGACTTTAAATTAGAGGGAATGAGTAAGAGTAAAAAAACTATTAAAATTATATGGTTTATACATGTAATAAATAAATTAAATTATTATATCCTGATTAGAAATAAAATAAGAATCATTTGAAAGAAAAATAAAAGTTTTCTGAAAAACTATATTATTTTAAAAGTTGGTTTCATCATGCTTCAGAAACATATTTTATTATACTTTTTTCAATTTTTATATAATTTATTTTTGAAAATGTAACTAATTTTTGAAATTATAATGTCAAAATTATATTACAGTTAATTTTTGAGAATTTTTTGAAATGATTAATTTTTTGATGAATAATGAAAAATACTGGTTATTATTCAAATCTTCATTTTTCATTTAAAGCATTTAAAAGTTAAATTTAGATTTTAAATTGTTTTAAAAGTAAAATTAGATCAAATATATAGTTATAAATATAAATTAAGATATTTTAATTAAATTGATACTTAACTTTTATGTTAAAAATTTCTATAATTATGAATACTTTTATTTGGAAACTCGGTTTTTCGTCACGTCTATATAATTAATTTTAAATTAAAAATTTATAATTATGTGAATATAATTTGAAAAAATGAATTAGATACTTTTAATCATAAAAAATAAATTTATATTATAAATTAAACTTAATTTTTTTGACATAATTAATATTAAAATCTATTAATATTAATTATCTTTATTATAGTTAAAAAATGTTATCAAGATATTAAACCAATAAGATAAAATTTAAAATAAACTAGAAAATGATCCAATTCCTATTTTATTTCTATATTTTGAAAATATATTTTCCATTGTTATATAATTATTAATTTTTTAGCCTTGTGGAATATGAAAAATGTGGGAATCACTTTTTCTTTTAAAAATTTCAAAGACTGTCCTCTCCACCACATAAAAAAGGCCTCCCCACTTTTCTTCTCGCCAAAAATAAAAATAATTTTATTTCTAAATATACCTACCCAAATATCTTTTATACGTCCCTCCCCACACCCTAGAGGATTTTTTATATCTTAAATCTAATATAGGAATTGTTTAGTTATAAACGTAACCTGTTTATCCATAGAAGTAGTAATGTTTCTAACCACACGTTTTCATTTTACATATTCATATAACTCCATTTAATCTTCTAAAAATATGATTATATAAGATAAAAATTATCTAATATATATTGAGATGTTATTATATTAATTTAATATATTATATATATCTTGTTTTCCATAAAATTGGAAACAAAACAGTCAATTGTGCGTTTGATAGACTACTGCTTTATGAACAGATGTAATTCACTTTCCATCACCAGATCTCTCCACTGGATATAATTATGGATATAACATATGTATATTATATTTATTAATCAATATACTTATGTAATTATTATATTATATATAACTTCTTACCATCAATCCCATTCAAAAACTATAACATCGCTCGTGTGTACGTGTGGATTACCACAACCACGTAGCGATGTGATTTCTTTTTCATTTTATTTTGAGATGGATGGTAAAAATAATATATTTAATGAATAAATATTATATATGTGATATAATAATGGTTCATTAATGGTTAAATATTATTTATCTTTATTTCATTCCATCTATTATAAAAATATAAACAACCTTCCTACGTATGTAAGGACTAACTTCTCCATGAATGGTGTAAATCATTATCCTATATGTAACCTTTATGGACTGTTAAAAATATTTATTTAATGGTTATATATGATATTTATATCATGTTAAACATTATATTGATGATTAACTACTATCAGAGTGAACACAGTGAAATTACCGAACCAAAAGATACATCAAAAGGATGTCACTATCACAAAAACAGTGATTTTAAAAAAGAATTGTTAATACATGAGAAATAAAAGAATATAATTAAATATTATTTGGTATAAAAGATAATATTAATTTTATATAATAGGTTTATAATAAATTAATATTTATTTTATTGGAGGTACATACATGTATGAAGGAAATCAGACCTGAGGTAAGGGTTTCTCGTCTCACTCTTACTTCCGTGGGATGTATACCATATTCATCACTTAGTTATTATGTGTGGTGTATATAAAAAACCATTTATAATATATATTATGAATCCATTTTTCATCAATGTATTTAAAGATTCATTTGACGTTATTTCTTTCTTGGGGATTATGGTTTATAAGTTAATAAATTGGTAAAGGTTTATGTCACAATCTCATTGTTGATCGAGATTGTGCATGTCAATTTTTATAATAAAGAAATCATATAATACTTGTTTTAGGAAGCTCATATATTTTATTATACATTTTTTATTCATATAGAATTTATTTTTTTCCTCTAATTTTACTATCTTTAAGAAAAAAGGAGACCAAAAACTGTTTTTATTGATAACTGGCTTCATTTCTCTCCTTGGTCGATAATAAATTTTATTCTATATCCAATTTTTATTGAAATGTTTTCTAGAATATTTTAAAATTATAAAAGTTATTTATTAATTTTATTTTACCTGACATTTAAATTTCTAAGAAATTTGTTTGAAATGATTATTCATGTCATTTTTTAAATGAGGAAAGTTTTTTACCTTTTTAGAATAGTATAAAAGTAATATTTTTTTAAATTATATGGATTGTATGAAATTATGAGTCTTTATGGATATTAATTTCTATGAATATACATTTATATGTTTACATGGTTATTTATTATTATTTTTTAATACATTAATTTTTTTGGTATTTGATACTTATTTTCAAAGAGAAAGATATATCTTCCTCCAGAATGTTTGTAATGGAATTTTTATTGTATTTCTATTAACAAATTGAAAAACCTTATTTGAATTATGTACTAATAGGAATATGATGTAATTATGTCAAAATTGTTATTTATTTGGATGATTTAAAACTATTTTGAATGTGGATGTATTATTCTGATACAATTCTCTATATTACTCCAAATAGTTGAAAATTTTGTTTTTTGATCGGGGGATGTATTGACATTACATATGATAGTTTTTTAATAAAAATTTTAATGTTCATTATGTTTCACCCATTCTATATTAGGAATGCATTGAACATAGTAAGTTGTGGTCCAGTTTCGTGATAGCCCCTCAATACATCAATAGATATCTTGAGAGAAACTAACATGGGTATTTCGATGAGGACTTTCCCATTAATGTAATATGACTTGGAATGAGTCATCAATTTTATGTTTATGATGTCCCAAATTATGAATTCCCAAATTATGAACTTCTTTATTTTTTTACATATGATTATTCAATTAGTTAGAATATCCATGGATAGTTTTCATGATAATATGATTATTTATATGGATTTTTTATCATCATTTATTCCTACCATATTATTATTCAATATTATGTTATCGGTTAAATGGAATGTGTTTTAATTATCTTACTTGAAATATTTATTATGATTAATATATTCATGATAGATTCAATTGAAATCATATCCTTACTGAGTATTAAATATTATCTCTTTCTTATGTTTCCATTCCCCTAGATTCCAGGAAGTGCAATATGAATGGTATTTAGCTATATTATAAAGTGAATTATGGTTTTATAAAATAAAAATTTATATTGTATTTTATATTTTCAATTGTAATTTGAGATTCAAGTATGTATCTATTTTTCTAAAACTACAAAATAATTTAATCATTCGGGTTGTGATTCCGTATTTCTTATTCCAATGTAATAAATTAACCACCAACTAAGAGATACTATTTTTAGGGTATTAATAGTTTGTATAGGATAATTTTTTGTAGAAACCTTAATAACTAGATTTAGGAAAACACTTATTAGGGAACATAAACCTATTACAGAATTTGAGGGTAAGTATAAAAATCATCTTAATGTTTTTATGAGAAAAAGACTATGTATTCTTCCTAGTAATATATCATTGATTGGATACTACAAGTGGATATGGTTCTTGAATAGTTTTACATAGGGGTAACAAATATGAGAAGGTTTAATTGGGATTTCACTTGATCAATACTTCGTGAATGAAAATAGGCTATGCATCACACCTCATTTTACAATCATGGGGAATATACTTGGTATAATTCACATTTTATTTACTAACCATTTTTATGGATTTAAAAATATTTTTATGATTTGAAAAATTTCCCAAAGAAACCATGTTTAGGATTTTGAGATCATCTATGCATAAAATTTTCAATTTCTATTATGTTTTTCCTTGTTTTGGGATTAGAAATTATGTTTCATAATGTTATGATCTAATCTAGTATATCCCATTCTTTAGAAATGATACTTAGTGGAAGAAATGAGAATTGTATCAATTTATATACTCTATATAGGGATTTACCTCCTAGTAAAGATAAATAATCTTGAGGAAGATCTATATATATAAGAAATAAAATTAATACCATATTGTAGAAGATGAATAAGGTTATGATTAATAACCTTATTCATATAAAACAACATACTAATACACCACATGGTTTAATAATGTTAGAATACTTCACGTATGTACATACTCTACCATTAAATTGTACTATAAATCCATTTGTAGTTGAGAAATAGATAAGGTCCTTATATAAGATAATTATCACTCTCAGAAGTAATGAAAAAGATAATGTTGTCCTGGAATTTCATCATGTCTTAAGAGATGAAGATCAATAGTGGCCATTAATATAAAAAATAAGGATGAAGAAGAAACAAAAAACATTGAGAGGAAAGATTTTAAGGTACTAATTTAGGAAAAATATTTTACACATGATAAATGAGCAGATATGAGGAGAAAATTCTTAAGATTAAGAAAAATGGAAGAGGAAATTTTTTCTTTGCATGAAGCTACATTTTCATAATTAGCAAGGCATAATGCAGACTATGCATGTATTCCTAAGAGAAAGAGTGACCATTTATTTTATGGGATTAAGATAATCCTTCAAAGGGAACTAGTCTCTCATACATTCTTATTACATGAGGAAATAATATCATGTACTATCAAGTTAGTGGGGAAATTATCAAAGTCATACTCATTCAATGGAAATAAATATAAGAAGAGAATGGAATAGAAAAAATGGGAAAGGGGAAGAAGGGAATGATTTATTTTAACACATGTGATAAATGTGGATTGAAATAGTTAGGTACTTTCTTGAAGGGAATTCTAGTTTTCTTCAAGTGTGGAGAGAAAGGCAATTAGTCCATTAAGAAAATGTTTAATAAAGAAACCTAAAATTTATATTTTTAGAACTATAAGGGGATGGTCACTATAAAAATTAATTCATGAATCGTCAAGGGAATATACATTATAAGAATCCAAGGGATCAAGTTCATTCTTATGATATTTCTATACATAAAGTTGAATGATTAAATTTATTGTGTATTTAGATTCAATAATTATTCTCTTATTATAATAATCGTGAAACATATAAGTATTATACTCTATTAATTATTAATTAAATATTTTAAACCATATGTTGATTGGTTCCAATGGACAGGAAATGTGATTTAGTTGAATATTGATATTTTTAGAAAACACATGGTTGGGGAAAGATAACCCTTGATATATGACTGAATTTGAGAAAAAATTAATAATTATATGTTTCTAGAATTGTGTTGGTGATGAGGAAATTCATTAGTGTTTTGATCATTTATATTATATTTGATTTAATTTACTAAATTTTTTTGATTAATAAAATAGATTTTATAATATAAGATTTTATTTTTGGAAGTATTCATGTTTTAATTATGATTTTATTGTGATCAAGGTATTCAAATATTTTGTATGTGACATTAAGAGATACACTATTTAATGAATTTATTTTTAATTTGATTTTGGAAATTTAGGGACCTTTATACTAAATTTTTTGACTTTGAATTTGGATATAAATAATTTTTATGAGATATAATGATAACTATTCATACATTGTATTAAGTTAAACATTGGATTATTGTTATAGTATTAGAGATTAATGTGTAACTTGTACTAACCATTTTTGGTTTGGAAAATTCCTAGAGAAATGATGAATTTATTTTCATTATTTTATATATCTAATTATTTTTTAAAAGTTAATTTTTTGTTCTTTAGACATAAAAAATTTATAATATATTCATTTCATATAGTAAGATATAAGGTATGAATTTTTCAAAAAACAACCAATGGATGAACTGGTGACTATTAAATAGAAAGATATAAAGTATTTATATTTCATTATGTTAGTTTTCAAGATGGTAATGCATTTCCAAAAAACTAATAAAATGACCTTGAAATGAAAATGTTATCATATTACCTTCATATCTAGTGAATCAATTATCTTTTTTACTTGTCATTGATTTATAGCTTTGTGGTTATTAAAATTTTTGGGATAATTAAATTTCTTATAATCATTTATCTATATAACTATAAATAATTATTTATTATTTTATGAAATTTCCATATTTTCACATCCCACAATTGTTCTCCAATGTGGAAACCTAGTTATGTGTTATACTATATGACCTTTGTATTTCCCATTCCACTTTTGAAGAGGAAGTTTTGATAAATTTTTTTTATGATGTTTGTAATCAACAAAGGTATTTTGAGATGAAAACCATTGATTTATAATTTCATGTTTAAATTTTGTAGAGAAAATTTATTGATGTTTGTGAAAACGTGACACCTTGTGATTCTAAAGTAAAAACATTATGTTCAATTGTATATGATACACGCATCACTGATTTTAAAAAAACCATAATATAGTATACCTTTATAACCAAGATGTTAAATCTGGGGTTATGAATAGGTATAACTTAATAATGAAACATATATCGTTTAAAAATTTATAAAATAAATTCAATGTTTATATTTTTATTATATGTAAAATAATAATCATCTGAAATAAAAATAAATGTTTCTAAAATACGTTATCTTTCTAAAAGAATGTTTCACCATGCTTTTCAAACATATTTTAAAATTAAAATTTTACCACATTTAGAAAATTTATTTATAAAAATGGAATTTTTTTTGAAATCACAACGTCAAAATTATATCAATGTTGATTTTTGAAAATTTTATGATTATATTATTTTTTTGATCAATAGGGAAAAATACTGATTTTTTATTGAAAACAACCTTTTTATTTAAATAATTTAAAAGATATATTTTGATTTAAATTTTTTTAGCAGTATAATTAGTTCTGATAAATTATAATAAATAGTATTTATTATATTTTACTATAATTTATATTTAATTTTGACATTAAAACATTCTATATGTATGAAAACTATTCCTTTGAAAAACAGCTTTTTCATCCAATCTGTGGGATTAATATTAAATTAAAATTTTATAATTTTGTGAATTTAATTTGAAATAATTAATTAAATATTTATAATCCAAATAATTAAAATTATATAATAATATAAAATTAAATTTTGGCTATAAAGAATAGTAAAAACTGTAAAAATTAATTACTTCGGTTAAGGTTTTAATGAGTTGACTAGGGGCTAACTAAAAAAAGGTTAAAATGAAATAGAATCTTTTCCAATTACTATTTAATGGAAAAATTTTACATTATATCTTCCATGGTTCATGATTTACCCATTGTGAAGGCTTATGGATTGTAAAAAATGTGGGTATCACTTTTTATTTTAAAAAATTACCAGAGGTCCCCTCCCCTATTTATAAAAGGACACACTCTTATATCCTAAAAAAACTCACAAAGGCTTTTTGTTATACCAATTCATACCCAAATATACTTCTTAAATCTGTACCAAAAATAAATATAGACTTTATTGACCATAAATCCAATCAGTGGCAGTTTTAGGGATGATCCTAAAGAGGTTATCTGAAGAATAAGTAAACTTCTTTACCATGAGTTTTATTTTAATTCATCTAATAACTACCTAAAATATTATAAAAATGTGTTAAAATAGTAACCCCATTTTATAATATATTATGATAATTTATTATTTTAATGGAAGAACCTATATACATTTCATCTTTAATCAAATGGGAAACAAAACCATTTATCCTGTTTATGAGGGACTATCGCCTTACGAAACAATGTATTGAATTTTCCATCACCACTTCTCTTTGTTGGATTTAATGATATATTATATATATATATATATATATATTATTTATGACATCAATATTCTTTTATAACTATGATATCAGACATACCATCTTACCTTCTAACCCATTGTAAAAAAATAATTTCGCTCGTGCGTATATGTGGACTACCGCTTCGACGAAGCGATTAAAATTGTTTTTCATTTTATTTTTACATGGTTGGTAATAAGTATATATTAATTTTTTATATATGATATAATAGTGGTTCTGGAAAGGTGAAATATTGTTTATCTTTCTTTCATTCCATATTTTGGAAAAATAAAAATAACATTCTTGTGTACATACGAACTACTATATCCATGAATGGTGTAATTAATTTTCCCATATCTAAATTTTATAGACTATTATAAATAATTATATTAATATAATGGTTTAAATTATTAATATTATGGATCCATGATCATATTAAAAGGACCAAAATTACCAAACCAAACACATACATGAAAAATGAAGTAATTATCACCTGAAATATTAATTTTAACAAAGAATTGTTATTAATAGGACATAAGAGTATATAAGTAATAATATATATTATTAAAAATAAGATTATTTTTAAATAATATATTTATAATCAATATATATATTATACTGGAGGAATTAAAATGTATAAAAGAAATCAAAATTGGGGTAAGGGTTTCTCATCTCACTTTTACATTAGTGGGACATATGCCATCTTGATAACTTAGTTCTTTTGTGTGGTGTTTACACAAACCATTTGATATGTTATATCATGAATCCCATTATCTTCATGATATTTAATAATTCATTTGACATTATTTCTATCCCGAGGCTTTTGATTAAAATGCTACCAAATTGTTAAAGGTTTACACTACAATCTCATTGTTTATCGAGATATTTCATGGTTATGTTTACAATGATGAAATATAATGATACATATTTCAAGAAACTCAGGTATTTTATTATCATTTGGTTATTTATGTAGAATATATTCTTTCATGTCATTTTCATCTCTTTTTGAAAAAAATAGATGAAAAGTTTTGTTAGGGAAAAACAAATTCATTTCTCTCTTTAGTTGAAAACCCCTTTTCAACCATAACCTTGGATTATAAAAAAATTTCAAGAATGTTTTAAAATTATTAATATAATATATTAAAAAAATTACTTATTTTTTAGTCTTTTTAAAAAATGGTTTGAAAGGAATATTCTTTTCATTTTCCTAATAAGGCACTTTTTAACATTTTACAATAATGTGAAAGGAATGTTTTTTATCTTATAAAAATTGTATAAAATTATCCGCTATCATAGAAACAAATTAAATTCAATAATTATTCACAATTATATGAGGATAATTTTAATTAAATTTTTTTCTTAATATTCTGTGAATTTTTGGTTTAGGATAATTATTATCACGGTGAATAGGATATTTTACTCAAGAATGCTTTTAATTGGATTTTTATGATATTTATATTCATCAATGACAATTATGATTTTTTAACTTATAAACCATTGGTATCATGTTGTAATTATAAAAAAATCATTGTATTTATAGATGGTTTATGATCAGTTTGACTTGGGATATACTATTTTGATACTCTTCTCTGTGTTAGTCTGAATGGTTAATGATTATATTAATTAATTAGTGAATGTTTTAACATTATTTATGATCGTATTTGAATATGAATTTATATACTGATGATATTTAACTCCTTTCATATGAGGAGTGAATTGGGATTTGTAAGTGATAGAAGTGTCCTAATAATTCCCCTTGATGCCTTAGTTTTTTTATGGAACAAACTAGATTTGGTATTTGGATGAGGCCATACCCATTTATGTAAGATATCTTGGAAGGATGCATTGATGGAATGTTAATTATGTAAGATATTATGAATTCTTTAATTATGAGATTAATTAATGATTTATATATAATAATTAAATTATTTAGAATATCCATGGAAGTTTCAAGATAATGTGTTATTTATATTGAATTATTTGATCTTAATCAATTTCAAGAATATTATTCTTCATGTTCAAGTTATTGATTAAATGGAATGTGTTTCTATTATTTTTCTTTTTCATAAATATTTTTCCTTATCAAATCATGACATGTTATACTCTATGCATAACCTTAATGAGCATTTCAGCTCAAAACTTTCTTATGTTTTCATTCCCCAGGATGTTAAGAATTATATTATGATTGATATTCAGGGTTATTATAAGGGGAATTATGATGTTATTAATGAAAATTCAATTTCATATTTTATATTTTCAATTATAATATAATATTGAATTAAGTATTTAGTTTTTGAAAATTATAATACTATTCAGTCATTTAGGATTTGACTCCTTTTATCTAGTGCCAATATAAGAATGTAACCATAGAATCTAGGCTACCAGGGTCTAGGTCTTTACATATAATATTTAATTATTATTTTTTGATTTTTGAGTTGATCCAATGATGTTAAAAAATATAATGGGAGGGAATGCACTTATTTTTTACTTATTACACTCTTCCCTTGAGTCATATTTGAGCATGATTGAACATTCCTGCACTATTATTATTTTTTACTTATTTTATAGGTATATAATGAAGTCAAGATGGGAAATAATGCACAATATTCACATCTTGAAATTCTAACTCAAACTATATAAAATAGAATTTATGATGTGAAAATATTCTGACTAGATCAGTGAAATGAAAATTTATTTCATGAAAATTATACACATCATGAATGTGCAAGAGAATAGAACTAAAGAAACAAAATATGTATAACCCAAATAAAGGATCATTTCTAAGGGGTGTTTTATTTTACATTAATTAGATTTTTAGTTACCTATATTTTAGTTAAAAAATATATATTTTTGAGTATTAGAAGAAAATACCAAGCCAACAATTAGATATGTTTCTTTACTTAATTATTATAAGAGACATGAATTGCTTTGGAATCCCATGATTCTAGGTTTTAGGATTTTTTATGTTAATAATAATAAATTAGTAAAATGGTTAATTGACTAATTATAGATAAGAATCAATATTTAATTTAAGAATCATGATTTTATGGAATTAGTTGATTATGTTAAATGAAATTTCTCTCTCATTTTGAAACTTTGAATTTGTAAAATTTATGAGTTTTGATTTTTTATTATTTTATACTATGTTTGATTTTCCTAAATTTATATGTACCATTACTAAGAGTATTTCCAAACCAAATAATTACTATAGTATATAGAGAATATTTCATTAGTAATCTTGGGACATGCCACCTGTAGAATTTACATTGGAACATTCCTATGATATGACTACTTAAAACCACATTTAAAATGAGTGAAGCAATTTTAATTATAAATCCCTTATACATGTGACTCACCCTGAAAAAAATCATTGTTTGTATCATAGAATACATTAATTACTTCTCTAGGAATGATCCATATTATACTGAATTTATATCCATTCCGACATTCCTCTATTTATATTTCATGATATTTTAAGGTTTAAGTGTGGGAGATGAGGGAATTCTTGGAAGAAGGGATGAGTTACATTGTATGAAAAAATTATGTGGGTTCTATTTTGGGTATTAGTATAGTATCATGTTATATTAATTATACTCTTATATTTTTATCATTATATATATTTAAAATGGTTATGTTTTTGGAAAATAAAAAATCACCATTACCAGACCAATTTTTTTTGATTGTTTGTGGTGAATAGAGGACCAAGAATAAATTTTTAAAAATTAAATAATATAAAAAATTAAAAAACATGAAATTATTTTACTATATTGGATCATGATCACAAGTTTAGTTATGGGTAGTTGAAGTTATTATTTTATTGAGGATATTTTCACTACACTTTAATTTAAATATCACACAATATTCTTTATAGATACACTCCTTTTTTATCCTTATTATTTAAAACATCAATTCATACCATCCTTAAGACCCATATTCATTAGATACTCATTTAAAAATACCATAATATTTTATATGAATTTTTTTTAAAGTGGCTATGAAAGTAGTTCATTTGTAAGCCTATGGAAAAAGATATTGTACTCATTTTAAGAGTATATATCTACTTGATTTTTTTATCATAAGTGATGTGGGAAAAGAAACCATTGTGAGGTAAATCATGATTTAATATTTTTATAATAATTAATTATGATGTATGAATTAAAAAGTATAAGATCCACCATTTTTAATGGGATAGATTAAAATACTTATATTGATATGTTTTATTATGGAGTGTGTATTTGAAATGTTGTTTGATGTTGAAATTGAAAGGTTGACCCCCACATTGATAATAAATTTATTTTAGTTTATTTAAAATATGAATTCTGGTAACCTAATGTTTCTATTTTATATATTTTGATATTACATTCTTTATGAAAAAAAATTTAGTTGTGATTGAATAGATAAATTTATATTTTTTATGCTTACTTGAATATTGAATATATTTTTTATGCACATTAATTATTTAAAAATTTGGATTTAGATTTTTTAGTGTTTTATGTTAGAATAAAATATAAATATCAGATAAAATCTTAAAGAATATGATTTTATCATGAAAAAAATGTGTGGTGAAAAATGATAATTCAAGGACCATGTCCATGTTTAGAAACTGAAGGTCAAGGTGAGTAAAGAAAAAATATAATTGAAAAAAAACTAACATCATAAAAATAATCCACAATATAAAAATGATGGATTATAGAGTGTGACACATGTCATGAGAAGTTCATCCCCATATAATACTCTTTATGAAAACTACTTGTTACGTGAATGACCCCACAAACCCAGAATTGTCCATGTTTGATGTAATTAATGTCGAATTATTTATTGTATGGCCTAGACCCTCCTAGTATCCCTGTGAGTGACCCAAATCCATTTATGAAATTATTTATGGAATCCTGGGCATGATATGTCTCTATAAATTAAAGGAATGGGTGTATGGGAAAGAGATTGCTCGATTGGGAGGAGCTCTAGATGATGGACTACTGTAGATTTTTCACCTATTCCCATTCCATTTTTTATTCAATATTTAATGTCCTACTTCTCCAAAATTAACTCATTTATACTTAACATGAGGGGTAATGGTTTTGAGTGATAGGAAATGTGTAAGGATAGACCGACTGATCTTTTTTTTGGGTTTTTCTCCTAATTGAATGAAATATTTTCTTTCCTCTTCTTTTTGGATATAGTTGTTAATTTAATTTTAAACTCATAATGTCACATTGATAGGGTTGATTATTTTAATTGCAATTTAATTTTCAAATGATCTACATCTACCTATACCCAATTGATATCTATTTATTATGGAACAAATTAGTGTTGGTTAGTGAGTTTTTAGTGATCACTAACACATGTGAGGGAGCGTGACTGTAACTATTTTTAATTAGGGAATAACAACACCCATGTAAGGATTTACCTAATTTATCCATAGAATTTCCAAAATTGAAAATATACGGGAAGGAGGGTAGGTGGATTTGTGTCCTAAATTAGGGTTACCCTCACCATCACCACATTCAAAGGGATAAAATATAAATTAAAATAAGACCCTCTCTATTTCCACTTAACAGAGGAACAATAGGTTATAAGTTGAAACCATAAAAATATTAACATAAGTCTAAAAATTCCTACCCTAATAACCACTTTAATAATCTATTTGTAATAAATCCTTTAATATGAATTTTTAGAATCCTCATTTTTCAAAATAAAAAAAAATCAAAATTGATTTTTCATTAATTCAATTAAAAATGACAACCCGTTTTGTGTTCACTTCTCTTGTAGGGAAAACCCTAGGTTAACATACCATACTATAATTAGGTAAAAAAATTCCACACCCCATTATAGGAATTTTCCATAAGTGTTTATTACAATCAAGCATCATTGAGATATTTGATAAATAAATCCAATGTAAAGTCGAGACTAGTGAGATAGATACTGTTGCCGTAAGATTATGACCTGATTATCAATGATAAGAAGGGATATGAGAATATGGTTACAAAACACATGTGATTTATGTATAATATTGTTAAGGTAGAACAAATCCGTAACAAAAATACTCTAACACCCCTTGATTTTATGATATATTTATTTTTAAGATATGAGATTGTGATTGATGAGTTCCCACATCCTGAGACTACCAGAAGTGGAATTGGGTATGTAGTTTTCTTTTAAGCATTAGGGGTCACGACCTGACCTCGAGGCCTGTGCCGTGGCTACCCCAAGCTCGCCTTCCATAGGACATGGGTTGGAAACTAGCAACAAAGGAGTAAATCCAGATAAAAAGGGAAGTCATTGCCTTTATTTAAGTAAACAAACACAAGAGAGTAGGAAAGTGAAGTATGAACTAAGTAAAACTGAGTACAAAAGTAAGTGCTGAAAAGTAAATGGGCCAGTATAAAACCCAACTGAAAGTATAGTACAACTGAAAAGTAATCTATAACAGTAGTAAAGTAAAGTGGCAACCACCGAGTCATCCTCCGGGATTCCCACCTGAAGGCTAGGTACAGATTGTCTCCTTAGCACCTCAGGTTCGTCTTTCTACTCCGTGTACGCCCCACTAGGTGGTCCACCACCGGGTACCATCCAGCTCCACAACACTCCTCCACGATCAGTGTTGTCCATCGTCTTCATCCAAAACAATGTAGTGCAGTCATAGCCCATGAAGGGGTGATTATACAATACTCAATAAGGGCCCTGATACCCATGAAGGTCTCCTAGAATCCACGAAGTATAAACCACGAAGGAAAGAATCAACCAACCCTACATAGGTATATTACCAGACATATACCTAAGTTATCAATCTCATTTTGGCTCCAACTCTCGAGATGAAGCACAACTCAGTCCAAATAGGAATTCTTGTCAATCACATCAATGATAATGATTGAATGTCAAGACTCAGCTCACACAGGTATACTACTCACAAAGAGGGATAGAGATGATTATATGTTGTCTCTGAATCATCTCCTCTGCCAAACCCACATAGGATCCATGTATAGAAATTGTCGCTGCCAAACCCACGTACGATCCAAGTATAGTAACCATCACTGGTGAACCCACATAGGATCCAAGTACAGTCATCATCGCTACCGAACCCAATGAGGATCCATGTACAGTCGTCCTCGCTGCTGAACCCGTTTAAGATCCAAGTACAGTCGTCAGCGTTGTCGAACCCACGGAGGATCCCAGCACGGTTGTCGTCTCAGTCGCAGCCAGCTCTAGGGTTCCCACACACAGCGTAATCGATTCTAGGAGGGTCCACTCCCCGAGTAAAGGGGTCGATACATCAACTGTAATGAACTCCTGAGTTGATGTTTCCCAAAGTTTCGTCTCGTCAAAAAGAACCCAACGCGATAGACGACGCATCAAACAGACGCCCGGTCTGAGAGATATTGGCTTTTCCATTCCAGGGACCTGATTTGAAATATACTCGTTCCAAACCTGGACGTTTACCAATGATGTTTAAAACTCACATATAGTATTGGAAAAGGACCACCTCGTTGATAGGGTTCTAGTGCCGTAGACGACGCGACGTTCGGACGCGCGGTCTTCATGATATTCACCATTAAGTGAAAACGGGCCCAGCCTGTTAATCCCAATGGGATGGACGGTCGGGTTAACGCAGCATTGATGGGTCCAACCCGGTAGGGGTTTCAGATAGGCCCGAATAAATCTGCGGCACGACCCAAGGTGGTGCGGCGCGGCCCGGCTGGGCGCGGCCCCACTGGCTCGGCCAGCTGGTCGTGTGGATCAGTCCGAAGGCCGATCAGTCTGAGGGGGGGGGGGGGGGGGGGGTCATGGCTGGCCGAACCGGTGGCGCCAAGGGGCGCCACCCTCCCTAACCGGTCGGATAAAGCTGGAATGCCTTCTGGTGCAAGCGGCCCGCTCGGGCAGGCCGTGGGTTCTCCAGCCTGGCGCCACGACTCTCCTCCGCCCAGACGGCCGACGGGCTGACCGGTTCTTCCGTCAAAGCGGGCCACAGTTCCTTCCGCCTGGCGGCGCAACGGTGTCGGCTTCCTCTGCCGCATTACCGGCATGGTGTGACGGTGCCGTGCTTCCTCCACCATGACCCTCTTGGCCGCGAATTTTCTTTGTGTGTGCGACAGTTGCCCTCACACCACCGGCCTCTTCTGTGTTCCGCCTCCGATCGCCGATTCCAATAATAAACAAGATCAAACAGTGGGTCGGCGGGCCATGTTCATTCATCCAGCGAACTCCTCGTTAAGTGATATCAATAGGTCGGACAAACAATATTTTCAATGACAAAGAAGGAACAATTTTAATCCATTAAAATTGAACTTCATTCCCCTACCTCAAATATTAATTGTTCATCGTAGACGCGTGAAGCGATTCTGTTCCATAAATGTCAGAGAATGAGTCGTCGAAATTGGTGAGTTCTTCATGTCGGTGTCTCATCCCTTGATGCGGAGGAAGAAAAAGGATCAGAGAAACGTGGATCATTCTTCACCGAGTCGTTCTCCGTTGAAGGTGGGTGTTCTTCGTCGGAGAAGAAAACTATTCTCTCAAGAGCTCTCTCCCTTCACACAACAAAACCCAAGAAAATAAATTAATAAGCTAATCCTATTATTTTATTAACAAAATCAATTTAAAATTCAAACACTCAATCACTTAATTCATAAATTGGAGGATTCAATTTATTAATTAAGGAGTTGGCATGAATTATTGGGAGAGGAGAAGGTGAATAGATCTCATAAATATTGGGGGGGGGGTTATCAATATTAATCAAGGGAGTTTAATGGGGGTTTATAAGAGTTATGGGGAGTTCAATGGTTTATGTCACATGTGGGACCCACCCCACAAATATCCTCTCTTGGGAGGTTATGTGGGTGTGGGACCCACCTCTAACTCCTCTTGGAAGAAAATAATAACCATCCTTATGATAAAATTGTTCTCCACCAATTTTATTTATTTTAATATAATTCCCCAAATCTTAATTTTCAACCTGCTTAAAACCCAACTGATGTAATTGTCCCCTTAAGGAAATACCAGCACTACGAGTTAATCAGTGCCCTCAGATTTCAGTTCCGAGCACCGGTTCAAAAGATAGAAAAACACGCTCCTTCGTTCACTAAATGTACCCGAGATAAACTTCCGAAAATTATTCTGGGCACACCGGGCCTCGGAATGAGGTTCCATTAGAAACCGCCTACTCATAAAATTCCAAAGAATTTAAGAAAATATTTTCCTTGAAATGTACAGGTCTTTACATTACCCCCACCCCAGGGATTTACATCCCCATAAAGCAATGACATAAACTAGGTAAACAATTGAGGGTATTGAGCATGTATATGAGCCTCCCACACCCATGTTCTCTCCTAGAGGTTCCCGTGCTGCCAACGAATGCGCACAAGAGGAATCGACCATCCACGAAGGACCTTCTCCTGTCGATCCTCACTCTCCAACAGGACCTCCGTTAAAATAGTCCTATCATTGATGTCCTGCTCCCCATGATCAATGATGTGTGATGGGTCGTGAATGTATCTCCCCAGCAGAGATACGTGGTAGATTTCGTTCACCCGGTGGAACTGAGGTGGAAGGGCCAGGTGGTAATCCACCTCGCCTACCCTGCCAAGGACCTAGAATGGCCCGACGAATCACGGAGATAACATGCCTCCCCGGCCAAATCACCGTAATCCACGTTGAGCTGATACCCATAAGAAAATGTGGTCACCATCCTCGAACTCCAATGGTCTCTATCTCCAAATAGCATAGGACTTTTGTCTGCTATGTGGAATCCTCATCTGCTCCTAGATGATCTGCACCATCTTCGTCGTAGCCTGAACCATCTATAGTCCTACAAGTGCTGACTCCCTAGGGTGAGTCCAGCATAGAGCTGATCTTCAAGGTTGGTCATATAGTTCCTCGTATGGTGTCATACCAATGGTGGAGTGGTAGCTATTATTGTACGCAAACTCCACCAAGGGTAGGTGATCCTCCCAGCTGCGACCAAAGTCAAGGTCACATGCATGGAGCATGTCCTTGAGTGTCTGAATGGTCCTCTCTGTCTGGCGATCCAACTGAGGATGGAAGGCGGTGATCAGACGTAGCTGCATACCAAAATCCTCCTATAACCCTTTCCAAATATGGTAAGTAATGTGACTGTCTTGATTGGAAATGATATACGATGGCACACCATGAAGCCGTACAATCTCCTGAACGTAGAGGCGTCACAAGCTCTCTACTGAGCCCTACTCTCTGATCGGAAGGAAGTGGGCCGACTTAGTGAGTCAGTCTACAATCACCTAGATGGAGTCATGTCCTCTGGATGTACTTGGAAGCCCTGTCATGAAATCCATGGATATCCCATCCCAATTCCACTTTGGAACCTCTAAGGGATCTACCAAGCTAGCTCGTACCTAGTGCTCCACCTTCACTTGCTGGCAAGTGAGGCATCATGAAATGAACTCTGCCACCGCCTTCTTCATACCCAGCCACCAGTGATGTCATCCAAGGTCCTGGTACATCTTCGCCACACCTGGACATTCTACTAGAGGGTAAGTGTGAAACACCCTCAGCACTTCCTCCTACAGTGCAACTGGTACCATGGTACGTCCCCTGAAGAGGAGGATGTGATCTCCTCCTTCAGAAAATCCATAAGGCGCCTGACCTGTGGAAATATGAGCACATCATGTCTCACAGTCGACATCTCCATGTTGTTCCTCTCTGAACCACTGAAGTAATGAAGGAGTAATTGTGAGGAACTATAGAAAGACTACCCCTATCTATCAACGAATGATATCTGCAAAGCGGCTAACTGCTCGATCACCTCCCCTAGAAGCTGTATGCCCGATCTCTTGCTGAGAGCATCAGCAACTGTGTTCCCCTTCCCATGATTATAGAATATCTCAAATTCTTAATCCTGGAGGAACTTGAGCACTAGTCGCTGTCACAGGTTCAGCTCCTTCTGTGGGAATATTTACCTAAGACTCTGGTGGTCAGAGTAGACTGTAAAGCACTCACCCATCAGATAGTGCCTCCACATATTCAAGGAGAATACCACTGTTGGTAACTCCAGGTCATGGGTAGAATAGTTCTGGTCGTGCTGCCTCAGTAACCATGAACCATAGGCAATCACTACCCGCTCCTGCATCAGGACACACCAGAGTTCCGTCCGTGATGCGTCACAGTAAACCACGTACCCAACACCCTCCTCTGTTAGCCTTAAGATGGGCGCACTTGTCAATCTCTATCTCAGCTCCTAGAAGCACTTCTGGCATCTATCTGACCACACGAAGGGTTTCCCCTTCTTCTTCAATGCTGAATGTGGTGCTGGAAATCTGGAGAAGTCTGGAACAAATCTTCGATAGTACCCAACCAGACCTAGGAAACCTCACACCTCTGTCACGCTTTTGGGTGGCTCCCAAGAAATTACCGCCTCGATCTTCACTGATTCCACTACAACCCCAACCTCTGAGATGATGTTTCCCAGGAAGTGAACATCTCGAATCCATAATTGAAACTTCAAGAGATTACCATAAATATGGTTCTCTCAGAGTTTGTCTAGTACAATCCGCAAGTGGTAGGAGTGCTCCTCCTCTATAGTCGAGTAAATCAGTATGTCGTCGATGAAGACTACAAAACAATGACCAAGGTAAGGCTTGAAGATCCTATTTATGAGACTCATGAACACTACTAGGGAATTGAATATGATGAAGGGCATAAACATGAATTCATAGTGGCCATACAGACACCTGAAGGTCGTCTTATACACATCCTCATCTCGAACTCTGAGCTAATGATAGCCTGACCTGAGGTCTATCTTCGAGAACCATCATGATCCATTGAGATAATCAAAGTAGTCGTCAATCCACAAGAGTGGGTACATGTTCATTATGGTCACTTGATTTAGGTGATGGTAGTCGACACATAGTTTTATGCTCCCATCCGCCTTCTTGGTGAATAAAATCGGAGAATCCCTGGGTGAAACACTGGGTCAGATGAATCCCTTTCCCTGTAAGTCCTCCAGTTGTACCCGCAAATCACGAAGCTCGAAGAGAGACATCCGATATGATGGAGTGGATATCGGTGTTGTCCCGGGGTAGAGGTCAATGTAGAAATATATGTCTCTTTGAGGAGGTAGTCTTGGAACGTCGTCAGGAAAAACATCTACATACTTATCCACCACAAAAGGAAAACTCGGACTCCGCACATCAACCGCTCCTAGGATGAGACTAGCCAACTGATGTGTGATCGACTGCCCTATCCTCTGTGTAAGTCCATCCTACACTAAAAAATCTCCCTTCTCGCCGGTGAAGATTAACCTGGTCCCATCCATTCAGACACACAGCACTTTGTGCGTAATACAGTCGATCTGGGAATGAACTGTAGATAACCAGTCCATACCCAAGATGACTTCGTTGGGCCTCGATGCTGGTATAAGAAGATCCCAGCCGAAGCTCTCGCCTCCCTCAATTATCTCACACTCCCATAACAAATGTGTAATTGTTGAGTCTACTCCCATATGAGTCTCGAGTCTTAAGAATCAAGCCAATGGCTCCGTCGGAATCTCCGAGCTCCGAGCAAAGGCAGCGTCAATAAAATAACGACTCGCACCTGTGTCTATAATAACTGGAGTAAGGTTAGAGTAGACACAGATAGTACCTTGAATCATCTCAGGTGCAACGTGTTCATATGCCTTGACTACCTGAATATGAGCATTCCCCTATCTGCTAGCTCCCTCTGGTCGGGGTGGTCCCCCTGGTGGTGGTGGTGGTAGAGCCTTGAAGCATAATCCAGCACCCACTCCTCCGTCAGTTCCTCTGCCTCGTCTGCATGATCCCTGCGGACCGCCAATGTCGAACCACTGCCTCAACCTGGGAGGTCTTTCTACTGTCTACTACTCTTCTACATGGTGTTTCGGGCCGTCACGAGCCATGTGTTCATGCCCGCTACATGCATAGCACTGCCTTCCCCTCGAATGGCTATCTCTGCTTCATGTGCCCTACACATCTGAACCATTATACTGAGGTCTCCCACCTGATAGCCTGGTCCTTTTGGACCTTTACATCATCTGTCTACTGCCGGATGTAGAAGACTCTGATACGTGTTGCCCTGCGGTGGGTCTCGCTACTGGCGTCAGCTCAGCAAGAAATCTATCCACAAGAAGGGCTCTCTCTAGTACTCCTTCCTGCGTTGGAATGCTGAGGGAGATCATGGAAACCCTGATCTCATTGCCTCAGTCCCTACTCAAAGGTCTGGGCCTTTAAGAATGGTCCATGTACCATGTCCGTGGAGTATCCCGAGAGATCAGTAAATATCGTCAAGTACTGAGCTACTGTCATACTGCGCTGCCGCAAATGAAGTGTCTCCTGGATGCGCACTGCACGGAGGGTGGCTGGAACAAACTCCGAGCGGAAGAGACTTTAGAAGTCTATCCAAAGTAGAGATGCCTCATCGTGAACCTGGAGCATCATGCTTTACCATCTTCCTATTACTGCATGCGGTATTCTCACAGCAAGGATCACCATAAGGTCAGTTGGTGTCCCTACTAATCTGAAGACTCGGACGATAGCCTCCAAAAAATCCTCGGCTGCCTGAGGGTCCATCTCTCCACAGATCCTGGGTGGCCACTATCGCTGAAACTCGTGCAATGCACTCAGGCAGCGTGCACTCTCTGCTACTGGGGCTGGTGGCATCGGTGGCTCCGCGGGTAGTGGTACTGCCGGTGACTTCACTGTAATGGGGCCCTACACCAAGGCCTCGTTGCTCGGTGGGCTTCCATCTCGCACATAACAAGGAACCATGTATGGATGCCTTCGTGGGGCCATCCTGAAAAAAAAAATAGGTTCGCCACAGTCAAATAGTATACCTGGTGAGCTGACATAAAGTAATCACAACGAAAACTTTTCAAACACACATGCAATCAATGTTTTCGTGTACAGAGTCGGAAATCAAGAGTCAGGGTCCTGGTGTACGGATACGTCAACCATCGCACCAACACTAGAATCCCTGGACTGAAAACCACACTCAATATTCTTAAAACTATTTCATCATAGAGATGAAATTATCAGAGTCCTGAGTTCTGTGGAAGAACCGTCTCCTCTAATATCATGTTGTCATGACCCTTCCCCGGGGCCTGTGCCATGACTACCCCAAGCCCGCCATCCATAGGCCAGGGGCTGGCGACCATCACTAAAGGCATAAATCCCGATAAAAAGGGAAGGAATTGCCTTTATATAATTAAACAAATACAACAGAGTACACAAGTGAAGTAAGTACAAAGTAAAACTGAGTACAAAAGTAAGTGCTGAAAAGTAAATGGGCCAGTATAAAAACCTAAAATAAAGTACAGTACAATTGAAAAGGAATGTATAACAGTAGTAAATTAAATCATAAACCACTGAGTCATCCTCCGGGAATCCCACCTGTAGGGTGGGTACAGATGGTCTCCTCGGCACCTCAGGTCTGTCCGTCTGCTCCGTGTACGACCAACTAGGTGGTCCACCTATGGGTACTGTCTAGCTCTACAAAACTCATCCACAATTAGTGATGTTCGTCGTATGCATCCAACACAACGTAGTGTGAGCATATCCCAGGTAGGGTTGAGCATACAATACTCTTTAGGGACCCAAAGACCCATGAAGGTCTCCCAGAATCCATGAAGGATAAACCACAAAGGAATAAGACAATCCCTAAGAATCAACCAACACTACTTAGGTATATGCCAATACATATAACTAATTTATCAATCTCAGTTCATCTCCAACTCCTGATCCCAAGCACAACCCAGTCCACATAAGAGTGATAGTAAATCACATCAATAATAATGATTAAATGTCAAGACTCAACTCACACAGTTATACTACTAACGAAGAGGGGTAGAGATGATTAGAATTAGTATCTGAATCATCTCCTCTATCGAACCCACGTAGGATCCAAGTACAGAAATCGTCACTACCTAACTCACATAGGATCCAAGTATAGTAACCATCCCTGCCAAACCCATGTAGGATCCAAGTTCAGTCGTCATCACTGCCAAACACATGGAGGATCCAAGTACAGTTTTCCTCACTTCCGAACCCTCATGTGATCCACGTACAGTTCTCTTTGTTGTTGAACCCACGAAGGATCCCGTCACGGTTGTCGTCTCAGTCATAGACAGATCTAGTGTTCCCGCACACAGCGTACTCGATTCAAGGAGGATCTGCTCCTCGAGTAAAGGGTTTGATACATCGACTATCACAAAGTCCTTAGTTGATGTATCCCGAAGTTCCATCTCCTCAAATAGAACCCAGCGCAACAGACGAACTGTCAAATGGATGCCCGGTCTGAGAGATATTGGCTTTTCCGATCCAGGGACCCCATTGAAAATATACACGTTCCAAAACCGGCCTTTTACCAATGTTTTCCAAAACTCACATAGAGTATCAAAAAAAGATCATCTCATAGATAGGGTCCTAGTACCACAGACGAGGCGTCGTTCGGATGCGCGGTCTTCAAGATATTCACCTTTAAGTAAAAACTGTCTTGGCCTATTATGCCCAGCGGGCTGGCAGGTCGGGTTAACGCAGATTTGACAGGTCTGACCTGGAAGGGGTGTCGGACCAGCCTGATGAAATGTGTGGATCGACGCGAGGGGTGGGCCCAGCCTGGCTGGGTGCGACCCGGCTGGGCGCGGTCCCACTGTCTCGACCTGCAGGCCGAGGGGACTGAGGGGGTGGAGGGGTGGGGGGTGCGGCCCCCTCGGCTGCCCGAAAAGGCGGAGCCAAGTAGCACCGCCCTTTCTAATAGGCCGGATGGAGCTAGCCGGCCTTCTGGCGCAAGACGCCCTCTCGGTTGGGCTGTGGGTTCTCCAGCGTGAAACCCTCTGGGCGTCGCGACTCTCCTCAACCCAGCCGGACGACGGGCCGGCCTGTTCTTCCGTCAATGGGGCCCGCGAAGTAGGCCGCGGTTCCTTCCGCACAGCCGGAGCGATGGCGCCGACTTCCTCCACCCCGTTCCTGGCATGGCATGACGGCGCCGTGCTTCCTTTGCCGTGGCTTTCATGGACGTAGCTTTTCTATGAGTGTACGACAGAGGCCCTTGTACGTCTGGCCTCTTCCGACTTCCGCCTCCGTTCGTCGATTCAAAAAATAAACAATATCAAACATAGGGTCGTCGGGCCATATTCTGTCAGCCCTCTCCCTCCGCATTAAGCGACAACAATAGTTCGTACAAACAATATGTTCAATGAAAAAGTAGGAACAATTTAAATCTCTTAAAATTGAACTTAATTCACGTACCTTGAATATGATTTTTTTTCATAGAAGCGGGAAGTGATGTTGCTCTGTCAATGTCGGAGAATGAGTCGTCGGCATTGGTGAGTTATTAGTGTCGGTGTCTCCTCCCTTGATGCAAAGGAAGAAAAAGGATTGGAGAAACATGGAGCGTTCATCGCTGAATCGTTCTCCATTGAAGGTTGGCGTTCTTCATTGTGGAAGAAACCTATTCTCTCAAGAGCTCTCTCCACTCACACAATGAATGCCCCAAAAATAAAATAATAAGATAATCCTATTATTTTATTAACACATGCAATTTAAAATTCAAATAGTCATTCACAAAATTAATAAATTGTAGGATTCAATTTCTTAATTGAGGTGTTGGAATGAATTAATGGAAGAGGGGAAGGTGAATAGTTCTTAGAAATATTGGGAGAGTAGTCAATATTAAACAAGTGAGTTTAATGGGGTCTTATGAGAGTTATGGAGAGTTTAAGGGTTTAGGTCACGTGTGGGCCCCACCCCACAAATATCCTTGCTTGGGAGGTTATGTGGGTGTGTGCCCCACCTCTAACTCCCATTGGGAGGAAATGACCACCATCCTTAAAATAAAATTGTGCTCCACCAATTTTATATATTTTAATCTAATTCCCAAAATATTAATTCTCAACCCGCTTAAAATGCAACTGCGGTAATAGCCCCCTTTAGTGAATACGAGCTTTGTGTGTTCATCAGTTCCCTTAGATTTAAATTCCGAGTACCTGTTCAAAAAATAGAAAACCCGCTCATTCGTTCACTGAACGTACCCAAGCTAAACATCAGAAAATTATTCTGGGCGCACCAGGCCTCGGAATCAGGTGCCGTTAGAAACTGCGTACTCGTAAAATTCCAAAGCATATATGAAAAAACATTTCCTTAAAATTTACAGGTCTTTACATCAGGGACCAGATTGGGATGTGTTCTGATGTAGATGTGAGCAGTGATCACCTAGGGTTTACAGTAGTATAGGAAATATAGGTATAACTACACCACCCACGATTTGGAGTTTGGAGAAGTGAAATTTTCCTTGAATATGTGGTGGAACAACTAATTGGGTGAATGGTTTACCGTCTACTCTAACCACTAGAGACTAAGGTATAAATTCTTATAGAAGGAACTGAACCTGTGATAGTGAAAATGGTGGGATTTCCTTCAGGAGAATGACTTTGAGATAGTTTATACTTCAAGAAAGGGGAACATGGTAGCTGACGCGCTCAGAAAAAGGTCTGGTTTGAAGTTTGTGAGTGAGGCAGTAGAGAATATATCCACAATGCAGATATCCATCATCAATGGTGTGGGAGAATTGTAACTTAAAAAGATGAATTTAAATACTCCACTCTTACATCAAGTTAGGGAGGAAAAAATTGTTGATATTGACTATGAGGCATGGTGTGATCAGTTATCCTTAAGAGAATCTCTTAAATAATTTTCGATAGGTGGGGATCACATTATCCTTTTCAGAGGATGCACCTCAGTACCAGTGATATTATGGGAGGAGGTGTGGAATGATTTCCATACATCCCCTTTTTCAGTACATCCAGGTGTGGAGAAGATGTACCTGGACCTCTGATTTCTGTATTGGTGGCCATTGAAGAAGACAACCAAGGCATAGTTCATTTCATGATGCCTCACTTGTTAGTAAGTGAAGGCTGGGCATCAAGTTCGAGCATTCTTGACACAGCCACATAAGGTACCAGAGGGGTTGTGCGATGGTATCTCCATGGATATCATGATAGGGTTACCATGCACGTCCAGGGGTCATGAATCAATCTAGGTGATCGTTGACCAACTCAGAAAGTCGGCTCACTTCCTACCCATCCGTGAGTAGGGATCGGCAGAGGGCCTAGGGTGCCTCATTGTCCAGAGGATAGTGTGGCTTCACGGGGTCCCTTCTTCAATCATCTTAGATCATGATGCTCATTTTACATCCCAATTGTTAATGGGGATACAGTAGGCATTCGGGACATAACTGCACTTGAGCACATCTTCTCGCCCCCAGACAGATGGCCAGATGGAGCAGACCATAGAATCCTTGAAGGACATGCTTCGTTCATGGGTCCTAGATTTTTGTAATAGTTGTGAGGACCACCTTCCACTGGTGGAGTTAACATAGAATTATATACATCACTCCACCATTGGCATGGAACTATTTGAGTCCTTGTACAGGTGGCTGGGAAGATCACCTATATGCTGGACCAGCCCCAGGGAGTCAGCACTCATGGGTCCAACGTTGTTATGATCTACCACAAAGAATTTTCCGATCATCTAGGAGCGGATATGGAATTTACAATGATTAAAAAGGACTTATGTTGATATGAGATGGATACACTATGAGTTAGTGGGGGGAGACCTTGTTTTCTTTTGGGTTTCACCCCAATGGGGACTAAAGAGATTTGGCTGGGAGGGGGGGGGGGGGTTATCTCCAAATTTCATCCAACCATTCATGATTCTCAGAAGATTTGGAAAGGTGTCATACATCCATGATCTTCCCCAAATTATTCACATGGTGCATGAATTTTTCCATGATTCACAGATGAGAATATACTTGCATGAGCCATTTCATGTCATTGATTGTGGCGAGCTGGACATTGATAATGGGGTGACATTTGAGAATTTCCCTGTGGAGATATATGATTGACAAGAGTGGGTCTATTTTGGATGGTCAATTCCTCTAGTGCGTGTTTGGTGGAAGCATGAGAACCTCCTAGAAAGAACATGGGAGCAGAAGGCTCAGATTCATTCTCATTACCTCCATTTGTTTGATTTGACTTTGTTTTTTCTTTTGAGAATGTAAATCCCGAAATAGGGGAGAATGTAATTTCACAGTTTTTCAATTTAATTTTTAAAAATATTATGGAATAGTATAAAGACCATTCACTTAGACGGAAAGTGATTCTGAGACCCGGGTTCCAAGGAATGTAATTTCTAACATTTCTTTAGTTCACTTAAGTAAATATGTTAGTGTGTTTTTCTAACATTTTAACCAATTCTCAGATAAAACATATTAGAACACTATTGATCTCGGAACATTGAGATTAACCTAGAAAATGAATAATTTCAACCAATACAGTTCAAACATAAATGGGAATTTTTAAACAATTCTGAAAATAATATAATAAATTAGAAAAAATTAATTTATTTTCAATCGCACCATTTAGTGGTGGATGACAGCGCTGCGGTGCAACAATGAGGTGAAAAAAAGGTTTATTACATGATGACCATTAATGGATCGTAAAGACGTAGTGTAACGATGCAACGTCTCGGAGTAACAAAAAAATTGTGACGTGTTATCTTTTTAATTGGCTAACATGTTGCAGAGTGGTAATTAAACTGTGGGAAATTATTAGACAAACCTCCAGTGAGTTTCCTCTCCAATGAAAAATAAAGAACGCCTGTGGAATGTCATAGACTTTGGAATACTCTAAATAATGAAGCTGGGAATTGATGACTGACATAGACCTCTTGAATCGTCAAGGATAGAATTCTAGTGCAATGAATGTCAAACTAGTTAGGGTTTGTTTAACTAAATTAGTTTCCCTATTTTTTTCTAAAGAGACTAACGTTGGTCACCCCGCGATTCATTGGTCAATGAGATAGGGTTCCTTTTCTTGGGTTTCTATAGTAGGTTTTCTATATTGTTGATAAATCATTACCCCCAAACTCCCCCTGTATTAAACATCAAACAAGTAGGCAATGGGTAATCCCAAGAGGCCTGTGGGCCAAAGCAAGTTTAAAATCTGAACGTCGGAGTAGACCTGGTGGCTCGCAGAATGTGTTGTCGGCACGACACCCCTGGCGTGGCAGTGATGCCGAGCAGTACCGCATGCGGGTGGAGCATCTAACCCTCACCGGCCGCACATGCGGAGTTGGTGAGCCTCGCTAGCACCGCAGTGGAGGAGGTTGTGTCTGGTCGGCTGTGGTGGTCGGATGAATACGGTGCCATCCTAGCATTATGTATAAGGGAGTGGCATGCTCCTTGAGGGCCATGTTGAAACATGGGTCATGAACGGTTGACCGGATGCACATTACCTAATTGGACTAGTCAAGATGGTCCAGGTTGAATCGGACCGGCCGTGCCGTTCATGGCCCAATCGCCCTGCCGACCCAATAGGCCGAACCATCCCGTCCACTATGCCGGGTCAGGCTAGCGAGACAAGACCACCTGAGCACCCTGAATAAACCTCATAGATGGTCCAATTTAGTGGACTGGGCCAAAGGTATAATTTTAGGCCACACAACAACCATATGTTGGGAAAACAGACTGTCCCTCCTTTACGGGTTGGGCCGGATAATTCTTGTTCACTAAGGGACCCAGTGGATTAAACCCACAACCATCCTAGGCTATGGCCAATGAGACCCAATGGGTGTGGAAAATAGGACAGGTCGTTCGGGACCATGGGATGGGATTGGTTGGGTCGATACGACCGAGTTGGACCTCGCGTGGACGCAACTGACCCCTGTTTTCAAAAACAACAATATCATTCAGAACATTTCTCTGATCAATAAAAAATCTATGGCATAAAGAACATTACGACGAGTCTATCATAATGAGATATTATACATGAGTTTTGTTAGAGGCTAGTGTACGACTAGGTTGGATCAGACTCGAATCCAACTAGGTATTTTTTACAAAAATACCCATAACATTTAGAGTGGGAGTCTATTCGACATACCGTCTTTTGCATTGGGACACTCAGGAAGATATTGTCATTTGGGTTACTCTATTTGAAGCATAATTGTGATTTAGGTAAAACTGATAAATTGAGCAAAATATCCTCACAGAATCATGTGTGGAATGTGTGGTAATATAGTGGGTGGTTTTGACGTGGAGCATAAGAGAAACCCTTCGCGGATTAGCTTAAGAGAGACCCTTCGTGGATCAACTTAAGAGAAAAAATTCATCGATCATCATGGGAGCTACCCTTCATGAATCAGTAGTAGTGAAACCCATCATGGATCAGCTGTAGAGTGACATGTTGTGGATCCACAATAGAGCGACCCTTATAGGATTAGTAGTAGAGAATCCATTTGTGGATCAATAGTCGATCATATCAAAATAATAAGATGATATTGTTTTACGACAAATCATATTTAATTATGTACTTCAGTTGTACCTAGTGTGATCTTTATCTTTTGATTTGTGATTTACCTTTAGATATTTCTTTGTGCTATTATTCCTCTGTGAATTTCGGTGAGACCTGAGTTGGTCTCGAGTTCCCTACTGAGTATTGTTATTCTCACCCCTTCATGTGATTATACTTCACATATTGTGTCTTTTTAAGATGAAAAAAGATTTAACAATGTCTTTTGTGATCGAGGACTAGATAGTTCTCAGTGGTGGATCGATAGATGTGGTGTGTTGCAATGACATCAGAAAGTGAACTCTACCTACCCTGCAGGTAGGATCCTCTGCGGTCGGCCTTGGGAGGTTGTACATCTATGGTTGTAAATTAATTAATGTTGGTCTTGTATTTTTTCCCCTTTACTTTCAGTTTACACATTTTACTCTCAATGGTGGTACTTTGTGATAGTTGTACTTCATTCATTCCATTGTGGGTTTCATAGTGTCGTATTCCCTCTCTGTGTGTGTACATGTTTAAAGGAAATTCCTTGCCTTTTTGGGAAATGATATTCTAGTTCTAGTCACTAGCCCCTGGCCTATAGAGGGTGGGTTTGGGGTAGTCACAACATGGGCCCTAGAGAATAAGGTGTCACATTAGTGGGTTTATCATATCGGCAATCACTATCATGATACCCCTCTTTCATGCACCTAAATAATTTACATGCCCCAATTAAAAATTTATTGGGTGCTTATGTATGATCATTTGACATGTGGGATGTTGAAATTTCATGGGACCCTTAGATTTCTCCATTGGACAACCATAGTTATACAATAATTTCCACTTAGAATCCCTATGGTACCCTTGATATTTCCAACCAAAATCTATACATTTTGTATATATACGACAATTTTCTTGTGGTTATCAAAGTCTCAAATAACTAGTGAATTTCATAGAATATTTTTTATCCCACAGAAGAAGAAGTCAACATTTCATTCTAGAGTAACGATAAAAACATGTGCCACATCATCCAAGTCATGTGATGTATTTCACATACATACTAATTGATTCATCCATATTTTTTTGGAGAAGGAATTTACATTCCATTTTGTGTTTGAGGGTGCAAGGAAAATATTTACCAAAAGAAACATTTTATGTAATTTCTTACACTACTTCACATAAATTTAATCCTTAGGCGTTGCATTCTTGATCAATTTCCACCAGTAGTCAGCTTTGCTTTTCCTAAAATAAACTACCAAACAAACCCTTACCTTTTTCAGAACATTAATGTATATAGAGGCACTCTTAAATAGACTTTACTAATTGTTACATTATTAAGGGATTATATGTTCTATTGAATGAAAGTGGACATTGTCGCAAAAAGCAGTCAATTGTTGATTCTTTATTCTTTTTTGGATTTTTGAATTTCTCATAATCATGGATTATATTTATAACATATGTTCACTAAGAGAGTATCAACATAAGTTTCATGATTAGCCCTCCAATCAGGTGGGGCATCTTGTTGGGGTGGTAATCACATTTCTCATTTCATTGATTATTTACCTAATTACCATTTCTTACAGCCATCAACTAGAATATTGTAAAAAAATCTGATGATTTTTATTAAACTATTAATCATATAAAAGTGAATCTAATGACATTAAATAAATAACATGTCAATTACTTGTATTTACATAACATTAGAATTTATGGGTTCCAATATATGTTATTTATGATCTATTTCCTTAAACATATTCTAATGGATTTTTCCCTTTAATAATGGTTTGTAATTATCATATGAACTTTACAATGAATATCCCATAGGAGTTTCAAACATGGTGTGAATCAAGTCCTATTGTTATTCACTATTTCATAGTCAAGTCTAGCTCAATGCTTTGTTTTCATCTTTTAACACAATGTACATATCATCTAGATCAAACCCCTCTTGTAGAATCTAGAAAGGGGTGTATGTTAATGATAATCCAATTACTCTATACTTACCAAAAATATACAGATTATTTATTATATTTAGTTTTATTCTTATTACATTTTTAATAGTATTAAAATTTTAATCCCTAAAATAACAAATCAATTCCTTTGATAGAAACTATATTAGCCCTGCTCTTTATTGTAAATTAGTTAAAGATTTTATTACATAAGATTACAAAAAAAAAACAAATTGGAATATCAAGAAGTATTGTGTGTTTAGGAATTAGGTGAATAGAATAACATCAAGAACATGGGATACCAAATTGTTATTTAAAACATCCTTAACATGCTTCTAAATTCCAAGTAATTTATAAAATAATGGGATAGCCCCGAGATATACATATGAAATGGGTGAGATATAAATACTAATAAGAGAATAAAAATAGAATAAGGTGAAAAATGATTAAAAATATGAATATAAGATTGGTATAAATGGTATGATTTTAATAATCATGAATTATAACTATTGATAACTCATTGTAATCATATCATAGAAATGTGGAGTCTAATTAAAACACAACATCATAAACGTAGGTCAAGTTTAACTGCTCTGACATATTGAACAACAAATACCCATAACATAATAGGGCTAACAATGTACTCCAAAAATGTGTATCATTAAACTAAAAATTAACTAATTAATAGGAGTGATATATAATTTTGGACACACCCAACACGTTCAGTTTTTTATCATGATTATGTGTGCCACATAGATCATACAACACTGATTCCTTCATCATCATATTTTATTAACCATCATGGAGGGTTGAATACATACATGTAATTTCCAAGTCAATGGAGTAAAATTTTATGAAGTTAATCACCCTTGATAAAACATTTGTATGATATTCATTTCATAATTTTTTGACATGGAAAAAAATGAGGAGATTTTTCCAACATAACGACATAAAATTAAAATTTAAAAAATGAATTGATGATTGAAAAAGGTGTATCTATTAATTTTTACATAAAATGAGAATTAATATGGAAATTTAAAGACATTTCCCATCATTTGGAATTATAAATTGAATTCTTAATGTAATAAAGAATCATTAATAAAGTGAATAATGAGGGGATCCCTTACTATATTTTGGCATGCTAACATGTATACAAAATTTTTCAGCTGAATGCTTAATGATAGTTACAAGGATCTATAATCACTTGTACATCAAATGGACAGTAAAGGTTATATGGAAGAAAATATCCCAACATGAACATATTGAACCTAAGAGGAATATCATAAAACATGTTATTGGATAAAATTGAGCATGGAAGATCCATTAGTAAATTTTAACAAGGTAACAGGTGTATATAAAGGTTCAATGGAGGGATCAAATTATAGATAAATGGATCTATCATTATTTAGAAATATATTGTATAGAAAAAGGGATATTTATTAACATATCCCAACTTTATAAAATTTTAATCAAAAGGCATAACATACAAGTGGTTCTTGAATAAAATGGTAGAGGGATATCCCTTGAGTGTGTAACTCCAACTTCCTTGGAGGGGATTCATGGAAGTTTGTGGGCACATAGTGAGGACTATAGATATCGGAGGGATGATTAACGATCTTATACATGGATTTTGATTGATCATAAATGGAATCATTGGTGGGAATATATTGGAAATTAGTTAGTAATTTTTTAATATTTCTCAAACATAGGTTTTAACTCTATATAATAAAATGACAAAAAAAAGACCCTTCCCATGGTTTTCACTAATTATTTATACTAATTTGGAGAATTATACATTATGTTATTAATTTAAGGGATGAAAAAAAAATACTTCTCATTCCTACATAGAGTCGAGTCATTACACTTAGATAATTATTTTTATACCTTAAACATTATTTGTAGTATTGGAGGATTCATAAAGGGTTTATAAAATTAACTAGAAAAACATAATATAAAATTATTTTTATATAAAAACTTTTATTTGGTCCTTGATCCCATTAATAGTATTTATTAAATAACTTTTGGGTCATAATGTTTTCATAATACCAAAGTATATTAATATGGAATTTAATTTTATACCCGAAAATTCAATTATCTCATATAATTATGAGAAATTAACCCTTGTATAGTTTCTAAATTTATATTCATATAAACTATATTCATTTTTGGTATACTTTTATTCTTTTTGAATATATGAACTTAAATTAATTGAAGAAGTTTGTTTTTATTACAATAATTGTTTTCAAAATATTGTATAAATTACATTTAACATATTAAAACTATATTAATATTTATATATAATAAATATTATTTAATAAAAATAATTCATCTAATTAATATTTATTTTTAACATCTGTTAATTCATCCGAATAAAATTTTTAATTGAATTTTTATATTACCCAAAAATATTATCTTTGTTTTATCGTATAAAAATAAAAATCATTTATAAGGTAACAATAATAAGATGATATTATTTTCATTATTATATAATAAATAATGTACAAACTCTTTTTTATGGTATTGTTTAATATGCCTTTAATAAACAATAAAAAACTGTAAGAGTAAGGTGCACGACATTGAGGCTATTGCGATGTGGTTCGACATACATGGTTTTGGTCATGATCTTGATGAGATTTAACTACTCCCCTAAACATTTTTCAAAATGTTGAAGTTGTAAGATATCTTCTTTTTTTCATGGAGAAATTGAAGTGATGTTATCTCCCCTGTAAACTCCAATAAATAGGATTCTTAGGTTGTGATCATACTAATTGAGGAAATAATTTTATTTTTCTGTGTCAACGGGATTTTTTAATACGTTATACTTATACTAAGTATGTGATCACTATTCAATGACTTTTTAATCGATCATAATTATTTGTAATATCCATTTATATATGATAAGATATAATAAAAAAAATAATTTCATGTGTTTTCTATAACAATATTATATAATAATACATTTAATTAAATCACAAGGATGAATTTTTTATATCATTTTTGGTAATTTCATGGATGATCGTGTTAATATTATGGAATTATTAATATCTCCCTTATTTAACCTTACCGAGAATCTTAGATCATGCATAATTATGTTTCCTTTCCCCAGTTTATGATTAATCGTTTTATGCATTATATGTCTATGAAGTGTGTTAATTTTGATGAACTTAGCGAGGGATGATATAGATCTCTTAGGAACATGTTATCTATGTGTCCATGGTTCCAATGAGACTAATCTTATATGATTATATAATGTATTTTTAATCATATTTAATGAATTCTATTATATTATGTTGTAATATATATTTATGATAAATATTGGTTGGTATATTATATAGTGGGAAATTAGTTTCAATTAGTTGATAATGGCATGAACCATTTATGTTAGGTTTTCACTGCTTTTCTAAATCTATAAACCCAAATGGTCTTGGGAATTTATGCAATAAAATATTTTCATTTTGTCATTTAATTATTCTATAATAATTCTTAATAATATATATTTTTTATTAGATCCAATATTTAATGTATGTGTGTAGGGTTAAATATTTTGGTGAATTATTTTCAGGAATAAAATTGATGAACACAAGTGAGGTTTTTGGTATGTAATTTCTTAAGATTTATACATTAAATACATCATGAACCTAATATTGGTATGTTGGGAAAGAAATTCGGTAGGCCACTACATCAACGTGTTCAAGCATCACAAAAATGATTATTTTTCTTTGACCAAGAATTTCCATCTTCACAAATCTACTGAATTAATTCAGTGGAGATATAAGGAAGAATACTAGTTCTAAAATGTCAAAATCTAGGTCTCTTTGAGGATTTATGGAATATATCCTCTAACAAATCAGACCATCCTTGATGTGATGCTGAATGGTCTTAATGTTTTCCCATTCCCTCACCATTTTAGGACTTTTCACTTTTCATTCCCCAATATCGTCCCAACATGTAGCTATTCTACACATATTCCGATTCAGGGAAACAATGGTATCTATTTGGATGCTTGAGTGGAAACTATTGATGTTAGAAAAAATAAGAATAATAATTTTATGGTCCATTCCTCTAATGAATTCCAAATAATATGAACTCAACATGTCTTCAAATGTATTAATTTTCTTTCAAATATCAGCCATTATTTTGGGAGTGCTATTCTATAATTATATTCAGTTCAGTTTTGACGGATTGCTGGAGAATTTTAATGTACAGGGAGGTGAATATTGGATCTCTATTTATTTGAATTGGTAATAGTAATCCATAAATAACCACCCCTTCTATGATATATATCATTGATACATTATCTTTTGATAAGTATTCTCAATCTATAATGAAGTCTGTAGTTTTTGTAATAATATCCATCTCAATAGAGAAAGCATTATTCTCTATTGATGTCTTTGTAAGACAAGTGAAAATGTTTGGGGTGATGGTTTCTTATATCCATGTAGGTATGGGTTATGGTTTCATCAAACACTTTTAATTTTTCCCTATCCACTTTCACTTTCTAACATACTAGACATATTTATTTCTATTCTATGATCTCCATATTCATATTAAACAACCAATAATTCTATTAGATATCCCAATACATCTTTAGGACTACATTTTGGATTGATATGTTTGATCAATTTTCATCATCCAAAATCTTCTTCTTTATCTCATGATTTGGTGGTACACATAGTCTCGAATAAAATATCACAATTCCTTCTATATTAACATTATACTCTGATGGTTTCCCTTTTTTTATAGTTTCATATTTTATATGAATTACCACATCATCTCTTTGACAATAATTTATCCTCTCCAATGAGGATGATTGAGAAATAATTTCTAAAAGTGTTGATGATGTTCCTTCCATTATGATTTACATGCCCGTCCATTGGAAATATAAGAAGATCAGATTCCTCCAAATTCTCATCAATGGATTAATTGATGGATCATTTCTACTTATAGAAACTTACACATTATTCCAATTACTATGAAAAAAGTGGATTGAACTTTTATATTCCTTGATCATCTATAACCTTCATCATCAGAAAATATTCATCTATTTACTTTTGAATATTTATTTGATACTTTTATTATATGTATAAATTTTACTCTTCTCCCCAATGTGATAGTGTTACAATATTTTGATAGTGAATGTCACTACATCGAACTCCAGATCATGTGTTGGGTAATTCTATTAATGAACATTTAACTACAGTTAATCATATTCTCTTAGTTTTTCATTCTATATTAACACATATCCCAATCCATTCATCAAATATTCACTCTATACCACTAAAAGTTATCCATAAGTGGGTTGTGTTAGTAAATGTACAGTGATAAGACTCCTTTACATCTCATTAAATGTCTCTGCACATTCATCATTTCAATAAAAGAGGATTCGTTTTCAGGTTATCTTCATTCAAGTGTTTCAAAAACAAGAGAAATTACTCATAAATTTGAAATAGCACCAAATTATTCCATGGAATATATGGATATCATTCAATGATGTTTTTCAAGGGAATTTTTTAATTTCATTTTTCATTTAGGGGTCCATATATATCAAATTTATTATGATCATATTTCGCACAAATGATTTTTCCCAAAACTAGAATTCCCATTTTTTTTACATTGCATAATGATTATACTTTCATAGGATCATTATTAAAGATCTCAAATTCTCCTCATGCTCCTCATTGATTTTGGTTTATATTAGAATATTATATATAATGAAAACTAAAAATTGGGGATATAATATCATAATAATCGATTAAAGATGTACATAAATATTTTTGTAGCATTAGTGAGTCCAAAAGGAATTATTATGATCTCATTGTGGTAGTACCTTATACAAAATGTAGTATTTTTAATATCCACCATCTCCCAAGCCTTGTAGTATCTAGAACAAAGACCCTCCTTGGATAATTATTTTTTCATCACATAGCTGATCATACAATTCATCTATCAGATGTAGAGGATACCTTTCCTTTATCATGATCTTATTGTGCTCATGATATTCTATACAATGTCTCATTGACCCATCATTTATCAAGACAAAGTGGAAGGGTGTACCTCATTGTGATGCACCTAATAGGATTAACCCTTTATCTAAATTCCCATGTAGTTGTTACTTTAGCTCATTAATTTCCACAACATACACTCTATATAGAGTCCTAGATAATGGTAACAACTGATGTATAATATTAATATAAAATTCAATCTCTTTGATAGGATGAAGTCTTATAAACTCTTTAGGAAATAAACAAACATATTCCTTTGTAGTGGGAATGTCTTCATCAATAAGATTTACCTTATACATAATCATTTAATCTATATACGATTTATAATATGAAAATAGTATCAATGCTAGTGATTTTGGTGCAAAAAGAGATTGTACATCCCCATTTCACTTATAAAAAATTGGGAGTAAATTCATGACACATAGATTGGTTTCATACTCATTGACAATTATGTCACCTCTATACATGGAAAACCAATAAATAATTATTTTCAATAAAATTTTATGAAAAGGTGTTTAACCTGGTTTTTTGGTATTTATTTCCCACAATTTTTAATAGTTATATACATGAGATGAAATAATTGCATCAATTCAATTTTCAATGATAACTCCACTGACATGCATTGTTGTGGTGTTTAAACAGCTATACTAAACATTTTTTATATTAAATAAATAGTAGAACCATAATAAAAAATTATTTTCCCTATCCTTGAATGAATAACCGTATGTATCACATATTCATTGGTGGGATACACCTTGGTAGTTGTGATGGAAAAATCACACCCTTGATGCCTTGGAGGGTCTTAGTTATCTATAAAACCCTTTAGATTAGAGAAATTGGTTATAAAATTACCTATTTAAATATAGTTAATTATATTAAATATGTGTTTAGGGTTGATTGAATAATTTTCAACTTTTAATGCATCAGTTGGTTTATCTTACAACAAATCTCTATCTAGGATCCCCTCCACCCTCCACATAAATCATTTCTTTCCCCCCTTTTGAAATTTCTAGGGTGCTTCATTATGCACATTTTACATATGGGGACTTTAAATTTCAAGGGACAATTAGATTTATACATTGGACCACTATAATTAAACACTAATCTCTACTTACTTACCCTATGGTTCGCTAGATATTTTCCAACAAACATCTCTACATTTTAGGCATATCAGACAATCTTCCCATAGTTATCAATGTCTCAAATCACTAGAGAATTTTATAGAGTATTTTATATACCAACAAAGAAAAAGTAAAAATTTCATTCAATGGTAACGAAGAAACAACAAGAATATCATGCAAGTCATGCGATGTTATTTTTCATAGACCAAGCTAGATTCGTCCCCATTTTTAGGCAGATGAATTCCCTTTATATTTTGTGTATGAGGGTGCACTGAAAATATCTATAAAACACATTATATGTAATAATTTCCACCACATCACATAAATATATTCCTTAGGCTTCTCAGTGATAATCAATGACCATCACTAGGATTCTCCCCTTCCATAAGATGAACAAAAAACAATATATTTTCTTGGTTAGAACAATTATGGATGGAGAAGATCTTATAAATGAGGTTTATCCATAGTTCCTTTATTATGGGATCATATTATACAATGAATGTCAGAGTACATTGTCATATAAACCATTCAATTGTAGCTTCATCCTTTTTTGTGGATTCATGAACTCTTGTTAATCCAGGTTTATATTCATAACCTATGTTCAGTGAGAGTGTATCATCATAAGGTTCATGATTAACCCTCCCATTAGGTTGGGCATCTCATTGGGGTGGTTATCACATTTACCATTTCATTGATTGTTTACCTAATTCTTTTTCTTTACAACCATCAACTAGAATAATGGGAAAACAAGGTATGATTATTTTTAAACTATAAAAAATATAAATGAGAATATAATTAAATTAAATTAATAACTTTTGAAATAAATTTATTTCTATAACTTATGAATTTATGTGTTATAATATATGTTATACATGATCTATTTTCTAAAACGTATTATTATTGGAATTCTTTTGTTCCCTAAAGATTATATTTTCATTATATACATCATTTTACATAGAATACCCCATGAGAGTGTCACACTTTGTGTGAATCAATGCCATTTATTATGACTATTTGTTAGACGAGTCTAGATCGATGCAGGGATTTCAGGTTTTACCCCAATGTATATCTATGCTAAAGCCACAACCTCTTATAACATATTTAAAGGGATTTAATTTCTTGATAATCCAACTACTCAATACATACAAAAATCTAATGTTTTTTATTATACATAGTTTTATTATTAAGAAATTTCTAATAGTATACAAATCCTAATCCCAAAATAACTATTATTTTCCTTTGATATCAACTATATCAACCACACTCCTTATTTTACATTAATAGTTGATTTTAATAAATATAATTATAGTAAATGAGAATTTGAATATCAAGAAGTATAATTTATTTTCAAATTTGGTAAATAGAATAAAAACTTGGCCATGTTATACTATATTGTTATTCAAAACTTTCTTAACGTGATTTTAAATTCTATGTATTTTAAAACCGCATGGGATAACCTGCGGACAAACATAGTAAATGGGTGGGATATATAGACTCGTAAGGGAATAAAAATGGATTAAGGTGATAAAATATAGAAAATATGAATATTATAGGGGAATAAATTGAATTATTTTAATAAACATGAATAACAATGATTGATATTGCATGATAATAAAAGCATGAAAAATGTGGAAACAAATTAAAACACAAAGTCATAAACATAGGTCAAGTATAACTACTATAACGTACTGAATGTAAATGAACCATAAACGAATCTAGTTCACAATCTACCCCTCATGAGGCTAAACATTAACCAATTAAATGGTGAGATGTATAATTTTGGGCACACTAACCACTTTCATTTCGTTATCATTTTTATGTGCGCCACATAGATCATACAACACTGAGTCATTCATCAATATATTTTATTAATGATCAAGGAGGCATGAATTCATATATGAATTTCACAAGTCAATAATGTAAATGTTTATATTGGTGAACACCCTTGATAATAAACTGTTATGATATTCATTACCCAAATTATTTTGCATGGAAAATCATGGGGAGATTTTGGGAACATAACGACATAACATAAAATTTCAAAATATGGGTTGATGAGTGAAAAAGGGGTCTCGATTAATTTTTACATAAAATGGGATATAATAGGGACATGTAAAAAAATATCCAATCATTAGAAATTAGATATATAATTCTTAATATAATAAAGTATCTCTAATAAAGTTGATAATGATTGGAACCCTTATTAAATTTCGGCATGATAACATGTGTACATAAAGGTTCATGAGAAGGATTAATGATTTTTAAAAGGATATATAATAACTTCTATATTAAATGGATCGTAATTGGAATATGTAATAATATATCACAATAAGATAATATTAAATCAAAGAGTTACAACATAAAACAGATTATTGAATAAAAGGGAACTTGGGAGAGCCCTTACTAAAATTTGACTTGGTTACAAGTGTACATAATGGTTCAAGGGAAGGATTAAATGAGAGACAAAGTGATATATCCTCATTTATAAATATAATGGATAGAAAAATGGATATTTAATAACATATCCCAGCATTAAAAAATTTAAATTAAAAGGCATAACATACTAGTTCTTATTGAGAAAAATGATAGAGGGATATCCCTTGAGTGTGTGACACTAAATGATTGAGAGTGGATTCATGAGGGTTTGTGGGAACAAGGTGAGATATATAGATATTTTATGGGAGATTAAGGATGTTATAAATGGAAATTTATTGATGATAAATGGGATATTTGGTGGGTTTATATAGGAAATGTGTTGGTAATTCATTAATGTTACTCAAACCGATGTTTTTGACTCTATATAAAAAAATAACCGAAAATACAACTCTTCCGATGGTTTTGGCCCATGGTTTCCAGTAAATTTGAAAAATATAGATCATTTTATAATTAAAATGGATGATAATAGAAAAGGAAATCTATCTCCCACATAGTGTTGAGTCATTATGCTAAAGAAAATATTTTAAAACCTTAAAATATAATAATGGTATTAAAAGATTTATAAAGCCTTTATAAAATTAACCAGGTAAACATAATGGAAAATAATTTTAAAATATAAGCATATATTTGGTCATGTATTAATTTTATAGTATTGATTATATCACTTTTCGGTCATAATGATGACATAATACAATTGTATATTTTTATGGAATTTAAATTTTTTACATGAAAATTAATTTATCACATAAAATTATGACAAATTCACCCTTGTATAATTTTTACATTTGGATTCAAAAAATTATATTCTATATATATGTAAAATTTTCTAATTATGTGAAATTTAACATTAAAAATATTTACTTACCTTAATTGAAGATGTTGGTTTTTTTAAAATAATAGTTTTAAAAATATTATAATAAATACATTTAACATCATAAAAATTATATTATCATTTATATCTAAAAAAATTATTCAATAAAACTATATTATTATAATAATTTTTATTTTTCAAATCTAGAAATTCCTCAAAATAATGTTTCTAATTAAACTTGAATATTAACCAAAAATATTATCTGTGTTTTACTGTATAAAAAAATCATTTATAAAGTAACAATAATAGGATATAATTATTTTCATTATTATAAAAAAAATAATTTACATACTCATATTTATAGGGTATTGATTAATATACCTTTAATAAACCATAAAATAATTAATAGTAAGGTTCATGACATTGATACTTTAATAGTGTGGTTTGACATGTATGGTTGGGATCGTGATCTCGGTGATCTTGAACTACTCTCAAAAGAGTTTTGACTAATATTGATTTTGATGGATATATATTGGTCAAGGAAAATTTCATGTGATGTTATAAATCGTGTAAACCTTTTTAAATTAAATTCATAGGTTTTGATAAATATATTTGAGTCTATAATGTCATTTTTAGTGTCAATTGGATTTGTTCATAGTTATATTTATTCAAATCATGTGATTACGGTTCAATGAATATTTTATCAATATTAAAGATTTTTAATCTCCATTTAAATATAATAAGATCTAATAAAAAATAAGTTCATGTGTTTTCTATAACCATATTTCATAATAATTCATTTTATTAAATCAAACGTGATGTTTTATTTATAACTATTTGGGCCATTACATGGACGATCATGTTATTATTATGTGATCTTTAATATCTCCCTTATTTACCCATACATAGAATCTATGATCACACTTAATTATGTTTTTGTTACATAGTTTATGATTAATATTGTAACATATTATATTCCTATAAATGGTGTAAATTATGAAGAACTTAGTGGTAGATGATTTTGATATCATAGGAACATTTTATATATATATACCTGGTTCCAATGAAACTAATCCTATATGATTATGGAATTGATTTTAGTCATATTTATTAACTATTGACATATTTATTTTTAATATATATTTATGAAAATTATTGTTTGGTATATTATATAATGGGAAAATAATTTCAATTAGTTAAAAATGGAACAGACCATTTTATTTTAGGTTTTTGCTAATTCTCTTAATCAATAAACCAAAATGGTCTTGTGAATTTATGTAATGAAATATTTTCATTATGTAATTTAATTTTATCTTATTATTCCTATGAATATATAGATTTTATCATATCCAATACATAATGTATGTGTTTATTGTGAAAGATTTGTGAGAACAATTTTAGGGAATTAAAATTTTGAACAAAACTTGGCAATGATATCTCTTGTACATTCCATGGTTTACATTATTAGGTACCATTATGGTATTAAGGAGGACCTAATGATATTATTTATTCATGTTATATCAAATAAAATAATTATATATTGCATGGATTGTGGTATTATTCGATGATTTTCATTCATAGAATAACACTTATTTCATCTCAATTCTTAATTTAAGTGTACTGATTATTCCTAAAAAAAATTATGCTCCTTAGATTTTCTTCCTCACCACTCATGTGATGTGACATGTGAATTATCACCATGAGTAGCACTTTTTGAAATATAATTTCATGTAATTTTTTCATTACCTGTGGAATTTTGTCATAATTTTGAATTACACTGAAAAAATTACCTTGCTATATGGAAAATGAAATCTAGAGTCTATAATGCAAGTCCATTTATGTACTCATCATTTAATATTAGATTTAAAAATCATAAATTGGAAATTTTTGGAGGTTATTATAGATATTCTATAAAGACTAACTAATTTTAGTCAATTCCATTATAACACCTAAAATAAATAATAAAACGAAAACATACACGGTTTTCCTCCCGGAAATAAGACTATTTAGAGTTGAAATCTCATCGCACATGGGGATATTAATAAAAATAAAAAAATAAATACCCTGTTTAGAATAATCTATTTTATGATTGGGTTATAGTATATAAACAATTAATATAGGTTCATTATTCCTAAAAATATATATATTTTCATTGGGAAATATTTTCAAAATAAAAAAATATCTAAACCATATTGATTTAATATTAACAAGTAATAAATGAAAACTTATTTCAATGTAATAACTATTACTCAAAATTTTATCTCATTTATTTTGATTTTTAGTTATAAAAAATCTTTTTATCCCTTTTTATGGAAGGTTTTTTAAAATCAAACATCTAGATATCTTTTATCTCAACAAACTCAAATAAACTTCTTTATTATGTAACATAATCCATAAAATTTAATACACTGACCACCTAATAGTATTAGTGGTATATCTCCCTTAGAAGGTGGAATAGTATCACATATACAAAATTGAGTTGATATATTCCCAATATTATATTTTATAATGATTTTAAGATAAAAATACATCATATAATTTTCTTGAACAATATTTTTAGTTAATAATGATGATCTTATATATTATCAATATTAAATCTGGTTTTGAGAGATCCAATTGTCCACTCATATGATGGGGGTATGAATTAATCATCAAATATAAAACATATTATATAATTATAAATACACTAAACATCTTATTTTAAAATAATATTTTATGTTTACTAAGTAGCCACTTGGGGATTGGAAACTACAAAAAGAATTATTCTTTATATAAAATTGACTATGTGTAGACAATTAGATATGCTGGTTTCCATATGAATATTTTTTAATGTAATCCATACACAAACATACATATCAGTGGTATATAAAATAAAGTTAGTGACTAAGGTTTTATATTCCACAATCATTGGCCACATCAGTCTTCATGATAGGTTTCAATGGTATTTAATCCCACATACAGATATTCTTCAAACATTGGAAATGATCACATGTTACCCTGAAGATTCATACATCTAATTGTTGTATTAGGTTAACTAATTATATATATTTTTATTTTAAAAACTTATAACTTTATAAAATTTTGTACTCCTATTAATGAGTATTGAATAAAATGTGTACAATATCAACTTCATTATGAAGAACATATCAGTAGATAAAACATTCCCTAGACTGATCAAAATAAAAGTGATTTTCGTTGATGTATTTTTGAAAATCATATATAAATATTTTGAATAATTTATCTATCAATTATAATTATATTATTCTATGAACATATAAATGCTTTATGTTAGTTATCCATGTTCTATTTTCCAGATTTTCCATAAAGACATGTTATTCAAACAAAGCTCATTGATCCCCTGTTCATAATATCCACTAATATATTGTATGTAAATAATTGATATAGGTTCAGTGGAAATATTATCATAGAATTTATTATATTGGATTTCAATTTTAGTCTCCTTGAGAATAAAATCCATGGATTTTATAGGGATTTAAATATTTTTTAATAAGTAATTATTTCAATAATTAAAAATTGGAATCAACAGTAACATCAGAAAGAACAATATTATATATGAAATAATCAAAATGAATGAACAATTTATCTGTTTATCCATCATTATGTTTTTTAAAACCTAAATAATTTATACTAACATACATATTTGATTAGAAATAAAATTTTATTCAATCCTTTTAGGTACACTATGAGTGACCATACAATTTTTTCTTTATTGATTAAAAGTTTAGGAAGCATTCTTGAACATTCTAAAAATAATCTGATGGAAAATAAAAAATATTATATTGATATAGAAAATATATGAAAATTAGTATAGGAAAAATTAACATTTCAATTTTCAACAATTGAAATAAAATTTTATCCTGTGTGATCATGTGTTTATAAGGGTATCATTATGATTCTGTAAAAAGTGTCTTCTTATAATGAGGAAATTGTCTCTTGTATATATGGATTATTTGAGATAATTATGTGTATCAGGGATATGGTTTATCTTTTAGAAAGCCTACTAAATAAAGTGATACACATTATGTGTTTCACATAATTCTATAACGGGAATACTATTTATACCATATTCATGTTACTATTTGTGATCATGTGGTGTTAGAAAAAATAATTATTTTATGTAAAATTTATGACTTATTGTGGATTATTGAGATAATGTGTCATAGAGTGGATATATTCCATTAGTATGAGTACTTTGGAAAAAAATATATTGTATAATGGGGCCTTGGATAGGGATTCCTGGATGTTTCCACAATGTCTAATGATTTTCTTCAATATTTGATACTCTTAAACATCTAAAGCATAGGAAGTCTAATTATCATGTTTATATTGGCGGAATTTGTTTGGTATTAATTTTATGCCCTTGATATATCAATATGTTTGGGAGAATTTTCTGTGAGAATTACTGTTATATAAGGTATTTTAGAGTGTTTATGGGTGTTTCATGGTCTTATTGAATTTGTATACTACCCTAGTTAGTATGTAGGTGTTTAGCTGGACATTTTCGGAATTCATAGTTTGTGAAAAACAACCAAGACTATGAATGCTCAAAATATTTTTTCCCATGAGAATTGTGAAGTCGATGAACCATCTCTAGGATTCTATGTTCGGACTATATAACCACATTAAATAAACTGGGATTTTGTTTTGAAAATACGCATAGAAAATTATTTTTTTAATCTTATAAATTATATCTATCACCATTAGGGACACTTTTCGTGATTGGGGTAATATCACTCCCTCAAGAAGTCTTATCTATTTGATTAATGTATTGTTAGAGAATTGATCTATTGTATTGCAACGTTAGACATATATTATTTCCTTGTAAAATTATTTTATCTTTTGGAATCCAAACATATTATGTTTTGGATATAATTAAATTTTTTATAATTAATTAAATTATGGATTTTTGTTCTAGGGATTTGAGAATTTTAAATGATGGTGGGATCTCTAGTTTTTCATTTTTTTATAATTTTTGGTTTGAGGTATTTGGTATTTTATAAAAAAATATTTTATTATATATAAATTGATCTTTAATATGTTTATTTCACTTAATTAAAATTTTCTTTAATATTATTTTATTATAACGGTGTCTATTATTCCCTAAATGGGTCTTGGAGTGAGTGGTTTTGGGTGAAAATGGGAAGGGTAAATTTACCAATGAGTGTGTTTTTTCTATAAATTAATATTAATTAAAAATTAGTTTTTTATATCATAAATAAAACATTAATTTATTTTAATGATTATTTATGCCACTATTTATATTTTCTAGTCATTTGGTTGAGTGATTAAACATTGGATGAAAATTTCTAAATGAATTTGGCTACCTTATTAGGGAGAATGTGGTTCAAATTCTATCTGAATGGTGGGTGCCTTAACATGGTTGATGGGTATCTTAAATATTCATTTGGATGTGGTATAATCTTGATTAGGAGATACCCATGGACAATATTAGTTATTTATTATAGTTTTTTTTATTTTTTTCGTTTTATTTTTGTATTTACAAATGTTTGTGTGTTATGGAAAATGATGAATTATGATCTATTTGGAAAGACATATATAAAACTCATTTATAATGATGTTTGTAAATTATTTCTTATAGTATTATAATTTTTTATGAGTTGGGGAATTTTTTATAATTCTAATTTTTTTATATTTAAATACATGTTTTTTGTGGGGAATTATTATTGAAATCCAACTTGGTAATGTATTCACTTCATATTTACTATCATTTTGGATGGGTATATTATGTGATACATAAAGAATTTAAGAGAAATATGGAATACATAATAAATGGTCTGAAATATACATGGTGGATAAAATATGGAGGATCAGGAGTTCTGTATTATGGGATCTACAATATAACTTTTTCTATATATGTAAATGGTCTCTATGTTCTATTTCAGGGCATTTTCAGCGATACATCATGAGATAGTGATGCACATAAACTTGTTAGGATATATTTAAATAATGTATGTGGTTTTAAAGAGTTATACAAAGAAATAATCCAGTGATAGTTTTTATTATTTTGCACTTTATTATTATTGAATTTTTTGTAGTATGGTAATTTCCAATATATAAGAATGTCACACAGAAAAGTTCAATATATTATTAACTTGCATTGTGATTTTAATGTAAGGTTAAACCATCCACAAATGGTATTGTGAAAAATATAAATATTTAGGTCAATATATTTGAGATCATGGGGGTGTACCTTACACTTATTAGTATCCAAACATTATTTGGAAGATTTTTATGGATGCTATGTTGTTTTAGGATGTTACACAAAATCAATGACATAAAAAATAATATATAAAATATTATTTTTATCATAAATATATTATCTAAATAACACTCATCCCCAATTTAGATACCATGCATATTAGTCCTCCTCCCATCATTTTATGGTGAGGAAACTCATTTTCATGAAAAATAGAATGAAACCACTAAAAGAATTTTTTTAATGACACTCAAAATTTTTATTCAAAATTAAATTTACATAAATGAGGAAAATAAATATTTTTTAAATCAAACAAGTATAATTTATCTTATTTATCATTATTATTATATAAAATTTCATTTAAGAACTATATAGTGCAATCATTCCCCTTAATGTATCCATGTGTTTTGTCATATAATATTTAGGATGGATTTATCGTTCTATACAGTTTGATGTAATTATTTTTAAAGATGAAGTCATTAAAAAATTCATTGTCCAATTAGTGTCACTAAATATCAATAAATATTCATAGGGCATAGTTTTATCATAGATTCATCCACATTATATGTATTATAAGAATACTAATTGGACATCCACAATCCTTCAAAACAATTCCCCAATAAAGTATAAATTTTATAAATATTTTAAAATATTACATCAATTTGTAAATTATAACTCAATATCTTATGAATTCTTATTCCATTTATAAATATAAATATTATATTTTTTACTCTATAATAACCATTTCCTTATTTAGAAAATAATTAAAATACATGATATGTACGAAATTTTTATTTCCATTTTGTATCATATGACACATATTCATCCATGCACATAACTGTGACGTACTAAACTTCAATATGACAATTGTTACTCCAAAACAAACCATATAATGGTTAATACCACTATATCATGTTATTTATTTTGTAAATATTTACATCAATAACACACTTGTATTAAAGCCTCATATACTTATTTTATTTTTCCTTTATAATATATTATATGTAATATATTATGGACACATATCCAAATTTATATATGAATATCCTACAAAACTAATTTTTGAATATATTTTATTTTAATAAACATGAAATTTAGAATATGTAAAATTTTTCATAATAAGTAAAAAATACTCAAGTATATCTTCCAAAAAACATTCATAAATCTTAGAAAATATTGTATAATTTTTTTAATAATAAGTAATTCTTATTCAAATAACCACAATGTATAAACATGTGGTTTCTAAATAATTTCCAATATTTTTGAATTATTTGATCTATAATTATATGAATAATATGGGATCCAGAGGAAAAACATTTTAATTAAATATTCCAATATATTTGATAAGATCTATATTAAATACATGTCTATTAAAACCTTTGTAATTAGTGTCATTCAAAATCTATATAATTAGATAATATATATTTCAATGATATTTGGTGAACATCAAACATATATTATGTTAACATAATAAATCCAAAATATATATTATCAATAATTTAGTATAAATATTCTATGTAGATAGGTATATTACATGTTATTCCATCAGCCATATCAGAATCTGTAGTAACCTATTTTGATATGGAAATGCACATTCCCAATCAATATTAGACAAAATACAATATAATATACATAAAATGTGATGGAAATAAATACAATCTTAGTAAAATCATAATAGAAAACATGATAAACAACATAATAAAGCTTTATTAATAAACACATACTTATGGATGGTATTATAATGGTATATAATCTTGATGTTTTCTATATTTTTATCTTTTAAACATATGGAAATAATGATTCAAAATGAAACATCTACCACTAGGATACCTAATAAATAGTGTGCGACATAAATTTTGTTAAGCATGATGGGTCACTCACCTCACAATACTCTTTTCACCACATGAGAGAATTTATAATCCTTATATAAATCCTAATACATTGTAAAATATACATATCATTATATCTTATAATACTATATGATGAAAATCAATTATAGATTACATAGAGTAATACTTTAGGATGCTAGTTATCATTAAAATTCATGAAATTTATGATTCAAACAAAAAATAATGATAAAATGGATGTATTTTTCTATAACAAGACTAAATATTAATATTATTAAATTCCAAAAATAATATTATAAAAATTTCTTATAATTATTAATCAAATAAAATCACATATGATAGAACAACAGAGATAACTTATTTTTTAATACATCATAAATCTCATTATATTACTGTGTAATTCCTACCACATAACAATGGGAAAATTTAAAAAAACCTCCCATTAAAACCCTTTAATGAGTGGGAATATATAGAAAATCGTGTTTAAATAATGATTAAATTAAGATTCATAAACTTCATGTTCATATCTTCAAATATAATATTCAATATTATTTAACTCACGAAATATAATTTCATAATTATAACAAATTAATTGGTTTCAAATAAATATAAATCGTTACAAGTTCATCATCAAAATTGTAGAAACACTTATAATCATAATTTTCATCTAGATTATTTTGAAAATGATTAAAAAATAACTATATGTATTAATTTCATTACTTACCAACATATCCTAAAGGCATGTTCGAATAACTAAATTTCCAATTGAAAAAAACCTGTATAATAATTATTTTAATCCCTTGGACTTCTAAAAGATGATACATAGTACAATATTTTTTTTAATTATAATTTTTCTAAAATATTTTATTATAAATCAAACTCATTTTTTGCAATAAATAAAACATATTTCATTATTAATAATATTGAATAGAATTATAATTATTTAATGTATATTTTATTTCATATTTTTTGATATTTCTTTGTAATCTGTTCACATTTATTATATGTAATTATTTTGTGTTGGATACTCTTTCCCATATAAACTGATAAATACAAATGATAACATCCAAATGATGGAAAAAAATTATTCGTGATATTCATTTCATGTCACGGTATGAATATGGATGGATCAGTAATATTGTATATAAAAAATTTCATATTATTTAAAAATAATTTATTAAAAATATCTTCTCTAATATAATGAAGTAAAGAAAATATTTATTAAAATAAATTATATATTTGAATTAATTTAATGAATCCACCTCTAAGATATAGCTACTATTTTTATCATCACATTAATGAAAACATAAACCATTATAAGTAAAATTGTCTTCAATTATTAAAACACATATATTTTAAATATAATTTTTTATTTTTTTAATTATTATCATAATCCACTGACATTTTAATAAATAATTTCTGTTACATTAATACCATACATGAACACTCTATGTATTTTCATGAAAACATATTTTATATTTTATGATATTTATGCTCCATTTACTTGGATAAAAAAAGTGAAACATTGCTATTTCATATAATTTTCTTTTTTTTGGATTTCAAATATGTATATATAAACTGTACATGAAATATAATCATTTATTTTTAGACAAAAGGTTGACTATTTTACATCTATATCATCATTGTGAGACTTGAGTTTGTATCTCAATGCTCTTCTTAGAAATCCATAATATTCTAAGAAGGATGAGTAAATGTTTGTTAGAATTATTTAGAATATAGTTGATAATATGATATTAAAACTACCCTAATAAAAATTAAATAAAAAATTTTATAGTAAGATCAATAATTTTTGGTGACACATGTATCTATTTTTCATTGAAATCAAAAATACTATTGATCTAATGTCTTTTGAATATTTTTCCCTATGATATAGTTCATAAAAATATTATTTTAAAAATTATTATCTCTTGTATTTTGATTTTCCATGATATATAATTTTTAGATTATTAATCATCCTGATACATAACATATTTTATTATTGAATTTTATGATTGCAATCAATTAAAAAAAATTATAATTTTGATGAATCAATAGTTTATTTATTATTAATATAAGATTAATTCTCATCTTCACTAGTTTTATCATTAGGTGACTTCAAAAAAAGTTTATTCTCTAAAAAATAATATTTTTTTTCCTGATAACATTTGATTTGGTTTCTATATAAGAATATAAATATTCTTCTTTAATATTTTCCTTTTCAATATTTGATACGAATAATTTTTTATGAAAATACAATTATTATTAATAATAAATGAATTTAACATATGAGTATCATGTTTTAAAATAATTTTATTAAGGCCTTATATTGAATATTATGATGAAACATTATATGGAATTTTATTATATTAATTAAACCTATTAGTGGAAAAATAATCTTTATATCACTATAGTTTGAGAAAAACTATAATTTATTGCACCATATAGTAATTTATGTAGTCCATAATGTCAATCATATACTATATGACACTGGGGTAGTTTTTAAAAAAAATTACAAATCCATTTAATGTATTATCCAAAATAAACACATATAGTATTTTAATAATTACTATTTCCTACATTAGTATGTCCAAAATATCATGAATTATATTTTTGGTACATTAACTAAAATTAATTCATTATTTTTCAAATAATCATACACTTTAACATTATTTTATTTAAATTTAGTTTCATTTTTTTATTAAACATATGTATAGAAAATTAATGATTAAGAAAACACTAGGAAAATTATTATATTTTAAAAAATATGGTAGCAAAAATTGTCCCAGATAATTATAATCACACGATTTAAGAAAATTGTAATCGTTTTAGTTTAAATCATTAATAGATTAAGAAATACATTGCATTCATTTGTATGACATGAAGTTGAAATCAATGTCGTTATAATTGACTCTTATTATTTATAATTTTATCATTGATATTTCAAAATGTTGACAATGAATATATCCATATTTTGATCATCATAATCACAAAAAAAGTACCTTAAATGACTGAAATTTCATAATGTCTTCAACTAGTTATTGACTTATTTATACTCAAGATTATTTTCTTCCAGACTATTTACTACGATATATATCAATTGAGGATTTATTATAAATTTATTAGTACTTTTTTTAAACTTTTATTAACTTATTTTGTTAGATCCTAGTGTTCTGGGGATTAGATGATAGAATATTTACCTATCCTTCATGATCAGAGCTTCAGTGTCTAGGATGATGTATTGTTCATATTTACAAAACTATACGTAACAATATTCAAGGTTAATTCCTTCTCGGGATAAGAATATATGATTTCTTATGATATTTTTAAAAGTTTTCATCCCAAACGGCATGTCAATGTATTTATTTACTAATATAGTTAAATATTATGATTTTGTACAATTAATTTAATTATATATGTTATTAATGACCAATACTGAATGTTTGGAATTTAAACATTTGTTTTATTAATTTTTTCAATTATAATAGATTTATTTTTTATATTTAAAAATTTAGAATACTACCACATTCATTTCACAGGATTATGATTTTTTTAATTATGATATTTTTGTTTCATAAACTTATATTTACAATAATTTTATAATTATTACATTCATAATATGTTGATTATTATATCATTAAAAAATTTATCTTATCAGTAGAATTATGAAAAAAAAATTGGTTAACATTTTAAACTATAATTCACCGTTATTTTGTTACCATTATTGTATCCTTCGGTATAACTTTTTTTATCAGTGTCTGACTCATTATGATTATGATAATTAGTTTTCTAATGATCCAACATTACAAATGGTACAAATAGAAAACTCTACATGATTATGAGTTTTTTTTTCAAATTCAATGGAAATTGATTTCAGTTTCTTTACAGTAAATGGGTTCGTATATGCATAATGTTTTTGTGATAACATGTTTTCTGATATAAAAAAATAAAAATTAAATCCCACTAGACCACCTATTTAAGATATAGTATTCTATGATTATTATCAAGAGAATATATTTTTTTTATTAATACACTATATTTTAATTCTTTATTATGATTATTTGAATTTTAAAGGTCTGCAAAAATGAAATTTTTAAAATTTTTTCAAGGGGAAATGATAGAATATATATTAACTCCTGATGTTTGTAATAAATTGTTATGTTATTTGACAGGAAAAATCAATTATTAGATATAATATTGTTATATAATTTTTTTAAAAAAAATCTTTAAATTAATCATTTAATAAAATCCAAGGATTTTAAAAACAAAATCAACTTATATTGAGAGTAGACTATGAATACATTTATTTATTCAGTTTTGAAATAGAATTATAAATGAATCGATGATTGGTGACTATTTTAAAATGTTTACAATGTTTCTGTGAGTTATATGTATCAAAATATTATTTAATAATGGTTCTATATATAATATTGAATGATTTAGAATAACACGAAAAACTATTGATGATATTAAAAACATCACTAAGTTATATCGGGATGATATATTTATTACCATAATTCAATATAATATCACGATGAAAATAAATACCAAGAAATAAATGAGAATGGATGGACAGATATTGTAGTCTACATTGTATATTCCAATATCTGGTAAATTTAATTTTTATGATAGTAATTATAAAAAATCGGTTTTATAAGAACATATGTCACATTTGACTAGATTGGACAAACTTGAAGAGGAAATATAGAAAGTAAAATAGGTATAAAAAATTAATACGATGAAGGGAATTGAATATTTACAAAATATCAGTTCTTGTGGTGGTGACACATCTTATAATAATATATCAAAATATAGGGGAAATTAATGATAGTTTTTTTTGGATTTTATACCAAAACATATACTAATAAAAAATTCCTGATGTTTAATTTATTAAACACCAATAAATATATCTATTAATTTATAATATTTTTTTACATATGAAGATTATTATAAAACATGATCATATGATTCAAAAAAATTCATTTTAAGATAAAATAGTTAATTTATTAGAATATGAGTGATATTTATCTAATAAAATCCATTTCTTTTATATTTTTTAAAAAATTAAAATAATATATATTTGATTGAAGATTATTTTAAATGATACTTTTTCCTTGGGAAAGTGTGTTTTATATTGTATAATATTATATATAAAAAATATATATATAAACCAAAAAAACATGATCTCATTAATAATGATAATTTAATTAATTATCTATGAAACCAATAAAAATTCAAAGATATACAATTGGAAAAAAAATTTAAAATATAAAAGATTATATTTGAAAATAAGGACTACTAAAATTGTGTATAATCATTTCTTTGTAGAAAAACTCAATATAAATGAAACAATAATGTAGTAAACCAGTCATAATATTATAAACTGAAAACATATCATTATATGTAATTAGAGTGAATATTAATTCCATTAATGAAGTGGTGATTATATGGCTAAATGTGGATGTTGGGATAGTAATACGAAAACTGGTTAGATATGACCATTTTTCAATATAATCATATGGCTATTTGACCTTTCTATAAAATACCCATTGGTAATAATTTTACAATTATAATTTGTCTTTATAAGTATAAATGATAATGGATAACTGATGAGTGAAGTAGAAATGATGGTCTCAACCAATCGAGTCATGTTATTAAAAGACCATTTTTCAAAAAATGGGAGGGAGGTAGTGTCATTATGGTTTAAATTTTAATAATCCCAAGATACTATTCAATTAGTGAAGCTTAAACAAAATCAGTTATGGGAGAAGTTCATGTTAGTAGAAATTTCAAATTGGAAAATTTTAGTCAAACCACCCCACGAAACTACTAAAATCACTAATAATATATATATGGTGTACTAAAGTGTAATATGGGGTTAATTGTCCAGAAATTAGTTACATAAATTTTAATTTTCTTTGACTAAATAAAATTATTATTCCACGAATCCCATTTTGAGAATAATTTTTTGTAATAAAAATTTTGATTATGTAATACCAATTTGATAAAATTATTGTTGGATTAAAATAAAGAACAATTTTATTTAAAATATATATATATATATATACACTGGTACAATAAACATCGGTATTCTGAATAATATTTCATTAATTAAATAGTTATTTAAAAAAACTTTTATTTAAATTGACATGTCAAAAAAAATTTATACTACCGAAGGAAATTTAAATATGTCTTGGAAATTTGAATCTATCATAAAAATAATATTTAAAAAAAAACAGAAGTTTTTATATTTATAAGTTAATATTACAGTACTTATAGAATTATTATAAAAAGATATTATAATTTAAAATAGAATGTTGAATTTGGGAAGGATTATTTTTTTGAGAATATTTTAAAATAATATATTTTTAACTAATGTGTAAAAATAAATTTTTTGGTTTTTGATTTGTTTTTGATTTCATATTTATATCATGATGATGTAACAATTAATTAACAACAATCCATGAACTAATTTTTTTATTGATAGTATGTATTTTATGATCTTTTAGAAAATTTCATAACCTAAATGTGACATTGCAAAGTCTAAATTAAAAAAAAAATTATTTTAAGAAAATTACTTTGTGGAAAAAAAATAAATTTAAATAAGTATTCAATAATGGTGTTCAGTTATAATAGATTAAAATATCATAAAATATTACTCATATTTCTAAATCCATGAGAAAATCAATGGGTAGGATGGTCTTTTTTATTCAATAAACTATATTTTCATGACCTATATTTGGATATTATTAATAAATCAGTAAACATTTTCTATGAATACACTCCTATATCACCTTTCTCGTTCACTATGAATCAATAATCCATGAATTTTTGATCAACTTTCCTCTCAAATAATCCCTTTAAGATTTATTATTCCCCAATGGTTCCTTCCTTGTAATTTAAGAGTAACTATTCATGGTATTGAATATTTACACATCTCTTTTCCATTAAATACCCCTTTTGTGGTATGTATTCAAATTTATAAAATAATTTATTATTTTACAATTTCTATTTACCCATTATTGTAATAATAGTATTTTTTCAATGTGATAACATTGTTCCATATCATTTTCTCTTTTCATTTACCATGATTTACACCTATCAAGATTCCAAATTTATTTATCTTTTTTACATGATTAGTTCTCTATTTTTTGAATACACACCCCTTTCCACTTTATTGACTTTTCAATTACATGTATTAATGATTTATTGATTAATGGATTTATATATAAGAATCCAACATCCCATTTTCAAGGGATAATAATGATTTAATGATTATTCCTTTAGAGACATTTGTATACCATGATTTTGATAAGAAACCCCTGATTTATTCTCCAAAGGATAAAATTAAATAAAATATTGTGATCTATTTGGATCATATCAATTAATACATATGAATGGTTAACTCTGATATCAATCAAATACATTGGGTAAAGAATTATCCCCTAGAGAATACATTTTTATGATACATAGGCGAATAAATTTTATAATTGTGATTTATGAAACCATGGTGACTAACCATGGTGATATGATTATAAATATATCATTTAAATGTTTCAACCACATGTCTATGATATTATTATTGTTTTTTCTTATGATAATATTCAAGATAAATTTATCATTATATATTGTTATACCATATTTTCATATTGATATGACTCATGATCATATATTAAATGGAACCCTTTCTTATTTTATTACTATGGTCATGCTCACCCATTTCCCTTAATGAATATTTCCTTAATTTTAGTCGAAAAAAATGTAACATAGGGGGAACCATTATAGAATTATTTCTTGTGGATTAGAATAACATTTTATGTTTCTACATTAAAGAAAATTAATCCTCAAATGATCATGTGGTTGGTTCCATGCAATGAAATGTTTAGGTAAACAAATTAGTACATCATAGTTTGTTTCAGAGGATGGTTTAGTTAATTGTAAAAATTAGAACCTGAAACATATTTCATTAATTATAGGGTATGTATAATTATATTAAAGCATCATGTAATTTTGGTGATTTATTGTTCAATTTTTTCAATGAAATGAAAATATATTATGGAAACTACATGTGGATGTAAATCTGGACCAAATAGACCTAGGGGTAAAGACACCAAAATAACTGTATTGACATAAAATAGTCCAAGAAAAATTTAATGACAATGAGGCTTGCTTCACACGTAGTTTTTTAGTCATGGGGGATATGTTTGGTCACTCACAAGATTTATATGAACCATTATTAATGATATTTTAAAAATTTATTAGTTATTATAATACATTAATAAATAACATATTCATGTATTATTTTATAATATATAATCTATCCTTATAGATATAAGAGTCCTAAAAGAATCTGATTTCTCACTATGATTTAGTTTTTATATAAAAATGGCAAGAAAAAAGAGGAACTATATAAATGAAGTGTGTGACAACAAATTCACTAACGACTCATCTATCATGATGGATTATTTAGTTAAAAACATAATTTGGATGACTAATAGACTATTATGTGATATAAATAATAACCAGAGTCTTGTTGAATGACTATATTAACAGTGATGGGAATAAATTTTCATGAGCCCACCATACATCAACGAACACCTTATTTTAAGGGATATACAGACCCATTGATTATTAAACAATGTAATTCCTCTATAGAAAATATATTTTATGTACTCCACTATTCAGAAATAATGAAATTAACCCCCATCATATACTTCTTATAAGGAGAATTAGATCAGTGGGGGTGAGGCACTGATTAAAAACAAAAATACAAGAAGGGAGATTTATGTTTTATACTCGTGTGAGTTTAGGGGAATACATTTCAATAAATATTTTTCCCATTTGATGAGAAAACAAATAGTGAATAAATTATAAGATATATATATATATACAGTAATATTTTTTATTGTGATGATATTAAATGAACATTACAAGACATTATGAATATATAAATTTATTTTTTTGTATGAAATAGTAAAATATGATAGATTATTCATTGGACGAAAACCAAATATATTATGGAATATTGAATACCAACAAAATGAAAGCTATCTGTTGAGAGGGGAGTGATATGAAGTTTAAATTTTTGTTTTGAGATATGCAATTGACAAATAGTTTGAATGAAAATAAATGAGCATTGATGATAAACATAGGTAAAAATTTAGATCTCGAAAGAGTATAAATCATAGTGTAACGATGCATGGGATTTTTTTTAAGAAGAATCATTTAGGAAACTACTTTTTGAGAGTGGAATGTGTTTAATGTGTGGACTAAAATAAAATATTGTTCAAAAATATTGTGGTATGGTGAAGCCTCAAATTCTCAGGTGAAATGAAAAATGGATTATAGTGTAAGACTAACTAAAAATTTAATGCATCATGTGTATAATTATTTTTCACTTTTCAAATAAATTTCTAAATCAGATGATAATATAGGGAAACTATTATAATATTGAACATAGGACAAGGGACCGAGATCAATCATTTTCTATTAGGATGGACGATGTGGACGCTCCAATTATTTAGAGGAAGGTACTCTTATATTTCTCTCAATGCCATTAATTACTTTTTTTTATTCTGGTTCATCCCATTTCATTATTTAATTCATGTTTTCGATGAATATATAATCAATCCATTATCTTATAGAAGTTTCGTTTTTAGTTATGACTCGAGGAGGTAATATACTAGAATCAATAGTTTATAAAAAACCAAGTATTACATTTTTCATGTATGATATCTTTAAAAATTTAATATTAATACCCATAATGGAATTTCAAAGTATAATATGGATTTAATTCCTATTAATTTATAATTATATGATCAAAAATAGGATAATTATAATTTCAATAGTACTAACTATAAATCCATTATTTATCTTAAATGGAAAGATGTCATGGGCCAATGTTTGTCTATAAGAACATATCATAGCCTTATTTATAGAGATAATCAATGAATATGGAGATGTTAACGAAAATATATGGATATAAAATTTCTCCATTTTTTATGAATAAATTGTCATATTTCATTAAGATATTTCTAGACCTCACATAGAAATAAATGAGGATATCTGTATTGAAATCATTCATGGATCCAATATGATATCAAAAAATCTTTATAGAATTAAAAATATGATGATAGAGGAATTAATGTTATAAAATCATTATTTTTTGTAGAAGGGATTTATCTAACCATGTTTGTCTCATTTGAGAGAACATGTTATTTTTTTTAAATAAGAGGAACAGATAATGTCCTTGATTCATTGATTATTGAGAACATAACAGGATCCCAAGGTATAACATGTACCATATCCCAAGGATTTATTATTTATTTGACAAGCTTCGTGGGACTCATTTATTGCCTATCATTGACTACTAATAAATGTAACATCAATTGAGATTGATGAAGTAATATATAAAAAAGACTACATTTAGAACATGATATATGAATTTTGTGTTTTTTACTCCCTTAATCATGAGAAATGAACCATCTATACTTATGTATTTGATTAATAGATTATTTATGGACTACAATGATAAATTAATTGTAGTTTCACTTATGGTATTTTGATATATTTGAAAATCCAATAGGAGAATAATGATAATATAAAAGTTATATATAAAACTATAAGGATATATAAGTTGTATGGAAAATTTTGTAAATTTGATATGTTTGGATACAACATGATTCATTATTGAGACACAATATAAGCAATGAATGAATATTAATTGACCCAATTGAGAAATGGTTCGTAGAGTGGGATTGTCATAAAATAGTATATAGGATTCAAACATTCATTGGTTTATCAAGATATAATTGGAAGCTTCTTAGATACTTCTCATGAAATTCTAATCAACTAACTATGTTAACTAAAAAAGGATCTAATTTCATATTGATAAAGGATTGTGAAGATAAATTACATAAACTTGTGAAATGATTGGTTACCAAACATAGGTAAACACTACCATCAATTACATAATGAATTTTTTATATATTTATGTATATATGAATAAGACTAGGTGCATCCTCATGAAAAATGAAAAAGTTATCACATAAGAATCATGACAGTTGAAACATCATGAAGAGAATTTCCTTATTCTTATATAATGATAGACGTAGACATTCTTCTCTGATGATATGGAAGTGCTATCTTTATGGTGATAAATGTGATATATTCAAAAACCACCAATTATTTATGTATAAATACATGAAATATGAATTGAAAATGAGACAAATGAAACCATTGAAACTTCTTAAAAAATATAATTGTTCATTTCAATATCACCCTAGAATAGAACCATATTTTGATGAATGATGTACGAATGACCCTGTTATGATGGAAATGATATGGATTCTATGATATCCAATGATCAAGGATCCAGTAAGACTTGACATGGGAATAATTATAGATGGGAAATATTCAATCCTATCACAAAATGATTTCTCAAAAATCATTAAATGATAATTTCAATAAATCTCAAAGTGAAGATCAGATGGTAAAAAAAGATAGACACTGTGAAGAATGAGATGTTTTATGAGATTAACATTGATCAAGAAGATAAACTAAAATATGATAAAATAATTTTTGTCCATATATCTCTATGATAAAAGGAATTGGTGGATGAAGCTCATTGATCTACTTTTTATATACATCCAAAAATCACTAAAATGCATAGGGACCTCTGTGATAATTATTGGTGGCTTAACATAAAATGGGAGATTATTGTATACATTGCAAGGTGCTTAGTGTGTTGAATAATGAAAGTGGAGTGAAAATTTAAAAAATGGTTATTTCAGCCACATCTCATACCAACATGGAAGGGGTTTAGTATCACTATGGACATCATCACATGTGTCTGAAAAAACAAAAGGAAACATTTCAATATGGGTTGTAGTGGATCCATGGACATTGACTTCATATTTTACTGTTAATAAGATATATTTCATTCTTTTTAAAAAATAAATTATATAAATAATGTAATTGGTGATAATACATTGGGGTATCACATTAAATCATTTCTAATTGGGATATATGGTTTACATATGAATTCTGAAGATCTATTCAACATCACTAAAATGTTATATTGAATTTTAATATGGCATATCACCCAAAATATAATGGGAAATATAAAATGACTAATTATACACATGAGGAAAGGATGATAACCTACTCAATAATATTCAATGTAGGATGTGATCGATAAATTTTATTAGTTTAGTTCTCATCATATAATAGTTTCCAATCTAGTATTCAAATGGAATCATATGAATCTCAATATGTGAAGCGACGTATAACTCATAAATGTTACAATTAATTGGTTGATAGAATTATACTTATATAAAATCTTGTGTAAGAGACAATATAAAATGATCATATAATAAGAAAATACTTAAAATCATTTTATAGATTGTAGAAGAGAAGTGATGAAAACCACAAAAGGGACAAGTAGTTATACGGGTAAAAATATTATACTTTAAATATCACTAAGGAAGAGAGTCATGTGGTTTAGAAGGAAAATTAATATTATCACTTGGAACATTATCCACTTTAAAATCCTTGAATGAATTGGACTAGTGTCCTACCTGTAATATCACCCACCAAATCTAGATCATGATCCTAACGTATTTCACATATCTCTATAAAATTAGTACATACCTGATCAATCACGTGTATTAATCTAAATGTGGTAAAATTGGAAGATGACCTACCCTTTGAGGAGCATCCGGTAGAGATCATGGACAATAGATACAAAGATTTATGAAACCACGAAAATCATTGTAATAAATATTTATGGAGAATCATAAGTATGAAGGCGTGACATGGATACAAATGGACAGAATGAAATATAATTAACCTCTCATATCCTTAACCAACTATATAAGTTTCATTTTCGATGATGAAATTTATAAGGAGTGAATAATTTAATAATATATCATTTTTAAATGATATTTTTCTCCTATGAAAATGCATGTTATATTTTATAATATCATACGAAAACACAAATATATTAAAACCATCGAAATTTTATCCCATTAATAAATATAATTAAATAAGTCAACTCAAAAACTAATGAAAATTAAAAACAATATAATGAGAAAAATAAATAAATAAAATGTAAAATGGGAAAATAATGATCACCCCATTCTTCAAGAATCATCACCCCCACACACACAACTGTTAAATGTAATAAATTTTTTTATTAAACCAATTAAAATCATATATATTAAAATATATCCTTATAAGGTAATTTAGTGATTATTTTTTGAGAATTAAGTATATCTTATAAGAGAAATGATACTATTAGAATATTAATATAATTATTTAATAAATATGTCCATTGGACAATATACCAATAGGTCTATTTGTCCATTGGTAACTATACCCATTGGAAATAATTTTACAATTATAATTATTGTTAATAAGTTTTAATGATAAACTATAATTGATTAATAATGCTGAAATGATGGCCTAAATTAGTAGATACATTTCATCTAAATCTTGTTTGTCAAAAAATTGGATGGAGATAGATGTACTGTCTTTAGGGTTATCCCTTGACCAATCCCAAGCCAATATTCTACATGTGAGGCATGATTGAAATATCATGTGGGATAAGTTCATGTTAGTGTAGTTTAACACTCAGTCAATATTAGGTGAGTCCCGTCATTAATATACCACCAAAATATGCCTTAACTTTATGGAATAAATGAGTATAATAAGTGGTAACATGTCTAACAGATAGTTTTATAATGTCTCATTTCATTCTAATGAATAAAAATTTTATTCCATAAATCACATTTTTGGAATAATTTTTCAACAAAAATGTATTTTTATATGTGACCAATTTGAAAATTTGATTTTGGGATGTAGATAAAACATCAGTTTAGTATTCAAAAAATATATATCCTAATATAATAAAAATATATTTTTTTGAATAATATTTTTTGAAGGAAATATTCTATTCAAAAACTCATATTTTAATTGAAGTGATAAAAAAATTTTATAACGTCCTTGGATATTTTTATAGGTGTGTAAAATTTTATTATGTCTTAAAAATTATTATTTTTGTAGATAAGTATAGTTATATTTAAAAAATATAATTATTTTATTTATTAAATTATTTTAAAAATTAAATATTAAATTATAAATAATCCTTTCAAAACTTTTTTAGGTTGAAATATTGTAATTTCTTTATAATACATTGTTTTTATTGAATTGTAAAAATATGGTTTTGGATTATTAGTATGTTTGATAACATCATATTTATTTTATAATGATAAAATTATTAATTATCCACAATCCAAGGCCTATAAGTATTTATTTTATTAATATAAATTATTTAAATAGATTTTAATCAATTTCCAAAACTATAAGTAAATACACATTGTCTAATTTTTTTTTATTTTAAAAACATTATTTTGTGGAAAATATACACTCTCATGTCTAAAGAAGTGTTAATAATTTTTTTCAGCAATTTTAGGTTAATATATCATAATATCATCCCAAATATCCAATGCATGGGAAATAACCACGACTATTCTAATGGTTTTTCATTTTCCATGTCCAGGATTCAGAAGACCTATATTTGGAAATTATTAAGAAATTCCATTACAATTTATATAAATTCCAAACCATATAACCTTACACCTTAACAATAAATACTTAATCAAATATGTTTTAATCAATTTTCCTCCCTCATATTCCCCATGTTTTTCTTAATACACATGTTTTCATCAATATGATTTATGAGAAAATCTTCACGGTAAGGGAAATATCTAATTATTATTTCCATTCATGTTCTTTTTTTGTTATATATCTTATAGTTTATAAAATAATTACTTTTTGTATACATTATATTATCCAGTTACTATAATAATATTCTTTTATCAATGGGAGACCTTTCCCCCCAAAATTTTCACATTCATTAATCTATTTTTTATATCCATCATGCAACCAAATTTATTTCTCTCTTTTACAAGGGATATTCTCAATTATTTTTTTTATGAATTCCCTAACCTCTTACATTTCCATGAGTATTCAACTAGATGTAAAAATTATTTATTAATTAATGAATTTTCAAATATGAAACCAACATTCCCTTTTCATTGGATAATAATTTTTTTAATGGTCAATCCATTATTCAAATTGGTATGCCAATATTTTTATAATAAAGTAATTATTTATTCTTCATGTTTTGTTAATAAGTTGATTTGTTAAAATATATGTGGATCAGATTAAATAGTACATACAAAAGATTAACATTGATACCACTATAGTACATTGGGAGAAGAAGTAGTCTCTAAGAATGATATTTTTTTACGATACATTGGTGAATAGAAATGGTAATTTGGATTTATGACACCATATTGATAAACCATGTTGATATGCTTATGAATTTCACATTTAAGTGATTTAGAAACATTTCCATGTAGTGATTCATGTTAATTTTTCTTTTATGCATCATTTCGTATTATTCGTCTTATAAAAATATTTTTCATGTTGTTTTTGATATTCCTCAAGATCACATGATAAATTCCCCATGCATATTCCCTAAATTTTATCATGTTCACCATTTCTTTTGATGTTTTTCTATTATACATGAGTTGCAGAAAATTTGACTAATGTTGAACCCATAAAAAAGACTTTCACATGGATTAGAATGGTTTTTTATTTTTTCAGATATTATGATCATAATTTTGATGATATTAACATTAAAAGGACTTATGTAATGTTACATGTAATGAAATGATTATTTAACAAATAAAGGGATGTCATAAGTGAAAAAACATAAGAAAAAAACTCAAAAAACAACTGGATTCGAAATATAAATTCAATATTAAAAAATGAATTACCAAAAACTAAGGATTGAAAATTAAAATTTAAAAATTATATTCATTCCAATGCATCTACCCCAACACCATGTATTCATCTCAGGCCTAGGAATCCAGAACCGTGAGTTAACTCGAGTCGCACCCCCTAAACAAGAGTTATGATATTTCTTCCACATATACTTCTAGAATCCATTATCAATTATCCCATAGTGATAATCCAAAATAAAATTAACCAATTAAATCCTCCCATGTATCCTTATTGTGATGAAATAACAATGAACATTGAATACATCTCAAAATAAATGAAGACATCTACCCGTCCAAGGATAGTGTGAGGTGCGAGAGTGTACAGATAGTAGTAGAAAACATGATCCCAAAATAAATGAATTGGAGATTATTTTAATATAAGATTAATGAAATATAAATATAAAATTAATTTAAAAGGAATAAAAATAGGATTTTTAACCATTTAGAAATGAAGCTATATAATACCACATCAAAGAATAGGTTCAATTCCCAATAGATGAAAAATTTAGGTGGAGTATTTTTGTGTGTAATGGGTAGGTGGACCATGTATGTAGAGAGATGGAATGGTTGTAGGATTTTTGATAATAATTATGAATTATGTGTGGATTATCAGTGGGGATCATGATGTTTTTTAGTCTTGGATGCATTATCTAAATATGGTGAGTGGTATGTTGAATATAGTGGTAATGTCGTCATGCCAAACAATGATGAGATGCATGGATCTTAGTGATATTGGCGACACCTAAATGTTTCTTTTCCTACCTGAGGGATGGAATCAAAAAAGTGGTTGTCTATAATAGATCATTATTGGACCTACATGGATGAGATATTGCACAAAATCCTAGGTGGATGACGAGGATCGGCGTCACAAGGGAGTTTCGATAGAAAAAAAATGGTGGAAAAGGGTCAGATACCGAGATGGAGTCCTAGATGATGTCAAAGAATGAAATAATTTCCAAAAATGAAAATAGATGTTGATTCATATTAGATTATATATTTTCCATGTGTATCAGTCCCCATGCAATCATGTATGGGGATTTGTTAGTGAGAGTCATTACAAGTTGGATGCTTTATTGTAAAAAATTAAACATATATTCAATGTTGATTTTTTTGGTGTATGATCATTGGACATGCAATGGACATAGATTATTCCTAGTTTCAGTGGGTCTACATACAATGTAACGTTACCCCAAAACCAAATTTTAAATTCCATTATATAATATTTATAAAAATAACTAGTAACTCTGGATTTTAGGAAAATATATAATATTGAAAGAAAGAATAAATAACGCAAGGATAAACATTATTCAAACCCACTAGGACCTATATGAAAGACAATAACACCACTCGACACAAATATATTTTTTTCAATATCAAAACAAGAAAAATGGTTTAAATATAAAATGATAAAATAATGAACTAAAGGTAATATATGTTTTGAAGAACTAAAATACAAAGAAATAAAATAAAACATTGGGACATATACTGTTGGGAATGATAGACTGTCATTTTGATTACAATCCTGATTCTCGAAAAATCCAACACAAATCTGGTGCATGTACATGGGACAATACTCAACTGGTCCAAATCAAAATTCAATTGGTTACATAGCCAAATGACAATATAGAATGATTTCATCATCATGAAATCCACCAGAATTAGTACAACAACAATGTACATTTGGATGTTGGTCAGAATAACATTTCACCACTAGAGAGATAATAAATCCTATGTTATATTTTTCTGCTATATTATCTAGATATAACTTAAGAGAGACTAAGTGAATGAATCACAACAGGGGGTGATGGGTGTATGGGTGATCAATTCTCTATGAAAACAACTTTCCCTTGATGATCTATATCCCACCATTGTGTACAACGTGTCTAATACAAACAGAATGCAAAAGCACACAACTGAGTGTTTCAAACCTGTTGGATGATGAGGATTACATGAGTGAAAAAGGGATCAACAACCAAGAATCCATGTGGCATATATTTCTATAGTCTTAATGCGAAACAGACACAGGTTGTGCATATAGGACCATTGAACATATTGCCTAAAGGGAAAGGACCTATTTTAGAGGCCCACATGAAATGATAGTTGTCCAATAGAAATAGAATATCCAAAAAATAATTTAGGAAAAATGAATCGTAATTGTATAATTTCACATGAATGAGAATTAATGAATTAAAACCTGAATTATTATTAATGATACAATTTAAAATAGAATAAAATATTGATGAAAACATTCCAAAATGTCTACGATTTTTAAATATAAATTTGTGATGTTATTACACCTATGGTCATAGAATTGTAACTAAATTCATCAATAAAAGAAACATATTAATTTATATAGTACCACGACATTATTTAAACTATCATATAGGTGATCGTCGATGTGTATGTTATTAAGAAAATTGGGTCTTACTCTATAATATCTCATGAAAAATATATTCTCATGTATCTATGTTTATATTTACCATGGATACTAAATTTTTACATACATATAGGGAATATAGACTATTAAAACATGTATTAATAGTAGAAATATATTGGTAAAGATCACTTGAGAAACCTTTCATCCATAAGGATTCTTTAGCAGCCTCGGTTAATGATATACACTCTGATTTCATGTTCTATACAAAATCCATGGTTGATATGTTATATGTATAATAAATATTTCCTCTATAATAAGTAAAAACATAACCCCTCAATGATTTTCTAATATCTTTATTCCATGCATAGTCATATTCTTCAAATCCAACTATTAAATAAAAATATAAAATTTTTACCATAACATACACAAATTTAAAATACAAGACCAATACCAAAGTATCCAATTTAGTTCATGTCAATGTGGATTCCTTGGAGATTCCATAAATCTTATAATGGTTAAAATTTAAATTTCAATATTTTTTCTAAAACGAATTCTTGATTACATGACACTTCCAACCATGTTAGAAAATGGAATTTTATTCATAAACTATATATCATCAGTAGGAGTATGTTCTTTAGTTAGAGAAAATTTAATTTGATATTTAAAAAGAAAACTAATAGGTTTTAGAGATACAGATGGGTATATATTGTGAATATTTAAAACATGTTCATGTCTTAATAAATAAATTAGTTTTTCTGGTATATCCATAATTATTTCAACACCAGGTTTTTTCAATACAATACCTACACCTTTCAGTTGAAACAATGTTTTTATTGATATTTTATATTATTAATTAGACAAATGTTTTTTAAAATTATGAGCATATCAGTAATGTAATAGAAAAATCTCATGTGTATTATAATTGACATTAAATATATACAATCATAATATTAACATCACATAAAATTGTTTTAAATAATAAAAAATAAAATATCTTAATCAATTTCCCGGGGGATTTTATTAAACAATATAATGAATTATTCATAAGTAAAAAGTGATTTAATTTATACCCTTTAGGATAACCCTCATAAGGCTTTATGTACTATTTATAATTCAAGTGACCCTTAAAAATGGATGTTGAAACAATGATTTGTTCAATATGAAGATCACTATAAGAATGAAAATAATGGAATATCCTTGTTGAAGACAATATAATAGGAGTGTAAAATTACGAAAAGTTTATTCACTTTATTTGAAGGAATCCCTTAGTAACTATTCATTAAAAGAATTTATTTTATATTTTAAATAAAATTACCTTTTTTTCATTTGTTAAATCCCCTTAAGGCCTATTATGATAGCATTGTGTAGTTTTTTCACAATATAAATAGAGTGATTTTTTGTTAGAGAATTCATTTATTCATCGAAAGAAAATTCCCAATATTTTGAGTTCCTATTATAATGGGATTCCTTATAGGTATAGGGCTCATCACCCACTAGACCATGTGAAAATGTAATGATATAAGAATACATGTCATATTGTATAAATATATATGGAGGTTGAGGAACTCACTTGACTCTACATTGAGTATATTTATAGTCTAATATTTTTAAGAGAATTTTTTTCTCAATATGTTTCTCAATATAAACATGAAATGGAGTTTGGAACATCTAGGGTTATTGAATGAGTATTATGTTGTGGAGGTTAGACGTCAGCCTCAAAATGAGTTCGGGGCTTAGTTTCATCAGCTTGATCTAAGGATGGATCATTGTCGTGAGGCATGGATTTTGGAGAACATGAATCATGGAGCACCACAACCCAAATTATGATACATTTTTTGTATCTATATTTATCCTCCAAATTGTTATAATCATTTACACCTTCAGGGTAATCCACACGAATACATTTAATATCTCTCATCTCAATATTAAATTTTTTAACATTAGTATAAGAAGATTTCCTAATGTATATTAAGTAGATATGTGAAAGTGGAATAATATTCCCCGACTCTTCTCGAGAATTAATTTGATCAACTGAATAATGATACCTATTTATGTGGTATAATGTTGTGTTGGTAACCTCCATACAGAAATATTTTGGGCTAATTTTTAACTCAATCATTCTTTAAAAAATTTCATAAATAGTTTTAGTCATCATTTCTACAAGATTGTTCTTTTGGGTGGTTTCCCCAATATTTCTATCTATTTTAATTCACTAAAATTCATATAATTGAATAAATTCTTTGGATAGGTAACCCAAACAATATTTTTTATCCTAATTTTGAATTTTTCCACAACAATTTTTTCAAATGAAATTATCTAGGTTTTAATGGTCTGAAATACATATGATTTATTTTTTAGAATATAAATTAATACATTACTTTAGAATCTAGCTAAAAAATTATAATATAAGAACCTATACTAATGGAGTTAGTCCTAGTTGGTCCCTATAGGTAAAAATGTATGTATTCTTAAGGATTGATGGATTTTTTGTTGGAGATATTAATTTTGAATCTCTTAGCCTTTAAAATCACACAATCTTCACATAAGATAAGGTATATTGGTGTGATGTCACTCAACAACCCTTTCTTATTGAGTTATTTTGGACCAATAGAGATTACATACCACAATATCTATTTTATATAATAATATTATTATTATTAATGGTATATACACTACCAAAAATATCTTGATTTGTTATTTACATTAAAAATATACAAACCATTAATGGGAGAAACCTTTATGATAGTTATAGATCCTTTGGAGATATTTAGATATCATGTATCTGACCTAAATGTGAACACATTTTAGTCTTAAATACAAAATGAAATCTTGTTTATATAAAGGATTAAGACCCAATTAAGATTAATAAACGTGATTATGTAATATTTATCTTGATATATTAAAATTTAACATCTTCTATATACCTTACACCACATTTTATTCTTTAAGAGGACTTATCCATATACTCTCTCGAAAAATTGTAGGAATGACACTACAAAAGGGTAAATGTGAAACAAGAATATTGAGTTAAGGAACCAATCGTGATTGAGAAAGTGGATTTATATATTTTACACCTCATATATATCATATTCATATTAAGATAAAACGGAAAATTTAGCGGGATACATAATTTCATGTTTTTTTACTCTTCTTACCTTCGGGCATCGTGTTCTTAGGATAAAACAATGAAATGAAAAAATGTACATTCTCTAGAATTAGTCAAAGATTTGGATTTCTTATTCATATATCTTATATCCTTATTAAACTCAATATTTTTACCCTAAAATGAGGTGTTGGTAATGTAAAAAAACACCATAACTAACCATTTGTTTGAGGATTATAATAAAATTATGTTTTGAGAAGGTAAGCCTTAAATACATTAACGTTTAAAATGTCATGAACATAACTCATGTATTATACTAAGGTGATGTATGAATTATCTACATAAATTATAAGCACCATTTCATGATCTTAATTACCATTGTATATGTTTGTGTTATATATTTATAAAACTATTTTATTACATTCATCTAAATTTAAATTATTTTACCTATCATGGTTCATTTTAAATGTGAAGAATTACTGTTTCTTATAAACCCCTCAAACCAAATAAGATAAAATATATAATTTTTATATTTTAATCCATTTATCATTAATATAAATTTATAGGAAACGTAACTATTAACTATATCTTCTTATGAATGAACCTTAGAATTGTTTTCATTTATGTTGTCATCAGGGGATACATGTTTATATTCAATAGTATTTTATCTAGTTTCACTTTCCAATATGATATCATTCATATCCCTATATATGGATTCAGTAAATACTTGTTGTTTTAGAAAGGATGAAATCATAATTAATGGTAAATTAAAGACATCATCACCATCGAATTACAAAATTTCATACCTAGTTTTTGACATATTTACCGAAGATAGTAGATACCAAGTTTTTGCAGACAACATTAAGCATACTCCACCAAGAATAGACCAATATAAATTGAGAAAATATGTTTAACCAATGAGAGATAGAATTAAAATAAATTATAGAGGTTTCATTGGATATCATTAAAAACTAAAGAAGGAAAAATGTTAATTGAGATGATATTGTAGTGTAGATGGTAAATAGTATCCAGAACTAAAAGAAAGAAAAAACACAAAAAATAACTAGAATGGATATAATGTCACATACATGTTTTATTTTAATGTTAAATTTCATTTAATTTCCATTTATACTTTGTGTTTGGGGTTTCACATGCTTTTATGGTGCAATGGGTGAGTTTTCGTGAATTGGGCCAAATCGTGAGAGCAATTCCAGATTTAAAAATAAATTTTGTTTCTTTCATAAAAACATTCATTTTTTAATTTATTTCACCCATTCCATTTCATAAATGGTCTCCCCAGACATATTAACACCACCATTGTATTTTGGAGCCTTTATAAATCCATAACCAAGGTGTATATGGGTTTTTATTTAAGGGATTGGGCCAGCCCAAAAGCCCAATTACAATTTTAAAAATAAAATTTGAATAATTAATAACATATTAAATTTTAATTCTTTTTCGGTTATTCAAATACTCACACACACCCATTTAACCCAGTTCTGCGTCCAACCTCTCTCTCCCCACTTTGGAGCTATTATTCATCACGATTGAGTGCTGAACTTCTTAGAGTTTCTAAAATAGGGATGATTTGAGGTCGTAAGTTCTTTCCATTATAACACTCTCAATTATTACTCATTTCCATCCATTATAGTTCCAAAATGACCTCCACATCCTTCTTCAAACCTCCTTTGATGTTTTGACTATTTTAAATTTCAGCTACTCCTGTATTAGTGTTGATTCTTCAAGATCCCTCAAGTAAGTGAGTCTCTTACATTCCTCTTTCAAATTGCTTAGGGTTTCATTCTATTTTATATGGGGTTTTTCCATTTTCCTTGAAGTACCAAATTACCAGGAGGTAGGGTTTTGAACCTTTGGTATAACCTTGGGTTTTCTTTGTCTAATTTTGCGGTTTTAGGTATTTCCAACATCCCTCTTGGTGCAGTGATCGTGCGACCTTATTTTAGCAAATTGATTCAAGGGTTTTCATTAAATTGGTAGGTTATTCCTTTTGGGATGAAATCTTTGTGACCTTTATGTTGTTTTTATGGTATTTTAATTTCTATTTCATTTTAATGTTTCTAAAAAAATGGTTTTACTGGCAATTGTGAAGCAAGTAAATTTTTAATGCCAATTTCATGTGAAATTTGGGGGTTTTCATATAAATATTTTGTTGGTTCCATAAGGAATTCCCTATAATAATTTATTTGATTTTATTGAACTGTATTAGGGATGAAAATAATGTTTTCAATGTTCTTCTCCTTTTATTTTTGATGCAGAACTGGTTTTGGGTGACGTTTGTTAAGAAAGTGATATTTGAGTACCAATTTGGTGTTGAATTAGGTGTTTTACATAAGTATTCTATGTGATGATTATTAATATTGTTTTATAACTCAGGTAATGAGTTTAAAGAAAATTTTTAAGGTGTGGTTGATTCTGTTTTGGTAAATGTGAGTATGCACATGGTGTTAAAGTGGGGTTTTCAAACAGTTTTGGTTGCAAAACGAGGAAAGATTTGGAGAAGTTGTTCTATTGAAACTCAAAGTGTTTTGTGGTGTGTTTTAAATGGTATAAAATATGTGTAGCTACTATACTGATTTTATGTGGCCATTAGTGGTGTTCTATATGAAAATGGATATATGTATCATTCTAAAATTATTTGAGCACAAAGGGGGGATCCAAGGTACCTATGTGGGGAGGATGCGTACTAGTACGACCAGTGGACTGGATGGGTTTCGTCCCTATTTCACCAAGAATTTGGATAACGAAAACTCTAACTAAACTATTTGGATGATTATTGGGGACCAATATGTTATGGATATGTTCCCTACTAGTGGAATGTGATTGAGAACAAATTTTACTATGGTAACTTTACACCGAGGTATGAGCTACATGGGGCCCGAGACTATCTAGTGCCTAGGGGTGTTCCCGATTTTGTTTCTCATTGTGTTTGTTGTGATTTACCTTGTATTGGGGTGTTTTTTGTAGTACATTATATAATCTAAAATTTCTATTTAAATGTGTGAACATTCTGAAAATTTTAGCTTCAAATCTATTTCCAATTGAATGTTTCATTTCTTGAATTTTATCACTGTTTTCCTTTGCGTATTAAAATTTCTTGCTTCTTCACATTGTATTTTATGATATTTGGAATAATTGGATGGTATCGTATTGGGATTAGGCTCACACCCTACTTAAACCCCTTGGGTTTAAGTAGACATGGTTATGTTTGACTCAGGTAAAGGAAAGGCCAAGGGTGATGGTGGTTCAGGGTGTTAGTCCCCATCCTTGGGGTGGAGTTGTGGAGACGACTTGGGGGTGATGACCCCTTGTCATGTGGAGTCCATGGGGATTTTTTGATGTTGTTTCATTGTGTATTTGGACATTTTATATTTCATTTGAACTCATGTATTCTGTTCTAGATTTTTGTATAATCGTTATTGTTATGAATTTTTTAGATTCATTTTATCAAATATTTTTGGTGTTTTATGTATACATATTCGGGAAAATCATTCCCAAACCAAGATAAATGATACTCTGGATCTTGTGACAGCCTATGGGGATAAGAAACGCCCTTCAGGACTTGTCATAGGATGCGTTTGGTGACGGTTCTGGTGGCGACCAGATTCAGTTCGTGACAAAATGGTATCATAGGTGGTTCGTTCTCTTTGGGTCATATTATTTTGTGAACAGTTGGGATATTCTAGAGTTTGGATTATTAGGAAATGGAATTCTGGTAAGAAGTAGTGCAGCTGATCACCACATCTCATGAAGGGATTCATGTTTCCAGGGGATGTCAGTATTTATCTAATCCATTTGGTTTTCTTGGTTTGGTGATGATTAGTAGAAATGAAAAGAGAGTTGGGTTAATGGTCTCAGTGAGATCAAAGGGTCTGGAAAGCCATGTGGAGCTAGAGATATATCTCTACAACACTCTCTGTGATGAAGAAGTGATTGGAATATGGCTGTCAACCATATGTCCAAGTCACCCATTGAAACTAGTTTCCTCTCGCATTGTCTTGTGTACTTTAGTTTTCAAGTCTTGTAACATTGGTTTTAAAGTGACTTGGTTTTTTGAAGTGTAATGTTTTTGTGAAATTATTTTCAAATAAAGATGGAATGGTTTGATTTATGAAATGGTGGAACTGAATTTTTAGAAATATTTTGAAATGGAAAATGGTGTGCTTACACATCTTTTGAAAGTAGAAACTATACTAAAGTTGTTTTTGAAAAAGAGTTTCCAATAGGGTTTTCTAAACAATCCAGGGGTGTTTAAATGGGATGAGATTATATGGAATTGATGTGAATAACATTAAAGTGAGTTATTTTCTAAATGGTTGTGTCTTTTTTAAATGTTTAGTAATATTTGAATTGGGATTTTTATCTCCTGGTTGGAGGTTTTGAGAAAAAGGAGGCATTGGTTGACTGTTTTGGTTTTGAAAAGAGGAAAGAATTTTTTTTATTTTATCCTTTGGTATTTCCATGAGTGACCACATGCATGGGGTTATATGGGATGATGGATGGTTAATGGAATGGTTGGATGAGTTTTGGTTTGTATATGAGAAGGGTTCTTAGTGTGCCATAGAAACATGCATGTGTAAGGCTCATGGGATACCATTGGTGGATACACTAACCGCTGAATCATTTATTTTCAAAAAGACAATTTTAAATGGTAAAATTGATGTATTTATGACTAATTTGGGATTATTTGTATTATTGGTTTTTTTAATGTTGATTTTGTGGGATGTTTTGAGTCCAAGAACCCCTCCTGTTTGTATTATGTTTTGGGTTTGTGTTTGGTCGGTAAGCTGTGTTGAAGGGCCAGTTATTGGTCTCTTATGAAAAATGTTTTGGGATACTTTTACGATGTTTCCTTCCATGTGTTTGAATCTGGTTTGTGGTATATCATGAACAATGTACCATCTTGGTTGGGTCTGTAGGTTTAATCGTTGGATAAGGTATGCCCCATTAAGGGTTAGTGCACAACTGAAGTGCAACCCAGATTATTTCTCCATTTGAAGACGCTCCATTTGATCAATATAAGGAATCTTTTTCTTACAATTTTTTGATTGAGGCTACACCCTTTCCTTTCTTGGTTTTTGGTATCTTATTGTAGTGAGAGATTTATCATGGAAGGTTGAAAGAGACCATAGGATATTAAGTTTCTTGATTTGCCGAAGGTGGAAGTGGTCTGGGGTTGTTAGCATGGACGAGTATCTGGATGGTGTCTAGGAGGTCATCTCGATCCTTTATAGTCTCTTTGATGAAGGAGTTCACAATAAACTACCAGTGATGGATATATGGTCATGAGAGGATATTGTGGCCAATTTATAGAATTGTGTGTTGTTAAGGGATGTTGAATAATGTCCCACTCCATGTATTGTTTATATCAGTCGCAATGGTCTTGTTCGGTGATGCCTTGTGATTTCGTGCACTCTATTGACTTTAAAGGTGAATGTCATGAAATCCTCTGAGAGTCTCTTTATGTTGGTTGAATGCCTCTCTTGTAAATACTTAAAAATCTTCCATTTTAGAGGAAGGTGATTATAGGTGTTATTTACTGGTATAGTTTCTCACTTGACGAAACAAGGTGTGACGTGTGATCATTTTCTATGCCCTTGTTTTAGTGAAATATCGTGTTAGGGTAAAGTGATTTTGGAATGTGTTATGTCATGTAACTATTATTTGATATTTTAGTATAGTTTTCGGTGGAACTGAAATAAGAATTCTCTTCTAGGGGGTTTCCAATGCATAACTTCGAGGTTGATGAAGCTTCAATCATTTGAGCTCCAGCCGTAGGTCTCAAAGAGAAGATAACTCATAGTCTGGGGAAATACCATGGTTATTTAAACCCATGTACAATGTCTTATCCTCAGTATGAATGATAGTAAGAGTTTAAACCTCTGGTGTCATCATCTTTCTTCTATTGTTCCTATTCTGTGGATATAGGTTCGGGGCCTTGTAACCATGTCATCACCTAATGTCATTCCCTCCCCCTTTGGTTTCCATCAAGTCATTAGAGAATTCAGGGAAATTTGGATAGACATGCTGAGGAACCAATTTGTGTCTGATTAGTAGTTACCATGTTCTAGAAATCCATGTGAAAAGAATGATCTTCATAGTTAGTGCACAATTTCAAAAACTATGTGGACTGATCCTGCGCCCTTCCCAAATCATTAAAATAAATTGGGTCCTTTCTGTCGGCCCATGCTGGTCAGTTAAGATGGTTGGTTTTTATGGTGTGGAGACCCACTATTATTCTCATGTATGTTACTTCATAAATTGTGAATAGATTTATAACCTTTATATTAGGGAGGTCGTTCAGGCCTCCCCCTGATAGTGTCTTGATTCTGTGTTGGAAAATAATAGAGGTTGCCTCTTATGGTGGGGTGCCTATTTGTGCCCCCCCATACCAATAGCTCATATTTATCAATGTCCATGTCTTGGTGGTAGGTAGTGTCATTCAGAACTATCTAGATACCAATATCTTCCTTGAGTAAATGTTTTCATTGGAGAGCTCGCAATGGTTCAGTTAATGTAAGGTAAGTGTAACCTTGTTCGAAGTTGTTATTCGTTTGGGTGAATTTCTTGAGTCTTGTTCGGATAGTGTTTGATGAGTTATATATTGGGATAATGTATGAATGTGATTTTTCACTTCAGGAAGTGGTGTATGTTTGGGTTGTGAGATTAATCATTCAATAATTGATCACTGGAGGTGTTTTGGACCTTGGGGGTGAATCTTGGCAAAGATGTGCATCTTGGATTATCAGTTTTGTTTGGTTTTGGTATCTGGCCTTGCTTTAGAATTTTGGGGACATAATTTTTTCATGGTCGGAAGAATTTTCAAATACATGTCTTATTTTCAATTTAAATTTCATTTAATTTCCATTTATGCTTTTTGGGGGGTTTCTCAATCTTTTATGCTGTAATGGGTGAGTTTTCATGAATTGGGCCAAACCGTGAGCCCAATTCCGGATTTAAAAATATTTTTTTTCTTTTATAACATTTTTATTTTTTAATATTTTGAACCCATTCTAATTTCTAAATGGTCTCCCCTGATATATTAACACCACCATTTTTGTTTAGAGACATTATAAATCCATAACTAAGGTGTATATGGGTTTTTATTTAAGGGATTGTGCCTACCTAAAAGCCCAATTCCAGTTTTAAGAATCAAATTTGATTAATTAATAACACAATAAATTTTAAGTACTTATTGTTGATTCAAATCCTCACACATTCCCATTGAACCCATCAGTGCGCCCAACCTCTCTTTACCCTTTTTGGAGCTCTTCTTCATCCTGATTGAGTGCTGAACTTCTTAAGGATTCTAAAATCAAGCAGATATGAGAAGGTATGTTCTTTCTATCATAACTCTCTCAATTCTAACTCTTTTTCCTCCATTAAATTTCCTAAATGACCTCCTCATCCTTTTTCTAACCTCACATGAGGTTTTGATTGTTTTAAATTTCAGCTACTGGTGTATTAGGGGTGATTTTTCAATATCCCTCAAGTAAGTGAGTCTCTTCCATTTTCTTTCAAATTTCTCGGAGTTTCATTGTATTTTCTTGGGGTTTCTTCCCTTTTCCTTGAATTAAAAAATAAAAATAATTTAGTGTTTCTATCCTAGGGTTCATCCTTGGGTTTTATTGGTCTTGTTTTGTGGTTTTAGGTTTGTTCTAAGTCCCTCTTGGAGCGGTGTTCCTGCGACTTGATTTTCGCACGTTGATTCAAGTGTTTTCATTACATTGGAAGGTGATTCCTTTTGTTATTTATTCTCTGTTACCTAGATATGGTGTTTATGGTATGATAATTTATTTTTTATTTGAATGTTTCTTCAAAAACTGGTTTTAGTTACAATTATAAAGATAATGAATTTTTAATGCCAATTTCATGTTAAATTTGGTGGGTTTTCATATAAATATTTTATTGGGTCCATAAGGGATGCCCTATAATTATTTAGTTGATTTTATTGAACTGCATTAGGTCTGAAAATAATGTTTTAAATGTTCTTATCCTTTTATTATGTCTTTGAAATTGGTTTTTGGGTGACGTTTGTTAAGAAAATTATTTTTAGTACTAATTTGGTCTTGAATTGGGTGTTTTACATGGTTATTCTATTTGATGATTATTAGAATTGTTATATAACTCATTTAATGAGATTATATAAATTATTAAGGTGTGGTGGATTCGGTTTTGGTAAACGTGAGTATTCACATGGTGTTAATGTGTGGTTTTCAAAGAGTCTTGGGTGTAAAACATGGAAAGATTTGGAGAAGTTGTTCTATTGAAACTCAAAGTGTTTTGTTGTATTGTTTAAATGATATAAAATATGTGTAGCTACTGTAATTATTTAATGTGACCATTAGTGATGTTTTATATTAAAATGGATATATGAATCATTTTGAAATTTTTTGTGCTAAAAGGAGGAATCCCAGGTACCTAGGTGGGGCGGATGTGGACTAGTACGACTAGTGGACTAGATGGGTTTTGTCCCTATTTCACCTCGCATTTGGATAACGACAACTATAAATAAACTATGTTGATGATTAATGGGTACCAGTAGGTTATGGGTATGTTCTCTTCTAGTGGCTCGTGCATGAGAACATATTTTACAATGGTTACTTTACACCGAGGTAGGAGGTACATGGGGCCTGAGACTATCTAGTGCCTAGGGTTGTTCCCTATTTTGTTTCTCATTGTGTTTGTGGTGTTTTATCATATATTGGGGTGATTTTGGTAGTAAATTAAAGTAGATAAAATTTCTATTTAAATGTGTGAACATTTGGAAAATTTTAGCTTGAAAACTGTTTCCAATTGAAAGTTGCATTTCACGAATTTTATCACTTCTTTTCTTTGCCTATTAAAACTGCTTGCTTTTTCACATTTTATTTCATGATATTTGGAATCATTGGGTGGTATCCTATTGGGAGTTGGCTCACTCCCTACCTAAACCCCTTGGGTGTAAGTACACTTGGTTATGTTTGACTCAGGTAAAGGAAAGGCTTAGGGTGATGGCGGTTTAGGGTGTTAGTCCCCATCCTTGGGGCGGAGTTGTGGTGACGACATGGGAGTGATGACACCTTTTCATGTGGAGTACATGGGGATTTTTTGTTTTTGTTCCATTGTGTCTTCATTCCTTTTTTATTGAATTAGAACTTATGTATTCAGTTCTTTATTTTTGTATAAACCATGTTGGTATGAATTTTACAGATTCAATTTATCAAATATTTTTGGTTATTTATGTATACATATTCGTGTAAATCATTCCCAAACCAAGATAAATGATACCCGAGCACTTGTGCCAACCCGTGGGGATAGGGAACGCCCTTCGGGACTTGTCACGGGCTGGGTTTTTTGCCAATTTCGGTGGCGACTAGATTCGTATTGTGACATCTAATACCACATTGAGTGGGGTAATAGTGTACTAACTGTATCATAAAATTTGGTCCCAGAAGAACCATACTAGGAATTGAGTTTATATATGTTTAATGAAATAGATATCAAATATACATGATGAAATATTGAATGAATAAAAAAAATAGATTTACATACGTTGATCCCATTGGGACCTATGTGTATGACAACACCAACTAACATACATGTTTCCTTAAATATAAAAATATGAAATTGATTTATTGAACAAAAGGATAATATGATGATCATAGATAAATATATTATTTCTATGAACTAAAATAGAATATAAATAAATGAAAACACATGATTTTGTTGCACCTACTGCGGTAGGGTTTGTCCATCCAGTTCTCTTAATGTTTCATATTGAATGCTTTTATAAATCATGTGCTCATACAATGGATGATACTGACTGGGTCACAATAAAACTTCACCAAGGTACTCATCTAAACATCCTCAAGTTTGAGTGTGTTAAATTTAAAGACAAACACATGGATTAATAAACTAGTACTGTATACATCGAGGATGGTGGGCATAATTTTTTACCACCGGGGAAGGAAATACACTAATGATGGGGTTTTCTATAGGAGAAAATGGAGCTAAACCAAGAGAGACCACATGAATGAATCACTACAAGATTCAAGGGGTGTATGGGGTAGTAAATTCCCCTTGACACTAGATTCCCTTAAAATATCAACATCCAATAAACGGGGACAATATTTCAAATCTGAATAGAACAATAAATAATACAAATGAGAGTTCCAAACCATGTGAAGGGAGAGGATCACATAGGTGACAGAATGATTCAATGACTAGAAATCAATCTAGTGGATTTTATTTGATTTTATTATAAAATATATATTAATAATAGGATTAATATATTTATAAAATAAATAATAATATATGAATCAACCTCATTTATTTTGGGTTTTAGTCCAATAGAATTAAAGTCAATGTCAACATTTCGAAAATTAAAAAACAATTATATTTTTAAAAAATATATTTGTTTTTATATTAATACATATAATATTTTTATTATCTTTTGTGAGGTACATATGTATAAAAATAATTTTTTAATCATACCATCATTAATATTAGTAATGGTTTATATTACTAATATAATTAATATTTATTTTCAAAATATATTTTTATTTACTTTATTTCTTATGTTAATAATCATATTATTTATATCATTATTAAGATTTATAATTTTAATTATCGTAAATAAATATTTATATAGTTACTATATATTATTAATATATTTACAAAAAATTAATTATAATTACATAATTTCCAAAACTTCATAGTAATTTAATTAATAATATAACACTTAATAGGAATTAGGTCTATTCATATTCGATAGTAAAAATTCAATATTTTTAACAAATAAATTTTGTGACATGTAAATTATATTTTTTATTATATTTGTGATTATTTAAAATTATGTTTTATATGTTTAATTTGTATATCCATTTTCATTTTTAGTATATGTTAATTATATCATTTATATGCATTAAATGTATCCTACAAGATATATAATATTGTTTCAAGTAGGTGGAAATGAAAATCCTTAAATTATAATGTGAAAAATTAAATATAATGAAATGTTACTCACTTAATGAACATTTTAGACAAATAGAAAACAATAATTTCAGAAAAATATGTAATGAAATATAATTATAGTGGCATAATATATTTTTTTTAAATAAATTCCTTTTTATTTATAAATTATATTTACATTCATTTTATTTTTGATTATTTTTTAACCATTGTGTCAATGTTGTAAATTTCATATACATTTAATTTATAATAAAATATATATGAATTCATTTTTTAAAGTGTAAAATTTTTGTTTCAAATCAATAATTTCTATGAGATGTAAATTAATATAAGTTTATTATAATAGTAAAATTATATTTATTTTAAAAAAATTATTTGTTAATGCTATATTTTATGTTTTAGTTAGATTGTGTTTATATATTAACTTTTATAATATTTTAATTTAACATAATATAATTTCAATATCTTTTTTAATGTATCATGTAGTCAACCATGAAAATTTATTAATTTTATACTATAATTAAAATATATGATAAAATGAAAAAATTCTAAAAACATGTAAAAAATAGTTGAGAGTAGAAAAAATTCATCAATTTATTAGGAAGACAACCATATAGAGGATATAATATATTGTTTTTTAGATTATTTATGTCAAGAGTAACCATATAAATGAATGAGAATAATCACCATATATAATTAGGTATCAATCCAAATGATGGGTTGGGAATTAGATTCCTATATCATGATCGTTAACCTCTATGTGGTGTTGAAGTGTGATAACCTGAAGAGGGTTATTCCTTGGGCACTAAAACTAAAAATATCTAATACTCTTCTTGTAATTCATTGGGAGTATGGGGTGTTTGAGTTTCAACATATGAAAATTATCTTTCTCCCACGATATAAGAGAAATGAATTCCATCATCTGTTGTGGGAACCATGAGGTATGTGCTGGGTCGACCATGAAAGGTGGAGGCATAGGGAATATCCCATAATACAAGCTCAAATCACCAATACCTAGAGAATACTTTAGATATCCTGATAACATAAATGGATATCATGACTCTTGATGCACACACCAAACAGATTTATGGTTGACTACTAGTGGTGTTCCCACTTCTAGTGGAATAGGTTAGGCCTCACATACAACATGATTTAGTTTGCGTCATCCCTGTTAAGGACCCTGAACATCAGTATCTACTAAAGGAGGTTCTTGAGTAGGAACCTCCACTCCGAAGGTGGGAACACCATCTCACTGAGGGGGATGATTAATGATAATATCGTGTTGAACATTATATTCTACCATCATACCACATGTTGTAGTATGGAATTCTACATAACTAAAATACTTCCTCTCCTCTAGATCTGACATACTAATAATATGATGTTTTTTTGAGTATTTTGTAAATATATTAAAAATGACTTAAAATAAGGTGAAACAAATGAAATATTGTAAATATATGAACTTCTAATATCCTAAATCCCAAAGAAACATAGATAAATATATAGTATAGTCTTCAGTTTATACCATATATCATACTCAATGTTCTATTCTAGAAGTAATCACACAATAGACATACCATCAATTTTAAATGATTCTTTTTTATCCTTGTGATTAAAAAACTCTACCTCACATAATATCCAATCTACATCCTTACTCTGTATCAACATCATGGAATGAAGTGCTACTAAATATTATAGTGGAAATAAAATACAGTAAACCAATCTAAATGGTCACACCAATCTATCAGGTTGTTGCCACTGAATAATATGAATGTGAGCAAGAGAAACTATAGTCATAGCATCATAACGATCAGTAGTATGGTTTGTAGGAATATAATATAATTGATCTATGTATGGAATCCATTAAATATAAAATAACATGTTACTTTTTATTAAAATAATTTACTAAAAACCAACTAAAATATTTTATGAAATTTATTTGTCAAGGAGAAACTATATATACTTACATAGATGTGTATTAAATTTTATAATATGAGACTATATACACAAAATTTGTGTCTCAATTTCTAGAAAAATTAGTGTGTCTGACTCCACCTATATCATACAATAATGATAGAGATAAAAAATAAAAAATAAATAAAATAACTCAAAGTAGAATCAGAAAAAATAAAATAAGAGTGATCATACATGCATCCATATGGATCATCAAGTACCATAACTAGATGATGCTCATGATAAGAAACAATATTCTGAGAGATGATATGTACTCCCCTTAAAAATATTAATAAAATCAAAACAACCTTGAAATCAATGTTATTTATTCATCATGTCATTCATAAATCTCTATAGATATTTTCCAAGCACACAGATCCACAACTCTATCTCTCCATCTGGTAAAAATCCTTTAGTTCCCCCAGACACATCATGTGGTCATTCATACTAGAGTGACTATATTATAGTGTCCCTTAATAAGAAAAATGATATAATCAGGGTTGTGATTCATGATAGTCTTATTGTCGGCATCAGTAGGTAACTTCACTAACTTGTTCTCAATTCTTCTCATAAATATCGACCTGCAATCTATAGAATCATCATATCCCACAATATCAGTGAAAATAAATCATTGTAAAATCATAAGAATGAATGCATGGGTAGGTCCTATAATTAAATTCCCCTAGAAAGTATGATCAATCATAACTACCACATACTCATGGGTGATAGTCATATCTTCAATGGACATATGGAATGTGTTTGTGTCTCAGGTCACTATATATTAGTGAGTGATGAAAGAAGGTGATGATCAATGAATGAATAAATAGATACAAAAATAACATATTTTCCATCATGCCATAGGTATGTTATAATTGTATCTTTAGGTGGAATGTGAGGTTAATGACACGATATATGCACCCTGAGTCTTTGAACCTCATTACCCTCTTTCAGATCACATGAAACATTATTATACTCCTCCTTGAGTAGCATAGGAACCTAAATCTATACAATTAAAATTTAAATACAAATTATGAGTATCATATAAATATAACATTATGGTTTATTGAATTTCCTGACTTGTATAAAGAATTAAATTACACTTTATTCCCATTGTTTTATAATTTTTTTCTTACAAAACTAAAATTGGATGTATTCAGTTTTATCCCATAATATTTTTAATTCATTTAGAAAACTATTATTCATATATGACAAAATATATTGATGATTTTAATCATTCCAAAACTAAATTTTCGAATTCATATAGTTTTTCCCCACTCTTGTTGTTATATAGTAATATTTTTAATGGGGTTTTACATTAAAAATTGATATGTGAAATAACAAGTTATATCAATTGGATCCACCAAATTCATTTAGGATTTCCATCATGAATAGAATGTATCCCAAAAGTTTACATTACAATCGGGATGATTTTTTTAATGATGAATTGTTTCTCACATGATGGTATATTTAATGGTTATTCTCAATCATTATTTGTTCATAGTTTATCCACAAATAGTTTTATTATCATTTCATGTCATTAGACATGAACTATTCCTATTACATGTAATGTGAATGTTAAGGGATTTTTAGGAAAACCAAATTATGATTTAAAAAATGTTCTTACCATGTTAATTTTTTTAAATATATATAAATTATATAAAGTAAATATTTATTTATTAAATTAATTGAAATTTTAATAATGATTATATTGTTTGTGATTTATGTAAATTATTTTACAAGTTATCAATAATTTCTTATTTGATACTAAATATATTGTAAAAATTGTCTCATAATTATAAAAAATGAAGGATTTATATTAGAACCATCTAATTGATAATGTGAAATGCTCCCGATGAATAAAATTTATAATTGTGGCTATGATTGTGAAGATGATTCGGTAATTTTATGGAATTGTTTCCATCTATGTACTTCTCGATAACATATATTGAATCTCAATTATAACCCTTTCTATTAAGGCCAATCCTTCCCATTTTTTTTTATCCTTTTGGATTTTGGTCTTTTCATTGTCTCTAACTTTTGATGTTAGGTAAAAGTATTGATTGGTCTTCAGACATTGGGGAATGTCAAAACTCATCAATAGGTTTCTATGGGGTAGCATAGTAGTTAGAAATTATCTCCAACTGGAATAGTATATCAACATATTCTTTCCATGATATGTTCATGGAGGTACATGATGCAACAACGTCTATTCATGGGAACCATATTTCATGGATTTTCCAATATTAAAAATGCCTCTATTCTAGTAATACAACCTTAAAACAAATGATCATACCTTTTATGGGGTCTAGAAAATATTTTAATTCTATTACAGAGACTTCTTTGTGAAAAATTCACACTCAAAAATAATAATCTTATTCAATGTTGTATAAAATAACTCTTTAAAAGTGCCATACCTAACATATCTGCTACTAAATTCCATACACAATCTGTTATTATCTTCCAATGAAGTATCTATCACAATGATAAATTTTCTCTTGAGATATGATAGTTATAAGAATTTTTTTATGAAACTTATAGACATCAATTATTTACCCGTCATCAATTTCGGTCATGTTAATGTTCCTCTCCCCCTATCATATGTTAATGTCCACTTTTCTTTTGAATTCCACATTATATGAACAAACACTCCAAGATTACCTAGGATGATTTATTATAATCATTAAACAAAACTTTTTTTGATCAATCTCATATCCAACATTTAATTGACCATATTTAACCTAATTTAATTTTATCATTTCATTAAAATTGTAAAAAATAAGTAATGGATTATATAACAAGACTAATGATTTCCTAATTCAAAGGCTTATAATGTAATGTTTTGATCCTATTTATTCTAATGAGATTTATGTAGTAACTATGGTGTGAATTACAAGGTATCCACATAACAATATCTATGTTGAAAACCCCATTGATTTCCTAATGTTTATCATATATCAAATGCACACCTCTAAAGCAGGTTAAATGGTTTTTGATACATGCTACAAAAATACTCCACGAATGGTAATTATTATTCTCTACAATGTAAAATTCAATATGTAGAGTTGAAAAATTTTCATCATAGGATTGAAAAATCAAAAATAGGACCATGCATTTTTCATATAGAAACCACATGTCCAATTGTAGAAACAAATTTTAGAAACAAAATGTAGAAATACATGGAAGGAATTCCCACAAAAATTGATGAAATTTGACATGAAATGTATCAAATCTGTTTTATTGAGACACATTTTTATTTGTATTGAAATTAATGAAAACATAGTTTTTGTGTCTCGGTATGGCTAGAAATTTCAGAAACACTAAATACGAGTCATCTCAATAACTAGAGACCTTGAAAAGTGTGTTCTATTTCCTCATCCTTTATTATTTTAGAAAATATTATAACGAAATTTTTTTATGTCCTCTACTATGAAAGTGGTATAGAAACATCTTTGTAGGTCTTAATCATATAAACTATAATAGATGACTCAAATTTAGCATCCAATTATGTATGATCTCTAGTTAGGATTGGCTGAATGCAAGTGTGAGCTTCCTCCTCATTAGTATTATTACCTCAATATATTCCATAATTAGAAAATTACTCATAATCCAAATAATCATAATATATTTCTAGGTAGAATTTTTTTTCTTCTTCCATAACATAATAAATAGACTCATTTTCACTTCACATAACTTATTCAACAAATCAATTATGTCTATGTCTTAATAAAATTGGACATTGTTGTTATATAATAGAAACCTCAATATATAACTTCATAATGGAACCATCTGATCATTTGAAATTAATTTTTCTTCTTTGACACAATCCTCATCAAAATCCAATGGAAAAGATAACTTTTATCAAGTAAGAAAGAATTGATAATTTCTATAGAAAATATTCTATATATCTTTGATCAGTTACAAGATTTAATGACAAAAAATATCATTTATAATGTTCTATTATGGTTACAGAATGAGATTTCCTACCCATTATTACTGGTTGTGTAATATGTGACACTTCTTCCTCGATTTTTATAACCTCCCCACATAATGAGTCATAGGAAAAAATAAATATCTATGTTAATTTTTTTTAACATGATTCTGAAAGTGTAAATAAAAATGGAAATAATGAATAATCAATTAGCATTGATCACACAATATTTATATTATTGAAATTCTATAAAGTTTTCTAATATTATGAAACATGAAAATAAATTTTCATAGTAATATTTTTAATCATAATAATGTTATGTTTAATAGTTTAAAAAGATAAGGTGAATCATCTTAATAATGTCTCTCAGGAGTGTCAAAATAGGTACACAGTAATGCATGTTGGAGTAAACTATGTGATGTCCAAGTCTATCTCAATCACCCTTTTAACAATTATTACCCCTACATACCTCCGTTCTAGATCAATATACACATGTATTATCTTTATTATGATTTTATTTATTAGTTATTGAATATTCATTACTTTACAAAATTTCAGAATTTCATCTTATATCTTAAAATATGAAACTATTATTTTGTAGTACAATATTTACTCATCCAACATGTATATTATGTGGTGTATAATGATGTTTGAACCATTTATAACACATTCATAATGATTAAAAACAACATGTGTATAATTTTTTGAATAATATAAATCCTTGGATTAATCAATCCCGAATGTGGTTAATCCAATTTTTCATGCATTTATCCACATTTGACAACCCACTTTAATCGTATGTAAATTATATGTCAATAAAATGTTATTCAATATATATTAATCATTTAAAAAAAATTAATCCTCCATTAATAAATATTAATATAAATGTCAATAATACATTAATGCTTCCTAACTAGATAACTTAATGTTTTATAATAATTTATCCTCAAATAATCAAATGTTATGTATTACTTTATCCCAAGTTATGCATTATGTATTCTTAAGATAATCATCAAATAATGCTTTATTACTCATTCCTTAATCATTAATTATATAATCTTTATTAACTAGTTAATAATTCATTAATATTTAATTAAATAATAGTTCTTATATAGTTATTGTAAAGTTAATAAATAGTTAATCCTTAAGAAATTATTATTTAGTAATCATTATATCATTAACTATTTCTATGTTAGTCACACTTCATTCAATGTATAATAATTCCGTAGTAAATGATAAATCATCAATTAATAAATCTTTAATCAATAATTTTTCATTGGGTTATAATTAGTTAATCATTTCGTAATCATTAACTATGCATTAGTTAATAACAATCTAACCACCACATGGTAATTAATGAAAGACTCGGTATTCATGAAATTAATATTAATTATTTATTAGTGTCATTAATGATAAGTTTTTGTTAATAACTATATATTCATTATTTATGTAATTATATTATACTTAATTAATAGTTAATTATTACCTCATTTTTGGTTAATCATTACTTTGTCTTAAATTATTCATATGTAAATCATTACATAAATTTTAATTAATCATTATTTAATAACTCGTTAATGATTATTTTTCCATTCAGAAATCAATCACGAAACCATAGTTAATCATTACATAATCATTAATTAATCATTAGTAAATCTAATAATAATTCTTCTTTAATCATTCATTAATCACTTGCTTTTTTGTTGGGGTCGAGCCGATTTTATTTTAAAATTAAAGGCATCATTATGCCTAGGTTGAGGGTGAATCATTATATAGATCGTAGGCCCTAGGAAAGGAGGCATATGATAATGGATCAATGGACTAGTGCAACATCTTTCCTGAATCATCATTCTTGAATCACTAGGTCTCCACCATGTCTATCTAACTGTCTGCCAACTTTATGCATATGGCACTACCTTCCTGCAACATTCATGTTTCCTAAATCACTCGAGATTATTTTCAGCAATTGAACCATGGTCATTTGGATTCTGAATTTTGGGTTTCATCAATTAAAAACAGACACAATTTTGAAAGCACTGAATAAAAATTACTAAATTAGTTTATATTAAATGGATACTTTATACTTAATTATAATTGTATAAATACGTATTCATTATGTAATAATTAGTTAATCATGCCTTAATCCTTATTTAATCATTTCATTTTTTTGTTAATTGATATATTATTATTAGTTAAATATTTTTTAATACAATATCAATTAATCCGTTCTCATTCTTTAATATCTCCATAATTATTAATTAATTAATAATTAATTACATTATACTTAATTTATTTTCAAATACTATTTATAGTTATTTAATTATCAATTAATAATTATTTAATAATTAATTAATCATAACATAATCATATGTTAGTACTATGCTAATCCTAGTACATTAATTATCTACTCACTCTTTTGTATTATTTTTTATTATTTAATAAATAATTAATCACAATATTAATAGTTGATAATAATTAGAGACATACTGGTTAATTATATGTAAATCATTATTTAAAAAATATTTATTCATCATGTAGTTAATATTAATTCATAATTATGTCATTAATATTTAAAAACTATAATTTCATATTAAATAATAAATCTATTATGATAAAAAATTCATTATTAAGAATAATTATTAATTATTATTCAGAAGTCATAAATAAAAATGATATTTTTTTTCTAATTTAAATTATTAATTGGAAACTATATCTTACTGAATAAAAATTATGTAAATAAAATATTTAAAAATAACACAAAATGAACAACTAAAATAACAAATAATATTTAAATAAATAAGAAAAAATACCTCTAAATGATGATTTACAAAATTATTCTCTCTTTTAAGCCACTAAAATTACCGCACACAAAGGTTCAAATACAATATATATAATAAGTAATGAGAGAATGAAATCATAGAGATGGAGTGGAACTGAGTAAGCAGAAGGGGAAGGGGAAGGAGCCTTTTTATAGGTGGTTGGTGAAAAGGTGTCACTTACAAATGTGCATTTGACTAAAATATTATGGTGGAATTTTCCATGGCTCAATTGTGGATTGGATTAAAATATATTTGAAACCTATTATTTTAAAAATAATTTTGTTAAGAAAAATATATACTAAAAAAGATGTCTTATGTGACACAAATTGCGATACTGAAAGTCCTAATGTTACATGAGTCGCACATATAGTTAAACTGAAGGATGAGTCCCCATGATAGAGGACCATGTGGCAAGATATTGGCTAAACATAAACAAAAAATGTAGAAAAATAAATTTACCAAAATAAAAGTAAATTACACAAAAGTTCATCCAACTAAAATAATCAATAAAAATATACAGAATATTAAAAAAAGAAATTGAAATTAATAACAAATGAAATCATAATTTCATAGTACCAAAACAACTTTATGGTGGTTTCCACCATTGTGAGGTGGGGAGCCTCTATGGAAAATAATGGTAAGGTCTCACATTGGCAACCTATAGTTTTTGGTATCTTTTCCAGAGTACCATCCGCATTCTAGCATCCATCATACCCTCATCCCTCCACTTCCACATCCTTTATTAAAGGGGTCTTTCATTGTTCCTATTTCCGACGCACCACTATTTTTATTCTATAGATCCATCCATTGATCTATGAATTCTACAATGGTAGACACAACAATACCCTCGACTAGTACAATGAATATTGATAGATATTTCATTAACTAACACCTTTAGAGAACCATATAATCTTAGGGGAAGAAAACTTAATCACAAAAGGATAAATAAATGATATCATGATGAAAAATGAGGAGCTAAAGAATTCCGTGATCGTGATGAAACGGTTTTTGAACATAGAATATTTGATCTTATTTAGGTTTCTTGATTTTTTGTAACCTAACTAATTACAATAATGTTGGGGTTCAAATAACCCAGTTTCCTCTATTTTTGATAAATAAGTGGAGCACTACAATCCAAAAAAAATGATAAATGAATAATGTTTCTTCTCACCACATAGAATATGTGAATTCTAGATTCTTGAATTTTAAATGGTTGAATAAATGTTGAGTCACTTTTTTAGACAATGCATAGGCTTTATTCATCATAATTAGTGATATTAGTTAATTAAATGATTAGTGTAATACTATGAACATCAAGAATGATTAATTTAATGATTATTTCTTAGAATATGCACATTCACTATTTCAACTAATAGAATAGAAAATTTATACAATTTTAACTTAGAAGGATTATTTCATTTAATGTTTTCTGGTTTAAATGAAACTCAAGAACTATGTTTGTTATGGAATAAGAAATATGGTCACAATAACTTTTGGAATTTTCTTATACATTCTATTAAAAAACATGTTAGGGATATAACAGAATGCAAATTAAATTCATTCATATTGTGTGATCCTTTGGAATTTTGTGTTTATTGTAAGTATAGTATCAAAAAAATGTTATGTATGAAGTTTTGATGAATTACTGTTAGATAAAATTGATTTTTTTGGTCATATACAACTAGATTTTTTGAAGGAAATCATTGGGTTTGTATCCTATTTTTTGATTTAGATAAATTTAATTTGGATTATTTTCTCAAATGACAGTTATATGATCTTAATGACATTAAAAATATATGTTATTTTATAAAAACTTAAAAACCGTAGTAATGATTAATAAATATAGTGTTCATTATGGTGATTTTGGGGATACATATTTTGATACATTTTGTTATAAAAATTTTTCTTTTAAAATTAAAGCAACACCTAGAACACTACAAAAAAGGTGTAGGTTAATAATGAAATATATTTCTCTTATTAATTAATAGAATGTTAGAATTTGTGAATTTTATTTCTATATATTTCCAGGATGAGGTCCTGAGTTCTTATTATTATAATATAAATTTATTTTTAATATCAATATTTCATGAATATCTCTATAAATGTTTCAGGATGATGTTATGTAATTACAATCTTACTTATTAGTCTATAGAAGTAATGAATTCGTACAAAAAAATAAATACCACATTAACAATTTATCCAAAAGATGATGGTGGATATTTTAATTGTTATTATAAAAATACTAAATCAAAAAGTGATTTTAACAAATGAAAATATGTTTTTTGAGAAGAGATTCATGTAGTGTTTCATTATAAAGTTCTTAGGATCGAGAAAACTCCCTAAGAAAGGAAGGGGGATAGGCCAACATGAACTAGTTTTGAAATTATTTCCATGATTAAATAAGCTATAATATGTTATTATAGTTCAAATCACTCTTTTAGTAAGATTCAAGCTATCTCGTGTATGAGAATCTAAAAAAAAGGAACGTGGGTATTTTTACAAGGATTAGACCATTCCTTTGTAGAATACTCATTTCCGTAACTAGTTATTCATCCCAAACACAAATTTTTTGATATTATAAATAATAAATTACATGCTTATTTTAGTATAACATAGTCACATTGTATATGTCCAGAGGAATATTATATAACTCAATATCATATTTCATTTATATATTATATGTAATAGGGAAAAGATTTTTTTTTCAGAGAATGATTTATTTAACAATAGAATTTGTGGAGCTACCTTATAGGTCTATCATAAGTATTCAATAAGAGTTTCCCACTACTTTTAGAACCATTAAAAAAATATATAACATTATTATTAATTATAACTGAATTCATGATCTAGAGCAGATGTGAATAATAAACACTAAGCCTCAACATCAAACACTTTATAAGGACCTCACCTTAAACAATGTATATTTGGAAAATTTAGTCATAATTCACTTTCTTAGATTCTCGTAGATCTTTTCATTTTATATTTTTACAGAATTAGGTCATAATTCATATATGAATATTCTGCAAGAAAAAAAATGTGAATGGTACTAAAACAATATCAATTTTTTCCAAAATTCAAAATATTTTTAATAATACATTAATTACATTCATGAAAAATATTCACAAAATTCAACATTGATTAATATTTTATCATATTCCTCAATAATCCCAGTGAATAACATTTTAAAAAATGAGATTATCAAAAAAATAACATTAATGGAAATAAAAAGAAAGAAATAAATCATCAGTATATAAGTACTAATTGTCATTGTAAATCATTTTTAAACTATATTATTCTCCAAAATAATATTTCATATACTTATATTGAGGAAACATGGGATTTAAATAAAACATAAAAAACATAAATATTACATTTAGTTTATGTGAGAGAATTACATACTTATGATTGTGACCCTCATGCATACAATATGATTTTTAACCTACCTGGATACCTTAAAAATTAAACATCGCGTCTACCTTATAATGTAACACTCAGTAATACCTTATAGTGTAACTATCAATGTTACACATGGAGTAACCAATATGGTCGACCACCATCATAAACATACCCAATTCATTTTTTTGTGATATAAGTTCCAAAAATTGTTATAAACAACTCCCAATAACATGACCACAATCATAAAACAAGAACATTTTCATCATAAAAACATTTCTCGAGAAAAATAATTATTTTGAAAATAATAATCTAGATATAGAATGGAAATTATTTTCATTGAAAATAAGAATGACATATTTATTAGGAAAGAGAAATAAATTAATTCATTATAAAATCATGAAAATTCCATCTTGATCTACAAGTTAAAAAAGTTCTCTCTGAGATATGAAAACATAATTTTGGAATTTAAAAGAAAAATATCTTACCTTAGTTTAAATATCCTTTAAAAGAGTTCAAAGATCTTGAATAATGGTTTATTCAGTGTTATAAGTTTATCAAATAACTATAATAATTTTTATAGTACATTTTTTGGCCATTTTATAACATCTTTCCACCCATTATTAGTAGTATTTTATTATTTTCATTGTTTTGGGTGTGTTTGCCTCACAGTTTCATGGTTGGTTAAATATGGAACATCCTGTAAAAAATAAAATCATAATCTAAAAGTAAGAACATATATATATTATTCATTTTAAATAATTACATGTAAAATTAAATATACCATGATAGTGTAAATGTGAAATAAAAATTCATCTTCCATTAATGTAGTGAATTGATACACCACAAATGATGATTTTGTTTTTAAGAAAAAATAGAAAATGTAAGTGATTATTATGAGGGATATAATACTTAAAAAATAAGAATATGAAAAAAATGAAAATATAGTTATCATGAATCATTGGATAGGGGTGATGAGAAGGTAGAAGTGACAAATAATTTAAAAGAGAAGAAAAATGAATTTCTCTCGTGAATAGTTTTCCTTAAGAAACCATCAAGGATCATGGAAGTCAAACTTTTATGAGAATAGAAGAACTATTATGTGGAAAGGGATGAGTAGAATGAAATTTTCTAGAAGATAGTCATGTAATAAGGCTCATAGTGATGTTTTTTTAAAGAGATAAGTATCCTTTTATAATTGAGGTTTGGGGTTATTAAAGAATTACCTGAAATATTAAAATATAATTTGTCATGTCAGGGTTAAAGAATTAAAAAAGTCGTAAAAATAATAGTGGATAACATTTTTGATAGAATGGTTCCATTTTTGGCCGTGTCAAATAATTTTTAATTTTTAATATAATATTTAAAATTTGTTTTAAATGAAAAATAATTTCTAGGAAATTTAAAACTATTCATAACTATGACATTGAAACATAAAAAAATTGAAATTTTGAAAAAAAATAATATATCATAAATATATCATATTTATCTAGATAATAAAATAATTATGATAAAAATTTTAAATTATATGTATTTTATTTTTTAATATAAATTATTTGATATATTTATTAATTAAATAATTACAACATCATCTTTGTACAACCATTAAGGTAATTATTTATTCTCTAAAAATTCAAAATAAATGACCACGAGGAATAAAAAAAATTTACATCAAAATAAATTTTATTTTCAAAAAATATCAATGTAAAACCATTTATTTAAATATTATACAAATTAAAAAATATAGTATGGAAACCTGATTTCTCTTGGAATAAAAATATTATAAAGGGATTAAAGTGATTCTTAAGCATCCAACATGTCCCAAATATGAATTAATATTATTTTATATATAATAATTGATCATATAAAATGAGTTTGTAAAATTTGAGTCTATATTATTTTTCTAATAAATTTAATTAATTTTTTTTATAAATTTTTCTTCTAATAACATTGGAACTGCACTAGAATTGCCCAAAAAATTAATGATAATTATTTCAAATATAAAAATTAAAAACAAATTAATTCTATAAAAATAAATTAATTAGTTTAAATATTGTATGTTATATTAATTAATTATGTATAATTACTCATATCCATGTCATTAAAACTTCATTAATTTTTTAATTTTTTTTTTCATAACTTATACAAGTATTGCACATACATTTGTATAATACTGAACTTATATAACTATATATTTATAAATTTACATGAAAAAGAACAATTATAAATAAAAATTGATATAAATATAATGATAATAATTTTTTTTCAGTAAATTATTTTCTATAAGGATAAAAAATTTACATTTTTTAACGATTTATAGTCACATTGTCAGAAATAAAAATGTTTTTTATATTTATTTTGAAATAAAATATAATGTACATGTAATGAATTATATTTTTAAGATTTTTATATTATGATGTCATTATTAATTCCGTCTATAAGTATAATAAATTGAATATCAGAATTATTCTTTGAATATACCCCTAAATGTGCTGTATTAAAAAAAATGTTTTTACTATTACTAAAAAATAATTTTTGATAAAAAAATTATCAAAAACTCATACCATGATAATTTCAACATGATAAATTAAAAAATAAAATATTTTATTTTGAAATTAAATTCTATAATTTCAAAAATAATCATTTAAGTATAATTATATAAGAGGTTAGTTAAATGATATAAATTATTCTAAAAATTACTTTACATGTTGAATTAATCTATTTAGTTCAAGAATAACAATAAAAATGAAAAATTATTATTCTATAAATACATACTTAGTTACATTACCCCCCCCTTTAAATTTCATCATCAAAATTTATTCACTTGTTAAAAATTGGTGATATATTTCACTCATAGCAATTTCATACTCCCAATTTTTTTTCTTCAACCATGCAGTTTCTCCACAAAAAATATATCCTAGAGAATTACCATATTGCACAATTATTTATCTATATGATCAATAATCTGAATAGAATATTCCATGTATGAATGGTTTTTTTTCATATGAACTACTTTTAGGCTCAAACCTGTGATGGATATGGGATATACTTTTATAAAATAAAAAAAAGAAAAAAATTATATACGTGAGATAAAATTAGAAGCAAAACTGCTCATCTGGAAACTAGTCCATCTATATCAATGAATTCATAAAGTACAATGAACCATGAATTTAAAATTTTATTTTTATGAAGAAACATTACACTTTTCTATTTAGATATTTTATCGAAAACATGATGATCTACTTCAAAAGAAAATTCTTTCTAACTATTATCATCATTTATTTTCATTATAATTTTAGATGTCTTCATTTTTTGTTGGATCATCTTCACTTTTTTTTCACCACATCCTCTACTGATTATGGTCCCATAAACATCCTTTCATTCACCTGGTCACATAATCATTCGACTTAGAAACCCCTTTCAATATAAATCCACAAAATCTGCCATATGTATGCTGGAATAAGAACTATTTTTATAAGAAACCTAAAATAATGAATGATCTTGATCACAACTTCTTTATTAATCAATTAATAACTCATATATCACGTCTTACAATGTATAAATTATTCTCTCAGTCTATCCATATGATTAAGGACGAAATGACCTTATGACATTTAATTCAGTTCTTAATGAAATTTAAAGGCCATTCGAAAAGATTAATGTGAACCTGATATCACAGTCAGATACAACATATCTTGTTATTGAGTGTATTGAATAAAAAGGAAATGTTCATGTTTATTTAGCTAATAAACAACAATCCATATTACAATGTTACCTCAAAAATTCATTGGTAGTCCCACCATAAAATCCATCGATATGTTTTTCCATTTCCACTCTAGTACTGGAAATGGCTGAAAAATCCCCTTTTTAGTATTTATTATGCTTTAACGTGATGATAATTATATCATTTCAATGTCAAATCAGTAATATATATTTTTATTCCATGCCATATGTAATACTCCCAATGATATCAATATATCATGGTGTAGTTAGGATGAACTGAAAACCATGAACAATGTTTCTCACATAATAACTCATTATTTAGCTAGGAATCTCAATGAACGCATATTATCTTTCCATATATCAAGAAAAAATATTTATCAACATTAATTTAAAATAAAAAGACTTCCAAAATTGATTCTAACTTTTTCTATAACTCATAGTCTCCCTTTTGTGCTTGCACAATTGATTCATGGAGAGGCAACTGTACTGACCCTAGAAACAAAAAAGAGAAATTTCCATCACTAAAAACTATTAATGAAAAATAAATCAAATCAATAATCAACAGTTTCAATTCCAATAACACCATTTTTAATAATGAATTATTATTTCTACCCAAGGAATATTCCACATTTTTTAGTTTTGACATATTGTAATTGATCGTGAAATCAAGATACTTTATTAGTTCCAGTTAGATTCTCTAACTCATATTCAATTCCTTCTTAAATATATACATAAAAAGTTTATGCTCAGTATATATTCCATACATGGATCCATATGAACGTTGCCTCAAAATATTTAATGTGAAAATCAGAACAACTAATTCGAAATTCTGTGTGGGATAATTGAACTCCAAAGATTTCAATTTTCGTTATTCATAAGCAATTACCAAATCATTCTACATCCCAAAACAACCATGTCCCTTTAATAAAGCATTATTGTATTATAATAAATTACAATTTCTAGAATTAAGGACCAAGATTGGGGTATTCACCAATATCCTCTTCATTTCGTGAATACAAACATCTCATTTCTCTGTTTATGAAAATTTAACCCCTTTTTATGTTAACTTTATAGTAGGAATGATATTTGAGAAATGGTTTTCAAAATATATCGGTAATATCACACTAATCCAAGAAAACAATTAATCCCTACCACATATTTAGGTCTTTTACATTTTTCCACATCACTGTTTTGGTATGATCAACTATTATTCCATCATTATTTACATCCTTCAGGAAATGAAACCAGTTGGGAAAAAAACTTTTCTTGATATTATTATATAAATTATTTTATTTTATTATTTAAAGAAAATCCTTACATTTTTACAGTATCAATAAAAATTTTAAAAATAAAAAAATATCATGAATAATTTTGAAAATTACCTATACATGTATCCACATAAAAATCAATTAATATGATCCATAAATAAAGGATGATTATTTGTTAATCCAAAGAGAATAAAAACATTCTCATAAATTCTATATCTAGAATAGAGTGTTTTTGTTATATTTTTACCACCTAAGACCATAAAATAATGGTACTAGGATCTTGATTCCATCTTGGAAAAATAATATTCACACTAGATATTTTCAAACATGTCATAAATATAAGTCATTTTATACTTATTATTAATAGTAATTTTAGTCAATGTTATTTAATCAATGAAAAACCCCATTGAACCATCATTATTTTTAACAAAAAAACTATATCACACCATGTTGATGGGATGGGATGAATAAATCCTTTATCCAGAACCTCCTGCAGTAGCCTTTTCAATTAAAAAAGTCCACCATGAGCCATTCTATGGGGGGTTATAAAATTTTAAAAGTATAAATAATTACGACAATAGTAAATTCAATATCCTAATCAGGAATAACACCCCGAAACTCATCAAAAAAAACATCTATGTATTTCTTTACCACTATCACATCATTAATCCAAATAGTTAATTTTTTCCCAAGAATATGTGCATGATAAATTTCATTGCCAGATATTAAAACTTTCATAGTGTCCTGATATGATATAAATGGTGTGGGTTCATTGTTTTATAAAAACTAAAACTCATTCTAAAAAATGACATTTGAAGTTATTAAATAAATCTTAGCAGGGTTAAAGGAAGTCCAATCCCTACCCAAAATAACATCAACCTCAAATACGGTCAAAATAACATGGTTTTCATGTTTTTTTCCATAGATAGTAATGGTATGATTCTTATAATTTCATTTTTTCTTTAGTATATTCACCTAGTATTTTAAACATAAGATATCATATCATTTCATGAGGTGAAATTTCTAACCTAAAATATAATTTTCCATTATTAAAGGAATAGGTAGATCTCATATGAAACAAAAAATTAAAAAAATATGAGTAACAAAAAATATAAATGATACCACTTTATTGGATCACAAACATCTACTGATGTAGTCACAATGGATTTCACAAGACCATTATGCTTATAATCTATCTATTTTTCATCATTCATTTATTTATATGGGAAGAAATTTTTATAATTCCCCATCTCAACAAATTAGGAAAAATTATCGGTTTTTATCATAATTAATTATTCCAATACAATGACCCTTTTAAATGAAATCTCAAGCCATCTGTGCTAGCTATCCACATTTAAATCACTTCTTAGTTTGGTTTAGGCATTCCCCAGTGTTCTTCTTAATGCAATTTTCACAAACTAGAAAATCAATTTTCTTACATTCATATTTCATTGATTGATTCTTACACATTTCAGTAAATATGACCATCTACTTGTTCTTGCTGTCAAAATAATCATATTCATGAATAAAATTCATTTCAACCCTCTCAACACATAGAAAAGGAATCCCAAAAGATTTGAATTTTTAGGATTCTAATTTTCATCAATGTGTAGGATTCTATCTTGAGTAAAAACAATTTATTTTACAATAAAAAACATAATTAAAATTTATAGTGTACCAAACATATCGAGTGAGGTTTTATTCAAACATAGAAATTGAATATTACTCCTTTTTTTAAATCGATAAATTTATTTTCCATCTTATGTTAAAACTCCTTTGTATGATATTTTTTATAGAAAAGATTCTTAAATTCATCTAATTACATGGAATCAAGCTTCTAGATATCCCAAATAGTCTTTACTACTTACAACAACTTGTGAAATTCACCTTAAAAATGTTAAATAAAAAATTTAACATTTAAATTATTTGAACAATTCATGACATCAAATAACATTTCAAGGAATTTAATCCAACCATCATCCACCACTATGTTAAACAATTAACTAAATGAGAGGGGGTGTTGCCTCCTAAAATGTTTAACTATAATATTGTTTATTTGTTGTAGATATGAATTTTCCCTTACATGGATGACATTTAAATCTATATATTGATTCTTCTGAGATATCGCTGTCTCAAGCAGATTGGATCCAAATCCCACTATTGCATACTACAAATTCCAAAGGATATCATTCTATCAGTTCCTTTATACATAATCTTCCATGTTTCTTTTAGGTAAAAACCATTTTTATAAGAAATATATTAGATAAATCAATAGGTTAATCATTAAATATTATATCATTTAAACATAACTATAAGGTAAAAATAATTTATTGTTATTCTATTAAAATCATCCAAACTCCTAGCGTTATTTAAATAGTTCATTCATACCTAATATAAAGACCATTCCGTAGACATTAAATACATAGTAAATTAATTTTTAATTCACATTCTTACATTACCAATAAAATTTCATTTCAATTTTTCTGAGAATTATGTCATAATACATTCATTAAAATCCCCATGAATAAATCTAGAAAGAACAATAATAATATCAATTTTTCATAAAAAAATTAATTATTTTCATGATTAATCTCCACAAAATTTATCGTTGATTATTATTTTCTCTTAACCTTCATTAAAACCTATGAAAAACATTATAATAAATTGGATGACCAGAAAAAAAACAATAAGGGAAATAAAAGAGAAATAATGAAACAGTTAGACCATGAGTACTTATAAACATATAAAATAATTTTCACAAATATATACTTCTCAACCATAAACTATCATATGGATACTTATAGAAAAAATGTGATTTCTATAAAACACAGAAAACATAAATAAAATATTATGGTAACCTTGAGAATTACATTCAAAATATTTTCACCCTCACAACATTGATACAATTATTAACCCTCACAGTTACCCTATAATGTAACCCTTCTAGCCAATTTCTGTTTTAACCATCATGTTAACCTTATGGTGCAACAATTAATGTAACACATGGATTAATAATAATGGTATACCTCCAAAATAAAAACAAAAAATTAATTGGAGGGATATATAGATCCCACCCTTCATCCTAAACAATTTCCATGAACTATAACATAATTATAAAACATGAAAACATGCATCATAAACAAATTTCATTGGGAAAGTTACTTATTTGAAAAAAAATATTGTGAAAATAAAAAAGAAGTAATATTATTTTTAAATAAAAATGTAATCTTGTAGAAGATAACATTAAAACATTAATGTGTAAGGTTGGTGGGAATATCAGATCATGCTTTATATATAAAATACAATCATTTTAAATTTTAAAAATGTTAATTAGGATTTTATAGGTAAAATACCTTAACTTGGTTTTGAAATCCTTGAAAAGTTTTAAAACCTACTCTATAATAGTTTAAAGGGTTTTGTTAACTTAGAAAAAAAACCCAACTTTATAGTATCTTATAATTCCAGTTTATACCATCTTTTCACATATTTATTAACAATATTTAGTTATTTTTATTCATTGGAGTGCGTTCACATCAAGGCATCATGGTCATTATATTATGAAAATTCTTGTCCGAAATAAAATAATTCTCTATATATGAGAATATATATATATATATATAAGACTTTTTACAGAATTAAATGTAGATTTAAACTTCCCATAAATGATATAATGGGGAAATAAATAGAAATCATCCTCAAAGGGGATGAATTCATATACCATGGATAATGGTTTTTTATTTATAAATAAAATGAGAAAATAAGATATTTTGATTATGGATATTCTAATCACACAATATTATTGTTGTATATATATGTTACATAAGTTATCATGAATCATTGGTTATAGAGTGAGGATAAGTTAGATGTAGTAAAAAATTTAAAAAGGAAGAAGGATGAATTTACCTATTCAAATTTTCTCCTTGAGATCCTAATTAAGGATCTTTGATATTTAGGTTTTGTGGAACCAGAAGAATATTAATGTTGAAATGGATGGATATAAGGATATATTTAACAATATATTCTATCATCAAGGCTCTATGTAATGATTTTTTTAGAATTTATTATACTTCTTTTATAATCGGGGCGAGCGGTTATTTAGGAATTACATAAAATATAAAAATATAATAAGTCTAATACAAGTTAAAATACTTTAAAAATTACTAAAAATATTAGTAGATCACATTTATACTATATATTATTATTTTTCATTGTTAATGTTTTATATATTTTAAACAATTTAATAAAATATTTACTTTGTAAAATTATATATTTTAAAATCAAAGAGTACTCATAACTATGACTTTTAGGCATCAAAAATAAATTCAAATTCAAAATGAATTTTTATCTCATATCATATACATATATATTCATCATTATAATTCTTTTATTATCCTAAAATTCTCAAAATTTATTTATTTTATTTTTTAATATCAGTAATTTTAATTAATCTTAATTAAATAATTAGTGAAGCATATTTGTGAAATCCATTAATATAATTATTTATTCCCAAAAACATTTAAAAAATTCCACGAGGAAATTAAATTTCATAACATTAAAATTAATGTTTATTTTCATAAAAGAATCTTTCAAAAAAATATTAAAATATTATACTTCTTAAAAACTATAGTGTGAACACCTTGAATTTTTTGAAGTTATATATTTTAATGGAATTAATGTGATTCATGTGGGTCCGAAATGAACCAAATTTTCATTCAAATATTATAATGTGCTAAATTTATCATATAATATTAATTATTCAAACTTAATTCCATTTAATGTTTATTATTATTTGAATTAAATCATCTTATTTATTTCTCTTCTATATTCACAAACACTACATAATCATTTCATGATCATTACTGTTAATTATTTCAAGTTTAAAAAAATTAATATCATTAAAAATAAAAATCAAGGATCATTGTAATCATTTAAAATACTTAATTATGTATAATTATCTATATCCATGTCAACAAAATTCATTTATATGTTAATTTGTACTTTCATTCCTAACAGAAGAATCTCACATACATTTAATGATGTTATATAACTCTATAATTTTAAATTATCTTCCAAATACATCAATTATACATAATAATTAACCCAAAAGTTATAAAAATACATTTAATCATTCAATTATTATCTATAATGGTCTAAAAATGAAAATATCAATGATGTGGAGGCACAAAATCAACACTAAAAATTATTTTTATACTTATCACGAGATTAGATATAATTTACCTGTTCAAAAATATATATGAAAAATATTTTAATAATAATATATTTATTTATTCAATCCATATGATTAATATACTTTATATCAGAATTATTCTTTGAAGATACAACAAAATATAAAATATTTAACAAACTGTATTGTTTTTATTCATGAAATATTAATTTGGTAAAAGATATTTGGAAAATTCATTCCAAGATAATTTCAACATGATAAATTCGTAAATTTATTTAGTTTTGTAACATTAAACTTCAATAATTTGAAGTTAATTGTTCAAATATATCCATATAAGAAATTTTTTTAATAAAATTATTTATTTTAAAAATTACATATCATATTGAATTTAACTATTTAGTTCAAGAATAATAATAAATATTAAAATAGATTATTCAATCAATATCTGGGTTAATACACTCACTTCACAACATAATGTATTATATTCATGATATTTACTCAATTCATCACTCCCAATATTCTTTTTTCCATGTTCATCTCAATCAATCTTAATACTGTTATCTTTTCATTGATAAAAACTCATGTTTTTATTATATCCATGAAATAAACCTCCTATAATATGGTATTTTCAATGGATACACTAAATTTATTTATATTTATCCCCTTGAAACCTATTTTATTAAATGTAAGATCTAGAATATTTTAATATTTTCAGCACAATTTATTATTACAGAACATCCATTTTGGGATTCTAGTAATTTTAAATTTTGTCTAAATAATTCATCCTACATGAAATTTCATTTCATGATATATTTACATAGATGAAAAAATTTCCCTTCTAGGAATATATTCAAAGAAATTTTTTTTATGTTACAAAAGATAAAATAAAACTTGTTGAAAATCATCCAAATCAGTCTTTGTAATTCATATTCTTCATATTTCTCATAAAATCATACATGTATCTATTCTCAACATTTCTTATAAGATATTATTCCAAAAAATACATCAGTTTCCAAATATACTCATTACACATCATTAATTTATTAAATGATGATATATGATCTAATGATATCATATAATCACACAAATAAGGTTCTATATTTAATATATTGAGTTTCTCTATTTACTTAATAATCTTCACCAAACATACTATCTTTTATAATAAAAAACTGGAATAAAAAACCGGTGTGGACAACGATAATAAATAATGACATATCTTATGAATTGGGTTGATTCACATTTTAGATGTGATGTTGAGGACAATGAAGGTAGATTTTTGAACATCCATGTTTAATTCCATTAGAGCACAATGTTTCTAGAAAACATAGTATTTACATAAATATATTTTTATACATGGTTTGATGAAATAAATTACCAAATACAGATTTGGATTGATGTAAAAATTGGATATATAGCACCAAAATGGAATGGTAGAGAAAAAACCAAAATAAATTCACATAAATTGTAATAATTTTTTTTATACAGAAAAATCTGATATAATGAAGGATTCACCTATGTGGGACTTTCACATTTGTAATACCCACTTATGTGGAGGAATTCATGTATGATGTTGATTTAGATTACATAGTGAAAATCACATGCATTTTTATTTATATATAAGAATATTTTCCTACATGGAAAAAATCAAACATGAATGATCAATGGAAAAAAAGTTTTTATGTGTAGAGTGCTCTGGAAAAATTCTAGAAATGATCATACTTCACTCTGGTGTATTTAAAACATCCTTCAGAAATTTCAATGAGTTCTATACAACTTAAACATATTCATTATGATTAAAAATTAATCCTAAAAATCATAAAATTATAATCTATAGTAATTAAACAAATTAAAAACATCAGTAAATCTAATGGAAAAACAATCCTACCAATTTGGATTTGTTTTATATTACAGTCAACTATATTAAAGAAACTCAGTTCGATACACACTTCCCCAATCTATATAAAAATCATCACATCACTGTCTATCCCAAATGACAAATGTAATCTACAATATAACTGGATAATATTATGTTTTAGATTGAATTTTATTCCTTAATGATATATTTTTTTCTAAAGGATATAGATGAACTCCACCCCAATTCATGTATCAAATACCCTAAAACTCCATCATATCTAATCAAAATTATTCATAGAATTTGATGAAAATAAAATAGCCACTTCTCATTTTCCACTAACCATGTTACTCATGTTCATATAATAGTAAAACTATTTATCTCTGATTGTAAACGTAAGATAAGGCCCATGAGGGGGTGGTTGTTTCATTGTTCATTAAGTGAGAGTAGAGGGGAGAATAAGGAGTCTTAGCTCGAACTCAAAACTCCTATCTCTTAATATGTATTTTGTAATGACACTAGTAAGTTAAATTTTAGTATAAATATAATCTAAATTCATACCCTCATTGATCACAAACTCACTATCCTTAATTAAATGAAACCATATGTTTTTATGTTTTTATCTAGAGTCTTATACATTGTTATTTGGAAAAGCATTACACATTGATAAAAAGAATTGAGGGATTCATACTTTTAACACAGAAGCCTGTAAACTATACAACCATATATAGTACATGATTACATGAATGAGTGGAAACTATATATTCTTATGTAGTTGTGAGAAGTTTCATTGAATTTTTTTATACTATACCAACTAACACAACACTCACAAATAAAATTTTTCCACCATAGGATGATTTAATTTAACTATAATCATTGATCTAGTCTGCATCAGTATATCCATATTGTTTTTGATCTTTAATAAACATTTAGTTCTGTTCATAGCTCACATTTCCCAGAACTTATATGAAAATAATCTTTGTATCAATCAAATGTTTTACACATGGGACACACTATAATTATCCCCAATGACTCACTTCAAATATTATGTATTATCTAGGTGCAGTAAATATAAATATATTTATAATATTTTCCTATATTTTATATGATTAATCTTACTCTATGTCTCATATTTACAAAATTATCTTAATATGGATTTTCCTATATAAACTTGTTATATTATTCCCTACCAATCCATTTAAATAGTTCACATGAAAACATTTATTTAGATAGAAACATGTAATACGTATTCTATTCCATTCTTGACCCCAAAGAGAATATCAACACTCCTAAAAGAGACATTTAAAATTGTTTTTCTATTTACTTATAAAACTCCTCATGAATGTACTCTAGTCCACAATAAATAATTACATCCTCTAAATAAAATCTAAAAATTATTCTACCTCTAAGGATCTTTATCACATGCAAATTTTAGTTATCATTTTTCATTTGAAACCCATTTATTTTATATATCCATCTATTCTTCCACACTAGGATCTGGTTTCTTGATTCAATCCATATAATTATTTTCTCATCATATATTATATATTTTCATAAAAAATAAATAATAAAATATTATCGGTTTTCTATAAATAGTTATCCCTCAATTTCACTATATAGAAACTACGATTTAACATCTATTGTGTAGAAATTATAGTGCATGTATGAAATTAAAACTCAATTTTTTGTAATTATTTCATTCCATGCTACTAGAGAAAAGGTTTATTCAATGTCAATTACTTTCATTTTATTATATCCCTTTTATACATGTCCATACATATTCTATATCATTACTCCTTTTTAATTCAATTTGAGTTTGAATACACATTTTGTGTCAATTAAATTTTTTCATCTTCAGACATGAAAAATGATGACTTTTTTCTCAATTTTATCAAAATAATTATTAGTATATTTAACCCCTTAAACATTAATTGTATAATAAAATAGTAATTATGGTTCAATATGTGATATTAGTGTTTTATTATTTCTTATAGAAATCCATTTTCTTATCTAAACAAAGAGCACATTTTTCTATAAGGATTTTCCCTGTATCAAAATTCATTTAACCTCTCTGACTACTTCATGTTACTAACAAAATCCAAATAATCATAAAACAAATATTTTGAATAATCCTCGTTAAAAATTAATCTGATACTATATTATTTTATTATTGTTTTCTTAAATCAATTTTTTTTTTCATCTAAAAATTCCAAAAAAAATTGATTAGACTTATCTAATTTCATTTGTTTCCAAATAATATGAATATACCAACCTTTCCAAATATTTTGATATTTCTTATTCGATAATCTATACCAACTACCATATGATAATTACCCCATAAAGATCCCTTCATAAGATTTCTCTTCAAACAGTTTTATATTGTTTCCATTGATATTTTTAATAAATAGAATTATTGAAATAGTATTGTATATTTTAATTTCATTCATCTTATGTAAAATATCATAAGAATTTAACTATTTCATTGGTATCAAATGTCATAAAATTTGTATGATTACATAATCACATAAAACCACTCTTAAAATACTTTCAAATTTTATTTTAAAAATTAATTAACCTTACTGACACCACAACAATCATATTCATTCACTCTTCAACTATAATTTTTAGGAGTTTATGGTGTGATAAAATGATGTTGACTTCCATGTTTAATAAGAAAAATTTTAATTGAATCACATGTATAATCCTTCCAATGATCATTTCACATTTTTTATTGTGAAGTCCCCATTCCATTTTAGCATGTCTTCTGATAACCTTTTACACATAAACTACATTGTAAGAATGATTGAGTAGAATCACATTGGTCATTCGAGTGAAATCATATATAAAATTTATAAAATACCAATCAAAAGTTGATGAAATATGTATCATGGGTCCACATAAATAAATGGGTATTTGTTCTAATGTATGGAGAGAGGGAATCTCAACCATTCTATCTAATTTATCAGTCATCATTACATTTTAGCACAATTCACACACATCATCTTTTTCTATCATCAGTTTGGGATGATATATGACAACATATTTCAATAAATTTCTAATCAAAATCCATTAAACCATATGTATAATACTTATATTCCCAAATATTAATTCATATTTATTTCATATGTAACCAGAACTGGTAAGATCACCGATCAATAAAATTATTTCCATTGGTTCAATTTTCATTGGCAGATGACTACTCCATCCAATATTAATTCTATAGAATAATTCTAATCTTTAAGTAACATAATTTCCATAATCAAAAAATAACTTGAAAATTATGAGGTTATGATTCATCCCTTACACATATAAAACATCATTTCATTTCAATAATTGATCTGAAATCTCAACTAATACAACACCCTTAATTATTCATTATAAATAATTATTGAATATTACATCTCAACAGTCATGGTTTTTAATATATTAAAAATAATTTTATTTCTATTATTGTGGGAGGAAAACCCATTTTATTGAATCCATGATCTTTTTTATAACTAAATTCATTGAAATATTACTATGTCATCCTATCACTTTCATGGTTTTTATATTTTTTTTGCATAGTTTTCCATGAAAACCACACCACCCAAAACTTTTTCTAGACACATAAATCTATTTTATGTTTCTACTCTTGAAATATTAAATTTTCAATCAATTATACATGAATATATTATTTAATATCATATAGTTAACATCCCCTAACTTCATGTATCATCTCCAGATATGAAATGGTGTGTCTACATGTGTAGGATTAGATCCCAAATAGTCTGCATCGCCATTTATACCCTTAAAAACAGAATATTATTGGTTTATCAAAAATAAATTAGAAAAATTGTTCATCATTTTGTTTAGACTGTAAATTTATAGTATGTATTTGATTATTATTGGGAGATGAGGATTTTACGAATAACCACATTTAGTATAATTACAAGAGAGAATATTTCCCCCATATTTAAATTCCCATTTATTCTAAATTGGGATTTTAAAAAAATCAATTTTGTGGAAATTGGATTAAAAATAGTCTCTTTATGTTTATATTTAACATATTCTTTTGTGAAGGTTCCCTTAGCTGATCTATAAGATTCAACTTTAACAACATCAATAGTTTTGATGATATCATTTAACATTACAAGTTCAGTATCACCTACAATAAACTTTGATTATGTTTAATACAATTCATTATCATTTTAATAAATTATTATTGATAATATTTTATCAACTTCTTATATTAAACTTCCTTTAACCTATTTTTATCTCATAAACAATACCTTCTTTTGTAATACCCTTTTCTTTCTTCTATCAGCTTCATGTTTTAATTTTTTGTAATTTTATTTTCATTATTTACAAAGGTATTATTATAAATAAAATATTCATACTAATCCTTCAATATGTTCTTGAAATCAATAGGTTATAATCTATATTTTTTTCATGTTTGATAGTTCGACCCATTTTTCTAGTTAATCCATGAACTGAGTGAATTTATCACCATAATCACATAAAGATTCACAAATGTATGATTTTAGTACATAATCTTATATTTTCATTAAATTTATTCTCACACATTTAAAGAATAATTTATTAATATTTATGATTTTCCTGGAATATTTGGAATTTTTTTCTACTAATTTTTTATAGATTGTCATATTTATAAAATTTAGAATAAGGTTATATATTATTATAACATTTAATGGAAAAATTTCAAACATCATTACATTTGTATAATTTAACCAGATACTCACCTTTAGACTTTATCATTACATTAAAATATATGTTGAGATACGATATATGATTCATTAATGGTATCCTTCATTTTAATCATTTTTATAATCACTTGAATATGAATTTTCAACAATTTCATTAATTTTTATTTTTTTATATTGATTAAATGCATTTCATCTTTCACCTTTTTCTTCTTGGTTGTAAATTTTCTCATTCTACTAGCCTGTGATAATATTATGAAATTCAACCAATGAAAGATCTTATTTATCATATTGAGATTAAAACAAGGGATAAATCCTACCTAAAAAATTTCTAATAAGATTCCTAGCATTATTAAATTCTTCATGTTTTTCTCCAAACTCTCAGATCTTACTAAAAAATTAACTTATCTATGGAAAATAATAATCAATATTCTATTCCACAACCATATTTATGTCTTCAATAATATTTCACAAAATATTTTATTGTTCCTCCATGATTTTCAAATTTATTTTTTAGCTTATTTATATATTATCCAATATTTATTTTTCAATTTGAAGTTCTAAAAATTTTCAACAATCCCTTTTCAGAAAATTAAATATGAATTTTTTTTTCAGGATTTTCCATAATTATTATTTATACAATATTCCTTGGAGAATTTTTCTAATCTGTGGAAAATTGTTGACAATGACATATCAACCCTCTATATGAACATAAAAATTATATGAAAACATTCATTTCTTCTAACCATGATAAGTTTTCCATGAAATATAGGCACATTGTTTCTATTCACAAATGACATATTATTCGTTCTTGTCACTTGAGTGAATCAACCAGATGGAAGCCATATCTATTATTAATTGAAATTTATAGGATTGATAAACTCCAATGAGAAGGGAGAGGTGATGAATTTGGTTTGACCAATTTTATAACAAAATATCTCAATAGAATAAACCCATGGTGTAATGTCCTGGTTCTAGGTATGACATAAGTGTGCCTCATACATTGTTGGTGACATGGACTTAGGATTATTTCCCAAAATACATGTAGCTGCTGACTATAATTGACAGGATTGGAAGTGATAGTGGGGAAAATATTACCTCATTGACAGAGTATCACAAAAGAAACAAATAATAAACAGTAGAGGAAGCACTAGTTATATACAACAGAAATAAACAACAGAAGACTAATAATAATAACAACTATAACATACATATAAATTAATGATGCATGTCACAAGTTTCTAGGAAATCATCCAAACATATCACATTGCTGGAAATTCAATACTGAAACCAATGTTTAAAAAAACTCCAATAGCATCGAATGCCTCAGCTTAGTCCCATGTTCTCCAGGTCCAATAGCCCCCATGTATGTGATGAAAAAGGATGATCTCCCTTTTTATACTTGCAACTATATAATTGGTTTCAACCTTAATTCATGACTAAAAAATGTTGTCAGTTGAATCCCATCTGTCAACCACCATAAGATCTTTTCCAAACTATCAGTGAATATATATAACATCAAATAAGAAGAAATGAAGCAATAAAATTATGTGTACTATAAACTAAACAATATTTCAATTTACAATTAAAATAATTTAAATTTAGTAAATATTAAATCCATTGATTAATTTATCCTCTAGATCTAGCCCAAACTCTGTATCCACTTGTATAATAATAATAAACAGACATCAAAGAAGACCATCTAAACAAATAGAATGATTGGGTCCAATCGTGCTATTTTCTATGGAATATTCCTCACAATCATTGAAACATTCAACTGCAACCCTCTAGGAATTTTCTCAAAATATAACCACTGTTGTTCAACATGTCATCATTTTGATAAAAAGTATTGACCGTCTGGTAATTCTCACACGGTATAACACCTTTGGTCCCTCATTGTACTAATCAATTACAAATGACCACTTTGGTAGTTCTCATAGTCAATACCCATTAGTACGTATAGAAAAAATATAAAATTAAATGACCCTATAGTATCTCTCACATCCAATTCCCTATGGTATAGTGTTCATTTCATAATGACCCTCTGAGTATCTCTCAGGGTATTACCCCTCTAGTCTGTGACCACCCAACAGCTCTCACAGTCAATGCCTCATGGTTCAACATAACATACCTTATAAATAAAATACCCTATCTCGAGAAGATATCATAGTCATTTCCCACTAGAAAATCATTCACAATGTGAAACACATGAATCTCATAAAAATAATAACTCAATCCTTACAATACTAGGCATGGAAAACAAATCAAGCGTAACATGATTTCTTGACCAAATGGTTAAAATCAATCAAACATGGAAACATATCCAAAATAAAGGTATTAAACCTATTATATAACCAAATAACCCTTTCTATGTAAAACAAACCATAACCAGTCTTAAATAGGGTTACATTTCAAGACATGATTTACCCATAACATGGTTATTAGACACTTTTAGCACATATAATCCAAATAAATTCAAGGGAAGGCACAACCCACCAACCTCGATGTCGTACGAGGAAAAAACTTGAGTGTCAGTCATTGAATCGGCCAAGAACATCGTTTATTTCAAAAACAAAAAAATACATTCAAACGTGGTTATCTAAAGGGAGAGGATAAATCAGGAAGAGAGGCTCTAGGGAAAGAGGGAACTCACCAATGAGAAACCAATTCATTAGGTGGCATATCAATCGGAGATCAGAAATAGGAACGGTAGGGGTTTTAATTTCTCAACCATCTTGTCGCTCTCTTATTCCAAATACAGGAAGAAGAAAATTATTCTAGAGATTAGATGTTACCCCAGTCCAATTTATAAAAACTATGTACACAAAATGTTCATTTAATTTACATGCCATGTACTAGCCTCCACTGTCCCCCACATTAGGTGGTCTACCAGGTCACCTACATTGCTATGTACTCGGCCGCTACACGATCAGTACAGGATATTGGCAGTAATGAGTACACGATGTTTACTCAAGAGTACATTCCATGTACTTAATAAATTTCCAAAACATCATTTCTATTAAAAAACCCAAATTCCTGATCAATACTTGAAATGAAGATTTGGGTTCTTACAAGATTCCCGCTAAAACTAATTCATTCTTGAATTTCCATTCAAATGGTGGCAAAGAAGAAACATCAAACAACTCTGGCCACTATGAACGTACATTGTCCATCCTCTCCCAAGTATCATCATGTACTCGCCCATGAAGCCATAACACCTATACAAGGGAAACAGAATGATCAGAAATAACATTCATGCTTCTATATAAAATCTGAATATAGTGATTCTGAAAGTCTACATCCACATCCAAATCAATAACCTCAAATTGAAATTTTTTTGACGGGTCTGAAAAGTAATGTCATAGATGATAAACATGAAAGACATCAGGAATAGTCTGACACCTCTAAGAAAGCTGAATGTGATAGGTAACTGAACTGACTCACTCCATAACCTCAAATGACCCGACATATCTCTGTGAAAGCATTCCCTATCTTCTAATCTTCCTGTGTCCCAAACTCAGCGTGACATGTAAGAAAACCCAATCTATATCCTCAAACTCTAGAGGTCGTCTCCATCGATCAAAATAAGATTTCTACAGAGATTGTGTCATATTCATACTCTTATGAATAAAATCCACATGCTATGTGGTCTCCTGGAAAAAACAACGTCCCGACATAGCTGCCTCTCCTACCTCTAGCCAACATAGGAGTGATCAGAATTTTCTACCATAAAAAGGATCATACGCTACCTTCTGAATCATCTCCTACAAACTATTATCGTAGGAATACTCAAATAGGGGTATTTTTATCTTCAATGAACCCACAAAATTGGGGATGAATGCTTGTATAATATCCTACAAAACCAAAACCATGCAATATAAATGACCATATTTCATGGGATGGTAAATTGAACTCAGAAGTACCTATATACATAAATCCCTCTGTAGTCCCTTTCAGATAATAGAAGTAAAACGAATGTCCATGTATAAAACAATAGAGTGACAATCCACATCAAAACGCTCAATATCATGGATGTACAACCTTCTATGATCATAAACACTAATGGTTTCATTGATTAGAAAGAAATTTGAATCATTCATCAGTCTGCAAACCATAAGCTAAACTGCATCATTTCATCAGGGTGACCTTAGTAACCCCATAACAAAATACATCCCGACATCAAACCACTTCAACTCGGGAATGGGTAACTACTGTAAAATCCATGGTGGTCACTAATTCTCCTCCATCACCTGCTAACAGGTGGAACATCTCATAAAAAACCAACAATACCCCTCTTCATACCTAGATACCAATACTATGGTGTAGATCATGATACATATTGGTGATGCTAGGATAAACTGCCCAAACCGAGGAATAAAAATCTCTCAAAATCTCCTCATTTATGTCAGTTGAGACCCATACGTTCCCATGAAGATAAAAGAATTCATCCTCATATATGGTCCAACCAGGTTTAGGGTCCAATATTATCACACTCTCCAATTGGATTGGGCCTTCGGAATCTAATAGATTCCTCATTATCATTAGATCAAATAGAGTAGAGTTAATAGCTCCAGAAGAAAAAAAATATCTTTCTCTGTTAGTTCTGAACATCCAAATACATCTGTGAGAATAGATCCATAAGGTCCCACTAATTGGTGGCCTCCTTAACTGCCTTTATCTAAGTCCTCCATCACAATGCATCAGCAATTTTGTTTCCATTCCCTCACGTGTAGGAAAGCACAATGAAAAAATACTGAAGGTTCTCAACCCACCTTCACTATCTCAAATTCAGATCATATTGAGTAAATATATAGTTGAGACATTTTGGGATAGTGTAAACCACAATATATTTTCCCAACAAATTATTTCTCCAAAAGCATAATGAATTCACAACATCAGCCAACTTGAGAATATGCATCAGGTAATTTCTCTCAGTTGGCCACAACTGTCGAGACCCATACGCACGAACTGCTTCCCCCCTACATAAGCACTGTCCCCATAACAATACTTGATGCATCATAATATATAGTGTAACTCTTCCTTGGATCTAAAAAATCATTAACATTGCTGATGTCAACCTCCCATTCCGCTCCTGAAAGGGAGAATCTCCAGATTCTTCCCACAATTACTTCATATCCTTCGTATTAAAGACCGTCAGGGGCGCTACTAATCATGAAAAGTACTTTATAAAGCAACTATAGTAACTAGCTAGCCCCAGAAAAATATATACCTCAAAGATGTTATTCGGTTGATCCCAGTAATCTACTTCCCTAACTTTATCTAGGTCTACTGATAATCCTATCTCTGAGATATCATGACACAAGAAGTGAATCTGATCCATCCAAAAGTAGAATTTTGAGAGCATAACATATAACAGTTACACACTCAGTGTACTCAAAATGATCCCAAGATGGGATTCATGGTCGTGTCGAGTGTGAGAGTACAATAAGATATCGTCCACATGGACTACCACATAATAATACAAATAAGGACGGAACACTCGGTTCATATATTAAATGAAAACTGTCGGCGCATTTGGGAGACCGAACGGAATATCCACATACTCTTATAGAAAATACATGTTCCAAAAGGATATGAGATGTATATATAAGGGTGTAACATGCAACTGATGATAACTAGATCTCAAGTCAATCATTGAAAGCACTTCGCCTCCTTGAATCTGATCAAATAGATCATAAATCCTCGAAAAGGGATATCAGTTATTGACCATCAACTGGTTCTGCTTCTGATAATCCATGAAATATCTAAGGGTACCATCTTCATTATTCTCAAATAAGACATGTGAACCCTAAAGTGAAGTAATTGGTCAGATAAATCCCTTTCCCTATAACTTTTCCAACTACTTCTTGAGCTCATACCTCTTGTGTAGACATTTGTATATAGATGAATGGAAACCGGTGCAAATCCTGGAACAAGCTCAATAGAGAGATCTACATCCCTCTCTAGAGGTAAACCTGAAGATTCTTTTGAGAGTGAATCTATGAAACAATCAACCATGGGAGGAAATTCCAACTATTAAGTCCCCTAGCCATCCAAATAAAAAATACCGATCTGTGCTGTAACTCCTCCCAACCCATAATGCTTGTGTCTCTCTCTGTTATCTTTGAAGTCCCATTTTCCCATGTGTATAAAATATCGGACCATTGGTGATGAAAAACTCACCCTCCAGCAATAGAAATCCTCAATGTACTAGAAAGAGTCCAATATTTCTATTATGAGAATGAAATAAATTCCTATCACCTTAAGGACATAGAGGTCCCACAAAAAGTTACACCCACCCACCTTAAGAGGGAACTCCTTGCACATATGTTCACATGTTGTCCTAATCCTAAAATATTTTTCTAGCATTATAACATCCTATGAAGTAATGATATAGAGCCCATGGCTCGCCATAATAACAAAAGATATGAAACATTGAGAATCCCATGAATCAATAATAGATATAACTGAAACAGAAGCAACTGGCATCGTAAAACTAACTCTAAAGGTTTCAGGATCCTGCTCATACTGGGTTTTCTCTATTTCAAAGTTATGACATGTATCGTGACCCTATAACCTAGCCTAACTACCATAGGTTGATCCATTATGTTGTCTATGATAATAAATAGCCTTACTACCATGTCCATGACCTCCTCCAAGGCTTGAACAACCATAATTACTCTAGTTCCCTGACTGATTACAAACTGGTGGTCCTTCTCCTGAATGTGGAGTCATAGCAGAACCCCTATCACTCACTACTGGTGAAAAAACCCAGAAAAACATAGAATATGTCCCATCATGCGGCCAGATCAACACCCAACTATGTCTCTTGGTCAATGTGGTATCATATTCCCACTCTTCCCACACTGGTATCATAACACATTACTAACTGAAGAAACATCACATGATGGATCCCTACAGAACTTTTTCCTAGCTGTCAATAGAGTACTAGACTTGGATGCTGAACCACCATAGCAAGTCGCTCCTAAATCCATCAGATTATGCTCGGTAGTCAGAAAATAATTCACCATATCCTTCAATGAAGTCAGTCTGATGAAATTCAACTATGACTTAATGTCACTCCTAAGACCATCCTCTAACTAATTAGTCAAAGATGACTCGTCACCTCACAGAATAGGTGTGATGCACTGAATATATGTGAAACAATATGAGGAATCCATCACTGAAAGAGATCCATTCTAAAAATTCATGTACTATTGGGCTCGATCATCCCTCAACATATCAGGATAGATGTAATCACAGAAGATCCACTAAATCATTTCAAAAACCATATCCTGATGATGACCCACCTATGAGATAAAATCACACCATATCTTGGAAGAATATCATTACATGTATATCACAAGAATCACCATCCTCTCCAGAGGCATCTTAGGATGCTCAAAGATTGCAAGCATGGACTCCAACCACATATCTATAACCTGTAGTCCACCATCACTAGAAAAAGTTGAAGGGTTCCATTACTGAACCCCCACGTCAGATCTTCCATAGACCAGAAAGGATGTGGTGCTCCCTCCAAAGTTTTTAACATCCCCAAAAATCCTTCATGGAACTGTGAATTGGAACATGTGTCTGGTATAAGAGCTGGTTCCATGATTGGCGTGATGAGAGGACGTACTAGTAGTCCCTGATCTACCCCTTCCAGTGTTTTGTAATTTCCATCTATCTGGCGTACAACTGGAGAACGTCTCGGTGGAATTACACTACCAGGTCAAGCACACTCCTCAGTTCAATATTAACCAGTACTAAAACTCATAAATGATTGAAAGGAAACGAAAAAGAAACAATCATGTTTTACAAAATAAGGTTACACGGTGTGTATAACCATTACACAGTGTATTCCATTATGTTTTTTACATGGTGTGTACCTTTTTATACCTGGTAATGTAACACCAAAACACACAGTGTGTTCCTCCTTTGTCATAGGGTTTACATAAATTTTCTCTCCAACATAAGTATCTCTACATGGCTAAACCCCACAGTTATCTCCTTGGTAACACTACATGGTGTGTTAAACCTAGACACTTAAGGTACTGGTTAATTCTCATCGACCTGTGTCATTGGTCACATGGTCGGAGACACGTTCGTCACTACCTGACACGCAATAATGGGACAAATCATGTACAAATTATTTTTTATCCACTCATTTAGTTAGTGAGATGATCGAACACACGGACCTTACGGAACGTTGTGAACTCCTAGCACATGACGTGTTATACCAAAGTTTTCTAACCCCATTTTTCTACTCACACAGTCAGTCACACGGGTAAAGAAAACATGGTGTGTACATAAAGTACGTGGTGTGTACATAAGAAACGTTTTTTCATTCATAATATAGGAATACATGGAGTGTTTTCATAACACCACAAGCTGTGTTGTCTGTGTATCTATATAGTAATCATCTGAAACATCCCTAAAACAACTAAAAATATAGAACATTGACAATGTAATGTAAAATTATAAACCCTGAGAGCCCATAATCCAATGAATCATTATTTAGAATCCTTATTCACATCAAAACTTGACAAAATTCAATTAAAGTTCAAATGATCCACTAAATTCCTATAAAAGAGGTCAAATAACACCTCAAGGACCAAACCTTGATGTCCATCCAAATAAAACATTCCATATATCGATACCCTATCAAAACTGTAGGTATTATATCAAGAAATCTACCAGAACTAGATCCAAATCTACCAAAACATCTATCACAACAACATGCGATCATTAATGCACCATAAATGGCATGAATGGAATGCATGACATATGATCTCTTGAAAATACCTATATGATGAATGATATGTCATACCCTCATCAGATCTAGTTGTAACAGAAATTGAACCTCAATAATATCAATTGTAAAAACACTAAACAAGAGCATCACCCAACAGTGAAATCAAATCTGCTCTAAAAATCAAAACTCTAGAAAAATCACAATATTCTAAGAAACTGGGTGGTTCCTGGTACACAGGTTAGCAACACCTGGCCACAACTTATTAAAAACTACCTATTCCTTCTCATCCTTATCTACAGGCTCAAAATATTATGTCAATGAAGAAAATAATTCCTTTGATACCACTTTGTAAAGTCCTGATTTTTGGGTGCCACCAAAGGGCGGCCTGTACCCGGTTGGTCACATGGCCTCAGGAGAATTTCTCCAAATTCTATAAGAAGCTGACTAGAAGCAATGACATTGGGTGTGATAGTCGGTAAAATATTCCATCATTAACTGAGTAACAAAGTGGAAACAAATAATAAACTGTAGCAGAAGTAGTAATAACATAAAATAGAAATAAACAATGGAGTATTGATAGTAATAACTACTACATCATACATATAAATAAATGATTCATGTCATAAGTACCAAGGATAGTATACGAACAATTCATAATGATGGAAATATAATACTAAAATAAAAGTACAGAAAATAGTAAACTATAACTGCATCACAAGCCTAATATTGGTCCCATTCTCTCCAACTCTAATACCACTCATGTACCTGACGAAGAAGTTATGTTTCCCATTTTTATACATGTAACCATATAATATGTTTGGCCTAGAAGAATAACCCATATAGTGTGTCAGATGAATCCTAGTAGGCAACCACCAAAAATTATGTGCCTAATTGTCAGTGAATATATAGTGTAGGTAATATGTTGGAATAAAGAAATAAATGAGGAAGTACTAAAAAGTAAATAATCTTACTCTTCCAATTACATTCATTTAGATTTATTAATTATTCAATCCACTGAATAATTTAGCCTTTGGATCTAGCCTATTTTGTGTATCACCTTGTATAATAATAAAATATTGATGTCTCAAATGACCATCTAAAAAATCAATCAACACCAAGTCCAAGCTTGTGATTTGGCATAGAAGAGTTTTAATAATAAATTAAACATTCAAAATTAACACTCTGGGATAGTTCTCACAATCTAACCCCTTTATATCAACTTATCATCAATTCAATACACAATATTGACCCTCTGGGAAGGCTCACATAATCTAACACATTTTGTCCCAAAAAGTGCTAATCAATTACATATGACAACTTGGGTAGATCTCACAGTCAATACACCTAGGTCTGTATAGAAGAAATATAAAATTTAATGTCCCTATGGAAGCACTCACAATCAATTCTCTATGGTCCAAAGTTCATTCATTAACAACCCTCTGGGTAACTCTCATGGTCTAACCCCTATGGACTATGACCACACGATAGATCTCATAGTCAATGACCTTTGGGTCAACATAACAAAATTTATACATAAAAGAAACTATCTTAGGAAGCTCTCACAATCAATTACCCATGGAAAAAAATTCACAATGTGAAACACATTAATATTATATAAACAATAACTTCATCCTAACAACATTGGGAATAAAAAAAAGCAAGACTAATAGGATATCTATTGCCAAATAATCATAATCAATCACACATGGAAACACATCCATAATCAAGGTATTTAACATTATGAGTAACAAAATAACCCTTTTTCAATCAAGAACATCCCAACATGTATTAAACATGGTTAAATTCCCAAACACACAATAACCTAAACATGGGTATTTGGAACTTTTAGCACATATAATCCATATACATTCAATGAATGGAAGAAACCACCAACCTCAATGTTGTACGAGGAAAACACTTGAACATTGGCCCTTGAATTGGCCAAAATCAGCGTTTATCTACAAAAGGATAAAAATTGTCAACCTTTGATATCTCATGGGAGAGGAGAAATTTGGAAGAGAGGCTCTAGGTAGTGAGAGAAAAAACCGGTGGGAATCCAATGAACCTAGTGGTGTCTCAATAAAATTTTAGATGAAAAAATTGTAGTGTTCAATATTTTTGACAATCTCATCACTCTCCTATTCAAAACATGGGAAGAATAAGACTCTTATAGAGATTATATGTGTCCCCTATCCGGTTAATCAAATAAAAAGAAATGTACATGTTGTGTACTAGCCTCAAACATCCCCCTTTTTAGGGGGTCTTCCAATAACCTTTATGGCCATGTACTCGGCCGTTACACAACTAGTTCATGGTTATGCATGATAACATAGTACATAAAATGTACTCATGTGTACACGGCGTGTACATAATAAAATTCCAAAACATTCCTTTTTCCTAAAAAACTCCCTGAATTCAAGATGCATACCTAAACTGAATATATGTGTTCTTACACTTGTGGTATATTATGGTTTAATTTCATTAACTACTGAGTCTAAATATCACTCATGTATTCTCAAAATAATAAAAAAATTATCAAAAGGATCTTTTCAATGTTATTTCCCTTCTCGGGTAACCTACTCCCTTCGGTAGTACATTAGTCTCAAAAACAGTAAATTATACAATTTAATAAAAATAATAAATTTAAAAACCATTAGAATAGATCCAAACTATGTATATATATATATATAGCCACAATAAAAAATAATGTTGTGCACTAACATTGTAATGGATATTTAATAGAGATATGAATGTTATCTTGATATAACAATTGATCTTGTGGTAATAGTTGTAGACATCCATTCTTGAGCCATCCTGAATTTTTAGGAAAAGCTGATAAATTCAATTACATTCATTATAGAATAGCATATGAATAAAAATCATTTTAATTATGAAAACTTGATATACCAGATGAGAATATTAAACACTATGCTTTATCCTTATGCTCACATCACTACTTCTTAGATTTCATTCAATATCATTACACAATTTAAATCACTCAACATATATTTTTTCTTCTATTTCTCAATCACATCTCAATACTCTCACATTTTTTACAACAGTATGTATTTCATTATATCCACGAAATAAATATTATATGATCTTTATATTTTTAATGGATCCATTATATATAATTAAATTTCTCACATCAAAACTGGTTTTCATAAATCAGAGAATAGGGATAAAATATGGTTTATAGAAAAAATCATGAATATTGAATTCCCATTTTTAGATTTCTAAAATTTATAATGCATAGCTCACCAGAGTTTCACTTGTCAAATTTTTTTTATAGATTTACTCAAATTAGTGAAATTCCCATCCCTGAAAACATTTAGAGAAATGTTTTCTTCGTCATACTCAAGATGTAAAAACATTCAATGAATGTAGTTTAAATTAGACTCAATAATTTATTTTCCACAATTTTCTAATGACCTAGATAATATCTTTTAGATGAAATTTTGAGAACCAGAAATTAAAAAAATATACCAAACTACTACATAAAACTTTTCTCACATCCCTACTTTATTAGAATATGATATTGGAACGATATAACATTAATGATTTATCCCAAGAAAGTTAGAACATTAATATCTAGATCATATCTATTTATATTTTCAAATTAAAGTAGCACACCATATTTTTAGATATAAGAGAACATAAAAATTTATTTTAAAAATGGACATCGTCAATGAAATATAAAATTCATCTGGTTAAATAACATTTAAATGCGATGTTTTGAAAATTAATGATTAGCTCTAGAAATATTAGGTTTGATTACATTAGAGAAAACTATTTCTAATAATCATATTTGGTATGTAGTGACATCTAAATTCATGGTTTACTAGCATAAATTTCCCTATGAATATTTGGATAATTCAAAATATCATATATAGTAGAATAAAATTGATACATAGTGGAAATTTTTTAAAAGATTCTTTTATATGTAATGAAATATTATATGTATTTGAAATTGTATACACATATGAATTAAGATATGATGAACATTTCTTTAAGTTTAATTATCTTATATTTATGAATTTGCATAGGTAGACTAAATTGTGTACCCAGATACATGTGCATATGTAAGTATTAATTTCATTGAATATTTTATTATGAATTCAAATTTATATGTGAATCTCAATGGAATCAAATTTTCCTTACATAGTGAAAAGTCTTACACAGCTCATGAAAACATAGTATTAACCACCGCAACAATAGGACCTATTCTCTAAATTCAAATAAAATAACAAATAATATACAAAATTATATATAATATAAAATTACCACAATATCATAAAATTATTGACCATAAGAATGGGTAACAAATGAAAAACATAAAAAACTCTAAGGACAAAGTAGATTAATTTGATCATTTCACCCTTAAAAACCATCAGAAGGATATCCCCCCATTAGTTTTATATATGAATCAATTAGTCAACCATATTTTGATTCACCACTAATTATAAAAAATCCTAAAAAACTAAGATAATTTTTATTTCAATATCCAAAATTTAATTCATTGAAATATATGCATTTCATAGTTGATCAACATCATATATATTTATCTAAAAACTAATAAATTATATAGAGTTCTCCAATAGATAATATCATTAGTGATGTATATCAACGGGTTCAATCTAGATGTTCTATAAGAAATAATTATGAGAATCATGCATTCTTATCACGAATACAACCTAAATTGGTAAATAATTATTGAGGTGATGAATTATGAATAAAGGATATAAATGAGGGAGTAATAAATTTTAAAAGAATAAAGTATATACCATAGTGGAATAACCTAATGATTTTTTATTATTTGTATAAAAATTATTTGTAGATGAAAAAGAGAAGAAAAATGACACATTGTTATATATAAATCATGAAATATTCCTAAGGTTAACTTTCAAGAGGATGGAATAATTTATGGATAAAAAATTTCATACATAGAAAATGTAGAATCAATTATAATATTACGATCCTTCTAATTACATCTAAATTTTCACATATTTCAAATGGAAGTTATCTTTTATTTACATAAAATTAATATAAAAGAGATTTTTTAGTGTTAAAAACCTCCCGATTTTCACATAAAAAATTTGAAAAAATATGTATTTAAATATTAAAAATTGAATTATTGAAATAAATAACCCCCAAAAACATGAATTCAAAGAATAACTAGATATTAAACATGAATTAATTTTATTTAAAAAAATTATGATCCATATATATTTATAAATAATAATTATGATGAAACTATTAGTGTTCAATTTTATATTGATAAGAATATTTTCAATTTATCTAAAAGAACTCTTTCAAATTTATCTTTATAAAATATAGATTTTATTTGAAAATATCAGGATGGGTGAACTCAGATTTTTCCTATATTTCTAAATTTCTAAAAGACTGAAGAAAATATAATCACTCAACATAAATATATTAAACACACACAAAAATATTCTGTTTTGAAAATGCATTATGTGTATGTACTATGAGAGAAAATTCTATCAATCATAACCATGATGAATCTTGTAAATCAACATATCAAAAAATAATAAAATTATGATTAAAAGTTTACAATACATTAATAGATGTTGACCTTGCATTATGTTTTCTGTATATTTACCTGCATGATATCATGAAATATTGACTATAAAATAGTAGTGGTAAAACAAATTTATATTACATTTTTGTAACTTCAAAAGATGGGTTATTTTATTCTAATGAAAATGATTGTTTCATGAATTTTACTCACATGATAACATAGTGGGTTTTAGATTATATAGAAAAAGGTCTTCTATAACATTTTATTACCTGGTAGAATCTTTAGTTATATGGTCTATAATGAAAAACCAATCTATTTCACATTCCACTACTCTAGTCGAATATACAGTATCCAAATTTTTTGTTCCTTACTATTGTGAATGCAACATGTTTATGCCCAAGAATTTATAAAATAATTCACATTAAATAAATTTCATCGATAGCTTTATTTACAAAAAACTGAGTTTTAAAAAACAATTAAATTAAATTATAATGTGAAAATAATATCATTTTTTAAAATAATCACTAAAAAATATGCTTAGATTGAAATTTTGGGATTTTTTAATCGATTTATTTTTTATTTAATAGTGAAAATACAGATTTAATTAAAACATCCACAACACTTTATTAAATCATGTAATAAATCATGTTCCATTCTATTTTGATCAGGAAGAGGATATCATATAACAAAAATCATGATTATATAAGTACTCTCATTTATATAATTATTAAATAAGTTTCTTTAGGCTTAAAAAATAATTTTTTGAGAAAATAATTTTGATCACATTTGGAATGATTATTTTTTAAAAAAATTATTGAATCTGTAAAAATTTATTTTTGATTATTTTATTCTATATTTCGAATCAATATGTTAATTTTTTTTAATGTGGCTCAATTATGTTTTAATCATTGTGACATGTAACAGTAGTAATATTTATCACCACAGTAATGGTTTAATAAGATAATTAAGGATAAAAATATTCATGATAAGGAATTAAAAATATAACCAAAACATTTTTATATTTTAATGTGTGAATTTATTTCATATATAATCATCCAAACTATAAAAATATGTCATTTGTTTCCATTAATCATCAATTTTGACCATTATAATATTCATATAAAGGATAAAGTAAATATTCAAACTCTATATCTCTTAATATATATACTATTTTGTGGAATGGATTAAAAAATCATATTTAATAAAAAATGGTTATTTAAAAAATGAATATTATTTTAACATTTAAATATATTTGTATTAATTTTTTTAAAAGTCGTAAAAATATTCACTATTGAAAAGGAATATGAAAAAATCTAATATTTAATACATAGTCTATTTAATGGAAAAAATTTTCTTTTATGGTAAATTTATTGGGTCTCAAATTGTAAAAAACATAATTATCGCAATAATTATCAAAATGGGTAATAACAAGATAAAACAAAAATATAAGGGTAAAAAACTAAACTAAACCCATCCATTTTTTATAATATTATTTATAGTCATAACAATTTTAAAATTTAATTATAAAAATTTGTATTAAATTTGACTAGAAATTAATTCATCATAGTCTTAAAAGTTACGAAATTAGTAGAATACCCCTCCACTCACTTCTAAAAGGACACTAGTTATCTTTTATCTTGACTCCAATTTGAGAAACCTAGCACGAATGAACCCTACCAAATACTCGTTAAATCATCTTTATACATATTTAATATGGAATTTTCTTCCCAAAATATCATCCGTACATTCCCTAATAAGATATCCCAAGGTGGTTTGGTGAAGAGAAGGTAAATGCCTTAAAAAACTCTTTCTATTAACATCTTATTTTACTAACGCCAATTATAAATTAAAAAAAAAGTATTATTCTAGTAACTTACATATATTTTTATTTTATTATTTTTATGGAATAATATTTTCCCATATCCTTCTCTATCAAATTTAAAAATAACTATAACTCATGTGTACGATAGACTACATCATCGCGAACCAATTTAATTTTCTTTACATGTTGACTACCACATCCGCTATGTAATGTGATATGCTTCTCATTTCCACATTACATGGATGGTAATAAATATATATTTAAAAAATGTATAACATATATATTATATAAAAATTATCCTTTAAAATTAAATTATAATCTACCTTTTTTCGTTTCATTCTTTGATGATTTAGAACAATATTCACCAGTATGTACGACCTATCATCTACATGAATGAAGTAATTAATTTTTAAATATATACATTTTTTTACGACTAAAAAAATATGGATATAAGTTATATATGATATTTATATAGTTATGGAGAAGATGGATCCATTACCCCAATTAAATTATTGACACTGCAAAATCAAAATATACATGAAAAATAATGAAGTCAACAATAAAAAAGTGATAGTAATAAATTATTAATGAAAAATAGGGAACCAAATGTTATAAGTGAATCATATATAAATTTATTGATAAGAATATTGTATTAAAATGTAATCAAATAAAATTTAAATTTATTATAAAATAGTTTTGATAACATAAGAGGATATTAAAATTTGAGATAATGTGTTTGGTCTTAATTTCCAATCCATTAAGACATATTTTATATTATACACCTATTTATTTTTCTGTGGTGTATATATTTCCACATTGATGTATTTAAATTTAGTATATACTTTTTTATGTTGATTAATGTTTCATAAATTTTTATAAATTGATGTGGTTACAATTTTATTATCACCAATGATGTATGGATTTATTTTACAATATCAATTTTTTGGATTGATCTTATTTTCATCGATGGGATCATATAATATATCCATCATAAGATCAATATATTACATTATCATTAAAATATTGGATGAATTTAAATAATTTTTCTAATGATTTATTTTATTAGCAATTGAATCAAAAAAATAAATTCCTAAAAAAAGTTTTATCTGTTTTCTCTTTTGATTAGGTTTATTTTCTATCCATATCCATATTTTAATAATTAGTTTTTTTTTATATTCTAATTTATTCACACATAAAGAAATCAGAATATTTTCTGTCATCTTTGTCTTATTTTAAATGTTATAATGGAATGTATTTAATGTTTTCCTATAATAGAACTTTATTTTATAAAATATTTCTCCTTAAATAATTTGAATTCATTGAAAGCTTGTGAACAACGCAACACTGAGTTAAAAAGAACCATTATATAATATTAACATATTATATGACAGTTATCACCTAGTTATTTAATTAGTTATTATTAATAATAATAAATATATCATAAAAAAATTAATTTTTAATATATATAAAATTGATTCATTCGGTATTAATTAAATATAAATAAAAATTATTAATCATTATTAAATAAAAAAGTTTTAAAAAAAATAAATATATTTATATCTTAACAATATATAATCATTAATATTTGTTAGTATTTTTTAATAAATGTTATATAAAATATATTCAATAATTTTTCTGATATTCATGTAATTTTTTTCTAGGAAATTGGTAAGAATAAATCCATTTTATACATATCAATGTATTTTTCTGAAGCTCTTTTTCGTCCTGATGTGTGAACGTATTTTAAAATTAGTTTCCACCACTTAGAGGTATTTTTGTTTATAAAATTTATTCAATAATTTTAATTTGGATGTTAAAATTTAGAAAATATGCCTATTAATTTTTTTCCAATGTGTATATTATCCTTATAAATATTTATCACCTCAGTAAAGGGTAATTTGGGTTAATATTGGATAAAACTATGTGATGAATACATAATAATTTTATCTATCGTAGACCAAATATTTATTACAAACATTAAAATGATTTATTACACAAAATTTCATGTAAGACAACTCTAAGAATCGAGAGGTCTAGTGTATTTGGAATTTAGAAACATTACATAACAACTTAGAACATAAAATACAACATATTTCTTTAAAACATCTTTTACACAACTACAACATTCATTCGTACAAAAACTTTCATGGGATAACCAGAGACATGCATAAAAATAGTGAGCAATAAACCCTAGTAAGGGAGTAAACAAGGCATATCATGACTAGTAAAATACATTTTAGGAAATTAGAATATCAATGGAGCCCAAGTGAAACATGAACATAAAGTCATGATATAACATGTTTATCATAACATGGAAATGTGGAAATGACATACAACATGATATTAGCATGTTCCAAGGCTCATTGCGTATAGAACATGAGTAAACCCTCATTGCAATGGAACTATTATGAGTAAACCCTAATTTCATTTGATTTATCATTAGTAAACCATCATTTCACGTAGTGTATCGTCGTACTATTATTTACCCAATGCATTATAGTTCTATCAGGGCACACCCTTCTTCATCATTTCATTTAATGCATAAGTGTTCCACGTAGATCATACAACATGGATTCATAAAACATAAACATTTATTAGAAAAATATGATATGTGGAATAAATAAATGCAATTCCACAATAAACAAGTAAATTTTCATAAAATTAAATACTCTCGATAGATAAATGGGTATGTTATTCACATATAAGATTATTTTGGCATGGGAAATATTGGTGTAACTTTGGAATCTAAACAACGTCAAATAGAAATCATAAAATGGGTTGATGAGAGAAAAAGGGATCCCTCATTATTTATACATGAAATTGAGAATAAGGGGGTCATAGAATATGATATCCCAAAATATGTAAAAGAAATTTTATTCATAATATAAAATAATTAATTTAATGTATATGTGGAGAGAGAAATCCCTTACAAACTTTCAGCATCGTAACAGGTGTACATGGGAGGAATTAATGAGATAGAAAGTGGTTTATCTTCATTCAAACAGAAGTAGTGCAGTGTAGGGGGTTGAGAAAATTATACCCCAATAGTTGTAATTGAAAATAAAATTAAATAACAATATAATTATACTAGACAAAAATAAGTAAGGAAATTGAGGATCCCTTACAGGGAACTCGGAACCCAATGTATTAGGAGAGGCTTGAGAGAGGATTCTTGTGATCTTGTGGTGCCTTGGGAGGATTCTAGAGAGGGGAGGGGCAAGGTTGGTCGAGCTACAAATGGTTTTATTAAAGAGGAATGAAATATCGATTAGATAACATTATTTTATAAGTCCCATCCCACAACATATTAAACTATTAGGCTTCATTATGTAGGGGTTAGTCACACTCTATTGGAAATCACTTTAAAATGATAAAATGTTTTATATGTTATGTAGGGTTTACTAAGGCATTGTATAATTAATACGAAAAATCTAAAATCATATTATTTTTAATGTAAAACATTTATTTTTCCAAATTTACCTTTTATATTATTTTATAGCATCACTATTATGTCATTATGATGTCGTAAAACAAATTATATATTTATACGATATTTATTTTTTACCCCAAAATGATACTATCTCATAAAATTATGAAAAATTCATGATAAGATAATTTTGATGTCAATAATCTAAAAATAATATTCATTTTATTTATATAATTTTCTAAATATGTAAATTTACACTTTTAAAATAAAGACATACATTTTTTGAAAAGAAATGGGTTTTGAAAAATCAGTTTTCATACCTTAATAAAAATTAAAATTATATTCATAAAAATTATATGACCATTTAATTTTTATAAAATTTAATTTAGTAATAATATTAAAATTTATTTTAATTAAAAAATCTAATAATTCATCAAAATTTATTTCATAAATGAATTTAAATATTTAATAAAAATACTACTTGTTCTTTAAAACCCATTTACAAAGTGGAAATAATAAATTGAATTTATATTCACCAAAAAAAACTAATTCACATAATCATAGTGTAGGTTCTCCTATTATAACTCCAAATAACACCTATATAATACTGACAGGTAATGTGTGTGATGTTTAAATACTATTAGTGTGGCTTAGATAACATCGCTCGGGTGGTAATCTATTTTAACTTCTACTTCTACAGTATGCGATTTCGTTCAAGCATAATGTGTTGAAGCTCAGGTTGGGCTTGGTCAAGAGCGAAGACCATAGATTCTAATTTCTTTCCATGCTCTGAAAAATGGGCTTTGTATGGAGAAATTTTACTAGATGGGTTAATGATTTCCTTTTTCTGAGTAAAATGGATTTTTTAAGGCCATATATTTATATTAATCTTGTGATCACTATTCAACAACTATATTAGAAATTGTAAAAATTATTTAAATTATTTTAAAATTCATAAACATAAAACCAAGGAAGTAAATATTTTATATTACCATTTAACATAATAATTCATTTAATTGGATCAACATAAATTTTCATTAATAAAATTCCGGGTCGTTACAATCTTCCCCCCTTAAAGAAATTTCTCCCTCAAATTTTCATTGCACACTAAAACATATGAGGTAACATTTCTTTAACACTTCCTTAGATTACCACATTTCTTCTTCAAACATGTGGCTTCACCACAAATCCATGAAAAAATCCATTGTATTATTTCATAGAACTTTTTCTTTTTGATCTAAAATCTCTACCGGCATCACTTCATAAGAGACGTCATTCTCCAATGGTACCACCTCTAGATTGATTACAAGTCATGGACATGGTATGTAATTTAAAAAAAGTGATGCAGAAAATACATCATGTACTTGAGATAGGCTTAGTGGGAGTTCATGTCACACCCCGACCTCAGAAACCTGTTTATTTTATTTTATTTTCATTATTTACTTTGTCCCACATCATTTGGATGAGGTTTGGTTAGGTCAAGGTTAGAAATTTTTGAAGTTTGATATTTTTCGTGGGTCTTGGGCCGTTGCATGATCACCGAACCGTTAGAGTCTACCGTGCCTTTGGTCCTAATAAATTCATGGTGGTGCGACACTTCAAATAAATAATAAATTAAATAAATAAATTATGTTAATTGGAATTAGAAGCCAAATAAAATTTTATATTGATAGAACTAGGATGAAATAAAAAATTAAAATAATGCTAAATATTTAATAATGTTTATATTGTAATATGTATAAGAGAATTATTACTATTATTATTGTTGTAGCACATAGATCAATATTATTATTATCACTCAAAATAATATATATATGAAATAATTAAATTTATTAGTTTTATTATTATTATTATCTTATTATTATTATTTATTTCTTTTCTTTAACCCCTAATGCTACTACTTTCCCATGAACTATTCTAGCTGCATCCCCTAATTCTTTCTTCTCTCACACAGGCCCCCCATTCCCCTGCAGGATCCCACTCCAACCAAGGCAGCCAACTCAATTCTGTAGTGCTTACCTCCTACCTCAGAGCTCTCCTCTGGTTGCGCCGGCTGACCCACGACGCCATCCTCTTGGTGCACCGACTGATCCATGATGCCCTGCTCATACTCTTGGAGAATCCCCTCTCCCATTATCCTCCCTGTGTTTTCTAACCACATCAGCTCCAAGCCCGAACCGCTGTCTGGACACCACTACCTCTCGGGCTCCTCACCTTCTGCCCCCATCAGGACCTGCCTGCCTTGGTGTGCCTCCCTCATGCGGCCTCTCCTAGTGTGCAGTAGGCTCCAAGGTGAGCTCCCCCCAATAAACTTCCTCTCCCCCTTCATGTTTTACCAGCCACCTCCTTCACAACCTTAATCTCTAGTGACTTCCGTTGTGCCCTCTTCTGGTGTTGGCCTCCCATGATCTCTCCCTCTCACACGACAGTCCCCCCCCTCCGGCCGTATCTCCCCAGCCACCTCGCTAGAGCACCCTTTCGACCACTCCAACGCGACCTATTTTCTAAAGGTGGCACAACCTCCCTCATCCGGCACAACACAACTCCCCTTCTCCATTTCTCCAACCAGCCAACCCGAACCACTATCCACATCCGATTTCAGTGCGTCCCAAAACTCTCTTGCACAATTCCCTTACCCTATTCCAGCATGACTGCAGTTCCCCTTTCTAGAATCCCTCATCTCTTTTGTTTTTGTGGTTGGTCCATGGGGTGATTCTCTTCCCTCCGTTGAGGTTCTTTTACATTCAATCATGTTGAGGTACATGCTTCCATGATTTTTCTTCAAATTTTGTTCCATGTGATGCTTGTGTTTTTTTAATTTAATTATTAGACCATGATTCACACATATTTTATAGGTGTTTTTAGTTTATGGTAATGATTTATCAATGGTTTAAATTGCTAAAAATATTCGTTGTCATGTACTTCCATCAATGCACGTGTTTTTGTATAAGAAATTGAATCTAGATTTGTGATGTTATTTTGGAAATGGTTTTGTAAAATGTTTTCGGTGGGGTTTTACCTTTTAAGGTTTCTTATTAATGTTTTTAAAATTGTTCTTGGGTGGATTTGTGAAATTTTGATTGTTCAGTGAGCTTTTCCCCATTTGAAATATTTTTGTAAATTTATTTGAAGAATGTCTTGGGTTTTCAAATGGGTATTTTCCCTGAAAATATGGTGATTAAAGACCATTGGATTTGTAAATTTGTTTTGTTTCCCAATGGTGTCATGGATTATTAAAATCGTTTTTGTATAGTTTTTATGGTTTCTTAATAATTTAGTTAGTTGTGTGTTGGTTCTTGCCGCCTTATTTTAGGGTATCTTTTGTTGTGATAGTTAATTTATGGTCAAAGACCAAGGACGTGCACGCATACACCTGAGGTATGTATATATATAATATATATATGTCCACCAAGTACGTATTCCCTCATGTCGTAGGGAATACATGCAATGGGTTATTGATATATATATATATATATATATATATATATATATATATATATATATAGGTATGAGCATGCGAGTGTGGGCCAATTTCGAGTGGTCGCTGCCCTTTTGGTGAAGTTTCAAGGTGTTCGACATGACCTGGTTCTTCCTTGAGGTAGGTAAATCGAATTTTTTTTCCCTTTTTAAAATAAGTCCACTGCATTATTGCATGTTTTTAATGAATTCTTTAACTAAATTAGTATCTTTGAAAAATAATTGTCCAACCTGGTATAGTGTTTTCAAGTTTCCTACTGGGATTGTTAAAAGTAGTTTGTTACATTATCTTCTAGTTTTGTTATTTGTATGATTTGTTAATATAATTTGTAACGAACTGTTTGATTTGTTTATGGAATGACTAGTATATAGTTCTGTTTCTTTAAGTGTTTTGGAAAACATATTTTTTAATTCTTTCCTTATGGTTTGACCATTTGGTTCGAAACATGTTTCATTGTTTAACATTGTTTTGAAAATGGTTTGTAAATGTTTACTATTTTGGCATGTTTTGGTAAATGTTTGTTTTGGTAAATGCATGTTTTCGTGAATGGATATTTGCATGTTTTGTTCCATATGACCATGTTGGAAAAAATTGATGTGTTTTAATATTTTGGAAACATTCCTAAATGTTTTGGTATATGGTTTATGAGGTAATTAAAAATGCCAATTTGGAATTTTAGATTGTCTATTTATAAAGGTTTTGATGTGTCTGAATCGTATGAAGCCCGTTTGGCATCATTGAAAATGTATGTTTGGAAAACCACTCTGTGGTTAGGACCCTTGCCTCATCTGCTGATCATGTGACAAGTGGGTCCTCGGTATGGGCCTCCTTTGGAGAATATTTATTGTAAGGCATGGGACTAAAATGGAGGTGGTCGGGGTGGTGCCGATATGTGTCGCATGCTGGATTATATTTATATGTCTTGTTATTTTAATGTGTGGAACGCCTCTATGTGAACATAACATAGAAGCATAGCATATCAAGGGGGTTTACTAAGAACGATTTATTCACTTGTTTAGACTACGCACTTTCTAGTGTCCCTTAGTACCGATTATAATCTAATAGGGGATTGTTCCCCTCAGTTAGGCCAGGTAGAGAGATACCGAGCATTTGGGAATTATGACGTCATCGAGATAAGGCATGACTTCAAGATGAGTCACATGTATAGTACATTCTGGTATTCCTATGAGTTCCAAGGTTTTCTGTGATCCATTGATACAAGCACTATTAGTACCATTTCCCTATCAGTGTGTGGAATCATACCCTTGAACATGGTTGTGGTGTTTTCCTAGAAAAGTTTTGTGTGTATGGTTGGTTTTAAAATGAACTTCAATGTAGCTTTTTTGGAAAAGTTTGTGTGAGACCCTCTTTTGTTTTCTTTTTTTAGGTATAAGGGCACTGGAATTTTGAATGTTAGTTAGAAAAATTCCATTTAAATATGAAATCCTTATATTTATAAATTTAGTTCAAACTAGTATTATTGGGCTGTTTTGGAATTGGAAAATTCATAGATTATGTGTTTCATTTTTGGAATTCCTACTGTGAATTATACTACTCACTCCTATCCTACATTTTCAAATGTAGCTTTAGCGGTTTGGTTCAGGTTCTTATTTCGTCTGCCCTTGTAAGGAAGACTGTTAGTTGATGGAGGTGACCAAGAGGTCACAAGGAGGTACGTAAAGTTTTTTTATCATTCCACTGCTAGTTTTATTATTTTATAATTATTTTTTATCTATTTATCTTTTTTTCATGGGCCAAATTGGTCCAAAAAGTTAGGTGTAAATGTTTAGTACTACTTTCCAGCCCATGGGGATCAAGAATGCCCCTCAGGCCATGTCGTGGGTCAGCTTGGGTGACTGGTTCAGTGTTGACTCGGGTTGGTTCATTACAAAATGGTATCAGTGGAGGCCCTTGTTATTTGGGGTGTCTAGTAGAATGATATTAGGAATGTCAGGGCTTAAAAGGTAGGTTATGGGTCAGTTCTTGATCACCACCACTCACAACGAGACCTGAGTTACTAGGGTTTGTCCGAGATATGGGTCTTTTGTCATTGGTTGTTTCTGATTGATGGATTACAATGAAGGAGAACAAGATTACATTGTGTTCTCAAATGGGGTGGTGAACCATTTGGAGTCTAAGTTCCCTATTTAAGGTCTTCATAGTGTTATGCCTTACTTGGTAAATGGCTTACCACCATGTCGCTGGGTTAAGAACAGAAACTAGTCCATCATTTCGATGGTTTATAGTTGGTTGTGTTTCATTTTGAACTCAGTCGATGTGAGTGTGTGTTGAAAATGAAAGTGATTTTGAAATGAAAAAAAGGTTTCCTTCGATATTTTTTTCAAATATGTAAACTGGGTATTTAAAGATAAAGTTTATCAGTTTGGAAAAACATGGTGTTTGTTTGGATTTGTTATAGAAAGGAAGTGTTTGAGCTTTGGAACTAATTATGTAGGGTCACATGTGCGTGGGTATGTATGGAGAGTGTGTGGGGGAACTTGTTCTCATATGATGTCAGTGAGATAGAAGGAACACACATTTGATGGTTCATATGTTGCCATAATTGATTTTTAAAGTTTTAAAGAAATAACGGTTTCAGAAAAGTGATTTATGTAGAGACCCAATCTTGACATACATGAAAATTACATTATATTTGCGGAATAATTAATACATAACAAGAAAAAACACTCAAGGACCATAATAGGTTACTGACTTTGGAAACATAGAACATAATCATCTAATCATGGTGAAAGATCTTCAACATATCCCATATAGATCTTCCCCAATTTTTTTCATTCCTAAAACCTTCCTTTATATTCTGGGGAAAAGAAAACATATAAAAGGGTGAGCTCAAATGCTCAGTAAGGGTAAGCATTGAGAAAATAAAACAGACCATATACATTCAAACTTAAAAACATGAACATAATATTTAAACATCAAAAATATTGAGCAATGACATAAATCTTGGAAGTACTTAAGGCATAGATCATAATGGGACATCAATCATGATAAAATAGCATGGTAATAAAACATGTAATTGTGGAAACCATTAAGCACATGATATTATATCCATAGTAGCGAAGGAATTACTCCCAAGATCATCTTAGTGGACAAAGACCTTTACTGAATCGAGTTCACCCCTTGTTTCAGTCATGTATCACTGATCTGGATTAACTTTCCATTCCAGCCATGTCTATCTCAAGAGATATAAATCATTTCTCAACACATTTGAGGGATATATAGGTCCCAACCATCTCATAATGAAATCAATTTTACTTTTGCAACAAAATAAACATAAATAAGTCATCATAACCCAAAGAATAAAATGGGTTTCATAAACATCATCCCATAATAACGTAATCCATATAAAAAATGGATATAATTTAATCATAAAAGTAATCAAACTATGTAAATAATAGAGACATTACACTTGAAACATAATCATACTTAATAATTTCATCTTAGATGGAAAATAGTTTTTACAAAACACATGAAATAAATTTTGGAGGAAAATATCCTTTCTTCTTTAAAATTATTTTGTTTTCACAAAATGCATATTAATTTTAAAAGAAAATGATCTGGTTGAAAATAATCATGAAATATTGTAGAGGAAGGTTCATGAAAATTAGGCATTATGAAACCGTAAAAAAATATGTTCATGTCGAATAAGTTAAAAAAACATTCTCCTCATACTTTTAACGAAAAAGTCAAAAAGTGCCACATATTGTAAACAAAAGTAAGATCCCTTCCATAACACAAAGTAAAAGTCAAATAGGGGAAATAATGACTTTAATCATACATGGAATAATATTAAATGATTTATTAAAACATTTTTATCGACATGGATGAAAAATATAACCCTAGTAAAAACATTACGTATAAGCAATCTCGGATAAAAATGTGATTGAAAAATTATCCCATACCTTCTGTCTGGTATGCTTTGTATGTATCCGAACCTCAGGCATAATGATTTAAATGATTTCATTGACTTATTAAATAATAATATTCATTGTTATGATATCATATATGGTTCACTTATGACTTTATATTACCCGTTCTTTTGTAAACTCCTTGTTAAAGCAGTGTTTTGGGTAAAATCTTTTCATTTATCGTACGTGTTTTTACATGTTGTTCTTGATATTATTATTTATATCCAGATTTACATAATTACAGAATGTAAGACATGATTTATATATAATATATATTCATCATATAAATATTTATGATATATTGATAAATGGAATGAAATACACAGTTCCTGGAGACGGTAGGTCGTACGTACGGATGAACGCTGTTTTCGTTTACTTATTGAATTGAATGTTATTATGTAAATGAAACATAAATGTAAATAATTCCAGTATCATTAATATGTAATAACTGTCATGATTATTTATTATATATACTTTATAATCATACTTTAATGGTTAATCATGGAAGATGAATCTCATCACATTCGTGGAGACGGTACTCCGTACGTATGTACGAGCAATGATATCATTCCCATAATTACTGAATAGAATTTGAGTGGATACTATAGTATATCATAATCCGTATGATGTTATAATAACCATATATAGTTATTCTTTACACCATTATACCCATCCAAGTAAGGTGGTGGTGGAAAAACTGATTACACCATGGTGGGGAGATGGTATTCCGTACCTACGCACGCGCAGTGATTTCGATTTCTATAGGATGGATAGAAGGTGAAATGGGGTTGTTTAATGTTTATAATATCATATCAGTATATTATTGATACTTATTGTATTACATTACACTGAAACAACTACACAAGTTGGTGTTGAATAAGAAAGAAGCTTGAAAGAATCGATAGAAGAGATTACCTATTCTTCGACGCGCCTCCTTTAAGCTTCCTCTTAAGGAACTATAGTTGGTATTTTGAGAAGTCCAAAACCTCCATAATTTTTCTAGGGAAGTGTATAAAATAAATGGTCAGGTTTTGGCCGAGCTTTAAGGCTCAAGGTGTTGTGAAGAGAAGAGGGAGTAGGTGCCCTTTTATATAGGAAGAGTGAGGAACTTTTGGAAACCTCAAAAATATTAATTTATAATAACTCAAACCTCACATAAAAACATCCAAAGTGGCACAATAATTGATATGAGGTATGATATAGTTGCAATGTAATCAACCAATCAAATTTAGACATGTTTGGAAATTATTTTAAACCTTATCAATTTGATTTACCATTATTTAATCTATTTAATTTTATTAGTGGTAATAAAATTCTAAATATTAAATTGTTATAAATACATACATAAATGTTGTCAATTGTCCATAATTGGATAATTTATAACCTTTTAGACCATATAATTTTCAATTTGTAGTTTTTAAATATTTTTGTGATTTTTAAATAATTTAATTATATGTTATTTTTATAGAATATCTATAGTGTCAATTTTGACACTATTCATTATTTGAATTCAAATAAAAACCACACAAGAGAGATATGTTCGAACCAAAATAAATAATATATTACTAACATGTCATATTCATAAAAAAAAGCATGGTGAACATTATGTTGTTAAAATATTATTTTTTTTAATATTTTTAAAACAATTTATTTGGTATATCTCTAAATAAAATAATTACTACAAAATTTTTGTATAATTATTAAATATACATATTTGTTGCATAAAAATTAAAACTAAAATCCTATGACGAAGATAAATATAATACCTTTCATAATAAGATTTTTACATGAATTTAAAATCTTAAAATCACACCATTTAAATTGTTATATTTTATAAATTATGAAGGTGACATATTTGAAATCATTTAAAATTAAAAAATATAAATGTCCTAATCAGTTTTATAAGGCTCCAAAAGGACAAAAAATCTACCCTTGGATGATTCTACTATAACTATACTTTACCAATATTGTTTGTTAATGTTTATGGTTCTTTTTTTAGGTATTTTTATTTTAAGAAAAATTATATTATTGATTTTTCACTAAATAAATAATTTCTACGTCATTAATTTATAAGCTATTAAGGTAATTAAATATTTCTTAAAAATTAAATATAAATTACTATGATAAAAAAGCATTTTATCTTTTTTATGAGAATTTATAATCGAATTTTATTCTGTATAACCTTATATTAAAAATAATTTAATTATTAATGTTTGAGTGAGACATATTTCACTTTCCTTTAAATAAAATAAATAAAAGGTCTTAATCAAATACAAATGGGTTTCATTAGATTCCATTTCGACCGAAGTATGATTTATGGGAAATATATAATCATCCAATTATATTAATATAAGTGTTAGGGTAATTTTATAATATTATATTTACCCTTAATTACCCGATTTTCCTTTAACAATGGTAAATAAAATGTACCTCAGTTACTATTCATAATGCCTAAAAATAATAAGTAGCATATTAACATAAAATGAACCTACTGATTCAAAATATGGAATCCACTTTTACAAATTCAAAACAAAAATGTTGCAGTATTTAATTTAAAATTTATCCCGCTGTTGAGATAATGAGTTTTAAATGTTAAAACGTTGCAAAAGATTGAAATGTTTTTAATTATGAATTTAGTGTAAAATTAATGATAATGAATTACATTATATTAAATGGTGAAATTATATTATATTTATACTTTAAAAACATTAAATATTATATTTTAAGCATATAAATTATCTCAATGAATGAAGTTGTTTTTAATTAAAATTTAGCGTATTTTTACTATTCATCAAAATATGAGACTTATCAGAAAAATATCAAAAATTTATCCAAAGTAAATTTTTATATCCTTATTCAAAATAATAATTTAATTTTGTCATATTGAACTTATAATCTTGTCAAAAATTATATTTAAAATTGGTGTGTCATCAAAAGATGGCAAAATTGCATTTTTTGAAATATACTTATTTTACCTGAAAACATTTATTTTTTTCTCATACCATGTTCTAGAAAATGTGTAAGATGAATAATAATGTTATAAAATAAAAAATGTAGTTAATAATATTCATAATGGTTAGTTCATAATATTATTATAACCATATATCGTTGTTTAGTGAAACCCGATATTGCGTACGACACACGCTATCGAGGAAGGTCGTGATTGCGTGTAATGCAAGCCAAGTCAGGGGTGCATGTAGTGAAATACTCCTTTATTGTGGCATATAAATAAATCCAACCATATTTCATTTATAAATTTAATATATATATATATACACACACTAAATATTTCATAGAATAACTACTGTCAAACGAACTTGAAATTGTGTATAACACGATCCAAGAATAGTATTACGTATACTGCAAGATAATACGGTGTTGCGTATAGTGCAAGATAATCATGGTGTACTGTAAAAAATAAGATATGAATGAAATTAAAAATAATATATCTTACAAAATCTCGGGGTGTTACATTCTACCCCATTTAAAATGAATTTCTCCCTCAAAATTCATCGGGGGTATATATGGTTTATTACATGAGAGTTTCTTTCATAGAAACCCACATTGTAAAAAGGAATATAAAAACTAATCATTAAAAACTAATGTCTGAAACATAATGGTTATCCAAATTAACTAATCATTGGGTTTCCACATAAATGAACATAGGTAAAAATATGGATATGGAAGAGAAATTTAACCATCAAGGTCTGATGGAGAGTGGTAGAGGACATGGATACGAAAAAGACAACAGTCACAAAGCCATAACTTTGTGATGATCTAAGGTACCATCCGATTCATCAGATATGAGAGCACTAGAACAACATTTTTGGTTTTCAAGATCATTTCCCTAATATTGAATAATTTTGGAATTAAAACAATTACTTACATGATGTTGGTAAAATCTCACTATTGTTCGTGACTTTAACAATTTCCACTTCATATCTTAAAGAAATGAAGTTGAATTTGTCTTCCGTGAAGTGTTAATGGATCATGCGATAGAATGATAGGTCATTCCATCTATCTCAAACATAAATTTTGAAATAATTATATACATAAGTCCATATACGGTGAGATTAATCATATATGGTTTCAAAAATGAACTTATACATCATCTATTATACCACTTAACAATATAAAACTAATTTATACTAACCATGAACTTTATGTAGGCCAGTGGTAGGTGATAAAGGCCTGTCGCACTTCAGTTGTGGGATTGATTCCCGCAACCATGTCTGACACGATGGGTTATCGCACGTCTTATGGGTTGTCCTTTTTCTAAAACTACACTATTATTACATTAAGAAAATAGTATAAAAAAATTTCAATACTTAAACAATTATATCTGGTGTCCAACATAATCCATTCCATCCATTAGGCTTATCAAAAATACTTCTGTCCAATCTTATAGTATAAACAAAACAATTACTATAAATGTCATCAACTAAGCATGTGAATACCATTATTTTTCCCCCATATATAATAAAATATATCTTTTTGGTCACATTCCAGACATGTGAATACCTTAATTATGTATTCTATTGATAAATGAATTCCCATTGAACCTTAGTGAAAACATGAATGCTGTCAAAAGTTAACTCTTTCCAGATACCAAAATCCCAGAATTTCTATGTACTAAAACCATGATATAACTTTTTCCATATATCAGTTATGAGATCATATCATTTTCACTTTACCCATTCATTATGTTCATATCATCTTCGTTCCAAAAACATTTCAATCTCTTTTCATGGTTACCGATACCATATAGTTATTGAAAACCAATACATTGATATTCCAAAATTCCACAATACCAAAAATGAGATTCCATGATACTCTTTTGAAATCCCATTACATAAAAACTTAACCAGTCGACAACATCATTTTCATACTCAATATCTCAAATATTTATCGCATGTGACTTCCAGTTATCCTTTTCGTGAAGAGGTTTCTCACATTGATCATCATTAACCCCTTGATTAGGGAATTTATTAGCACAATGCCTCATTTCCTTGCACTTGAAGCATTGAATTGTTGGTTGAGTATTCTTTGTAGTCATTTATCTATTCACATCATTATCTACCTTTTTCCCATTACTTCAACACTCAACATCTCTATGAACTTCTTTTCCATACATAAAACATTTTTTAGTAATTTTTAGACAATCTCCACCATACTTATTTCCACACTTTTATAAAAATGAAACATTCATATTCTTTTCACCATTGTTATGATATTTATCCTTTAAATACATCTTTCATTTTTTGTCAAAACAATGTGATGGATAAGTAGCACCAACTTCCAGTTCATCCTTGATAGCACAACACACAAATTCTTCATAGCTACTGAAGTCTCTTATAGCTAATTCCCTTAGAAGAATTTGTTTTATGTCACTGAAGAATCGATCAACTTTACATTCAGGTTGGATGATAAAGCCAGATTCATACCTTGAAAGCCTTCTAAAATTCGCTTCGTATATACCAACAGATTCATCATCATTTTTATTAAGCTCATGGAAGTCGTTTTCAATATTTTTTTGAAGAATATGAGGGAAGTACTTATTGAAAAAAGCATCCATCAACTCGTCCCATTCCATTGATTCAATTTTAGGGCCTTGTATTTTTAATTAGAGTCCACCACTGGTCTGCTTCACCTTCTAAATGGTAGACATCCAGAATGAATTTTTCATGTTCTGAACAACAAAGTATGGAAAATATATTTTCAATAGTACTGATCCTTTGTTCAGAAACAAGTGGATCAGAAGACCCACTGAAAAAGCTGGACGTTGCCTTATGAAGGACTTAATAGAATATTGTTCCCTTCTCTGGTCATTTGGAAGTCCAGAATGATTCATAGCTTGTGTAAGTATAACAATATAATTTTTCACTCTATCTCCCATAACATTGGTTTGTTCAAGAGGAAAATAATTGCATTTTCCATTACATTAATTAACACAGTTTCTTCGGGTTCCAGCAATCGTCTAAAACTCAAAATGAATAGTGTGAGAGGAAAAAATCATGTTATGAAAAATAACATAATAAGGGGGGGTACATCCAATATCTAACATCATAGGTTTAATTCTATGATCCTTACCATAATCCTAGGACTATAACCTATACTTATACTTATCCGTAGGGACATCCCTAGATATACCATAGAAATATATCTAGGGATCTCACTAAATTTTTTTCATCCTAGTTTCCAATGGTTTACTAAACCTTTCCACTGATACCAATTGTATAGTCCCATTCTTGATGTACATGGACATTAAATTACTTTTGTGGAATAATTAATGCATTACAAGAACCAACACTCGAAGACCATAATAGTTTAGTGTCTTTGAAAACTCGGAACCTAATATGCTAATCATGGTGGAAGATCTTCAACATCTCCCATAATGAACTTACCCTTTTGTTTTCTTACCTAAAACCATTATTTATATACTAGGGAAAAGAAAAACTTTTAAAAGGGTGATCTCAATTGATCAGTAAGTGTAATCATGGATAAAATAAAACAAACCATATACATTTGAACTTAAAAACATGAACATAAAGTTTAAACATTAAAATCTTGAGCAATGACATAAATCTAGGAAGTACGTAAGGGAAAGATAATAAAGGACCATCAATCATAATAAAATATCATGGTAATAAAACATGTAATTATGTAAAACCATTATGCACGTGATATGATTTCCATAGTAGCCAAGACATTGCTTCCAAGACTATCTTAGTGGGCAAAGTCCCTTACTGAATCAAGTTCACTCCTCGTTCCAGTCCTGTATCACTGAACCAGATTAACTTGTCGTTCCATCCATGTATATCAAATGAGATATAAATCTTTACCCAATTCATTGAAGGTAGGTATAGGGACCACCCATCTCATAATGAAATCATTCTTACTTGTGCCACAAAATAGATATAAATCATTCATCATAACCCAATGAATAAAATGGGTTTCATAAACATCATCCCCTCATAACATAATCCATATAAAACAAATGGATATCATTTCATCATAAAAAGAATAAAACTATGTAAATAATAGAGGAATTATAATTGAAAAATAATCATACTAAATAATGACATCTTAGATGGAAAATAGTTTTGACAAAACACGTGAAATGAATTCTTGAGGAAAATATCATTTCTTCATTAAAATTATTTTATTTTCACAAAATTCCATTCAATTTTAAAAGAAATGTATTTTTTTTTGAAAATAATCCTGAAATATTGTATAGGAATATTCATTAAATATAGGAATTATGAAACCGTAAAAAAATCGGTTCATGTCGTATAAGTTAAAATACATTTTCCTTGTACTTTTAACGGAAAAGTCAAAAAGTACCATGTATGGTAAAAATAAGAAAGATTCCTTCCATAACACATAGTAAAAGTAAAATAGGGGTAATCATGAGTTTACACATACATGGAAGAATATTAAACATTTTATGAAAACATTTTTATGGACATTGATGAAAAATATAACCCTAGTAAATACTTACGTATAAGCTATCTTGGATAAAAATGAGATGGAAAAACTATCCCTTTTCCTATGTCTGATATGCTTCATATGTATCCGAAACTCCTGTATATTGATTTAAATTATGTCATTGAATTATTACAGAATCATATTCATTTTTATGATATCATATATGGATCACTTATGAATTTATATTACCAATTCTTTTATAAATTCTATGTTAAAGCAGCATTTTGTGTAAAATGATTCCTTTATCATACGTGTTTTGACTTGTTGTAGATATTATTACTTATATCTTGATTTACATAATTCCAGAATTTAAAACTTTATTTATATATAATATATATTCATCATATAAATATATACAATAGATCGTTAAATTGAATAAACTACACCATTCATGGAGACTGTAGGTCGTACGTACGCATTAAAACTGTTTTTGTTTCCTTATTGAATTGAATAGAATTAAGTAAATGAAGAATATATGTACCTAATTCCATTATCATTATTATTTAATATATTTCATGATTATTTATTATATATAATTTATAATCATACTTTAATGGGTAATCATGAAAAATGAATCTCATCGCATTCATGGAGATTGTAGTCCGTACATACGCACGGGAAATGATATTGTTCCCATAATTGTTGAATAGAATTGGAGTGGATGATATAATATCTCAGAATAAGTATTATTTAATAATAACAATATATAGTTATTATTTACACCATTATACCCATCCATGTATGGTGGTGGTGAAAAAACTGATTACACCACAACATGGAGACGGTATTCCGTAAGTACGCACGCGCGGTGATTTCGTTTTCCATATGATGGCTAGAAGGTGAAATGGGTTTGTTACATAATTATAATATCATATTAGTATATTAGTGATACCTATTTTAATACATTATGATGAAAAACTATTGAAGTGGATGTTGAAGAAGAAAGAAACTTGAAATAATAGGTAGAAGTGGTTACCTCTACTTCGACGCACCTCCTTTAAGCTTATTCTTAAGGAACTAGAGTTGGACTTTTTAGAAGACCAGAACCTCCAGAATGTTGCTAGGGAAGTGGAGTAGAGAAATGGGCTGGGTTTGGCCGAGATTGAAGGCTCAAGGTATTGTGAAAAGGAGAGGGAGGAGGTGCCCTTTTATAAGAGAAGAGAGGGGCACTTTTGGAAACCTCAAAAATATTAATTTATAATAAACTCAAACCTCACATAAAAACTTCCAATGTGACTCAAATTAGGATATGAGGTAAGACAGGGTTGTAATATCACCAACCAATCAAATTTAGACTTGTTGGGAGATTATTATAAACCTTATCAATTTGATTTATCATTATTTAATCAATTTTATTTTATTTGTGGTAATAGAATTCTAAATTCTAAATTATTATAAATAAATATGTAAATGTTGTCAATTTTCCATAATTGGATACTTTATAACCATTTAGACCACATAATTTTCAATTTGTATTTTTTAAATATTTTTGTGATTTTTAAATAATTTAATAATATGTTATTTCTATAAAATATCAATAGTGTCAATTTTGACACTATTGGTTATTTGACTTTAAATAAAAACCACACAAAATATATGTTCGAACAAAAATATATAATATATTACTAACATGTCAGATTCATCGAAAAAATTCATGGGGCACATTAATCTGTTCATATATTATTTCTTTTAGTATTTTTAAAACCATTTATTTTGTATATCTCTTAATATAATAATTACTACAACATTTTAGTATAATTATTTAATATATATATTAATGGAATAAAAATTAAAAATAAAATCCTATGATGACTATAAATATAATAAATGTCATAATAATATTTTTACAGGAATTTATCATCATAAAGTAACTACATTTAAATTTTTCTATTTATTAATTTCTGAAGGTAACATCTTTGACATCATTTAAATTAATATAATATAAATGTCCTAATAGGTTTTTTAAGGCTCCAAATTGTCCAAAAATAGACCCTTGTATTATTAGGGTATAGATATAATCTAAAAACAATGTTTGGTCAAGTTTCTGGTCCTTTTGATAGGTATTGTTATTTTAATAAAAACTATATTATTGAGTTTTCACAAAATAAATAATTTATACATCACTAATGCATAAGCTATTATGGTAATTAAAAATTTCTTAAAAATTACCAATAAATTACCATGATAAAGAAAAAAAATTTATCTATAAATTAAGAATTTATAATCAAATTTATATTCTGTATAACCCTATATTAAAAATAATATAATTATTAAATTTTGAGTGAGACATATTTCACTTTCCTTTAAATAAAATAAATAAAAGGTCTTAATCAAGTATAAGTGGGATTAATTAGATTCCATTTCGACCCCAGTATGATTTAGGGAAAAATATAATTATCCAATTATATTAATATAAGTGTTAGGGTAATTTTATAATATTATATTTACCCTTAATAACCTGATTTACAATTAACTATTGTAAATACTATTTAACGTATTTAATATTCATAATTCCTAAAAAAAGTAGATTATTAACATAATTTGGACTTGGTGATTACAAATATGGAATCCATTTTTCAAAATTCAAAAAAAAAAAGATGCAGTATTTATTTATCATTAATCCCCCTATTGAGAAAACGGATTTTAAAAGTTAGAACGTTGCAAAAGATTGAAATGTTTTTACTTATGAATTCAGTGTAAAATTAATGTTAATGAATTAAATTTTATTAAATGGTGAAAATATATTCTATTTATACTTTTAAACCATTCAATATTATAATTTAACCATATAAATTATCTTGATGAAAAAATTTGTTTTTAATAAAAATTTAGCGTATTTTTACTATTCATCAAAATAAGAATCTTATCAAAAAATATCAAAAATTTATCCAAAGTAAATTTATATATACTGATTCAAAAGAAGAATTTCATTTTGTCAAATTGAACTATTAAACTTCTCAAAAATTATATTTAAAATGGATGCACCATCAAAAGGCGGCAAAACTGCATTTTTTGAAAAATATATATTCTACCCGAAAAATTTATTTTGTTCTCATACAATGTTCTAGAAAACATTTAAGATGAATAATAATGTTATAAAATTCAAAATTTCGTTAATAGTATTCATAATGTCTAGTTCATAATAATATTATAACCATATATCGTTATTTAGTGAAACCCGGTATTGCGTACAACACACGCTATCGAGGAAGGTCGTGATTGCGGGTAATGCCATCCAAGTCAGGGTTGCGTGTAGTGACAGACTCCTTTGTTGTTGCGTATAAAAAAATCCAACCATATTTCATGTATACATTGAATATATATATATATATACACACACTTAATGTTGCATAGAATAACTACTATAAAATGAACTTGAAATTTTGTGTAACACGATCCAAGAATAGTATTGCGTATATTGAAAGCTAATACGGTATTGTGTATAGTGAAAGATAATCTTCGTGTAGCGTACAAGAGAAGATATGAATGAAATTAAAAAGAATATATCTTATAAAATCTCGGGATGTTACAATTTATGCTTTTATTTGTATATGTTTGGATTATGGGATTATTTCCCTTGTCTTGTGTTGTTCCTTTGATTATTTTTATCGCATGATGTTGGTTTTGACGGTTTTTTTTTGTTTTTATGAGTATTCCCCCCAGAAAGACTCCAAAATATGGTAATGAGTTATGCTTAGGTCCTAGTTCTCTTGTTTTTTGGCTACTTATCGAGGCAATCAATGACTATTAAATATAGTTGTATAGTTCAGAAAGATATTGTGTCTTCGGGTTGTTGGGAACTCCCAGGGTAGTTAAGGTTCGTACCATCCCAGAGTTATTTGATGGTCCAGTTCTAAACTACTAAAGGTGGGATGTCTCATCATCATCAGAATATGGGGTGAAGTTGGTGGGGGTTGGCTATTGTGATGTTTCCCTATCAGGCAAGGATCATCATCTATAGTGACTCCCAGTTTGTTGTACCATTCTCTTGCATGCCACTAGTGTGGACATTTCAGGCATTCTAAGATGCCTTGTCTCATCCCTCTGAAGTCTTGTTATCGTGCAATTGTTCAGGGCACCAGATAGAGTTATAAAAGAAGCTTCATTCAGCAGGAAGGGGTTAGGGAATGGAGGATGCAAATGCTTGACTGTGAGGCCTGAGACGCTTCAGCCATCAAGGCCGCAGCCACAGTTCTCGGGGTGAAGCTCGCGCATAGTCAAGAGTTACCGAGGGTGTGTAGAACATCGGTACAAATAATGTTTTCAGATTTAGGATGGAAATATCCAAAATTTCATTATTCGATTCTTGTCCTTTTCGTAATCTCATCCTTATTTTTGTGGCGTGATGGGATCATTCCCCCATAATCCAATCAGTCTTATCTGCTCTATGTGTCATTTTATTTAAATTGATCGGTCTCTTTGAATGGTTTGAGACCATGAATAGACGAACCAGTTCTAATTTTGAGTTGGTCTCATCTGTGTTCGTTAGGGTGATGTTCGTTTCATGAAATTGATGGGATGTGTTGAGTTAATTTCTCATTCTCAACATGATGGGTTAATCCGTAGAGAGAATTCTATCAAAGTCGTAGGTGTGTTATTCGGTCCATGTGGGGAAAATGAATGAGTTTGGTTTGGGACTTCCCACGTTGGCCCCTCCCCAGGGGGGTGTGGAGGGGGGATTTTTGGGTTTCAAGGGTTTATGTATTAGTGAATTATTATGGTGGGGAGAACCTTACCATATCCTATCCTAAAAATCGAGTAGTGGTCCTCCTTGAATTGTTCGGGTGTGATGTTTGTTGGGAATAATTACTCTTAGGCTCTCGTTTTCCTTTGGTTTTCTCTGGGAATGGACACTAGTTGTGTCAACTGTTTTCATGATGACTTTATGGGGGAAGAAAGTATCTGTGGTGGGGAGAATTGTTACAGCCCGACCTCAGATCCATATTTTTTTATTTATTATTTATTATTTACTCATTCCCACATCATTTGGATGAGTTTTGGTTAGGTCCTGGTTCAAAATTATCAAAGATTGTTGATTTTTGTGGGTTTTGGGTTTTGTACGGTCACCGTACCATTAGCAGAAACCGTGCGTTTGGTCCTGATAAATGTGTGGTGGCGTGACACTTCAAATAAATATAAAATTAAATATATAATTTAAGTTAATTGAAAATGGAATCCAAATAAACTTTTATATCAATAATACCAGGACGAAATAACAAATTAATATAATTCCATATATTTTATAATTTTTATATCAGAATACGTATAAGAGCATAATTACTATTTTTATTGTTGTAGCATTGAAATTAATATTATTATTTTCACTTAAAATAAAATAGATATGAAATAATTACATTTATTGGTTTTATTATTATTATTATCTTATTATTATTGTTTTTTTCTTTTCTTCAAACCCTAATGCTACCCCTTTATAGTGAAATGTGCTAGACGCCTCTCCTCCTTCATTTTCCCACGCGAGCCCACTTTTACCCGCTGGATCATACAACACCCAAGGTGGCCAACCCCCTTCTGCGGCGCCTCCCTCCTACCTCGGTGCCCTCCAATGGCCATGCTGGCCGACCCACGACTCCCTCCTCTTGGTGCGCCGGATGAACCGTGACGCCCTGTTCCTGCTCTTAGTGAAGCCACTCACCCTTGCTCCTCCCTGTGTTGTCTAACCATAGAAGCTCCGACTGTAAACCATTTTTTGGCCACAACCTCCTCTTGGCCTCCTCACCGTCTGCCCCCGTCACGACCGACATGCCTCAGTGTACCTCCCTCACATGACCTCTCCCAGTGCGCATCGGGATCTGAACCAAGCCCCCCCGGCCCGACGACCTCCCACTCCCCTTCATGTTCTCATAGCCACCACATTCACTACCTTGTTCTCCAACATCTCTCGGTGTGCCCTCTTCTGGTGTTGGCATCCCCTGCTCTCTCCCTCTCACACGACGCCCCCCCTCCTGCCGCATCTCACCGACCACCTCGCTGGAGCATATTTCCGTCCATGACAGTGAGAACTATTTTCCGAAGGCGGCCTGACCTCTCTCCTTCGGCACGACACAACTCCCCTTCGTCGTCGCTCTGCTCCACTCGGAGCATGACTAACCAACACGAACCACTAAACGCATCCTATTTCAGTGAGGCCAAAAACTCTCTTTCATAGCACCCTTGCCCTATTCTGGCATGACCGTAGTTACCCTTGCCGGAAGGCCTCATATCTTTTGTTTGTGTGGATGGTCTATGGAGCGATGATCTTTCCTCCGTTGAGGTTCCTTTGCATTTTTGTGTGTTAATGTACATGCTTCCATGACATTTCTTCAATTTTTGTTCCATCTGATGCTTCGGTTTTTTTATTTAATTATTAGACCTTGATTCACACTTATATAACTAGTGTAGTTAGTTTATGGTAATTATTTATCATTGGGTTGTCTTTCTAAAAATAGGTTTTGTCATGTCCTTCCATTCATGCACGTGTTTTTGTCACTGCAATTGAATCTAGATAAGTGAAGTCATTTTGGAAATAGTTTTGTTAAATTTTTTGGGTGGTGTTTACCTTTAGAGGGTTCTTATTAAAGTTTTTAAACTTTTTCTCGGGTGGCTTTGTGAAATTTTGATGGTTTAGTGAGGTTATCCTCATCTAAAATGTTTTTGTAAATTTATTTGAAGTATGTATTAGGATTTCAAATGTGGGTTTTCCCTGAAAACATGGTGATTAAGGACCTTTGGATTTTAAAAGGTTTTTGTTTTTTAATGGTGACTTGGATTATTAAAAATGGTTGTGTATAGTGTTTATGGTTTCTTAATAATTTAGTCAGGTGTGCGTTGGTCCTTTCCGCCTTATTTTTGGGTATCTTTCATTATTATAGTGAATTAATGGTCAACGACCGAGGACGTGTACGCATACAGCTAAGGTATGTTTATATATATATAGTATAAATATTTCCTCCAAGTATGTATTCCATCATGGTGTAGGGAATACACACAATGGATTATGGACACATGTATATAAATATATATAGGTATGTGTGTGCAAGTGAGGGCCGATTTAGAGTGGTTTTCACCCTTTTTGTTAAGTTCTAAAGTGTTCTACAAGACTCGGTTCTTCCATAAGGTTGGTTAATCCACATTATTCCCCTTTAAAAATATTTCCACTAAATGATTGAATATTTTTAAACAATTATTTTACTAAATTAGTATATTTGGAAAGTAATTGGCCAGCCTTCTTTAGTGTTTTCAAGTTTTCTTTCGGGCTTGTTAAATGTAGTTTGTTACATTATATTCTTGTTTGTGTAATTTGTCTAATTTTTTAATATAATTTTTAACGAACTATTTTACTTTATTATGGAATGACAAGTAAACTATTGTGTTTCTTTAATTTTTTTGGAAAACATGGTTTTTAATGTGTTATTTAAGGTTTGACCATTTGGTTCGAAATATGTTTCGGCTTTTAACGTTGTTTTGAAAATGGTTCGTAAATGTTTATTGTTTTGGAATGTTTTTGTAAATGTGTGTTTTGGTAAATGCATGTTTTTGTGAAAGGATATTTACGTGTTTTGGTCCATCTGATCATCATTTAAAAAAATACTGGTATTAATGTTTTGGAAGCATTCCTAAATGTTTTGGTAAATGGTTGATGAGGTAAAGCTAAAGGCCTGTTTGGAATATTGGATTGGCTATTTACAAATGTTTGATGTGTCTGAATCGTATGAAGTCCATTTGGCATCTTTGACACTATATGTTTGGAAAACCCAGATATGGTTAGGCCCCTTGCCTCGTTTTTTGATCATGGGATAGGAGGGCCCTTGGTATTGGCCTCCTATTGAGAATATTTATTTTAAAGCATATGACTATCCTTGAGGCGGTCAGGGTGGTGTCAGTTTGTGTCACGTGCTAGATTATATTTATATGTCTTGTTATTTGAATGTTTGTCACACCTATTTGTGAACAAAAAACAAAAACATAGCATATCAAGGTGGTTTACTGAGAACAATTGCTGCACTATTTTAGACTACAAACTAGATAGTGTCCCTTCATATGGATTATACTCTGCTATGGGATTGGCCCACTCAGTTAGGCCAGGTTGGGCGATACCAAATGTTAAGGCATTATGACATCACTGAGAGTAGGCATGCCTTCATGATGAGCCACATGTATAGTATGTTCTGGACTTCCTCTGAGTTACTAGGTTTTTAATGATCCTTTGATACAAGAACTATTATACTATTTCCCTTGCAGTGTGCATAATCCTACCCTAGAACCTGGTTTTAGCGTTTTCATGGAAATGTTTTGTGTGTATGGTTGGTTTTAAAATGAAATTCAATGTAGCTGTTCTGGAAAGGTTTGATTGATCCTCTATTTTGTTTTTTCCTTTTTTTGAATTATAAGGTCTATGGAATTGTGATTGTCAGTTTTCAAAAAGCATTGTAAATATGAAAACCTTATTTTTATAACTGTAGTTAAAACTAGTATTATTGGGTTGTTTTGGTATCGGAAAAAGCATGGATTTTGTGGTTCATTTTTGGAATTCCTACTGAGCATTTTAATGCTCATGCCTATCCTACCTTTTCATATGTAGGTTCAACCTTTTGGTTCAAGATCAAGACTATCCTGGCCGTGAAAGGCAGACTGTTAGTTGATGGAGGTGGCCAAGAGGTCACAAGGAGGTATATACAGTTTTTATTTTGTTCTGTTGCTAGTTTTATATGGTTGTCATTAGTTTTTGTTTATCTATTTTTCTTTTTTTCATGGGAATAATCTTTCCCAATGGTTATGGGTTGATGCCCGACACTAGTTCCAGCCAGTGGGGATCGGGAACTCCACTTGGGCCATGTTGCGGGACAGCTCAGGTGACCGGTTCTGGGGTGACCCATGTTGGTTCGTGATAGTTCTATTCAATAGGTCATTGCTCCAATACGATCAATGTCCTCAAAATGGATTATGTACCTAGGACTATGATTTTCTTTATTCCTAAATCTCATAACTCTCAACCACAGTGATATGTAGAAGAATTTTATATCCCCAACATCAAACACTAGGTCATGTTAATGATTATCCACATAGATATTTTCTCAACTCTGATCATATTTAATGTGTTTCTGGATGCTCTTAACATTCTACACCATTTATTAGAAAAAAATTCGACCTAGGTGTTTTCACCCCCCAACGTCACACAACATGTCGGTGTTCTGCACCTCTTCCCATTAATGGATTCATAAGGATCCATTTAGATGCATGATTGGAAATTGATATTATAAGAGGACTCAACTAGAAGATGATGTTGATACCTCCATACATCAATTCCATTGATCATAATCTCAACTTTTTTTGAAGTGTTTGGATAGTCTTCTTAGATCGGACATCAGTTTGAGGATAATAAGCCATACTGATGTTCAGCTCAGTAGTTAGAGCATATTAGAGACACTTTTAGAACATAGAGGTGAATACTATATCTTGATCAGTTGCATTATATTGTGTTAATCCATGCATCGTTATCACATCCCTGACGTATATCCACACCAATTGATCCCATGGGAAATCCTCTTAAATTGAAATGAAGTGTGCAGTCTTTGTAAGAAGATCGAAAACCACACATATTACATTATTTCTTTTGGATTTCTTCATATGTCTAGAGACAAAGTCCATGGTGATGTTTTCCCATTTCAAGGTTGTTATGGGTAATGGTTTCATCATCCCCTTAGACTTCTTCTTCTTGTCCTTCACTTTCTATCATACTAGGAACTTCTATGTATACTCTATGATCTCCATATTTATTTTGTCTAACCAATAAATCACTTGGATATCTTGATACATCATAGAGTTTCCTAGGTGAATGGATAAATTCAAACTATGTGCATCATATAAATGTACATTATTTAACACGACATTTGATGGAACAAATAGGCTTGTCCCAAATCTCACAATTCCATATTTAGTAACATTAAAAACTAAGGAATTATGTTTTATGAAAGTTTCATCTTTCTTCTAAATTCCAACATATTCTTTTTGAGCATCCTATAACATTCCTAAAAGACACAGTTGATAAATAAATTATTAATGTATTTATGATGTTCCTGTCATTATTATTCCCATGTCCATCTTTTTTAAATCTATTAAGAATGGATCCTTTTCAATTCTCATCAATTATATAATCGATGGGTCCTTTATTCTTTGATCATATGACATCGTGTTATCTATTCCAGGGTGGTAATGGATTTATGATTTATAGTCATTGATCAGATCTGACCTTCAACATTTGTGTATGTTCAATTATTTCTGTGTGAATATATACTTAAGTCTTTTCTGTTCGGTATATATTTTACTCTTATCCCCATAGAGGTAAAATCGCCATATATTTAACGTAAAGATTGTTACAGCAAATTCCAGATCATCTGATGGATATATTTTCACATGAACCTTCAATTTCTTTGTTAAATGGGCCATAAACTTTTCATTTTTCATCAACCCACATCCCATTCCCTTCTTCGATGTATCACTAAATACCACAAGAAGTTATCCACTTGTGGGTAGTGTGAAAAAAAAGCGTAGTGGTAAACCTCATTTCCAACTCCTTGAATCTATCATCAGATTCATAACTCCAAAAAAAACTTGAATCTGTTCCAAATTTACTTGTTAACAGGGTTTGTAAATTTTGATATATTTATGACAAATCAGTGGTAATTTCTAGCTAACCCAAGGGTACTACCGATATCCATCACAGATGTTGGACTCTTTCATCCCTCAATTGCATTTTTCTAGGAGGGATCCACACATGTCCCATTGATTATAATGACAAGAACTAAGAATGATACCTCCTTCAACCAAAACTCATGCATGATTTAATGTTTATAGAGCTTATCCTTTCACAATGTCTCTAGTACAGTTCTTATATGCTTCTCATGCACTTCCTCTGTTTTGTAATATATTAGAATATCTTCTATAAATACTACCAATAATTTAATTTGGTAATATATAAAGACTATATTCATCATGTCCATGATATATTATGAAGCATTTGTGAGTCCAAAAGGCGTTACTATGAATTTATTGAGCTTGTAACTTGTACGAAAGAAGTCTTGGTGATATCCTCCTTCGTCACCCTTCCATGGTAATATCCCAACCGCAGATCCACCATGGATATGTATTGTTCACCATGTAACTGATCAATCAATTCATTAATTCATGGAAGATGATACTTGTTCTTTATTGTTGTTTTTTTGAACTCCTAATAATCAATGTAAAGGCACATTGACCCATCCTTCTTCATAATGAAGAGGACTAGTGCACCCCTTGGTGATAAACATGGGCACATAAACCCTTTATCCAGATTCTCTTGTAGTTGATTATTTTTCTCATCATGATCCAAAATATTCATTCTATATGAATTATAGGATATTTTTAATTCCCTTGGTATAAGATATATCGTGAATTTAACATATCATCTATGAGAAAGAGCAGAAAATTCCTCAGGAAACACTCCAGCGAATTCTCACAAAATAGGAATGTCTTCATGGATGGTTACATCATTAGAATCCATCATTTGAGAATGAAACGCATGATAATAGGTTATAAATATCAACAAATTAGATAATGGTGCTATATAAGATTCATCCAATGCCATGTAATTGTACAGAATCGAGGTTTGATTCTCCATTTATAGACTTATTTCCCTGTCATAGAAATTTATTCTCATTCTATATATAAAAATCAAATCCAATCCATGAGTTGCATCAAATACCACTATATGCAGTATAATGTGGTTTTCTAGGAAGTTAAATCCACAAATTATGAAATGGGAGGAGTTATATTCATGGGAGGAAATAATTTCACCATTTTTCGTTCTCATCAGAATCACTACTTCAATGATTTGTGTTGGTGTGGGGATTGTTCTACTAAAAATTTGGGATATAAAAAAAATGATTTGAACCATAATAAGAATGTATGTTCTATATTATGGAATGAATAACTAGAGTACCCACCAACACTTTTTTTTCAGCGTTCACTTCGGTGGCAGTGATGGATAAAGCTTGCCTTTGATTCTATTGATGTTTTTGGATGCCTCTGAAAACCCTTGGATTGGGAACTAGTTCTCACAGTGCCCAGGTTATTTGTAGATGGTTAAATGAAAATTGTGTTGATGGTAGAATTTAGTGTTCTTCACAAATGTCACAACATGATATTTTTCTATTCGGTAATTAATCGCTAGGTTCCCTTCTCTTCCACACCTAAATCATTTCATCATCCCCTTTTGGAAATATCTGGGGTTCTTTTTTCCACACCTTTGAAATTAGGGTACATGAATTTATTTATCATCGATGGTTTTATGTATGAGAACACTAGAATTAAAGTCAACTTTTCACTACTTATCCCCATGATACCGATGAGATTCGTTGAACTCCATTTCAATGTTGACGGAACATTAGATAATTTCCTCCTAGCTATTGAAGTCACAGATTAAAAGGGCATTCTGTTGGATTCGTTTTATCCTACCAAAGAAGTGTTCAACCTTGTATTTGGTGGTAACATCAATGATGGAGGAATATCATGCATTCCATGTGAATTATTCCTTCTATGATCCAATATATTCTTCGTCTTTTTCTTGAGGGTTAGGAAGTCCCTTTCAATATTAAGATTGAGGCTGTGAGGAAAATATTTATCAAAAATCAATTTCTAGAAATACTTCTTTTACAACACATTGATATCTTCCTCATGATTCATATTTTTGATCAATTTACACCATTAATCATCTTAACCCTATATAAAATAAGCATCAAGAAGAACCTTATCTTGTTCAAAACACTAAAGGATGGAAAAGATCTCTTTAATGGAGTTGATACATTGTGTGGTGATTGAGGGATCATATGTCCCATGGAATGTTAGAGGCCTTTGTCTCATAAAGCTCTTGACTGAGGATTGATTATTCATTTGGGGGTGTGAAATTCCTCTTGACACATGTTTCTATTCAAAATTTGATTTAACTTAGAGAGTATCGTGATAATGTTTTCAATTACTGCTCTAATTGAAATGGGCATCTCATTAAAACTATCATCACATTGGACTTCACATCGTTTATTTTCATGAGTCCTCTTTTCTCTTCCCATTTTCTTGAATAAATGAAATGTTAGGGGTAACACATTCAGAGGAATGTAATGAAAAAATGATAACTTTAAAAATTTCATTTATTTACATAACATATGAATTTATGTACATCAATATTTTTTATCCATGATCTATATACCAACTTATATTGTTAAGGGAATTTTTATTATTCCCTTAATAATGTTTCTTACGACAATTATGAGTTTACCAAATAATATCCCCTAAGAGTGTCAAACAAAGAGTACATCAATGCCCGTTTTCATGCACCAGTTCCCATTCAAGTAAAGATCAATGTATTTTTTTTGGGTTTTACCCCAAGAAACATTTGTGTAGAGAACCCTCTAAATGTTTCTATCCAGACATGGATGCATTTTTTTGATAAACCACTTACTCAATACTGACCAAAATTTATGGATATTTTTATTATACATAGTTTATCCCTAAGTCTTTCACTAGGGTTTTCTAATCATAATCCCATAAAAAATAAACCTCAATTAGATACCATATATAACAACTATGATCTTTATTACACATATAAGCATGATTTGTTACATAAACTTTTACTAATGAAAAATTTGAGGATCAAGAGGTATAGTGTCTTAGGATATTAGTTAAATTAGATAAAAACTTAAAACAAAAAAATAATTCATATCTATTTAAAACTACTTTTACATGACCACAACATTATTTCGTTGTTAGCATTGCATGGGATAACCTGAGGACATGCATAATAAATGGGTGAGCCATAAATCCCAGTAAGGGAGTGAACAATTCATAACATGAAGAATACAATACATGTTTCTCAATAGGCATATCAGTGGAGCTCAAGAGAAACATGAACATAAAGTTATGAAATTGAATGATAACCATAACCTGGAAATGTGTCAATGATATACACCATGATATTAGTATGAGCCAAGATACGTTGTACATGGAGCATGAGTAATCCCTCATTGCACACGATTTAGCATGAGTAAACCCTAATTAAACATGAATTAGAATGAGTAAACCCTAATTGAACATGGAGTATCACTATACTATTCTTTACCAAATGCATTGGAGCACTTTCAGAGCGCACCATTCATAATAATTTCATTTAATGCATAAATGTTCCACATATATCATTCAACATGGATTAAAAAACAGCATAATTTGTTTGAATAATAAGAGATGTTGAATAAATAAATTTAATTACTCTATCATCAAATACATGTTCATAAAAGAGAATACCCTTGTCAGATAAATGGGCATGGTATTCACTAACAAGATGATTTTGGCATAGGAAATTTTGGTGTAACTTTGGTAGCGTAACAACGTGAAATAGAAATCATAAAATGGGTTGATTAGATATAATGGGGTCTCTCGTCATTATAGATGAAGTGGAACATATGTGGTTCATGTAACATAATAACCCAAAATATTTAATTGAATTTAGATTCATAATATAAATAAATTTCTTGAATGTAATTTAAGAGAGAGAAATCCCTTACGAAATTTTGGCCTTGTAATGGGTGTATATAGGATGAATTAATGTGATATAAAGGTCTATATAATAATTTAAACACAATGAAAGTTTTTTATGGGAGTTTTGAAATCATACCCCAATATTTTTAATTGAAAAAATTGAATACTAATATAAGGAACATGGTCATAAATATAGATGGAAGGAAAGTGAGGATCCCTTAATTGGAATTGTGATAACAAAGGATTAAAAGAGGCATGAGAGAGGTTTCATGGGACCTTGGAGAAACATGGGAGGATAATAGAGATAATATGTAAGAGAATTTTCACTCTCAAAGTGGTTGGAGTTGAGATTAATGAGATATTGAGTGTGTTTATATAATAATGAAGATGGAATTCTTTATTATATAGGTTATGCACACCACACATTAAACTTATCAACACCACAAATAAACCCATGGTTTTTCCCATTATTTTTTCCAAAGGGGAGTGGAAAACATTATTTTATATGTCTAATGGCCGAACATATTAAAATATTATTATTTAATATGTGGAGGTGAGTCATACTCTCAAGGAAATCATTTTAAAATGTTAAAATGTTTTATAAGTCTTAGAGGGTCCACTAATGAATTGTAAAATTAATAAAAAAATTAATAAATAAAATAACATTGTTTTAAAGGTAAAAAATATATTGGTCAGTTTTTCCTTTTATAGTATTTTATTACACCACTATTTGATGTCATAAAACACATTATATATTTCAACGATATTTAATTGTTACCAAAAAAATCAATTTTCTCAGAAAATTATGAAAAAATCACCATTAGATAATTTTGACATCCTAGATCGATAAATAATATAAAATTTATCTATTTTTTTATAAATATGTGAAATTTTCCTTTAAAAATGAAAATGACATTTATAGATAATTCATGGGTTTTGACAATAACAGTTTTCAATCCTTCATTAAAATTATAATTGTATTCGTAAAAATTATATGATCATTTATATATAATAAAAATTAATTTATTAATAATATTTATATATAATTATATTGAAAAATCCATTAACTCATCAAAATATAATTCATAAAGGAATGTAATTATTAACTAAAAATACTACTAGTGTTTTAAAAACCAATTAAAATGTAACAATACTAAAATGAATCTGTATTCTTTATAAAAATATAACTCACATCATAATAGTTCTAGGGTATTTTTACCTAACTTATTATAACACCCACATAATACATAATTGTAAGGTGTGAAATGGGGATATACTCCTTGGGCGGCTCAGATAACATCACTTGGGATGTAATCTCTATTAACATCCACTTCCCCTTTGGGTGATTATGTTCAAGATTGGTGCGTTAAATATCAACTTGTGCTTAGTAAATATCGAATCCCAATGATGCTACATCCTTTCCATGATCCAATAAATGGGCATCATATGGGGAAAATCTTCAAGACAAGGCCGAATTTTCCTTTTTCTGAATAAATTGGATTTATAAAGGGCATATATTTATACTATTCATGTGATACCTGTTCAACACCAATATTAGAAGTGGTATAAATTCATAACAATATTTTAAAATCCAAAAACTAAAAACCAAGTACATTCATATGTCATATTACCATTTTACATAATAAAACATTTAATTAGATCAACATGAATTTTCATTAATAAAAGAATGGGTCGTTACATTATCTAAATTATTATTGTATGAATCAAATTTAGACTATATCACCATAGTATTGAACATGATTTTTAAGGGACACATATCTAGGAAAATGAACTATATACTATTTCAGGCAATAAATGTTAAAAAATTTCACTCCCAAATTTTTAAATATATCTTTTGTTTTCACATAGGAACAACATTTATGAATGTATATAAAATTATATTATCAGATCAATGAATATATTTATATGATGTAAATTTATTTCCAATATTTATAGATTATATAATTATATTAAATACATTTGAAACACAAACAAGATATTATTTTAATAATTAGAAAAATAAAATAAATGTTTTTAAAAATACACAATGTAATAAAATAGGTGTGAGTTATAATGTATGAATAATTTTATAGATTAATATGATATAATAGTTTTTTATGGATTATATTCAAAATCCAAAATTTTATTTCTATCTTTTAATTCATATAAAATGTATAGTGTCAAAATTGAGATTAATTATATATTTCAATACAAATATTTTAATAATTTACATAAAAATTATCTTAAAATTGAATGATTATATTTTGGATAATATATGGTTTAATATATAATATTTATCCAATTATGATTCAATAGTTTTCTTTTCAGTAAAATTACAACACATTAAGAGTGAAAATTTTGTTACCATGGTTAATGTTAAAATAGGTTAATTAAAGGGTTAAACCATAAGAAAAGATTTGGAATACCACATAATCATTTTAAAAAATTATGGTATTTAATTTTTATATAATATAACATTACGATCCTTTTACTTTTGGAATAATTTGGACATGATAATGAACCTGTTACACATTAATCCTTGAAGAAACTCCCAGAGTTCCCATACAATATCATATAAAATGGATATTTTACTTTCTGTTATTTAAAAAATATTGACCCATATATAGGAACCAAAAATTGAAAAATTTTATTCCCAACTCCCATTTAAACATTCTATATTTTCTGGTCTTAGCAAAATACAAACCCTAGATCCCTTTTGTGGTGATCTAATGGTAATATATCAATGAAGTGGTAATCGCCTATACCGATCACTTTCCTTTTAATTATTAGTTTACAACATAAATATAAATAAAATTCATTATATAATAATTAATAAATTATAATAAATATTTTTTATGGATATAGAATATCTTTCATTCATCCTCTCTTCATCAAATGAGAAGTGAAATTATTGTTCGTTCGTACGCATGAATTACCATCTCGACATTGCAATAAATGTTATTTATGACCACCATATTTCATGTATGGTAATATATATAGGTTTAATGATAATATTTATTATTTATTAAATATTTATTTTTCTATAATTAGAGTATTAATTATACTTTCATATATTTCAATCCGTTGAAAAATGATAATTCCTCTTGTGCGTACAAGTGAACTACCTCCTCCACAGAATGATGTACTTTTTTTTAATTTTCATATTAATTGGATGGTAGTAAGTATGATTAAAATGAATTAAAATGATATATATAAAATAATAATTTCTCTTAAAATCAGAAGTATTGCTTACTTTTTTTTCATTCCTTTCTTTGTAAAGTGAAAATAGTGTTCATGCATAACTATATCATACTGTCTCAATGAAATGTGTAAATCATGATTTTATATATAATTTTATGGATTGGTATAAATATGTATTAAATGAATATATTTAGTATTGTTATCATGAATATTATTCAAGATATTATGTAAAAATGATCGCAATTAATGGAAAAAACCTACATAACCAAAGCATATATGGACAAGAAAGCATATATCACTCAGAACATTGATTTTAAAAAAATATTTTCAATAAAATACTGATGAAAGGTTATCATAAAATCATATATAATATTTTATATATTTTTAGGGTTTGGAATATATTTATTTAAAATATATATTTTTGTATACAGTTGTTTTGGACATTTACAAATAAGTTGGACTTGAGATAAGATATTTTTATCATACTTTTATTTATATGAGACACATTACACATCCACTACTTATTATATTATGTGGTATATATATTTTACATGGATTTATTTTAGTATTATTTTAATTATATATATATATATATATATCAATATCCATATAAGTATCTTTCATTCATGCTTATTTTGAATTTAATGTTACTAAAATGTAAACAGTTTTATATTACAATCTCATTATTTATGGATATGTTATAATGATGAAATATTATAATATATCACTCAAAAAACCCATTCTGTTACTTATAGGATGGTTATTTTGTGAAAATAAATGTTATCATTTCATCTTCCTCACCATAAGAACATAAGTGTGAAAAAAATATTTTATGAAAAATCGAATTTATTTATAACTTTAGATTGAAAACAATTTTCATACATATAAATGTTATACGATTATAATTTATAGATGGTTTTTACTATTATCCGATGATTTTATGAAGTCCTTTTTAACAATTTATTTTAAAAAAAATTATTTATAAGGTATATTCCTGTCATTTTATGAGAGAGATAATTTTTGAAATTTTATAAAATCCTGAAAGAAATGTTTTATTTTAACATATAATGTATGAAAAAAATTATTCCACTATGATCATAAAATCCTGTAAAGATTAATCTAAAATATTCCATTAATATTGTAAAATAAAATTCTTTGCAAAATATTTTTTTATTTATTATTTTCTGAACTTTGATTTTCTAAATGGATATGATATTTTCCATAGGAATTTTTAATGACTTTGTTATGTTATTACAATTCATCAATGAGAAAAACATTTGATTTAATTATTCATTACTAGGAATATGAACCAATGGTACCATCCTTATCAATTAATTAGATGGTTAATGTTTATGATGAGAGGAGGATTATAAAATCATTTTCTTTATCATGGGCAATGCTATGATGAAATGATGAAATGTTTATGAAACTAGTTTATTTTTTCATGGTTTATATTTATTTAATATGATTATGAAACCCATTTATTTTCCTGGGTTATAATACAGTAATGTTTTTATGATCTTTTAAAATGCATATGTATGATTTTCATAATGTTATAGGTGGTACCGTAACAATATCCCCATCCAATTAATTAATTAAATATTAATATGTTACAATATAATCAATATTTGAATAGATAGTGAACCCATTTCAATAGGGGACTCTTTCCAGTACGATATCCTTAAGAGGAATCCTTGATTACATTAATAGTTTTGGGAGTGAACTGAATCTAGTATGATTGTCTTATATGTGGTCCTTCATTAATAAATAAATTATTTAATATTACTTTATATATGACACACATCAATGTCTTACATTGATGTTATGTTATCATGAATCATGTTGTTTGATTCCCTTTTGATTCATGTCTTATGTACTTCCAGGACTAATCATTGAATCATGATTATGATATATGATATGATTGGTATGGTTTTTAAATGTTAAGATCATGTTTTCATACCATTATACACATTTTATCATTAAGTGATCACTGTTATATTTATTTGTTTCCTTACTGAGTTTCTAAGACCCCCTTTCATATGAGTCCATTAGCTTGGTTATGAAGAATTATTTTAGGTATGATATATATAATAAGGGTGGTAGTTATGAATACCTTAGTGGGATAAAATTTAGTTTATTTATTAACATTTTTTATGTGCCCATTTTTTCAAAGATAATTTACCAAAAAAGTTATGGTATAGAACATTGTTTTATGAAATAAATATCCATCTGCAATGATTTTAATTTACTTTATGAAAATTAATGATCATTTTATTTTCAAAAAGATAATTTTAAAATTATTTTTACAAAAACTAATAAATGGAATATTTTCATTAATGTCTATGGAATTAATTAAAATTCCATGCATTATAATGGTTATATGACTTATTTATTATTTATAAATGTTTTTAGTAGTTTTAAAACTAAAAAAACTTAATGAAAATTTATTTTAATGATTAATTTCTATTTTATTTTATTCTCCAAAATATATTAATTTATTATAAAGACAAAATTTAAATTGTATTACAATCTTATTAATTATGTGGTAAGTATCATTCACTTGAGAAAATCACTTTCTAGTGATCATATTTCAGTGGAAATTATTGTTCTATTAAATATAAATATTACTTATATCAGGAATATGATTATTACTAAAACATTATACAATTTCAATATATAATGTTTGACTATTAATTATTTTTTATTTTTATGGTAAATCATGATATTCTATTTAATTAACTCAATATATATGTTTTTATAAAGAATATTATTTATTAATTAAATTAATCATCCAATACATAAGGAATGAATTGAAAATGTAGTTATAGGATGGCCCTATAATTTCCTATCCCCTCGATATAATGAAATGTCTAACGAGACAAATTATTTTCCAAATTAAATGGGATTATATTTTCTTACTTCTCATCAATTATGTTGTCTTGACACATGTATTTGATGGTGTAATTATCAGGAAGTTTTAGATAATGACATCGAATATTCAGCGTTTCCTTAACTAAAAAAATCATTTTTTTATTATCCATGATATTACTATAGTGATAACATTCATGGACTAATTTTTTAGGCATGTTATTTATTAAATGGAATGTTTTTCAGTTATTTACCATTCTATATAGATTATTACTTGTTTATTCATGAGAGATTTAACTGTTTCTGACCCTTACCAAGAATATATGCTCACCCTTTTTCTATTTTCCCCAATATATGAAGAAGTATGTATTATATAATACCCAGGATGTGTGTATGTATTTATTATATCAGGTATATCATATTTCAAATGTAAAATGGGAATAATTTATGTACCTGGTTCTTCCAGACTACTAATCTAATCGATCATGTGTAGTGAGATCACTTATATATTTTTCTAATGTAATAAAGCGGAGATCAACTATAGGATACTAGAGTTTGGGTTTCAATGTTAGGTATGAAATTATGATTAGTAGACACCATGGGTTATAGATTTTAAATAATCCTGGATAACATCAGAATTATGATAAAACATTATAGTATTCAAAATCATTAACCATTATAGGGGTTTTAATTTGATGGACTAATATTAATGATGATTATTAGTTTAATATATGAGAAATTTATTTATTAACGGGACATAACATATGAGAGGGAGTTAACACCCATAGATTTTTTTTGGATTTCCCTACTGGGGAATCCAACACAATTGATGTTACTCCGGAGTATATCATAGATATATGAGAGAGTCTAACTCAACTTATGAATAATAACATTTCCTGAATAGATAAAACTATTATTTATAAAATGTTATTCCAATATGTTATATCTCTTCATTCGACGTATGAATCCTTCTTTTAAAGGAACGATTTGACCATTGGTAGATAATAAATGGATTATGTTCATCCGAAGAAATTATTTTATATGGAAAGTTATATCTGTTTTTTTAAATCAACATACATTATTATAATAGTGGAAGGATGAAACTAAAATAACATTAGAAATTACTTCCCACATATGGGATTGTATATATATTCCTTAATGATATTTATCTAAAATTTTTTGGGGAATCCAATGACTTAGGATATACTTATTATAATTTTCTAAATTTTTTATAAAAGAGTTTTGTAGTCATCCACTAAATAATGAAGTTGGGTTTTCAGTGGAACAAGTACATATTTCTACATTATTGTAAACAATCAATATTTTATTAACATTATGATGTTGTATGAATTTAAGAATCAGGTTTATGAGAATATATATAAGGGTTTCATTTATCCCAATGATTCACCATTGGGTGAACCATTTCTTTTTTGAAGAATAAATATTGAATCGTGCATCTATTCAGTGATTATCGTAAACATTATATAATCACTATTAATGAATAATAACTTCTTCTACATATTGATGATAAATTTGTTCAATTTTCTAGAGATCATAATTTTCCATGATTGGTTTTATATTTTGATATCATCATCCAAGGGTCAATATGGTTGATATTTGTGAGATAACGTTTCATGTGATTTATGGTTATTTAGAATTTACAGTAATTTTATTTTTTATTACTAATTCTCTTGTCATATTTATAGATTTAATAAATAGTTACCCTAGAGATTATATTTATATGTTTTTGGAATTATTTATAGATTATATTGTTATGTAATCAAAAAGAAATAAAAATCATGAGGAAGACTTTCAAATTCTGTTGAATACCATAAGGATAGAGAAGTTGTAAGATAAAATTAGCAAATGTAAATGATGGTTTCATAATGTGTTATTCATGGGTCATATAATCTCAAGTGAGGGTATGTTGGTGGATCCTTTAAGGATGTATGTTAATGAGAAATTTCCTAGAGAATCATCAATAACAAATATTTATTCATTTATTCGACTAGGTGGATATTACTGATAATTTTTGTGATATTTTTAAAGACTATCTGGTTGGCTCACCATGTTTAATTGAAATGGGGTTATGTTCTTGTTGATAGATGACTGTGAGGACTATTTCAATGAAATAAAGAGAAATCTGGTTAGCACATTAGTGAATAAAATTATTTCATGATGACTACGATTTAAGATCAATATAGATGTATTAAAGAAGGTATTGGGATGAATCATCTTGAACAATGTCAATGTTATTTCATATGTATTTTGATAACTAAAAACAAGGATCCAAATTACCCATCTCATGATTTGGAGATAAAAATAATAATTTTTAAATTTCATATATAAAGGCATTAGTTTTATAGTGAACAGTGAGATATATATACTAATTATAAAATTTGAATGAATATATATATATATATATATGTGTGTGTGTGTGTGAATATGTGTCCGAGATAATGGTTGGAGTTGATAAAAGATTATGAAAACTCAATACATTGTCACATTAGGATGGTGAATAATGTAGATGCTTCTAGTATTCGTAATGATCATGCATGTTATTCCATGTAAATAATGGATAGGGATCCAATATTTTTGGATTTCTTATATTTCAATCATAAAATCAAAACGACCATTGATAGATCTTATCTTATTTATATAAATGTTAATCCGTCAATCCAAGATAAAATTTAAAAATAAGAAAAGGAAGATATGGATTAATATAGAGTATCAAGAATAATCCTAAGTTTATCCATGACCTTAATATAGTTATAATGTTTACCGAATGAGTATGTGTTTGATCAATATTTTAGTTGAATAAGTAACTAGTGGATTAATAACATAGTTCGTCATTCTTTTTTATCCATGAATTACTATGATATATAGATATCATAAAGAAAATTAATTGTAGGATAATATGAAAAAAGATATTTCCACATTTTCATCATGATTCTCAGTGTTCCAAAAAGTTTAGGATATGTAAAAAATGTTTAAAGGGATATTATAACCTATACACATAAAAGAATAAAATTTGTAAATAAATACCACGTATTTTTTCATTAAGATCACAAAAACATATCTAAAGGACACAATGTAATTTCATTTTTAGTAGATATAATAATGCAATCAGCACATTTCATCCCTATTAGAGTTGAATTTCCCCATGGATATCTTATTTGATCATACTTTTAGCATGTAGTGAGTTTTAATGCAGTACAATTCTCAATTGAATTTAATCAGTTTATGAGGTTTACCTTGATGTTATTGAGAACCCCTTATTGGGATATGGATATAATGTTGATATTTCATAATAATTTACATTATACAATATATATTCAATCTTATAATACTATTTAAAGTCTACTATAGATTTTGTGATCCAACACTATGTGTATAAAAGGGGATTTGGATGAAACACAAAATTTTTAGAATTTTGTCACAAAAATAGAATTTACTCGAGTATTTAGATGTATCCTTATAGATACCACTATGGAAGTATGTGCTAGACATCATTGTGCTTAGATTAATATCAAATGATATTTCTATTATGAACAAATCTAGAAATAAAAATGGACAAGGTGGTACGATCCTTTCAAAAAACACATGGACATGTCAAATTTGGGAAAAAAATTTATAATGAAAATTGATGATTATATATTGAGATAAAATTTAGTGACAAGTTATTACAATAAATATATTCCAGGATAATGTTTTAGTTTTTTTTAAATAATGAAAACTGAACCCTGGATTCTTCATATCATAATGAAATTTATTATCATATCAGGATGGTTTATTTTTAGACGGAACTTCCACCAAATGTCGGTCAAGTTCATGATAAATTCCATTCATCTCTCAAGGGGAATTATATAGTTGATTCATCATATATACTGAAATTATTGGTATTACCATTGGATAATGGCATTTTTTATGAGAAAAAATGGAAATTGTGGATCATAGAGGGAAAGTGCAATAATACAATACCAATTTCATGGTAATTTTCTTTATAGAAACCATATGTTTAATGTTTCTATGTTTCATCCTATTTATGTTATGATGAAAAAATATTCTCATTTTCTTGTACGAATGTGGTGGATATTTTGAGGGATAAATTATTATAATAGTGTAGAATGGTATAGATCGAGAATTTAAGATATATATATATATATATAGAATAAATTTATTCAATAGATAAATTTACCTAAAAATGATTCTAAAATAACCCCAATGACATATTAACATGGTAATGTTAATTAACTTTTTAAATCATGAAGACAAAATTATATTAGATATATTTTTGGGGATTTTTATAAAAAAATCTCTGAATATTGAAAATATAGATTTTGGTAAAACAACCCTATCATTTCAATAAATCAAATAATTTAAAATCTTTCATTTTATTTTGGATTTTGTGTGAAATTAATATAAGAAATATATTATTTCAATTACTATAAGAATTTTATATATTTTCAATATAAGATTATTTTTACCCACAAAATTCATTTTTTGGGAAAAGCATATTTTCTAAAATTTATGTGTTTAATTTGTTAAAATAGTATCTATAATAAATTGGAATTTAATTTGATAAAATGGGTTTTATACTTACAATTAGTATATCCTAAATTATTTAATATATTCCTTTTACTATTTGGAATTACGAATAGTATGTATGGTAAAAATTATCACCTAGGTTAAGTGTATATCATGTAATTATGGATAAAAATAATGTGATAGGGCATTAAAAATATATCCAAATCATTTTTTATTTAATATGATGTGTATATAACATCATTGACCATCGAAACATTGAAAATATTCTTTTTTTATTTTACCTTCACTTTTTTCCATTATAATATATACGTAAATGATAAAGTCAAAAATGTCACTCTCAGGAAATTAAATTATATAATATTTTTCAAGTAGGATAAAAAAAGTTATGTTCAATTATATAATATTATTTAAAATACTAGAAATTTTTTTATCAATGTAATTTTTATTATTTTTATTAATTAAATAATTATTTTAAATGGTTATGCACCACTGATACAGTATTTTATTCATTTATAAACAATTATAAGAAATTAATTTAAAAATATTAAAAATAATACAATTTGGATGGATTATTATAATTTGAGAATTTTTATATAAATATTACATATTATTGATGTATTATATTATTATATTCAAATTCCATATTTTTCTTGATGTTTTAAATTTAAAATTAAATTAATTGAGTCCAAAACGTCATTAATGATATTTTATGAAATTAATATATAATAAAATTTAAAAAAAAACATAAAAATATTGAATAAAGACAAGGAAGATAACAAATTTTAAAAAAGTATTAAATTTTACATTTTTGTTCGAATTTTCTTTTTTGGGTTACATTCATTGGTTCTATATTATAATATACATAGTAAGAGTAGTAATTATCAAAATGGTTAAGAATAGGAAAAACAAACATATATGTGTGAAAAAAATATAAAAAATAGTCAAATATTAAATTGATGTGAGTATTTACATTGAAAATCATATTATATTATAATTATAATAATTTGGATCCATTGGGACATGATAAAAATTATAATAATTTAATAGTTTTTTAAATTACAAGAATTCCCCTCCCACCTTCTCTCACTTATCATTACACCCCTTATAAAAAACTACATCAACCAAAATATACTTAATTCTATTTGAAAAATTATTTTCCAAAATTATAGTGTTGATGGTATTTCCAAATACCAACCCTAATTTCCCAAAGAAGATATCCAAAGGTGTTTTCTCTAAGAGAAGATAATTGTCTTATCTAGTTTCAATCTTTTGAAAATATTTGTTTACTGATTTCTATAATGTTATTTAAAATAAAAATTAATAAATATAAGTCCATTATATAATATGTGATTTTTTATATTGAGTGATTAATACTTATTCATCTCTATATCCATCAAATTTGAAACATACACATCTATTTAGTGTACAACAGAATACCACCTCAAAAATCGCTAGAATTTTTTTCAATCACCGCCTCACATTATTAGCCATAATGATAGAAATAATTAATATTTATGATATTTATGAAATAATTATGATTTTGAAATTATAATATCATATCTATATTTCTATGTTCTAATCATTTGGATGATGATAACAACAATCTTGTGTACATCTGAATTACCACCTTCATTAAGTGATGTGATCTATATTATGAATTTAAAATTGATTGTAATAATAATATATTTAATAAATAGAGATTATATATATGATATAATTATTGTGATGATCTATACCACTGGTTCTTTCTGACCAGAGATAAGATGAGTGTGAATAAACCAAGCCCACCTCTAATAGGCCAGAGGATAGTGACCAGCACTGATAACCAGAACCCATACATGGGATATATTAGGCTAATGTACCTATACACATGAACACATATCTAATCCCATAATATAATGATAATTTAAAAAATTTCTATTAATATAAATACATGGACAACATCCACCAAAAACATCGTATGAAAAATGTACTCAATGAAATTAATTTGAAAAAATACAAGCCCAATAAAAAAATGCAGAGAGTCCATCTTGATTAGATGGAGGGGGCATTATCAAAAGAAACCACTATGAATCCACCTTGGTTTTATTATAAAATATATTCTCTTCATTTACCTTTTAATACTAGGAAACTATCAATAGGGTCTTTATCTTCATAATACATGACATGTAGAGGAAGATCCCAAGAAGGTGTGAGTATAACAATACCATATAGGAAAAAACAAAATGTCTAATCATAAGTCAAAAAGATATTTAGGGAAATAATAGTAACATATTAATTAAACCAAATATACTCATAATATAAAACCCTCCTCAAATGGTCTGATCCAATACCACTATCCATAGTATACTACTGAAGGATTCTAAAAAAATGCTTGTTTAGGGAGAAATCCACTACATGGGCCATGTTATCCCTGGTGAAACTCATAAAAGTGGCCGTAATCATTAGGAACCACCCAATCAGTAATGAAAATATCTATGAAGATATTAATATCCCTATAGGGTATTAGACTGAACCACTATGGTACACCAAAAACCTAATTTTGATCAACATACTATGTAAGGGATCGTATGTTGAATGATACCACACGCCCGATTGAAATGGCCTTCTATATGGGGGATTTATACCCTACACATACTAGTCAAGTAGATTACACGAACTCTATATTTTGTATTAGATGTAATGATAGAGTATCACATCCTGATATCATAGTGGGAGCCTAAAAAATCTACCTTTGACCCATCCTCATGGTTGGATCACAATACAAATATGGGGAAATAATTTGACATTTTATGCTGGATGGGATGGACAAAGGGAACACGTTTAATATATATTGGCCCAAAATAAAAAAAGGATGATATCCAATACATATTGTAATAACTAAAAATCATGTACATGGGACATTCCATGTACTCTATCTACATTCGAGTACACAGCTTAGCACATGTAAATAGCTTGTGCCTGCGGATACTCAAATATACATGTCATGAAACGAGATATAGGTCACATGGTGTGTGATGAGGACCACATGACATGTGATTCCTATCTCATACATGGAATCATTATCACCACATCTAGGGCCGCACACATTGTGTAATTCTAGATTACATGCCTTGTAATGCATGTTTTCAAAAAAACTATGGTTCCTACTATATGCCCCGTTTCCATTCCATTTTCACCATAACTCATGAAATAAATCATCGATTTTGGTTCACCAAACACTTTCCATCACCATTATATAATATCTCTAATCACATCCTCTCAGAAATCCTTCCATCGAACCTCACCCTCATCATATCATGTCATAACCAGACATCAATCCCGGAAGAATGGGGATCACCGGTGTGATCTGATCCACCTTCATCCCTCCCAAATCATCAAAATTTGATCACATCCTCAAAATAAAACTATTACCTTGGTATTTATCAACCATACCAAAGAAAAATGTGCAAAGATCAAATATATGGTATTCATCAAACCATGATCCAAATAAATTTCATGTGATAATTGGGTGATTATGGATAAAACCATAATCCATATATATGGGGAATAAAACATAGAATATATTTATTTATAAATTTATTTTTTTTAGTATAATTTATAAATGATGAGTAATAATAAACTATTAATAAACACATAAACCATAAACTTATTTAACCATAAAATAAATCAACCATCAATGCACAAGTCAATTCATGTTTGTTGAACAGATTAATATTATAAATAAGATAAATAAATGTGTTGAACCCCATTAATCAAATATCCTACAAGAAGTTTGGAATTATTTCTCACAATGAATAATAAAAAGTTGATATCATTAGTGAGATCATTGAATTACAATGGCATATATGATCTATGTTGTACAAATATGATCCTCTAATCCAATGAATTTTTTCCAATGACTCTCAAACAACTCCTTTATGGGAATCTTGTATTATACAAATAAATCTTACACATAACATTGATGGGTTATTTATAGTGTCGGTATTGATTTCTATATTTCATTGGAAAAATATATATAAATAAATAATTTATTAATTTTTATCACTCATGATAATTGTTTCACAAACACTCGATGCTGGAAATGTTTATGTCAGGCCCAGGAAAAAAACCCACATTCAGAACTCAATGATATGACCGAATTACCAAAAAGAGACTTCATTATGTATTTATTAAACTTTTTCAGAAAACTACCCACATGTTATATTAATATATTTAATATTATTTCAAATATAAATTTCAAGATCACATGGACACTAAATCTTATAATGTCTCAACTACTATGTCTGAAAATATTACTATATTTATTTCAATGAATTACATGAAAAAATTACATTAAATTATACATAAAATTTCAATATTCAACATAAATATAGAAAATGTCTACTCCTAAAGAGGTTGGTATTGTTCCCACATCATAGACTCCCACTCCCATGTGCTCTCCTAAAAAATCATGTATTACTAGTGGACATGTACTAATTAAATCAATCGGCCAAAGAGTGTATACTTTTAATTATCCTAATACTCCACTTAAAACTCCAAAAATGAAAATTAATTCTTAATGTATTTCTCTCCTAATTTAATAGAACGTTATGTGTCTTGTAAATTCCTCTTTATCAGCAACATGTGGAAGATGTTGTGAACCAAGTCCAACTATGGTGGTAGCTCTAAGCGGTACAAAACCTCACTAATTCAATGTAGTATCTGGAAATGGACAATGAATATTCGGGATAAAATAATTCCATGAAAAAACCTCCATAATTAACATTGAGGGAAGACCTTAATAAAAACATGGTCTCCCTCCCAAAACACTTGTATCCTCCATAGTCATTCAAGAATGTAATTTTGAAGGCTATGGGCAGTCCTCACCAACTCATAGATGATCTTTACCTTATCTATCATAGATCACACAAACTATGTTATAATTATTTTTGATTCTCTTGGATCATTCTAACAATATGTTGACTTGTATGGTCACTTGAATGAGTCCTCCAATAGAGTTGAACCTATAACACAACGAAATTATAATGCAAGTATATTGAATTCGATAGTGTGTATAATATGCAACGCCACACATGTAGGGGAATATAATATCCCAAGACATTATAATATAATTATGATATTAATTGAATTTAAATCCTTGATATTTTATTCAATTCACTACTCATTTATTTCAATTGTGTCATACACTAGAGAGATATTATTGGGTAATTTATATTGCATGTCAGACCAAGATTTACGGAACAAAAATATTTTATTAAAATATTATTATATAATAAAAAAAGTGAAATCCAAGCAATTAAATTTTAACTTATGAATAGTATTAACTATCTTATATAAATATGTGGTTTAAAAAAATATACAACCAAATCATTGGTAAAAATTTAATTAAAAATGAATATAAGAAACATTAGAATATATAAAAGATTTTTATAGCTAAATATTTTTATGCCCACAATGAAATTTTACCAAAAAAAATATTTTAATTTAAATTAGTTAATGATATTAATTAAATATAAGTTTTAAATATTAAAAAAAATTACATTCATCTTATATATTTGAAAATCATAATACAAGAACAAGTCTAATAATAAGCATAAAAACCATTATGTTTATAAAAGAACTTTTACTACCTTTTAATATAGAAACTATGTTAAATAATTTTTTTGGAACACATTTATTTTTATATGTTAAAATAATTTTAATATTTTAAAATGAAGCATAAAATTTATCATAGAGGGATTTTTTTTAATTTTTCTATGATGTCCCATTTTTTATGAATATTGGAAAATTCATAATTTTAATTCAAAACTACTTTTTTATCTATTTTGTTTATAAGATAAAATTATATTTATTAATATTTTTATAATTATTAATTAGATCAATTTTATATAAATGAATCCAATTAAGTTTATTAGAATCAATATGAAAAAATAATATTATATAAAATCATCTCAAACATTTGAACGTTTTTACTTTAAAAACTACATTGTCATCCCTTCTACGATATTAATATTAAATTAATCTCTACCAATTCAATGATTAGAGTTTGAAAAAATAGATTTCTTTTTTGAAAGAATATTAATTTCTAATTTCGAATATGTTCAACATAGTTTTTTATAGAAAACTATTTCTAATAGTGGTTAAAATTAAATACCCTGATTTAGTACCAAATTAGCATAATAAGAAACTATACCATAATCATAAGAGAAAAAATGACCTAGAAAAGTTTCCAAAATGCATTTTAAGAATATATATCAACCCTATATTCAATATAATTTATGTTTTCCAATTACTGTATCCACCTTAAATGTACAAAAATCTGGTGAAATTCCCTTTTCAAAAATTTTATAGAGTGTTACTCCTCCCCCACTATAAAAAGGAACTAAACCCTCCGACTTGCTATCACAGTCTAAGACAATTTTTATCATTAAATATATATCAAAAATATTATAAAATTCCCTCCCTTGATTATAGAAGCCTCCCTTTGGACCTAAACTCATCAATGGAATCCATTTGATCCAAACCAATTGGAGTTACCCAAAGATGTGGTGACATCTTTTGTCAATCTCTTTAGTTTTATTTCTATTTTCCACCTATAAAATCTCATTATTAAATGATTATATAGAAACCCTAGTATTATAAAGGTACTTCTATGTTTTTTTATTATTTTTCTACCAACACTAACAATCAATTCTATCTAATGGGTAATGAATATACAATTTATGTTTATGGATAAATACCGCCACACAAAACGAATTTTGATCATATTTTTTACCACATCACATTGTTAGGAATTATGGTAGGAAAACTATATATATATATATATATGATATTTATAATTTTTTTATTATAATAATATTATATAGATCATACCATTATTCATTCCCTTTTTTGTAAATATGATAACATCATTTGTGGAAGTGTGGACTACTACCACCTAAAAGAGATGAGATTCAATCACAATATACATGGAATGTATAAAGGAGGATTCAATTGAAATTATGCGACCTAAAAAAATATATGATACTAATAACATAATTAACATTCTTTAAATATAATATATATCATTTTCTATATAACTCTTTCACACACATAAAAAGTGATAAAGTCATTTGTGGATGTGTGAACTACCACCTCCTCGAAACAATGTGTTTCCTTTTACATCCCAAGAATAAAATATATAAGTATATATTATTAAATATTTTTTTATTATATAAAAATCTTTATATATATATATATATTAATTTATCAGATCTTTTTTCCATAATGAAAAATGAAAAATATAAATGTTACTAATGTGTACATACGTCCTACTATCTCTGTGATTGTAACATTGGTTTATTTTTCATAACCATATTTAATGATTTTTTAAAAAATTATATTTGAGAGATAATTATTATAATTATTTCCAAATTACTATTTTATATATGTAATATAAATAACCCATTGTTTATATTTTACCGAAGAAGGTTTTTTTTGACACATAAACCGAATTTGTCAAAAACACATGATGTAAACATAGTTGTTTATGTTGTTGTACACAAAATGGGAATATGTGAAATAAAATTTATGATAAAAAATAATTTTATTATAAAAAAATTAAATAATTTATATTAATTTATTTTTAATTAATATAAAGACACATGAGACAAATCAGATTCAAGGTAAATGATTTCGTCGAAATTTACATTCAACTGAGACATATTTTTTCATATTTACCTAATTTATTTTATATGAAATATATAATAACCTTTGATATGATATATCTTGAATATATTGAAAACAAGGCCGGTGCCACGCGTCGGCCGTTACAAGGAGTCGGGGGGGGTGGGGGACACCGACCCCCCCCCCCTCCTCGCTTGGTCAGGGAGGGCCCCGCGAGCCGTGGTAACCCACTGGCATCAGCTGGCGGACTGCCTTCCAGCAACACGGGCCATGCCACTTACGGGTTTGGCCACCGTCCGGGCTGAGATGCCATGTGGGTAGGGCCACCCTTCACGGGTCGGGCCGCCCGTCGCGTGTCGGGCCGGTTTCAGGGGGCCGGGCTAGTTCCGGTGGGCTAGGTAGTTTCTAGTGGACTGGGTCGGAACCCGGTCTAGATCCGAACCCAGGTTGAGTCAGCCCCGACAAGACCGGGTCAGGTCATCCCGTATAGGCCAGACCGGACCTAGACCCCGTTGTGACCCATTTCACCTTTTTGCACATATCTTGGGCTACGAGATTCTGATTGATGAACCGTCTGTGCGAATGAAAATATTGGAACATGATGGTTCTTTTGGCATAACCCACTCGAGTTTTGGACACAGTTGATGTATGGCCGGGTTTGATTGAACCTAAATCTAACTAGGCCCTCGGACCAGAAACACCAATAACTAGTAGACCAAGCGTCCGATTGACATGTCGTCTGTCACGTTGTGTTCCTTATGATGAGATAGAACTACGAGATATATCTTCTCGAGAATTCATTGCAATTTTAGAATTGACACTTGGATCGAGGAGTAGACCCTCCCGGAATCGAGCGTGCTGTGTGAGAGAACCCTATGGATGGATGTAACTGAGATGATAGGATCCTTTGTGGGTTCAACGACGACTATAATGGACCAGGATCCTCCATGAGTTCTAAAGTGATGATACTATACCAGGATCCTCCATGGGTTCAATAGTGACAATACTAGACCATGACCCTCTGTTGGTTTGACAACGATGACTTCTTTACTGGGATCCTCCGTGGGTTTGATTGCGTCGTTACTGTTCCATGATCATATGTGGGTTCGACTGAGGAGATGAATTAGTGGATACATTTAATCATCTATACCCCTCTACTTGAGTAAAATAACTATGTTAGGTGATTCTTGACTTTAATTTATTTTCATCAAGATTAATGCCTTTACATTAATTGTGGAAAGGGTTGTGCATGGTCTCAAGTGTTGGAGCCAGACTGTAATTGGTAACCTAGGTATATATATGGGAATATACCTATGTAAGAATGGTTGATAATTCATGATTGTATCTTACTACTGTGGTTTATCCTTAGTGGATTCTGGGATACCTTAGAAGGCCTTGAGGTCATTTACTAAGAATCATTATACTCACCCATGCACGGGTTTCTCCCGCACCTTGTTGTGTTCTGTGTAGACGATGGTCATCAGTGATCGAGGCTGAAGTAGATAGATGAGAGATTTCTCGGAGCTGGAATATATTGGACATACCTCAGGGGCGATTAGTTTGAGATATGTACCTTCCCTTTAGGTATAATTACACAGTGGAAGATCTTGGAGTTATTTTCCCTTTTTACATGTAATTGTACTAGTTGTTCATTTGGGTTTGTATACTGTCCCTCTTACATTCAGCACACTAATCTTTTCCATGTTAATAGAAATATTGTTATGTGTTTTGGGTGTGGTTATCAGTTTAGGGAAACCATTTTTGGTGTGGCGGTCGACGTATCCATACACCAGGACTATGACTTCTGATTTCCGACTCAGTGCACGAAAAACATGATTGTGTGTGTGTTTCCTTTGAAAATTTATCATCATTATTACTTTGTATCATCTCACCAGCTATATAGTTTTGACCATGTCACACCTGTTTCTTTTCAGTATGGCCCCACCTAGGCAGCCAGCCAGGGTTCTGTGTTTTGTACGAGATGGTAGACCACCGAGCGATGAGGCCTCAGTGCAGGGCCGCATCACATCGGAGGTACCAGTGGTACCACTACTCACTGGGCCACCGATACCACTGGCTCTAGAGGAAGATTTTACATTCCATATGAGTGTGTTTTACGAGTTCCAGAGCCATAGGACACCCAGGTTCAGGGGAGAGACCGACCCACAGGAAGCTGAGGATTTGTTGGAGGCTATTGTGAGAGTTTTCAGATTGGTAGGGACACCAGCCGACCTCATGTTGATCCTTTTCGCGAGTTTTCTGCAGGCAGAAGTAGGTAGATGGTTTAGCCTAATGCTCAAGGTGCATGACGAGTCATAACTTCTATGGGTAGACTTCGAGAGGTTCTTTCGGTCAGATTTTGTTCTATCCACCCTTCGTGCGGTGCAGATTCAAGAGTTGCTTCATCTGCAATAGGGCAGCATGACGATGGAACAATACACAACAAGGTTCACCGACCTCATGTGCTACTCCACAGATATGGTGCAGGACCTGTTCTATAGGGCCTAGAACTTTTAGCAGGGACTCATCCATGAGATCGGGGCTTCTATGACCTCCCTCAGCATTCCGATGCAGGGGGTGCTAGAGCGATCCCTTCTTGTAGAGAGTTTTCTTACTGAGCAGTCACTAGCAATGAGACACACCATAGGGAGACACATAGAGGAGTCTTCTTTAGCTGGTAGTAGATAGATGTCATAGAGGACCAATCAGACTAGACCATCAAGTGGTCGACCCCAGTATACATGTTTGTTTGTGCAGGGCGTAAGAGACAAAGCCATCGATAAAAGGATTATGTAGTGTTATGCATGCAGCGAGTAGGGTCACATGGCACGTGACTACCCAAACCACCATGCAGATGAGCAGCAGACAGTAGAGGGACCTCCTAGATAGAGGTATAGATTCGACCGTGGTGGTTCTTCAGGAGAAGGCTGATTTGGTAGAGGAGCTGGCCGAGCAGCAGGTGGTGGATGATGTTTCGTGGTCCTATCACCACCACCACCAGGAGGTCCACCCCGACCATAGGGAGCTGGTGGACAGGGGTGAGCTTAGCTCCAAGTAGTCGAGGCCTATGACCACGATGAACCTGAGCTGATTAGAGGTACTATATGTGTCCACTCCACCCTTGCTGCAGTTCTTATAGACACATGAGTGAGTCATTATTTTCTTTTCACTTCCCTCGTACGGAGCTCGGAGATTCTAGTGGATCCGTTGGCTCAATATATACAGCTAGAGACCCCTACATGAGTAGACTCGATGATTACGCACTGGTGTCGGCAGTGTGAGTTTAATCTAGTAGGTGAGAGCTTTGGCTAGGATCTCTTCGTAACGGCGTTGAGGAATTACGATGTCATCCTGTGTATGGATTGGTTATCTACAGTCCATGCTCATATCGACTTTATTAGGAACAATGTGAAGTGTGTCAACACGGATGAGCCCAGGTTTACCTTCACAAGTGAGAAGGGAGCCTTTGTAGTGTAAGACGGACTTACTCAGAGGAGGTTGCAGCGGATCACTCATCAGTTGCTAGCATCATTCTCGGAGCGGTTGATGTACGAATTCCAAGTTTTCCTATTGTGGTGAATCAGTATGATGATATCATCCCTGATGAAATTCCAGGACTACCTCCTCATAGGGAGGTAAACTTTTACATTGACTTGTACCCCGGTACTACACTGATATTCACCCCATCATATCGGATGGCTCCCACGGAGCTTCGTGAGCTGCAGGTACAGCTGGAGGACTTGCAAGGGAAGGGATTTGTCCGACCAGGTGTTTCACCCTAGGCATCCACAATTTTGTTCGCCAAGAAGGCAGATGGGTTCTTGCAATTGTGTGTTGATTATCAGAGCTTGAAACAGGTGACCATGAAGAACAAGTACCCACTCCCAAGGATTGACGACCTCTTTGATTAGCTGAAAGTAGCATGTTGGTTCTCGAAGATAAATCTTCGATCGGGATATCACTAGCTCAGAGTACAGGATGAGGATGTGCAGAAGACGACCTTCAAATGCCGGTAGGTCCACTACGAGTTCTTGGTTATGCCATTTGGCATAACCAATTCACCAGCTATGTTCATGAGACTCATGAATAGGATCTTCCATCAATACCTTGATCACTTTGTGGTATTCTTCATCGATTCCATTTTGATATACTCACCTTCCGATGAGGATCACACCTACCATTTACAGGAAGTACTGGACACACATTAAGAGAACCGACTTTATGGTAAGATGTCTAAGTGCCAATTATGGATCCGAGCGGTATAATTTCTGGGAAATGTCATCTCAGAGGCTGGAGTTGCATAGGATCAAACGAAGATCGAGACAATACTTTCTTGGGAGCCACCCAAGGGTCTGATGGAGGTACAAAGTTTTCTAGGACTGGAGGGGTACTATCAGTGATTTGTGCCAGTCTTCTCCAAATTTGAATCTCCTATTTCAGTATTGAAAAAGAAGGGGAAACCCTTTGTGTGGTCAGAGAGGTTCCAGTGGAGTTTTCAGGAGTAGAAGCAGAGGCTGACTAGTGTGCTCATATTGAGGCTACCAATGGAGGGCGTTGGGTACGTAGTATATTGCGATGCATCAGGGACCGATCATGGATGAGTCCGGATATAGTAGCGAGTAGTGATAGCTTATGGTTCTCGTCAGCTGAGGCATCATGAGCAGAACTACGCCACTCATGACCTGGAGTTAGAAGTAGTGGTCATCACCTTGAATATATGGCGACACTATCTGATGGATGTGAATTTTATAGTCTACTCTAACCACCAGAGTCTCAGGTACATATTCTTGCATAAGGACCTAAACCTGAGACAACAGTGATGGCTTGAGTTACTCCAGGACTATGAATTCGAGATACCCTATACTCATGGGAAGGGGAACATTGTAGCTGATGCTCTCATCATTAGATCATCTATTCATCTGCTAGGATAGGTGACATAGAAGATGGCCACGTTGCGGATATACATTGTGGATCGAGATGGATCAGCCTTTCTACAGTATCTTTCAGTCACACCTCTACTTCTCCAGAGAATCAGGGAGGCGTAGTGTGAGGATGTTGACTGTGAGTCTCGACGTGCACATATATCCATATGGCAGGCACCTGATTGATTTTCTGTAGGTGGAGAGCAAATCATTCTCTTCAGGGGACATACTGTGGTACCTGTTTCACTTCAGGAGGATGTGTTGAGGGATTTACACACTTCCACTCTAATGGTACATCCAGGAGTGGAAAATATGTACCCGGACCATCGACGATAGAACTGGTGGACAGGTATGAAGATGGCGATAGCAGAGTTTGACTCATGATGCCTCACTTGTCAGTATGTAAAGGCAGATCACTACGTACCATCTATCATGGTACAACCCTTAGAGGTCTCAGAGTGGAAGTGGGATGGGATATCCATGGATTTCATGAAGGGACTTCCATGAACATCCAGAGGTCATGACTCTATCTGGGTGATTGTTGACCGAATCACCAAGTCTTCCCACATCCTACCGATCAGAGAGCAGGGTTCAGTAGAGAGCATTGGATGCCTCTATGTAAAAGATATTGTACGATTTCATGGTGTGCCATTGAAGATCATATCCGATTGAGACGCTCGTTTCACTTACCGGCCATGGAATGGGTTTCATGAGACTTTCGTGATGCAGCATTGCTTGAGCACTTCCTTCCATCCTCATACGGATGATCAGAATAATAGGACCATTCCAACTCTCGAGGACATGCTCCGTGCATGCGTCCTCAACTTCGGTCGCAGTTGGGAGGATCAGTTACGCATGGTAGAGTTTGCGTACAACAACATCTACCACTCCACCATTGGGATTTCACCTTTTGAGGCATTGTACGACAGAAAATTTAGATAGCCCATGTGCTAGACTCACCAAGGGGAGTCACCACTCTTGGGACAAGAGATGGTGCAGACAATGGTGGAAAAGGTGTAGATTATCCAGGAGCAGATGAAGGCTACACAGAGTAGGCAAAATTTATATACTGGTAGAAGATGGAGTCCTCTGAAGTGTGGGGATGGGGACCATGTCTTACTAGGGGTCTCACCACGGTGAGATTTACGGAGATTTGGTCGGGGTGATAAGTTATCTCTGAGGTTCATCAGACCCTTCCAGGTCCTCAGCAGATTAGGCGAGGTGGATTACCACCGAGCTCTTCCACCTCAGTTGCACCGGGTGCATGACATCTTCAACGTATCTTAGGAGAAGAGATATGTGCATGAAACATCACACATCATATACAATGGAGAGCTCGACATTAACGATAGGGAGACTATCTCAGAGGTTCTAGTAGAGATCGAGGATCGACAAGAGAGAGTACTTCATGGGTAGTCGATGCCTCCTGTTCATGTATGGTGGAAGCATGAGAACCTCTAGGAGAGAATGTGGGAGTGGGAGGCTCAGATCCATGCTCAGTAACACTATTTTTTCTCTTGTTTTTAGTTTCGGCTTCTAGGGATTCAAATCTCTAAGGTGGGGAGAATTTAAAGGCTAGGAAATTTTGTGGGTTTGTTTTTCTTAAATAAGTGAGATTTTTTTATGAGTCCGTGAAAATTTACGGTGCATGATTCCGAGGCCAGGTGTGCCTGGAATCCATTTCTGAAGTTTTTTTCGGGTATATTCAGTAAATGTACGAGTGAGATTTTGTAACTTTTGAACCTTTGCTCGGAATTGAAATCTGAGGGCACCGTTGAACTTGCAGTGCTGGTATTCACTTTAGAAGGCTTTCATCACGATGGGAGGTGGTCGAGAATGGATGTTAGTTTTTGGAGTATTTAAGAATAATGCTAAATAAAAATAAGTGTGGCTTATTTTTATTTATGATAGTTAAAACCTCCAAGGGGTGGTTAGTGGTGGAGACCAGCACACAATAACCTCCCATGAGAGGTTATGGTGGTGGGGCCCACCCGAGATTAATCTCCCATGGAAGGATAATTAAGGTGGGGACCACCCCAGCATCTCAACTCCTTGAACTCCCCATAAGTGGGGGAAAACTCTTTAACTCCCCTCAATAAAGTGCCACTCCACATGAATTAATTAATGAAACATTAATTAATTAAATTCGAAATCCTTTGAATTCATGCCAACAATTACGAAAGAGAAAAATAAATTATTTCATTTTGTGGTTGGCATCTATTAATTTAGTGGAGCCATGGAAGAACTTGGAGAATTATCCACCCCAATGGAGAATGCTTCTTCCGTCAATGAGGAACCTTTGATCGGGGAATGATGTAACACCCCAAGATTTCATAGTGTGTTATTTCTTCAAAATAATTCAATAACTTGCACTACACGCAACACCGAGTTCAATTGCACCATGACTTACCAAAAAAAAGCCATTAAAAGAGGTCATGAATATAATTAACTACATTTTTAACTTTATATAATCCTTATAATTTTAGAATCCATATTTTGAGTCATAATGCAAGAACAAATTCATTTTTAGTATTGCACTTTTATCAACTTTTGATAGTGAAACCTTTTTAAATACAATATTTTAAACTTTTTTACTAAATGGAGACATCAAAAAATTTAAAATGAAACATCCCAAACTTCCACGGTACGCTTTCCTTTGAATAAAACAGTAGCGTGTGTTGTACGCAACTTCGAGTTCTAACACACCGTAACCAATCAAACTAGCTGTTATGAATAGTAATACCTAATTTTTGAAATTATATATATTTTATATTTGAAAATGGATATCATTTTTGGACTCAGAATATCGAATTTAGCCTAAGGTGAAATTTTGGTACCTTTCGGATAACTTTCATATTTTGATGAATAGTGAAAATTACTAAATTTTAATTAAAAACAACTTTTTTAATCAAAATAATTAATAGTGATAAATTTTGAATTTGAGTGGTTTTAAAGTATATTTAGAATATATTTTTACCATTTAATATAATGTTGGTCATTGGACATAATTATACAATTAAACCGAACATAAACAAGTGTCAATCTTTTGATAGTTATTATCTCTTAAAAACACGCTTTTTGTTTTGACAGCGGGAATTAATTTTAAATTAATTTCTGCCACTTCTGTGTTTTGAATTTAGGAAAATGGATTCCATATTTGGAATCAGGATGTTCAAATTGTGTAAATAGGTAACTTTTATTTTTAGACATTTTGAATAGTTACTGTGGTAAATATTTTATTTACCATGGTTAAAGGGTAAATCCGGTAAATAAGGGTTAAAAAAATAATATTATAATAATATAAAATTACCCTAAAACGTGTCCTAACCTTATTGGTGGACACATACCCGACCATGGGAATCCTTGGGTCAATTTGGGGACCCCTTGGAGCCACTTGTATGTGGTAGGGACACTTTATATTAATAAAGTTAAAATAAAAATAAAAATGGCATAAGCTTACATCTTTTAGAAGAACAATTTTTACATAGGGTTATACATGTTGGATTTTCTATTATAAATATTCATTAGAAAGCTAAAAAGATTTCCTACATAATGATATTTTACTTATAATTTTTAGACATTAAATAATTTATTTTATTTATGACACAATGATGATGCAGTAATTACTATAATAGTGAAAAATTAAAATAAGTGATATTATAAATACCCAAATAAATATAATATGAAACTTTTAATGAATTAAACTAATTTTATAGGATAATATGATATATTAGGATTGATTTAATTGACTTTGTTCGAAGTAATAAATCTGTTATGAGTTTCACAAAAATCAACTAATGAATAGTGTCAAAATTGACATAAAAGAATTCTTAAAACAAATATTATATTATTAATTGATATTAAATTCCTAAAAATCTAAGGTTCGGCCAAGAGACTTATATCATGATAGGTTAATCATTAATGGACCACTTGGGGGTCTCTTGGATATATATAGTAAGTTTATTAACCATAATATATAAAATACAAAGAGACATTGTAAAAGTGAAACTAATTAACTTAGAGTTAATACTTAAAGATAAGGTTAATATAGGTACCCAAACCTGTCTAAATTCTATTGGATGAGTTGATTTAGACCTATCCCCACCTCATCATTTGAATAGTCAACTTTGGAGCCTTTAGAAACCGAATATGAATTTATTATAAATTAATATTTCTAGCTTTTCCAAAGGTGCCCCTCACCCCTCTTATAAAAGGGCACTCCTCCTTCTCTTTTCTTCACACCTTCAAAGCCTTTTGGTTCGGCCAAACTCTGCCCAAATACTCTCCCAACATCCCTCAATACAACCTAGAGGCCTTAGTTTGATCAGAAAGCCAACCTAAGGAGCCCTTTTGATCAAATCAAAAGGAAGAACCCGAAGAAGAGGTAATGATTTCACCACCCTTTTCTAAGTTCATTTCTTCTTCCACTTCTTCTTCCTTTGTTCTTACCATTCTGAAATAATAACTCCAGTATCTCACATATACTGTGATGTTATTATAAGTATGGTACAACCATATTCAGTATTCTATCCACCCTTTGAATAACATGTCACCATACGTGCGTACGTATGGCTTACCGTCTCCACGTCGTGGTGTAATTGTTATTCAATATAATATTATTTGGATGGGTATAATAATGATGTGTAACTCATGTAAATAATAAATATAACTTGTTAATGATTCTGTATATATGATATACCATCCATTTATATATTATTTTAATATCAAAAGAATGATATTGTCGCTCGTGCGTACGTACGGACTACCGTCTCCACGAACGCGATGAGATTCATTCTCCATCGTAACCATTAAAGCGTAATTATCATTTTATGATTTAAAAATGATGTTTAAGGACTTGATATCATTCTGGATATGAATAATATACAACCTATCCTTTACAAACATGTCTTACGTAACACAACATATGAAAGAAAACAAGTAAGTTAACACCCGAAACAACGATAATACTAAGATATTATTATCAAATCAATATTAAAAGATCATATATGATATCATATTAATGTATATGATTCTTGTATAATTTAATAACAATTATTTCACCATTATACAGGAGGTTAACCTACCCCAACCAAGGAAAAGTACAAGGTAAGGGTTATTTCACAATCTCTTCATTATCTGAGGTTGTATTATACGTAATAATCTACTGGGATCTCTTTATCATCCACATCCATGTTTCTTCGAAATGTATTTCAAAACATTTTTACTATTTACAAGAATATGGGTTAAAGTCATTTATACCCTTGTTTGACTTTTTATAAGAGGTTTATAAAGGAATCTTTCCGTCGTTTTCAAAACAAGGTCCTTTTTAACCCTTTCGACAGAATTGAGGTAAGAATGTTTTTTTTAACTTATACGGCGGGTGCGGTTATTTTCCGCCGTTATAAAATCGTCGAAGCTTCCCATACAAGCTTATAAGAATATTTTCAAAGAAAATGTTTTATTTTATATGGATCTTAAATGATTTCAAAATAAAAGGAGATATTTCTTTAAAAAGAATTTTGATTTCATCTATGTCAACATCCTTTGATGGATTTTAAGATTATTTGAAGTTGATTTATTATGATACAAAACTTCTATATTGTATTGAAGGTTTTGTGATATGTTTGACTGTGGATGTGCTATTTTTATACCATTCATAGTTTATTGTGAAAGTATTGACATTTCGTATGCTAGTTTTAATACGAATGTTTATGTTATGTTTAAACCTTTTCATATGGGAATGCATTGGACTTAATAAGTGACGGGTGGAGCCCGCTATAGCTCCTCGATGCATCGGTAGGTCTCATGAGACAAACTAGTGTCTTGGCACAAGGCCTTGACAAAATCTTATTTGTAGTCTTGGCACGAGGCCTTGGCTATGTGGTTATGATAGTCTGGCATTATGCATTCCAACATTATGAAAGTGGTTATTGATATTGCATGTGATTATTCGATTAGTAGAATATCCATGTGAATAAGTAAATGGCATTATTTCATTTTTATTTTTTCCATACTATGTTGAAGTTCAATTTTAAAAAGGCTTTTGTTTTAGTAATTCATTGCCTTAAATGTTTATGCTTATTATGAATGTTCCGCTATATTGTTATCCTTACTGGGCATTTGAGCTCACCCCTTTTCTATGTTTTATTTTTCCCAGGTAGTGAAGAAGTAAATTATGAATGACTTGCAGGGATATTATGAGGGGTTAATAGTGTGGATATGAAGACTTTGTTGTTGTAGTAGTTTTTCACTTTGAAATGTAATGTAAAACTTTATGATTATTTCTAGTGTTTCCAAGGCTACTAAACCAATCGGTCTTTCGAGATTTGATCTTTCTTGTGATCATGCCAATGTTACGAAGTAATGCACCGACTCTGGGCAGCTGGGGTCGGGGCGTTACAGTTGGTATCAGAGGAAGTTTAGTACAAACCTTGGAAGCTAGATTTAGATAAACTCTGATTAGAGCACGTAGACCTAAGATGAACTTTGAGGATTAGTATAGAAGAACTTCCTAGAATTTTGGTATTGTAGAGATTTTGTGAGTTTTCCGAGCAATACATCCCTGTCTGGATACGAGCAAGTAGAGGCGGCTCTGGCACAGATGTACCTAGGGGTAAAACCCGAAAACACCGCTTTGAGCTAGACTCGAACGGGAACTGGTGCACGACAACGGGCCTTGCTGCACTCTTGGTTACGACACTCCCGGGGGATATGCTTAGGATAACTCTCATTTTCTTTACAAATCATTTTTAAGGGATTATGAGTATATACTTCCTCAAAGAAAACATTCTTATGATTATGGATTATATCCATAAATAGTTTAATTTATGTTAAGTGTTTTATAAGTATGGGATTATGTATTTTGATTCATAAACTGATCTAGTTTATGCCATTGTTTAGAAATGGCGCCCAGTAGAAGGAATGAGAACTCCAGAAATGCACATGATCCAAAGAGAAGGAAGGATCATATCTTTCATGGTCTTAAGCTAGAATTTATAAGAGAAATAGTCTCCCATGTATTATCATCATATGAAGAAATAATATCATGTATTTTACTGAGTCCTATGGATTTTAAGGGAAGAAAGAGAAGAAAAGGATAGAAGAGAGAAAGATGGATAAAGGGAAGAGGGAAAAGAAGAATTTTCCCATATGTGGTAACTGTGGAAAGAAACACCCTGGAACTTGCCTGAAAGGAATGGGAGTTTGTTATAAGTGTGGAGGAAAAGGGCACAAAGTACGTGACTGCAAGGGTAAGAAAATGGTTTTAAATGTACAATGCTTCATTTGCAAGGAGTTTGGACACTACGCGAACCTATGTACCAGTCATCAGACTATGCCGCAAATGATGCTATTGGATAATAATCAAGTTATGATACTACCACAGATGAAGAGGAATGATTAGAGTTCTTATGTTGATTATGTCAATTGAGTGTTGTATCAACAATGTACTTGTTACAATAATCATGGAGTATATAAGGATTGTACTGCAGTACTATTTCATTAAGGACTTGAGATTGTGTGGAACAAAGAAAAGTGACTCAATAGCAGGATAAATTTTTGAAAAATATATGGTTGAGAGAATGATAAATCATAATATAGTTCTGATACTGAGGTAGTGATTTTGGAATAATATGTGATTGTTTTGGATAAATTATATTGGATATTCTTGACTACCCTGGAACTGATTAATGATTTGTATATTCCATCATTGTTGGGGTTTAAAACATTTTTGGATTAATGAAGTATATCCAGCTTTCTATATGGAATAAGGGACCATGAATGTAATCAATAAGTAATATGGTAATTCAGGATGTTTTAGTGTATTAAAAGAATACATGATGAAGGTATTCATATGCTATTACGGGGTAAAGAGGTTCTACATTATGTTTAACTTACTTATAAATGTTGGACTGTGAGTTTGGATAGAAGTATTTTGGATAGTTCTAGTTTGGATTATTTTGGATTGCCATAAAAGGACAACCCGGAGGTCGGGCGGCAACCCGTCGCGTCCGGCAAGGCTGCGAGACTTGAACCCGCAACCGAAGGGTGACAAGGGTGTATCACCTACCAATGGCCCATGAGATGTCCTGGATTAAATAATGTAGTTTTTATTAAAAGATCTTGTAGATGAATTATAAATTCGTTTATTTTGGAACCCTATACGAATAGTGTAAATAGAATTTTTTTTTACATTCTATTATCTTTTAGAGTGAAAGATGAGTTTGTGGTAGAAATTTATTAATGGATAAAACTCTAAAGTAAGTATATCTCCTTATGATCTTATCCAATCTCATAAATAAATTCCTCAATGTTAAGAAAAGGAACATAGAACAAAAATGTTGTCCTAGATGGTACCTTAGATCATCACTAATTTATGGCTTTGGGATTGTTGGCCTGTTCATAGCCATGTTCTCTACCACTCTCCATCAGATAATTGATGGTTAGATTTCTCCTCCATATCCATATTTTCCTACATGGAACCCTAGTATGTGTTATTTTCGGTAATCTTCATACTTTCCATTCTTTATTTTAAATAGAGGCCTCATTAATTCATTTTTCGATGTGGGATTTCAACTAAGATATTTTGAAACGTCAAAAATGTGTTATCCTAATACCCTATGTTTTGTTGAACCGATGGTATTTCAAATCATCATAGATTGATGAATTTAAGGACCTCAATTATACACTTGTTTGTGATTGATGACCTCAATCACTACCTATAAATATTTACGTTTTTCCTCCGATTATATGTCTCTAATTTCCACCAATGTTCTCCTAATCGAGATCATAATTTGGTGGTGACCCTTTGATTTCTCTTTTCCTCATATTAAGACTAAATTTTAGTAACCCAATTTCTGATGTGGGTTTTCCCACAAATATATTATCTATTTTCAACCTTTTATTTTCGAAGAACAATTTCAAATTGTGAGGACGCAATTTATTGAAGGAGGGGAGAATGTAACACCCCAAGATTTCATAGTGTGTTATTTCTTCAAAATAATTCAATAACTTGCACTACACGCAACACCGAGTTCAATTGCACCATGACTTACCAAAAAAAAAGCCATTAAAAGAGGTCATGAATATAATTAACTACATTTTTAACTTTATATAATCCTTATAATTTTAGAATCCATATTTTGAGTCATAATGCAAGAACAAATTCATTTTTAGTATTGCACTTTTATCAACTTTTGATAGTGAAACCTTTTTAAATACAATATTTTAAACTTTTTTACTAAATGGAGACATCAAAAAATTTAAAATGAAACATCCCAAACTTCCACGGTACGCTTTCCTTTGAATAAAACAGTAGCGTGTGTTGTACGCAACTTCGAGTTCTAACACACCGTAACCAATCAAACTAGCTGTTATGAATAGTAATACCTAATTTTTGAAATTATATATATTTTATATTTGAAAATGGACTTCATTTTTGGACTCGGAATATCGAATTTAGCCTAAGGTGAAATTTTGGTACCTTTTGGATAACTTTCATATTTTGATGAATAGTGAAAATTACTAAATTTTAATTAAAAACAACTTTTTTAATCAAAATAATTAATAGTGATAAATTGTGAATTTGAGTGGTTTTAAAGTATATTTAGAATATATTTTTACCATTTAATATAATGTTGGTCATTGGACATAATTATACAATTAAACCGAACATAAACAAGTGTCAATCTTTTGATAGTTATTATCTCTTAAAAACACGCTTTTTGTTTTGACAGCGGGAATTAATTTTAAATTAATTTCTGCCACTTCTGTGTTTTGAATTTAGGAAAATGGATTCCATATTTGGAATCAGGATGTTCAAATTGTGTAAATAGGTAACTTTTATTTTTAGACATTTTGAATAGTTACTGTGGTAAATATTTTATTTACCATGGTTAAAGGGTAAATCCGGTAAATAAGGGTTAAAAAAATAATATTATAATAATACAAAATTACCCTAAAACGTGTCCTAACCTTATTGGTGGACACATACCCGACCATGGGCATCCTTGGGTCAATTTGGGGACCCCTTGGAGCCACTTGTATGTGGTAGGGACACTTTATATTAATAAAGTTAAAATAAAAATAAAAATGGCATAAGCTTACATCTTTTAGAAGAACAATTTTTACATAGGGTTATACATGTTGGATTTTCGATTATAAATATTCATTAGAAAGATAAAAAGATTTCCTACATAATGATATTTTACTTATAATTTTTAGACATTAAATAATTTATTTTATTTATGACACAATGATGATGCAGTAATTACTATAATAGTGAAAAATTAAAATAAGTGATATTATAAATACCCAAATAAATATAATATGAAACTTTTAATGAATTAAACTAATTTTCTAGGATAATATGATATATTAGGATTGATTTAATTGACTTTGTTCGAAGTAATAAATCTGTTATGAGTTTCACAAAAATCAACTAATGAATAGTGTCAAAATTGACATAAAAGAATTCTTAAAACAAATATTATATTATTAATTGATATTAAATTCCTAAAAATCTAAGGTTCGGCCAAGAGACTTATATCATGATAGGTTAATCATTAATGGACCACTTGGGGGTCTCTTGGATGTATATAGTTTGTTTATTAACCATAATATATAAAATACAAAGAGACATTGTAAAAGGGAAACTAATTAACTTAGAGTTAATACTTAAAGATAAGGTTAATATAGGTACCCAAACCTGTCTAAATTCTATTGGATGAGTTTATTTAGACCTATCCCCACCTCATCATTTGAATAGTCAACTTTGGAGCCTTTAGAAACCGAATATGAATTTATTATAAATTAATATTTCAAGCTTTTCCAAAGGTGCCCCTCACCCCTCTTATAAAAGGGCACTCCTCCTTCTCTTTTCTTCACACCTTCAAAGCCTTTTGGTTCGGCCAACCTCTGCCCAAATACTCTCCCAACATCCCTCAATACAACCTAGAGGCCTTAGTTTGATCAGAAAGCCAACCTAAGGATCCCTTTTGATCAAATCAAAAGGAAGAACCCGAAGAAGAGGTAATGATTTCACCACCCTTTTCTAAGTTCATTTCTTCTTCCACTTCTTCTTCCTTTGTTCTTACCATTCTGAAATAATAACTCCAGTATCTCACATATACTGTGATGTTATTATAAGTATGGTACAACCATATTCAGTATTCTATCCACCCTTTGAATAACATGTCACCATACGTGCGTACGTACGGCTTACCGTCTCCACGTCGTGGTGTAATTGTTATTCAATATAATATTATTTGGATGGGTATAATAATGATGTGTAACTCATGTAAATAATAAATATAACATGTTAATGATTCTGTATATATGATATACCATCCATTTATATATTATTTTAATATCAAAAGAATGATATTGTCGCTCGTGCGTACGTACGGACTACCGTCTCCACGAACGCGATGAGATTCATTCTCCATCGTAACCATTAAAGCGTAATTATCATTTTATGATTTAAAAATGATGTTTAAGGACTTGATATCATTCTGGATATGAATAATATACAACCTATCCTTTACAAACATGTCTTACGTAACAAAACATATGAAAGAAAACAAGTAAGTTAACACCCGAAACAACGATAATACTAAGATATTATTATCAAATCAATATTAAAAGATCATATATGATATCATATTAATGTATATGATTCTTGTATAATTTAATAACAATTATTTCACCATTATATAGGAGGTTAACCTACCCCAACCAAGGAAAAGTACAAGGTAAGGGTTATTTCACAATCTCTTCATTATCCGAGGTTGTATTATACGTAATAATCTACTGGGATCTCTTTATCATCCACATCCATGTTTCTTCGAAATGTATTTCAAAACATTTTTACTATTTACAAGAATATGGGTTAAAGTCATTTATACCCTTGTTTGACTTTTTATAAGAGGTTTATAAAGGAATCTTTCCGTCGTTTTCAAAACAAGGCCCTTTTTAACCCTTTCGAAAGAATTGAGGTAAGAATGTTTTTTTAACTTATACGGCGGGTGCGGTTATTTTCCGCCGTTATAAAATTGTCGAAGCTTCCCATACAAGCTTATAAGAATATTTTCAAAGAAAATGTTTTATTTTATATGGATCTTAAATGATTTCAAAATAAAAGGAGATATTTCTTTAAAAAGAATTTTGATTTCATCTATGTCAACATCCTTTGATGGATTTTAAGATTATTTGAAGTTGATTTATTATGATACAAAACTTCTATATTGTATTGAAGGTTTTGTGATATGTTTGACTGTGGATGTGCTATTTTTATACCATTCATAGTTTATTGTGAAAGTATTGACATTTCGTATGCTAGTTTTAATACGAATGTTTATGTTATGTTTAAACCTTTTCATATGGGAATGCATTGGACTTAATAAGTGACGGGTGGAGCCCGCTATAGCTCTTCGATGCATCGGTAGGTCTCATGAGACAAACTAGTGTCTTGGCACAAGGCCTTGACAAAATCTTATTTGTAGTCTTGGCACGAGGCCTTGGCTATGTGGTTATGATAGTCTGGCATTATGCATTCCAACATTATGAAAGTGGTTATTGATATTGCATGTGATTATTCGATTAGTAGAATATCCATGTGAATAAGTAAATGGCATTATTTCATTTTTATTTTTGCCATACTATGTTGAAGTTCAATTTTAAAAAGGCTTTTGTTTTAGTAATTCATTGCCTTAAATGTTTATGCTTATTATGAATGTTCCGCTATATTGTTATCCTTACTGGGCATTTGAGCTCACCCCTTTTCTATGTTTTATTTTTCCCAGGTAGTGAAGAAGTAAATTATGAATGACTTGCAGGGATATTATGAGGGGTTAATAGTGTGGATATGAAGACTTTGTTGTTGTAGTAGTTTTTCACTTTGAAATGTAATGTAAAACTTTATGATTATATCTAGTGTTTCCAAGGCTACTAAACCAATCGGTCTTTCGAGATTTGATCTTTCTTGTGATCATGCCAATGTTACGAAGTAATGCACCGACTCTGGGCAGCTGGGGTCGGGGCGTTACAAATGAGACCGTCGCCCATGAGGAATGCTGATGATGTCTTCATTGACTTCGTCTTCTAAAAACTCTCCTTCCACCGTCAATGATCAACATACTCGAGGTTGGGGTCATTTTGATTGATTTCGATCTTCATTCTCTGTTATTATTGAGCATCGTTAACTACTAATTGTTACCACCCTAACACGGGGGAGGGGGGTGGGGGCATGGGACGAACAATCATGGCCCGACCCCCCTTATATTTTTATTCATTTTGTTGATGACGATGGCATAGCAATGGCGGCCGACGACAGGTCGGCCGCAAAAGGAACCAGTGACACAAGGGTCGCGGGGTCACCGGAGGAGCGCAACACCATCACGCCACAAGGAGGACCGGGCCACGACCAGCACAGGCCAAGGCGGAGCAAGGTGGCCAGATAGCCGTTAGAGGGGTGCGACGCCACAGTTCTGCAGGGGTGGAAGGGACACAGCTAGGAGGGACACAGTGGTCGGATGGAGGGGCGCGACACCGTCGCACTGCGCAATTCCACGACCAGGTGGGCCGCAACAGATGGAGGAGTGTGGGCGGCTGAACCGGCCATCTGCGGGCGCACCACAGGCGGGACCAGAAGGGACCTGCGGCTACCAGGTCAACGCCATGTGTCGGCTGTTACCGGGAGATAGGGCGGTGCTGAACCACCCCCTCCCCCTTCGATTGGTCCGGGTGGGCCCCTTGAGGTGCGGCCACCCACTGGCTTCGTCTGGCATACAATCTACGAACCACATTGGTTGGGCCGCACGTCGCGGGCCGGGCCGGTTTCCAGTGGCCTTGGCCAAGTCAGTTCTGGAATACTGGGTCGGGTCGGTTTGGTCCGGCTGGGCCGGACCGCACCCAGACCCACTTTTGACCCATTTACGATTGACAAACTGACTGCACCATCATAAATCTTAGAACTTGATGTTTCTTTTGGCATACCCTAGTCGAGGTTTGGACGCAGTTGGAGTACGATCGGGTTTGATTGACCCTAAATCTAACTAGATCCTCGGAGCAGAAATGCCAATAACTCCCAGACCAGGCATCTGATTGATGCACCGTCTATCATGTTGGGTTATTTATGATGAGACCAAAATATGGGATACATCAACATAATACTTTCTAGTAGTTTATGTTTCGACACTTGGATCGTGGAGGGTTCCCTTTCGGAATCGAGCGTGCTGTGTGTGGGAACCCTCTGACTGGATGCGAATGAGATGATAAGATCCTCCGTGGGTTTGAAAGCGACGATACTAGACCAACATGCTCCATGGGTTCGACAACGACAATACTAGACCAGGACCCTCCATGGGTTCGACAGTGATGATACTGGACCGGGATCCTCTGTGGGTTCGACAACGATGACTTCTATACTGGGATCCTACCTGGATTTGATAACGCTATTACTGTTCCAGGATCCTATGTGGGTTCGAAAGATGAGATGATTTAGTGGCTACATCTAATCATATCTACCCCTAAACATGAGTTAAATACCTGTGTGAGCTGAGTCTTGACATTATGTTGTTTTCATCGAGATGAATGACTTTACTTCCTTTGTGGAATGGGTTGGGCATGGGATCACGTGTTGGAGCTAAACTGTAATTGGTAACTTAGGTATATGTATGTGCATATATCTATGTAAGGATGGTTGATACTTCGTGATTGTATCTTACTATTGTGGTTTATACTTAGATGATTCTGGGAGACCTTCGGGGGTCTCAGGGTCACTTACTGAGTATCATTATACTCACCCCTACATGAGCTTCGCCCGCACATTTTTGTGTTCTATGCAGATGACGATCAGTAGTGATCGAGGCTGCGGGAGATGGATGAGTGGATTCTCGATGCTGGACTTGACGGGATGTACCTTAGGGAAGAGTTGTTCGAGATATGAACCAACCTTTTAGGTAGGATTCCACAGTGGATGATCCAAGATATGTTTCCCATTTTTACTTGTACCTGTACTCGTTGTTCAGTTGGGTTTGTATATTGGCCGACTAACATTCAACACTCTTTTCTTTTCTATTTTAGTACATTTTGCTTCTACTTCTTGTGTTCATACTATGTCTGTTACAGGTTTAAAGGCAGTTCCTTCCATTTTTATTAGGTATTCACCTTTGGTGCTAGTCGACAGCCCCTGGCCTATGCAAGGTGTGCTTGAGGTAGTCACGACACGGGCCCCAAGGACGGGTTGTGAGAATATAGGCCCTATATACATAGATACGATCTATTTTAAAAAATATTTATTGATAATGAAACAGGTTTCTACATAAATATTAGATCTTTTTAGATGTTGGATCTTGATAGTAGGGGATTTGATGTGTCTAATACACTATGTCCAATAATTTAGAATTTCATTGATTTTGAGTTATTATTTTTTATCCATGATATTTTCCCTATGAAAATGTCTATGGATGTATTTTATTCTTTTTTTATTGAGTATATGGAATTTTTTTTAGTTTAAAACCATTACACTTTTTTTATATACTTCCATCTCAGTGTTTTGATTACACAGTATGTTTGTTTAGTTAAAAATCATTCTATAATAATTATTCTCATTGATTCTTTATTTATTCAAATATTCTTTATCCTTAGTGAACATTTTATCTCACCCTTTTTTTGTTTACAATCACATTAATCCAACATGATTTGTATAAAAGATATATAAGGATGTACTTTATAGAATAATGTTATCTGTGAAAAAAATATATTATGTTTTAAAGTGTGTATTCATTTGTTAAAAATAACTCATATATGTGTCTTTTCTTCTAAGAATACTAAACACTTTAGTCCATTATAATTTGAATAATTTTAACCATGTCAATGTATTGGTAGTAGACATTGGCTCTAGGTGCTCTAGGTCAAGTCAATACTATACCAAGGGGGAATGGTAGATGTTATTGTATAGAAAGTCCAAAAGGTTAGTTGATCCTCTAAACTATAGACAATGTACAAAATGGAAGCCTATTATATTTTATCTAGGACATAATTTGATTAGTCAGTCATGCCTCTTGTATGGTGGTGAAACACTATTTTCAAATGAAACTGAGTCCCCAAGGCCTCTTATAATCCCTTATATAATCTTGATATAACGTAAGAATGAGGTTTAAAAACAATAATCAAGGGAACTTCGTGGAGCTGAAATATCTATTGTATGGAATAGATTCCCAATATCCCTACGAAAATCCATTTTCAAACCTAGACCATCACTAGTACCATCATCCATGGGGTTTAGAAGACTCCCCCATAGCATACTCCTAAACCATCAATAGTACTATCTTCAATTCTATGTAATGGATAACGTGCTCTACACTTTCATAAATCCCACAAGAGAGCCTCTAGAGTTTATCTGAGTTCGTAAGGTATCATAGTCGGTATCTGCATATTGATCTTCCCTAAAACATTTTAAATGTGGTGGGTTAGCAAACCTTGAGTAAGGATAAAAAGACCCTTCATTTCCTAATAACTTCAACTATATTAATCCTATACTCTCTCATGTCTTAGTCCCCAAAAGAGAAAATATCTTCTTTTAAGAGTATCTATCACTAAATTCCTCTTCTCAAAACTATAGAAAATCACAAAATCCTAATCTTGGAAGAACTCTATACATAAAATCTATCTAATTTTGTGATCATTATAAGATAATATTCACTTGAAACTCATCTGGTCATAGTAAATGATAAAATACTCAATTATAAGTATGTGTCACTAAATATTTATAGAAAAGGCAATCGTCTCTAGGTAAAGATCATGGGTAAAATATTTCTCTCATTTTTACCTAACAACCAATAACTATAAGAAATTAAATGATTTCTGTATTTAGTAAAAATCCATGTTTGATCATAGTGGAATCATTGAAAACTATGTATCCAACACCCTCCTCTAGAAATCTCATTAATGGGGTGATTTTCATCCTTGGTCTTTACTATGGAAAATCTACTTGGATCATTTCCATCCAAAAAAGGATTCCTTTTTTCATTCTATGGTTTCAAAGATGCTGATATCGATGAGAAATAATGAAAAAATATCTTTTAGAAGTCTACCATGACATGGATGATATGCACATCCATCATACTCTATTGTGGATCCTGATATATCATTGTCTCTAACATCATATGGTCTATTGTGACACTATTAACTAAGATGAAATGTCCCAAAAATTGGACCTCATAAATCCAGAACTGATACTTAAAGTGATTTATGTAAAATTTCATCCCTTATACTATTAATATAACAACGGTCATGTGTCTTAAATGCGCCTTCTTAGATTTTGAGTACACAAGGATATCATCGAGGTAGACTACCAATAACTGCCATACGAAAGGGTAAAAGATATTTTTCATGAGTCCCATACAAATTATAAAAAATTATTCACATCGAAAAAAAAATCACAATGTACTAATATTAAGTTTAGTTACATATGGATTTCATCTTCAGTGTATGACCAACACATACTTGTAGCTCGTGATATCTTAATTGAAGATAAATCTTCAAGAACCATGGAACCCCTATGAAATAATATAATTGATTTTTAATCCTAGGGAGTGGATAGTTATTCTTCATGGTCACCAGGTTGAGGCATTAATTATTCAAAACCAACATCATGATCCATCCCACCTTTTGAGGGAACAACATATGGGATTCTTAGAGGGGAAACACTGGGTCTCAAGAAAAACATCCTTTGAAATTCCTCTAAATACATCGTAAACACATGTATATCCATGGGATACATCAAATATGATGGAATAAATATTGGGGTCATTCTGGGGGTATGCCAAATACATATGTCTATTTTAGTGGGGTGGTTATCCTTACATTTCCTCATGAATGATTCCTTGAAACTCCACCAACACTGTAAAAATAAAGAAGCCTATATCATTCACTACACTAAGAGTCGTGACAGAAATCTGGAGATTAATATGATGTACTCTCCTATGTGTGAGCCATCAAGATCTATCCGGGTTTCCTTCTCAATAATAATGTAAAACTTTGATATCTAAAAGTTGTTACACCATATGATCCCATAAAAAAAGTGAATCTGGGAATGTACTATTGATATCCAATACATACCTACAATTACATCATAAATCCTCATTGTTGGTATAAATAGACTCTAATAGAAAAACTCTCATCCGGGCATCATATCACAATATTGGTAGAAGTGTTTTATCACTGAGTTACCTCCTTCAGATCCTAAAATTTCCATGGTTGATCCACGGTCTCTACCAAGATCTCTATGTCACGAACTATAGAAGTAGTAACAATATAATGAATCAAAACATGTCAACTAGTATTGTATCTAAATTAGAGTAGAAATTAATTGTACCATGTATAATGATGGGAGCCTCTGGGTCTAGGCCACATTGTATAATAGCTATATATTCCCCTACCCGCCAAATCCTTGAGCTTATCAGAAATCATATATGGGTGGTGGTGGTAATAAGTAAATATTCATACCACCTCATGTTATTATACCTATCACATTCTATGTCCACTAAAATGTGGACCTACTTCCTCATTCGTCTATATTTTCAACTGTGGTCCCTCGATAATCACCCTATCAGCTATACAATACATTAGATAATCCTGTTAATGATGTCTTTAACCATCATAAGTGAACAAAATGACGCTCCCTTGGTGTAATGGATCCAACTCAAAAGCCCTAAATACCCAATCTTCTTTAATAGTTTCCTATCTTAATGTATTTGTCACACCAAGATCCCTATGAAATTCAGTGGATACCTATTGTAGAGGTACCCACTCTTGGGATCCCACTACTACCACCCCATGTCAATATATTATTTGTTAGGAATCTCACCAAAACAAAAGCCTATTTTATTACTCCGTCATATGAGGAAATATAAATAGGTATCATTGAATCATGTATTTCATGATTTAAACACAACTCAATTTCCCTTTCCATGAATAAATTATTTCAATCCATATCCATGGATTATCATGTGATATTATTTGACATTGTTGAATTATATACTATGTAATAACATTCATACTATAACTATAGAATATCTTAGATGAGAACTATTCATTACATGTCCATATAGTCATCATACCATTAGAGATAATCAATGTATGACCCAGAAAGATCTTTCGTGCTTTGTGACTAAGTTACTAGACTCAAGAATCATCCAATAAATCCATGAAGAGGACTCAAATTGAGTACTTTCAATTTACCTTCTTGCATCATAATAAGGTAAAAATCATGGGGGACATTCTCAATCCAGTCCTCAGACACATAGGGGTCTCACTCTCCCTTAATCCTTGTAGTTTTCTCTGGATGGAACTCATGGTTCATTCTAATCTTGTGTGCATTATCATACTGTACATTTGAGCTATCATCTTTTCTATTTGTTATTTCTTTATTGGTAACCCACTTTCAGGTACTACCTCTTGTACCTACCCAAATAATAATTCATTATCAATTAGTGGATCATTATCATGATCATGTAGTGGAATCGTAGCTGACTATATTTGTGATGGTAGCCTAAAATAAACATTATGTACCATTGTCAAAGGGTATATCTGGATAATTGACTCAGAAAGAACATGGAAACACCAACCCATTCATATATGATTCATGTAAAAAAACTTCCCCAACAACTATTGTTCCAATGTACTGAGTCAAAATTAAGGCTATCAGATTCCTGGTGATTAGATATGTCAGCCACCACACTAACACCAAATAACCTGGCATAAAATATAAAAATCAAAACATTTTAAAACTATATCAATAAATTTCTAAAATATATCATTAATATATAAATATCATTGTGCAAGTATAATGGTATAACCATAGGATCTAATACCACTATTTCCTTACTAGACCCACTAAGGCCCACCATTGTAGTTATAAGCTGAGTGTGACTACACAAAAACACTTTCAATGGTAAAGGGACTTAATATAGTGGCAATTAGGCATAACCCATTCATTTGAGTAATTATCCTTATGTTTCTATACACAAACACACACATCACCAATCCTATATAATTATGTGAATGTAAAAAACTGATACAGTACATTAATTCATAATATTTATCACACATCATTGTATGAAATATATATATATATATATATATATATATATGGTCTTAAATGGAGTGAAATATAATTTAAACCAAAAAACATTAGAGTCAAATATTCCATGAAGGAGGGGGATATTTTCAAATAAATCACCTTTGTCTCTCTATCACATCTATGCTCTTATTTATCCCTATACACCTAGGCACTCTCAAAAGGGTCATTATTTAAATAAGACATGACATATTAATATTGAATCCATACATGGGTGATTATAGAAATACGATATTAGATATCAAAAAATAAATGAGATTAATTAATCAAGATTAATAAAATTGTAACAATTATAGATTAGTAAAAACAAATATACTAATAACATAAAACAATTATTAAATGGTTTCAACCAATACCACCCATCATGGGATACTTCTTTAGGCTTTAATGTAATTATAATTCAAGTAAAAATTCACTCCATTGGTGATTATATCTCTGATCACACTCATCCAAGAGTTCATTATCATTATGCCCCACTTGAGAAGTACTCAATGGATCTTTGAGTATCACGATACACTGATAGGGGATCACAACCTTAACTATTGGGGGACATCATAATTCAAATTTGGGTGAACTCGATATGTTGGGTATCATATGATTTGTAATACCTTGAACCCAACAATAATTTTCAAATAGAAGGAAAATCAACACCCTCTATATGGTAGTCAGCCTGATTTGATGAACCATGCCTATGATATAAGATGGAATGATAGAGGATCACACCCCACTCTCATGAAGGGACATAATCAACACTATATAAAACTCATCCCCAAGAGGGGATCATAAGCCGAATATGAGGATATAATTTTACATTGTACCCTCAAGGGGATGAACCAAGGGAGCAGTCTAATCCATTATTAGTCAAAACTAAAGATATTAATGCATCTAATCCATATAAAAATATATACATGGTGTCTACCCCTAAAGCCAAAATTGGTCATGTATGTGCATATTACCTTAGGACATGTATGTGTAAACTTATCTATGCATGAGTACATGGAACACATGTGTACTATAGACATGACTCAGGGAACATCATATCTCATGTACAAGGATGGTTCTTATGTATCAGTCATGAGACATGGTATTCCACCAGTTAGAGGTAAAATGGTATGTGGTCGGGACAGAATTATGTGTGATATGTATCTATTACATAGAAACCATAGCACAAAATTTAGGGCCCCATAATGTGTGCAATTCATGATTATATGTCTTGTAACATATATTGTCAACAAAACTATCATTCCTCTTACCCATTTCTCGTTTATGCAGCTGCCTCCACAAATCCAGACACGAATTAGGAATTTAGGGGAAACCGAATGTTTCAATCACTGGTTACTAGGATCTCTCATTTTATCTTCTCAGGAATTTATCTATTTAGTCATACAATCAGTACCCCATGTCATTGTCACACATTAAACTAAGGAAAATAGGGAACACTGGACTGATATGATGCACAAAAAATTTTCATCTTTCATCACACCGTGATTGCATTATAAATTATGAACCTCACCCATGATATTGATCTGTCACATTGAAAAGTGGTTGTGTGATGATAAAAAACATGATATTTTTTAAATAGGATGATGTCAAAATTGAACATGATGGATGTGTGATATAGGGGATAAAACCATAAAACATAAATATTAGTAGAATCCAAATCCTTTTTTATTTCCCCCTCAATCCATTATCTTATAATAGATTAATGAAGAGGAATAATTAATAAATAATAAATAAATCAGTTTTAAAATAATGCATTTATTGATGCATGAATGAAGTCTTTTTTTTGGAATAATTCTATGATTGACATGTGATAAATAAATGGGATAAATCCATAAAAATAAAGAAATCATAACATTAGTTTTGATCAATCTCTAATGAAGAATTATTCTCTATTAATTTCATTTGTGATATCCCTGAACTATATTAACATATACGATCTAAGTTGTACTATTCTGATCCTTTGAACTGATTTTATTGGCCAACATCTCTGCAACATATCCTCTATCAGTCTCCAAGGATTTTCAGATAACTCTAATACTTAAAAAAATTATTATTTAATGAGTTTTTATATAGATCACTACATCAATGAAAATAAAATAATTTTTTTAAAAAATATTTATTTGTAGTATTCACAACAATTGTTTCACAAATCTCTTGCGCTGGAAAAGGTTATGTCATGTATAGGGAAAACCCCACATTTTGACATCAATGGTTGAATATCATTTCAAATAAAATATTATTTTTTTGGATTTACTCAACTTTTTCATGAATGATACTCACTTGGGATATTAATATATTTAATATTTTTCCAAATATCAATTTTGGGCTCACCGGGTCACACCATATCGTGTTGTCATTCCACATGGATCTTAAAATATTACATGATATATTTAAAATATATATATGAAAAAAATTTATAATATAAAATAACAATCCAATATAGGTGAACTAATATTGTCCATTCTTTTATTCAATCCATCAAAAAATGAATACAATGTTCATGCCTTTATTTGGATTTCAAACTTCATGAATGATGTTATTAAATTTTCTATCTCAATGTTTTATAGAAATTTCTTCATATCTATAAATTGAATATATATGATATTTATATCATTATTAACAATCTGAAGATAATGGAAACATTTTAAAAAATCATGCACCGCATATAATGAATCAAAATATACATTGAAAAAAAGCAGTTAACAAAGAAAAAATGATAATAATAAAATATATTAATTTTTTTTGATAAAATGATACAAATGAATCATATATTGTATAATATATATGAATATAGTTTTATAATATATGTATAATTAATTTAAATTTAGTATCCAGGATGATAGAGATCCTTTTTCACAAGTAAAACAATATGTAATGAGCATGGCCTAAAATTTTACTCCATTGATACATATTTGATAATATGAACCTTTTTATTTATTATGTTGAATATATAATGAAAATGATTTTTTATAACATGAATATATAATTATTAATGTTGAATATTGTTAAATTTCTTATTTTATCATTACTGGGGTATTTATTTAAAGGTCACCAAAGAAGAAAGGACTTATTTTACAATCGCATTTTTGGGATTGCAATTAATTTTATTCATTAAATATTATAATTTATCCTTTAAAAATTAAAATATTATTTATCCCAAAAATATTTATGTTTTTGAAATTGTTTATTTCAAAATATCCTTTCATTGGAATCAGAATTAATAACAAAATGTTTAATGAAAATATGATATTATAAATCTTTTAACTTGGTATATTTTTCTTCAATGTACATATTTTGATATTTTTATTGAAATGTATTTTTAATTCAATCAGAAAAAATTATTAAGGTAATTTTATATTATATTTATGTTTTAAAAATCATTATTGAAATCTTTGTAATGTTTTCTTAAAATGATTTTTATAATTTCTTTTAAAACAATGTCAAAAGTCATGTTTTTCTTATTGTATATGAAATTAAAAGACATTCCAATTTCCATATCCATATTATGGTATTTTACTTTTCCTATAATATTTCAATGGTTTTAAAATCAATGTAAATTAATAGAAACTAATTTAAAAGTTTCACTTCCATTATATTTAATTTTAAAAATAAATTAATTTACTAAAAAACTTATAATTACAATGAATTGATCCCCAATTAATTTTATGGCCATTAACTTTTTCTTATAACAATCACATCATGGGGATCCTATTCCAATGGAAAATTAAATTTTCAGAAAGATCCATGTTTATTGATTCATGGATAATCTTATTTCCAAAACCTTATGCCATTTCTACATAAAATATTATACTAGTAATGTTATCTTATAACTGAGGGAATATTGATAGTTAGTTTCCTTTTCTCAATATGAATATATGATTATAAAAAGTATAATTTCTTAAATACATTTATCATTCCATATATTAGGAATTAATTATAAATGTATTGATGGGTGGGTCTAAAATTACAAAGCCTCTCGAATCGTCGATAAGTCACATGAGAAAAATTAGTTGTCCAAATTAAATGGATTTCTGGTGTAAAAATACACATAATATTTTTTTCATTAAACAAGTATTTTATAGTATAAATATTTTAATGTATGAGATCATGATGTTAGATGTAAATAATTAAATTCATTGAATATTTTAATTATTTTTTCCATGAGATTAATGCATTGATATTATCTTGGTATGTATTTTGTGATCATGTTATTGATTAAATAAAATATGTATTTAGTTATATACCATTACCCATTGATTAAAACTCATTGATTCAAGATATAATTCACTATATATAGAACTAATTGGCCATATGAGTGGACAAATTATTGATCTTATTCTCCACATGACTTGAAAAAGGATATAATGAATAACACAAAGGATGAAATCATGTTTTTTATCGTACACATTGTATATTATAAATATAATGGGGGAATCATGTATGTATATGGTTATTAATGAATACTAAATGATCAATAATATATGTTGAAATCATATGTATCTTATAAAAATATAATAATGTAATAAAAAAAGATATCTTATTATAGTTGCAGTTTCAACTATTTATATTCAAGGATGTTTAGTAGAAACATTGAGAACTAAATTTTAAATAAAATTAGATAAAATGAGAAATAATATATTACCACATATTATTTGTGAAAATTTACCTTCAAAATGGTTTTAATATTATTGATTAATTTTCACGATGAATATGTTATAAATTTTTCAATGGAAGTGTTTTATAATGGAACTTAACAAAAAACGTTAATTAACTCCCATAGATAATTTTGGAATGTACCTGCTTGGAAATTACATATATCTTATTTTTGAAGTAATGAGATAATGTCTGTATTATGGAGGATGACAGAGTGTTTTATAAATAATAATTCTCTTATAGAGAAAATTTTCACTTCATAGTGTGATTTATATATGTTAGATCACATCATGTGAAATAAGCCTTGGTCATTTAATTGAACTAATAATCAATTAGTAGATTATCCATTGATTCAGTCCATTGAAATGGTATTATATTCCTTATTATGTAATATTTTATTTTCTAAATCAATATATGATAATCAATAAGTGTCAGGATTAAACTAAATTCAAAATGTAAATTACTTATGTCATATATTTTTTATACTAATTAGTGAGGTATATTTATCTCTGATGGTGAGGGTGAAAGTCAACATTGAGGATATACCACCTGTATAAAATATTTTAGATGTATTTAGAGAATATTTTCATAGTATCCCCTCAAATAGTGATGTTTAGTTTTCAATATTAGTCAAACATGGTGTTACCCCTTTTTTAATAAAACCCTATATAGTATCCTTGATGGAGTTTTCGAAATTGAGAAAGAAAATAAATTAAAATATTGATAAGGAATTTATTCATCCTAGTGAAACACCATTGGGTGATCATTTTCTAATTATTTATTATTAATAAGGTTCAAAAATTTTTTTTATTTAATATTGATATCATTATTATGAAAATGTATCCTCAACCACGTATTGATGATCTGTTTGATCAATTATAGTGAGATCAATATTTTTTAAAAAATTAATATTCTATCTATATATCACCAGCTAAGGGCTTTGAAGTCAGATATTGCCAAAATATCCTTCCATATGAGGTATGGTTATTATGAATTTATACTAATTTAATTTGGTCTTATGATCCTAATAACTTCATGGATTAAAATAATATGCTATTTATAGATGTTCATTATCAATTTTAGTTGTCATTATATATGTTATTATTATGTTTTGAAATAAGAAGGAAGATCTCGATGAATATTTGAATATTTTGATCAAGGCCTTAAAGAAGGATAATTTTTATGTTATGTTTATCATATGAGAATTTTGGATTTATAAAATTTCAATCATTGGTCATAAAATATCATTTGAGGGTATATTATTTTGTCATTAAAATACAATGGTTATTGTGAAATTGGCTAAAAGAACCCTGTTTACTAAGATCCATCGTTTTTACGAGATGACCAGATAATACTGTTTATTTTTTATATTTTTCTATGATTATATAGTCCACTTAACATGTTTACATGAAAGGGGATTTTGTACATTGGAAATCAATAATGTGTGGATAATTTCAAAGATATAAATAGAAGGTTGTTCAGTGAATCTATAAATAAACTAACATATAATTGAGAATATATTGTGGTTTATAATAATTCATTAATAATGGGATTGGGATTATCCCTCATTGATAATTAAATAGTGATTTCATATTCTTATCGTCAATTTTCAAATCATCCAGAAAATTACCTTACTCTTGATTTATGTAATTAATTTCGTTAATGATGATATGGATGAATTTTCTATGTAGATAATGTTGTGATATTTATACTCATAATAATTGTCCAAATTATATATTATCAAAATGTAGTTGAATATTTTTCGAATAATATGGCTATATGTGATCAATATTTGTTACTACTAAATACATTACCACCCAAGGAAGGAAAACAATGTGTTTGTTGATCTGAACAAGAAATATCATACTATTTTTCCATGATGTAGTTTGAAATTGATCTAATATATAAGTATTTAAATAAGTAGGGACTTAAAATAATTTATAAAATTGATATATCATATTTTTATGACTATTCAAAAATTTGACCATGTGAATATTAAAAAGGTGCTGATGGATGATGTTGAATTACATTTGAAGATGAGGAATATTCCCAAGTTCAACCATAAGAATGCTGGAATGATAAAATTTCGGAGTTGATTATATATCTCATCAATACTAGAGTAGTAAAAAGGTATATTGGATTAATATCATAGTTCATCATTCTTTATAAAATATAGATGTACAAAGATTTATAGGGATCTAAATAAATATTTAATGGGGGATAACAAGAAAAGGGATATATATGAGTGACTATCCTAATTCATAGTGTGTCATCATTTTAAGGATGAGAGAAATAATTATAAGGGGATTTTGCAACATCTACCATAAAATAATTTAAATGGTAAAATATTGCAATGTATTTTATCATTTGGATCCCCAAAAAATGAAACTGAAATAATGATATTTGGGTTATAATTGATCTATATCCTTTTGTAACCTTCATTGAGGTACTTCATGACTATAGGATATAATCCATTTGTGTATGGGTTCCTTGTAGGGCCTACAGGGATTGATGGAATTTTATATTAATGAGACCTAAAATATAGGTATGTATGTTTGCTTAAATTTATGGAGCCTAGGTATGAATGTGTCGGTGATTTAAGTGGGGTTATAATTGGGTTTTCAAATCATTGGTTATGGTAGATTATTTTTCTACAATATTGTAACCGTAGACTACGTTATAGACATATTAACATCATGATCAAGGTACATATCAGGAACCTATTATCATGATGAAATTTTGAGTCCCATTCAAATCATTAAAAATGTAATACTGTGAAATCATTTCACATCATATATGGGTCGATCAAGATTAATTCAACTTGAGAAGACTCATTTATTAGTATTCCAATAAAACCATGCAATTCATAGTGTTAAAGGGGTTCATGAATTAAATTATTCAGGTTTTGTGTTTATTAGTCTTGTTTCGCATATGAATATTCTTTTACTTTATTCACCTTACTTCCCATATAACTATATTAATATTTTGGATTCTCTCCATCATTCTGGATTACTCCATTCATCGTTTTATCTCTATGATGGTTGCATCAATTGTCCCTAATTCTTGGTCGTTCTATTTCATATCTGCATTTTGTTGTGGAAACGGGGAAGGATATGTTTATAGATTGGGTTCAGATTTGATTTTTTTATAAATACTATAATTTTTTATATCCCAACATATATTTTGGTTGTTTATATACATATTTTAAATCTCTATTTTTATTATTAATTATATTCCCCATATTATTGTGGTAGGCGTATCTGTATAAGTGGTTATAATTTATGAATTTACTTATGATCTTGTTAATCTTATTGGGTAGTTATTTGGAAATGATTGTTATTAAATTAGAATTTATTTGTTAGAAAAGAAACATATTTTAATGTGGTTTTATCTAAAAAAACCATTTCCCTCACCAATAACTTGATTAAAATTTTTAAAGGATATTTTTTGTTTTGAAAATTATTTTGAAAAACATATTACATATGGTAGAATTCGGTGAATTGGGAATAGACTTGTATCACATAATCAATGTAATACTACATGAGGTTTTATGTCAAATTAGTGTTTGTATGTCCACTAGATGTTATATTGGTTTGATTTACCATTGGTAATGATTGATCATTTCAATTCATATATTTCATGTATACCCAATGTTCAGATCCCAAATAGTTTGCATTTTCATTAATGGATTGTTCAAAAAATGTTGCTATATTAATATTAATTATGAACAAGATTATCTATATTCATGGATAATTACCTATATTCATGAAATATTTCTATATTAGGTGAATATGGTATGTTTTATGATTGTCAAATTAATGATTTAAAAATGGTTTATTTTATGAAAATCATTTGTAAACGACATTTTTTTAAATTTTGAAATCAGGAATTCTTCATATTATAACTATTACAGATTAATTTATTGTATCTTATTGGGCTTCGTGATCACACCCCACTTTTTCATTTGGGTGGTTATACATACTTTTTTATTGGACTTTGTTAATGGGGAAAGTAATTGCGTAGTATGTTTGTTTCTCTTGATGTCATAATCATTGTTTTGGGATAGTTTGGTGGAGGAAAATTGTCACACATGATATGTTATAGACTGACTGTGTTTTAACAATCTTATTTTGAATATTTTTATTATTTTTTATATCCCGTGGTTTTTTATCTCTATTCTTCATTATAACATGGTAGTTTTCCTTTATTATGATTATTACATAAAAATTTTGTTTTGATTTATTTTAGCATACCGTGTTGATTAGTATCTTGGGTGGCCTATCTAATTTTGATGGGTTGTTTTGTGAATTTTTTTTATTAGAACCATTACTCATCTAGTGGTGTTCTGAATCTTCATCAATTTAGTTAAGTGTCTTGTTACATTGGTGTTAGGAATATAAGAATTTAAACAGTATGTGTGAAAATAGGGTCTTTGTAGCTCACCTCCATGTATGAATCTAATTTAACATGGGTGATTAGGGATTTTATCACATTATTAAACATGTTACTTAGGGTTACATGAAAAATATTTTTTTTCACATTATCATTGTTCTATGAATTTGGAAAATATTTAATTCATTTTTTTATAATATCGATATGGATCATTGATTTTTGTCCTAAAATTTTGGAATCTTCTTTTGAATGATTAGTTTTTTCATGTTGTTATTAGATATTTACTCTTAAAGGTTATCCTCCGAATCTATTTGAGGAAGCAGTGAGACCAGTTATGAAGGTAAATCCTTCGTTGGAACATTATTTGTTAGAAGATGTAATTTCTACTATTCTGATGATGGGTCATGTATGTGATGGGAACCTGGAACAATCATTGCATCATGAAGAAGAATTTTCAAAGTATCCACTTATCTTTAATAGAGAAAAAGGACACAAGGAATTTGAAGACTGGATTGAGAAAATTAAGATGATCCTCAACTTTATGAATAATTATGGTTACTATAAGGTTGGTGTTTTTGTTTATATGCATGGGGAATGGAAATGAGATGTTGGGAGTCTACTATAAATGATAATTTTCATGAGGATCTTTCCTAGGTGTCTTTCAAGATATTATTTAACTACTAATTTTATATAGAGATGTTATATGAGAAAATAACCAAAATATTCTAAATCTATAGGACGGGGAGCATACTTTTCTAAAGTATTCCACCAATTTTACATAGTTGGTAAATTTTGTACCTAATCATGTAACCAATGAATACATATTTTCTAAAAAATTTGAGTTGGTGTTGATGGATGACATTTAGTAATTGTTTATTATTGTGTTCCTTTAGAACATTATATAGGGATTCGATATGGAATATTTTGTATAGGGGGATATATCTAGATAAATATGTATGTGAGGAGTATCATTTTGCACCATTATAAGACAGAATGTATCATCTTTCTAGAAATGGAAGGAAAAATTTATCCATTTATCTACAGGACCAGTTTAGGGTGATTTATTATGACATCATCAAGTTTTTTTATATTTGTTGTGGAGGCATGTTCATAAAAACATGATTTTATAGAGGATACCAAGACATGAAGTCATTATGGTAAGTCTATCCATCTACAGTTTTATAATTAAATTATATCCTAAGGCATTATGTTTGGATCCAATATCCCAAATGGTTAACATGTTAATTTTGATGCTTCCTAGGGTGGTGTGTCTAATACTCAGTCTATGTGGGATGTTCATTTAGATAAGAAATCATAGATAAGTGATGATACCTAATGTATTTATATGGTCGATTATTGTATCGTCCTAGTTTTGGAATCCACCCATAGGCACCCCATACGTGATTGGTCACATGGACTCAAGCACATTTCCCCGAATGCTAGAGGTTGCCATCTAGCAGCGAGGTCCTTGGGTGTGATAGTGGGGAAACTATTCCCTCATATTTAGATTAACACAATGTAAGTAAAACTTATATCAATTGAAGAAGCAGTAAGAATGGAATAAAATAGTAAACATTGGAAGACTTAGAGTATTAAGAAATTGGAGCACACATATATAAATGATTCATGATACATATGTCCAAGAAAAAAGACAATCATGTCACAATTCTGAAATATAGAACTGAACCAAAGTACAAGAAAAACAAGTAAACTACTCCCCAACATCACATGCATCATCCTGGTCCCATTCTCTCCATCTCCAAAGTAGTTAAGTACCTGAAGTAGAAGAGAACTATACCTTATCTATAACTTCCAAAATATAATATATTTTGGCCCAAAATCATTATCCAAAGAGTTTTTAATTCTAAATCCCATTAGGCAACCACCTAGAGATCGTTTTCTAACAGTTTGTGAATATATATGGCAGGAAATAAGAAAAAGAAATAGTAAACATGGAATTAATTATTAGTAAACATTCATATAGTTTCAAAGCATTCAAACACCACATACCATGTAATTAGATAATTACAAATATGTAACCCTCTAAAATGTACAGACTTCTTATCCCATTTGTTCTTACCTATCAAAGACAAGAAACCCTCTTATAAGTATACACATTCTAACCCCTCTAGTTTAACTTTAACATAGACTCGATAGAGAAGAACTAACTATTAATTCCCCCTATAGTCTCATGTCGGTAAATAAAAGGTGCTCTAGGGAAGAACTTATGTCACATTCCCCCTATGGCCCGCGTCGAGGAACTACAAACACTCTGAGGAAGCACTTACGTCAATTAACCATGTGGTCTCTCATCGTAATAGTAAAAACAAACACTCTGGAGAATCCCTTATGTCCATTCTCCCTATGGTCTACTACACATGGTTCTCACGGCCATGGGTAAGTCAAGAAAGTATGGAAATTCATAATAGCTAACATAAAACTCATGAACTACATGGATAACAGTCTACAAAATACCAGAATGGAAGATAAACATCACTCTCACCTTCAATCATATGCATGGAAAAACAAACACCGCAGCCTAATAGGATAAGCAAGAACAAACAGTCATAAACAAACATACATGGGAAAACACCTCTAAATAATATCAATTAACCTCATTCACATTCAATTAACCTCTAATCAACAATACAGGCATGACATGAATTTAATAGAGCTAAAACAGTAAACATGCAATACCCTGTTCAAGGGTATTGAGAACTTTTGAACATATAACTCATTGAATTTCAATTGAAAGCCACAAACCACCTACCTTAGTGTTGTAGTAGCTATATAGATGAAACTCAAGCATTGAATCGCCCACAAACATCGTAGATCTACAAAAACTCTAAAAACAATCAACCAAAGATAACATGAGAAAGGGGAGGAGTCAAGAATCCAAGCTCTAGGAGAAGGAAGAGCTTAACGAGGTGATCCCAACGCAATAAATGATGGTCGATTCGGAGAACATACGCTTGATCAGGGGATCGAGGAAAGATAATAGACATTCTATCACTCTCAGTCGAACCTGACCTAGAAGGAGGTGGTCCTGCCTGTCAGACGCGACCCCGATGCGTTTAACGGAAAAACTACCAATAATAAACTTTATAAGTACATGTGTGTACTTGACTTCACTAGCCCCAACATTAGGGGGTATCCTGGTCACTACACAGGACCGTGTGCATGTCTGCAACACGGCCAACACTCAAAAACCTGTGTAAATCGGGTACACGACGTGTACTAAAAAATTACATGGCATGTACAATGAAATTTCTAGAAACTCTTATTTTTTCTTAAAAAACAAAAAAAATGAAAACATACATGAAAAGAAGAACCGAGTCCTTACAAAAATCCCCCCTTGAAGAAATTTGTCCCCAAATTTCCCAAGAAAGGCGGCGTAGAAGAAGAGTCCTCAAACAGCTCCGGCCACTATGATCATTCATCAGTCTCCCTCTCCTAGATCTTGTCCTATACTCAACTGTGCTTCCATAACACTCGTACCAGAGTAACATACTGGCCACGAAGAACCTTCATACATTGATCAACAATCTTGATAGGATGATCCTCGAACAAGGCTTACACATCTAACTCAACGTCCTCGGGTTGAAACGATTGAGATGGGTCTGATAAGTAATGCCATAGTTGAGAAATGTGGACATGGTTGTGTATAACTCTATACCACTGAGGTAACTACAATCGATAGGCAACTGACCCAACTCTCTCCAAAACCTAAAACGGTATGAAATACCTCGGAAAATGCTTACCATGTCATCTAATCCTCCTATGTCCCAACCTCGATGTGACAGGCAGGAAAACCTGATCCCCGACATCGCACTCTAGACGTTGCCTCTGCTAATCTCTATAAGACATCTATCGAGACTGTGCAGTAGACATCCTATTTTAAATCTACTCTATATACTTTGTGGTCTCCTAGACAGGACGAGGTCCTAGCATAACTGCCTCCCCTTCCTCCAGCCAACATAATGGTGATTAGTAATGCCTACCATACAAAGCCTCATAAGGTTCCATCTTAATAGCTTCATGGAAACTATTGTTTTAGGAAAACTCTACAAGAGGCATGTTCTTCTCCAGAGATCCTCCAAAATCCATGATGCATGCATGAATCATGTCCTCAAGCACTTGAATCATATGGTCAGACTGGCCATCTATTAGGGTGTGGTAAACTGTACTTAGAAGAACCTATGTACCCAAGGCCATTTGCAATCCCTACCTGACGTGAGAAATAAAATTTGTGTCCCTATCTGAAATAATGGACTGTGGAACTCAATTAAAACTTAAAATCTCTCGGAAGTACAACGTTCTTAGCTCATCAACACTAAAGGTCTACTTGATCGACAATAAGTGATAACCCTTCATGACTCTGTCAATGAGAACCCAAACATCATCATTCTCTTGAGACAACCTTGAAAAACATGTCATGAAATACATCACGACATCATTCCACATCCACTTGGGAATGGGTAACTGCTGAAAAATCTTGGTTGGTCACTGATGCTCCACCTTCACCAGCTGACAAGTGGAATAACTAATTACAAAACCAACAACATCTCTCTTCATACATGGACACCAATACTTACATTTTAGATCATGATACATCTTGGTGACACCGGGATGAACTTCCCACACTGAGAAATGGAAGTCCCAGATCAGATCCACACATATGTCTACTGACACCCATATGCACCCTTCAAAAAGAAAGATTTCATCCTCCCCTATGGTCCATCTTGGAATAGGGTCCACTCCTGACATGCTTTCCCATAGGACTAGGTCTTTAGAATTTGATAGCTGCCTCATTTTCATTCAATCAAGAAGAGTAGAGGTAACAACTACAGAAGAAAGAAATGTCTTTCCCTTCCTGTCTTGTACCTCTAAATGGATCTCAGAGAATAGATCCATAAGATGCCACTCACTGCTGGCCTCTAGAACTGCATGTATATGAGTCCTTATACTCTACACATCAGCCCATGTGTTGCCTTTTGCTAGCATGTAGGCAAGCTCAATGTCAAATGACTGAAGGTACTCAACCCACCTTCACTATATCAAATTTAGGTCACGTTGAGTGAAGATATACTTGAGAATTTTTTGGCCGGTGAAAACCACAAAATGATCTCCCAATTGATAATGTTTCCAACAGAGCAAGTCATGAAAAATTACAGCCAAATCTAGATCGTGTGTGTGGTAATTTCTCTCATGTGGCCTCAACTATCGAGACCCGTACACAACGACTCCTTCCCCCTGTATAAGCACTTATCTAAGACGAATTCATGATGCATCACAATGCATATTATATCTCTTTCCTCGCTCTAGAAAAACTAGTATTGGTGTTTAATTAATCCTCCCTTTTAGCTCTTTAATGGAAGACTCAAAATATTAGGACCACAAGAACATTGTCTGCCCCTTACTGTCTTGCACCTCTAAATGCATCTCAGAGAATAGATCCATAAGATGCCACTCACTGCTAGCCTCTAGAACTACATGTATATGAGTCCTTCTACTCTACACATCATCCCATGTGTTGCCTTTTCCTAGCATGTAGGCAAGCTCAATGTCAAATGACTGAAGGTACTCAACCCACCATCACTGTATCAAATTTAGGTCACGCTGAGTGAAGATATACATGAGAATTTTTTGGTCGGTGAAAACCACAAAATGCTCACCCAAACGATAATTTCTCCAACAGAGCATGTCATGAACAAGTACAGCCAACTCTAGATCGTGTGTATGGTAATTTCCCTCATGTGGCCTCAACTGTCGAGACCCATACACAATGACTCCTTCCCCCTGTATAAGCACTTCTCCAAGACCAATAAATGATGCATCACAGTTCATAGTATATCTCATTCCTCGCTCTAGGAAAACTAGTATTGGTGTTTAATTAAACCTCCCTTTCAGCTCTTGAATGGCAGACTCACAATATTAGGACCACAAGAACATTGTAATCTTCTTAGTCAGGCATGTCAGTGGCACTGATAATCTTGAAAAGTCATGTATGAAACTTTGATAGTATCTAGCCAGTCCTATAGAACATCATACCTCAAAGAAATTCTTTATATGCTTCTAGGAAACTACTGCTCTCACTTTCTCTAGGTCTACTAAAACTCATGTCTCTAAGATAACATGAACCATGAAGTAAATTTGATCAACCCAAAAGTGGAATTTTGAGAGATTTTCATATAACTTATTCTCTCTCAGTGTACTCAATACGATCTCAAGATGGGTAGCATGGTCATGTTGAGTGTGAGAGTACACCAAGATATCATCCATGAAACCACCATGAAATAATCCAAGTATCAATGGAACACTCAGTTCATCCGTGCTTGAATATTGCAGGAACGTTCATGAGACTGAATGGCATAACCACATATTTTTATAGGCCATACCTACAGTAGAAAGTTGTAAGAGGTATATCGGATGGTATAACATCCAACTGATGGTAACAAAATCTCATGTCAATCTTCAAGAACAATCGGGATCCTTGAAGCTGATCAATGAGATTATCAATCCTTGGAAAGGGATATCGGTTCTTTACCATAAACTGGTTCCTCTACTGATAATCAACAAAACATTTGAGGGTACTATCTGCCTTCATCGAAAATAAGACAAGAGAACCCCAAAGAGAAATACTTTGTTTGATGAAACCCTTATCCTTCAACTTCTCTAACTGCTACCCGAGCTCCTAAAACTCTAGTATAGTCATCCTGTAAGGATGAAGGGACACTGGTGCCACTCATAGAACGAACTCAACAGAAAATTCTTCCTCTCGCTCTAGAGGAAAACTAGAAAATCCCTCTGTAATGACATCCAAGAAACGATCCACCAATGGGGGAAAGTCTATCTGTGAAGTACCTTGGTTATCTAGATAAATACTAGCTATCTGGAATGTATGTACTCTCTACACATGATTCTCAGGTCCCTCTCTACTCTGCTGGACAACCTTTACTTCATTATAAAGATACTATCCTCCCTCTAGTGATGTGAAACTGCCCCTTCAGAAATAGAAATCAACAACTTCTAGGAAGGGATCTAAATAGTCCATTTCGAGAATGAAATCATAGTCTGTAATCTCTAGGAAATAAATGTATTATAAGAAGTGACACCCACCAAACTCAAGAGGGAAGTCCTTGAACTAACGTACACTAACAGTTCTAGTCCTCAATTGTGTATCCAACATCAAGGCATCCATATAAGAAAATATACAGAGCCCCAAGTCTCTCCACAATAGAAACAGATATAATGATATGGGAATCCCCCGTATTGAAAAGAGTAGAAGCTAAAACTGAGGAAACTAGTATTGTACCTCAAACTATAGAGGTTCAAGGATCATTTTATTACTGTGTCTACTCCACTGCAAATATTTGACCTGAAATGCAACCCTGCAACCATTACTAACCACCCCAAGCTGATCCACCGTGTTGTCACAGAAATCCTAGTGACTGACTACCTCGTCCACGACCTCCACCGTGGCCTAATCATCAGGAAGAACTCTAGTTTGCAGACTGATCAAAAACTGGTGGCACTGTTCTTGAACACAGATTCATATAAGAACCCCTATCACCAGCTACTAGTGAGAAGATATGATAGAAGCACTGAAGATTCCCCATCTTTCCACAATAATGGAACTCTACCGGGTCTCTCGGGCAATGCGGCCTCGTATGCCCGCTCTTTCGACATTGGTAGCACACCACCTAGATACAAGAAGAAGCGTCTCACCTCCTTGGATCACCACATGAAGACACCCTATTATGATTCCTGCTGTCTGTGGGGGGATACTTACTCCAGATGTTGATCCAGCTTGGATCACAACTCCTGAATCGCTTATATTTCGCTCCGTGATCAAGGCCTAGTTGATGATAGAAGTGACAAAAATCAACCTGATGATGTTCACCTAAGATCAGATTTCGTTCCTGATACCATCCTAAAAAATTCTTTCTAGTAAAAACCCATCACCTCCTGGAATAGGCGTGAAGAAATGAATCTCTATGAAATGGGAAGAATAATCTATAACAGAAAGTGTACCCTTCTCCAGACCCAAGAACTATCAGGCTCGATCATCCCCTAAGGTCTCCAGATATAAGTAATCATAGAATTTACATTGGAACTCATCCCAAGACATAATATATTAGTGTCCCATCTGGGAGATCACATCCCACCATCTCCTAGTGAAATCCTGAATCCTATACATACCGAGCTTCACCAACCTCTATGGAGGATTCTTTAGATGAAAAATGATAAAAAGCATGGATTCTAACCATGAATCTGCATCCTACGGTCCTCCTTTACCTGTGAATGTGGGTGGTTGTTGTTGCTAGAAAACCCACATCAACTCTTCCATGGAATGGGAAGGATGTGGTACTCCTGAAGAAATTCTGCATGAACCTCATGAAGATCTCTCGGGACTGTGCATCAACACAAGTGTTTGGAATGATGGCTGGTGCCAAGACGGGCACAACTAGAGGATCTACTAGAAGTCCATGATCAGTCATGTCTGTTTTCTGATCATTTCCCTATAACTTGCATACAACCGGAGGAAGTCTCGGTTTCATGACTCTTCAAGGTCAAGAGGACACCTTTGATCAAGATTATCAAGAACTGAAATCTAGACGAGGTAGTAGGTAATAAGAGAAAGTAAGAACTCAAATTTATCAAAACATGGATACATGATGTGTATAATGAATACATGACATATTCCCGTAATCCTTCACATGGGTGGGTACTTATTCCATCCAAGGTCATGTAACACCCCATACACACAGCGTGTTGTCCTAACAAACAACATGAAATTGAATCCTCTTCCCTTTCCTGAGTTCCCTTATATGGCAAGGCCACACGGTGATCATAGAACAGGAATACACAAAGTGTTAGTTTCAGATAAAACGTTTATGTGATGAGCATCACTGACCCGTGTTGTTAGTCACACGTCCGGTTACATGGCTCACACTACAAGGCATGTTAGTTCAAGACACCGCGTGTACTAAGAATATTTATCCAACATGCCTTTTAAGTGACATTGTCGTATACTCGGGTTACACTACATGGCATGTTCGAGATGGACATGTCATGTAATAAAAAAGACTTAGTCGATCCGTGTAGTTAGTGACATTGTCAGTTACATGGTTCTATAACACAACAGGTACATCTGGTTCACATCGTGTCCTACTAATGATTTCCAACCACCGTGTCTCTACCCACATAGTCTAAGACATGTTTTGAGACTACATGATGTGTACATATGGTACACGGAGTGTACATAAGAAAAATATTTTCTTCCCAAATATAATAACACATGGCATGTATTCATCATTACACGGAGTGTAATCTACGTTTTACGGACAGTAAGCCTTAGAAAATACTCCAGAGCCCAAAGAAACACTGAAACAAACAATTAAGTGCCAAATTCTAATCTGTGAGGTCCCACACTCCCCTTGAATCAATACTAGAAATCTTATACATGTCATAAACTAGAATAATAGATCAATTATCCACCAATTTCCGATCCCTGAGGACCCATAACACCTCAAGAACCAATGATTGGCATTCATTCAAACTAAAACTTAAAAAAACAAAACCGTATCAAACATAAGGTATTTTTTATCAAGGATTATATTATAAAAATATGCATATCTATCACATCACTGATCAAAACAACATGAAATCACTATTTCACCCTAAATTGCATTAAAAAATGCATAAAATGTGATCCCTAGAAATGTGCCTACATGATGAATGGGATGGAATACCCTCATCTCATTAGGTTTTTAAAAAAATATGACTTCAGTAACATCAAATATAACAGCACAATACATGTGGGTCACCCAATGGTGAAAATCAAATCAACTGTAAAATTTAAAAACTAGAAAACATGTAATAAACGAGGTAGAATGGATTTTACCTATTCACAGGTTAGCTACTCCCATGTACAACATATCACCATGTACCTATTCTATACCACCCCTTGATATAGGCTCCAAATAGTAAGTCAAGAAGAAAAGAATGCCTCTGATACCACTTTGTAACGTCCCAGTTTCGGAAGCCACCTAGAGGCGCCCCATACCTAGTTGGTCACATGGCCGCAAGCGCATTTCCCTGAACGTCAGAGGATGCCGACTAGCAGTGAGGGCCTTGGGTGTTATAGTGAAAAAACTATGCCCACATTGGCAGAGTAACAAAATGGAAGTAAAAAATGATATCCATATAAGAAGCAGTAATAATGGAATACAATTGTAAACAATGGAAGACTGAAAGTAATATGAAACTGGGGTACACATATATAAATGATGAATGATACATATATCCTGGAAAGAATCCCAAAAAGTCACAATGATGTAATACATAACTGAACCAAAGTATAAGAAAAACAAGTAAAAAACTCCTCAACATCACAAACCTTAGCCTGGCCCCATGCTCTCCAGCTCCAAAGCATTCAATTATGTGAAGTAGAAGGGCCCTTTCCATTATCTATACCAAAAACAATATAATTTTTTTGGGCCGAAAACCATGATCCAAATAGGGTGTGAGACTAAATCCCAGAAGGAAACCATGAAGATATCTATGCCTAACAGTCAGGGATTATATATAGTAGGAAATAAGAAAAATATTCATGAACCAAGTAAGTAATCAATAGTAAACCTTCATACTGTTTTAAAGCATTAAAACACCACATACCATGTACGTAGATAATACCAAATAGGTAAACCTCAGATATGAACTTGCAACCTATCCCCTCTGGTCCAACCTAGAAATCACAAGCAACCGTTTGGGAAGTACACACAGTCTACCCCCTCTGGTTCAACATTAGCATAGACTCTCTGGGGAAGCACTCTCCATCAATTATCCCTATAGTCTCATATCGGTATCTAAAAGTCACTCTAGGGAAGAACTTATATCCCATTCCACCTATGGCCCATGTTTAGAAACTACAGAAACTCCGAGGAAGCACTTACATCAATTCCCCATATGGTCTCACATTGTAACAATAAAAACAGACACTCTAGAGAATCCCTTACGCCCATTATCCCAATGGTGTACTACATGAGATTCTAATGGCCATGTGTAAGTCAATCAAGCATGGAAATGCATAATGGAAAAAGTAAACATCATGAAGTACTTGGATTACTATCTACAACATAATAACATGGCTGATAAACATCACCACATACTACAATCCTTGGCATGGGAAACAAAAAAGGGAGCCTCATAGGATAAGCATGACCAAACGGTCATAAACAATTATGCAAGGGAAAACACCTCCAAATCCTATAAATTAACCCTATTCTTATAAAATTAACCTCTAATCAAGAATTCATGAATACCAAGGAAATAATAGGGCTAAAACAGTAAACACACAATACCCCATTCAAGGGTATTGGGTACTTTTTCACATATAACACGAAGACCTTCAACGGAATGGCACAAACCACCACCCTCGGTGTTGTCGGATCACTAAACATGAAACTCGATCCATGAATCTCCCAATAACAACATTGATCTACAGAAATGCTAAAAACACTCAACTGAACATAACTTGTGAACGTGGAGGAATCAAGAAACGAATCTCTATGAGATGGAAGATCTTAACGAGATGATCCCAATGTAATCAACAACAGCCGATTTGGATAATAGATGCTCGATCTGGGGCTTGGGGAAAGATCACGGTCCTTCACTCTCTCTCGGATGAACCGGACCTAGAAGGACACAGTTCTGTCCATCAAACCCAACCCCAGTTCTTTTAATGAAAAAAAGTACATGACATGTAATTTCTTTAACAGATTAAAATTTAGGTGGTATCCAGGTCACCACACACGGCCGTGTGCATGGCCGCTACATGGCCAGTACATGGCTACATGTAGTAACCGAGTACATGGAATGTACTTATAAAGTACATTCTATGTACTTTAGAAATTCCCATAAACTCCTCTTTTTTTCTAAAAACACCATAAATAAACAAACCTAAAAAGAAGAACCAGTTTCTTACAAGTATTTCCAAATGGAATATTAATCATTGATAACTAATAAAAAATGTTTGGAGATTAATTTATAATCTACGATGCTATATTTGTTTGAATGGAGATAATCATTATTTTATATAGAAAAGTTAGATGAAGTGTTGGGATTTTGTTAAGAGATTATGAAATTATTTATCAATCCATGCCTTAGGAAATGAAATCTGAATTAGATTTCAAGTTCCCAACATGTTGTGTGACGATAATAGAAAACAAGGTTGAGTGTTAATTCTTATGGAATGAATGTGAAATATTTTACCTGATTGTTTTCATTTATCAAATTATAAGTTTGACAACCAAAATTTATTGTTATCATCATCGAGTGTTGTTTTTATCTCCAGATAGAATCACTCATCTCTATATGGGTGAGTGGGATTAAAAGTATTGGATTGTGGGGAATATTTTTTCATATACTATTGTTATCCCATTTTAATTTCAGAAATTTTACTACATTTAATTGAGCCATATTTAGTCATTCCACTTCCTTAGGTAGTTTTTTTATACCCCAAGGTATTTCCAAATATATTTCTAGTATAGATATATAAAAATTGGTTGTGTTCACCATAAACGTAATAACTATTATGATACCCATTTCTCTCCCATATTATCATATGGAGCCTATTGTGATATTAGAATATAGTGTCTAACTTTTCACACTTGAGGCTAAAGGATTTTTTTTCCAATGTGGATCCTTTGGATTTTTCATTCCTCTTTGATAAAAAGGTAGACAAGAACCCAAATTATTGAATAGATTATCAAAATTTAAAACAATTAACCATTAAAAAAATATTCCCAGTCTAGCATTGAAGACCTCTGGGATTAACAAAGAGGGGATTTAAATTTTTGTATATTGACCTTCGTTTACGGTACCACCAGTTTTGAGTCCACAAATAGGATATACTTAATACATCATTTAGGATGAGGTATGGGAATTTTATGTTTTTTGTTATACTTTTTGATCGTACTATCACTCATATGGTATTTATTTAATTTATGAAGAAAATCGTTCATCTATAATTGCACTATGTTATTACGGTGTTCATGGATGATATTTTGGTTTACTACAAGTCATTTAATGATTGTATAGACCATTTGGATATCATTAATAGTATGTTTAAGGAACATTAATTTAATCCTAATATTTAAAGATGTGTGTTTTATTTTAAAGAAGCAATTTTCTGCGGCATGTTATATATGAAAGGGGAATCTCAGTTGATCTTGAAAAAAATATGTTGTTGTAATCTATGATACTCCTAGTAATGTTTTTGTGAAATGAAGAATGTTGGGGATGGAAAGTTATTATTGTCTATTGATTTGGTTCTTCTCCATGATTGTATCTCTGATGATAGATTTAACATGTAAGGATGTATTGTTTTACTAGAACAAAAATTTTAAGAGAAACATTGGTGAACTAAATCTGAGTTTGACTTTGGATCTAGATTTATATCTTCTAAAATATTCTTCAGGTTATTATTTTTTATGTAATGTTTTAAGGATGGGTTTAAGGGGTGTCTTGATGTTTAAAAAATAGGTGGTGTCCTATAGATATCTCCAATTATTCCCTCATGATAATAACTACGCAACCCATGATCATGCGATATATGTTTTTATTCAGGAACTAAAATTGTGATGTCACTACCTTTTTGGGGAGAAGATTAAATTATATAATTATCACAAAATTCTAATTTATATTTTAATCCAAGGGATAAAAACACAAAATATTGATTATAGGTTGAGTATGGTCATACTTTTGATTTTGATATTTTTTATATTCACAGGAAAGAGAAAGTATTCAATGATATGAGAAGACAATTATTGACACAGGTTGCGAAGTAATCTATGGATTATTTGTCTCTAGTGAGTTTTTTTATTAACATAGTGTTGGGAGTAAAAGAATCTATATGGCATGTGTACTTGTATTTGAAAAGGATTGAATCATTATATGTTGAGTGGGTTCATCTCAAGATGGTTCTTGAATTTTTCATCCAAACATTGGTGAAATTATAAATGATGGTGAGATATAGTGTGTCTAGTCTTTGTATCTTAATGGGGCATTGTTTTTCATAATTAGTTTTGCTATTTATTTTCCTCTGTGTTTGGAGTTTTTGGTAATTTAACCCCATTAATTTTGATCTGAAAGCCATGGAAATACAGTTTTGTATCATGACATTAAATGTTTTTATTGGTTGAAAGTGGTGTGGTGGTTGATTTTATATATTTTATCATTGTATCATAGGTATCTGAGAATCAAATAGGATAACCATAGTCATTTTGGTCTGCTACATTTGTTACCCTTTCTAGTTTGAAAATGGGATGAGATTTCTAAGTACATTAGAATTATTTTACCACAGAATCATAGTGGGAAATATTCAATTTGAGTGATTCGTGTTCAACTCATGAAAGACTATAATTTCAAGAGAATAAAGGATATGAAGAACATGGAATCGACAAATTATATATATTTTATATAGGTTGTGAGACTTCATGGTGTTCCCTATGAAAGAATTTTAACATAGTAACCCATGAATCACATCTTTTTTATGGAATGGTTTGCAATTGGGATGGGTTCATATTTGAAATTGAGCATGATATATAATCCATAAATTGATGGATAAACATATATGGATATCTTGGTTCATGAGAATCTGATATGGGATGTGTGCTTGATTTTAGTGGTTCTATGGAAAATCATTTTCCATTGGTTGAGTTTATTTTAACAATATTTATTAGACCCGATTAAAAGGAAATCATTTGATGATTTTTATAAGAATCCATGTATATCTCCCTTCTATTGGTCAGTGTTGGGAGATCGATCTATAGTTGGGATGAGTATTATTTAATAAATAATGTAAATGTTGTTGTATATCTAGAGGTGATTAGACATGTATCATTTTCGTTGGATATAATATATGGAAGATCATCATTAGATAAATGAGTTTGAGGTTGGTGATTGGGTTTTTCTCAGAGTTTCACCTCACTTGAGAAACAATTAGTTGGCTAAAAGGGTTAAGTTAGAATTGTGGATTTTTGGCCCCATTGATATTGTGGATTGACATAGAATGGTGGTCTATAAATTGTACATAACTACTTATTTAAATTTGATCCATGATATGTTTTATGTTCGCAATATGAGGATGTGTCAATCCAATCATTCCCTTATGGTTGAGTGGGAGTATGTTGTTCTTGAGATCAAAACATATATGGTTTAACAACCATTCTAGATTCTCGTCTTCTGAGATATGGTACCATTTACAAAACAAATTACCTTGGTTTGTGTTCTATGCTTGTGAATATGGGATATCCCTGCTATGTGGGGGAAAGATTTGATTATGAGGCTGTAGTGGCCTTCATTTTTTAGAGTCTAGAATCATGAGTAATTTATATCATGGGAAAAAATATTGTGGGGAGATTGTAAAATTCTATTACCATTCATCAGGTACTTATTAATTCTTATTTTTATTCTATTTTTTTGGGATTGTTTCAATCCCAACACGAATAGAGATTTTTTTTCTGAAAATTATCAAATAATTGGGGTTTGTGTGTTTTTTTAAATTTATATAGTCTGGTAACAGATGTGAAGAATGTTTAGGGTGGTTAATTGGGACTGTAAATATTCTATTATATATTCTTGTATTCAAATAGAATATAGAATATGGATTTCATGATAGACATATTCACATAATGAACTGTGAACATTATTTGAATTCATTATAGGAAAGATATTTCAAGTCCCAAACAGATCATGAAAAATTTGACGATGTCATATAATTTCACCTCATGAGTTGGTTAAAGAGGATTAATTCAACTTGGGGTGATTCCATTTTTGAGGTATTTTTAATATAATAGAATTCATGATTTAAAACGGTTTCATAACCTGAATTTTCCATGTTTGGTAGTTTTAATCCTATTTCACATATAAATCCACTCTCATGTGATATATAGGATTTCCTATAAACCCTATGGTGATTTAGGGTTATTTTGGGTGATATCCCCGCTTATGGATCAGTCCAATTAGTGAATTATCCCTATGATAGATGAATTATTTATCCCTTGAAGGAAATATTCATGTTTCTTATCTTATTTTTGTAGAAACAATAATTTTGGATAAATTTGTTGATTGGGTTGAGATTAGTTTATCTTTTTTATCAATACTCTATATTATTCCATCTTGTGATGTCTTTAAGAGGCTTATCTCATTATTTCCTATATTGGTAAAGGCTTTTAGGTTCCCTCTGTTATTTAGGTATGTGTATATATAAAAGTATTAGTAATTCATAAATTTTGTAATGTTATTTTCAATTCCATTGATTGTTTAAAGAAATTTATTGATATGAAATTCTAATGGTTTTTTTGGATAAAATTAATAAATTTAACTGAGTTTTATCTAACAATGGATTTATACACATAATGTGTTTGATTAAATGATTTAATGGGTGCTTTAGTTTTTAATTGGATTATGAGAAGTATTTCACATAGGATAACCATTAGTGCATCAGAAATAATCTTCTCACTCTTTGAGTGTGGAATTCCACAAGAGGTTTTGTAATGACCATTTCTAGGATAAATAAAATTGCCTTTTTGATTTAATTAAATGACTTATTTTGTAATATGGTTATAGAAAACACATGTACATATTTAGTTTTATTATATCTAATTATTTTTAATGAACTTTAATAACAATCATCATTGATAATATATATGTTTAACTGTGATCACAGGGTTTGTATTATCATAGGGCCATAATAAATAAAATTGACATGGAAAAAATAATTGATGGTCTCAACCAGTAGGATCCTACCCTCTAAATTCCATTTAAGAGGGATTTCATGGGAGATAGAATCACTAGTATTTAACCATGACCTAGAACAGGAAAATATACAAAAATATTAGCAAGATTGAAACTGTTTATGGGAGAAGCTCATGTACATCAAGATCACTTCTCGAACCATATACGATGTACCACCCCATGAAAGTATCTCCATAATTCACCTTACTCATAAAAATGTTTCGAGTTGTATATGTTGTATATATCAAGAACCTAGAAATATGAGAATTTGCCTTATTTTTTATAGAATATTGAATATATTTTGGTCCAATTATTTTTGTTTATAAATTATTTTTATTTTTATTCAATAAAACCTAAAGAGTATTTTTGGTTAAAATTTGAATTATATTTCAGAATTTAATTTGATGAATTAATCAATTCTTGAAATAAAAAATATTTTAATAAAATATTTTTTTTTCTAAATATAAAAGATCATATAATTTTTATGAAGTCAAATATAATTTTAATAAGGGTTAAAAAAAATTATTCTAAAAAATCCCATCATTTTTTAATAAATTTTGATTTTATTTGAAATGTAAAAAATGATATTTTTTAAAAAATAAATTTATATAATGAATAATATTTTTCAAGTTGCATTATCTAAATTATAGAATGGGGAATTTCTCAATATTTTTTGACACAGTTGAAATTTCATGTAAGAACTAAAAACCATATAAACATAATTTGTGTATTATGACATTATAATGACCCATTAGTAATATAATAAATATAATAAATGGAATCCAAAACAAAATATTTGCTTTCAATTTAAATAAATTTTATTTTAAGATTATTTGATTTATTTTAGAAAGCCTTTATGAGTCCCCCCAAACTACTAAAATATTTTATTGTTCTTAAATTATTTATTTAACATTGGGAATAACCCCCACATAGTCAAAGTAATTATATTATTAATTTATATCATCGATTTATAAAATAATTAAAATCAATCCCATTTGGTATAAACCAGTCGAAAAAACCATGGGTTGGTTTGTGGTTTTGATTATTTTATTTTATAGAGTCCAAAACCTAAATAATATTGAATTCAACTTATTTTTATATATATATCCTTCCAGGATCTAATTTATCTACACTAAAACTATTTGGATAAGAAAAATTCTCTCCCCTCCACTCTATTGAGTCCTTGAAACCCACCCTCAAGCACTTAAGAATCCCCTCCCATGCATTTGGAGTCACACAATCAATTAATAGATTTCTCCCTTCTCAATTCCATCGAAGAACTTATTTTATTTTATGTCTCTTAAAATACATTTTTTTATATTGGCATATGTTCTTCAATATTACAATTACAATAGATTTAATTTATAAATGCTAAGATCCACCTATCACTCAAATTAGCCCTCCTCTTATCCTTTATCTACTCCTGTTTCCATGATAAAATATAGTAATAATTATTTCATCTATTCACGTTTCATCATTATCCCATTACTTCTATTTCGATTTCTAATGTCAGGATGTGTTTTTTCATGTCCCTATTACTTATTATTTTATTTAAATGTGATTAAATAACCTCTAATGTCTCATTAACCCATTTTTTATGAATATTTTTGTGGCTCTATTTTGAAAACATAATTTCACTAGGATTTTCCATGAAAAAAAATTGTGTAATAAATACCATAAATATTTCCTATTAATGGTGTTATCATTTATTATCATGAATATTTTTATTGTGAACAGACATATATATATTCCATAATCCATAATAATGGAATAAATTTTGATGATTACTGAATATAAGATTTATTATTCATGTTTCATTCATTAACATGAAAATGAAATTAATGTGATAGGTGAATCTACAATTATATAGTGCTCTATGTTTTACCCTGGTGGTTATCCTTGTCCATGATTTTTAGGATACAGGTTTCTTCAAATGTTTTACATTAACATGTTTCATACCATCTTGGATGACATTTCTAGTTTTTTAGGGTTGCCTTGTGATATTTTGGCTTTAAAAATAAACCAAACATATCACTATTATATAATATTTCCCTCGTGAACAACTAACTTTTCATACATTAGTGTTGTTATGTGATTTCATAGAGTGTCACTCTAAATTTAATATGATAGTTATCAATATTGTAACATGATGTTTTGGATAATCCATTAGTAATATCATTATATAGAATTGAGTTTCATTATTTATTATCATTTTTCGGTAGATGGTTTGTTTGAAAAACCCATTCAAACTCTCGAAGAAATGTTGATATCTATCTCTATGGATTTTAAATGTGTTTAGGCTGAAGACATTCAATTTTTATAATATTATTAAGATAATTGAATTCAATATGCTATTCAAATATCTACTTATTAACCACTCTATGGAAGGATGTTTAGAATTCAAAAATGTGGGTATGAACGTGGATAAAAAAATATTTTGTAACCAAGTCTAGAAATAACATTCTAACCTGAACAATAATGTATTATCTGGAATGTCAAATGACCATATATGGGCCTCCTCGTATGCATGATCAAACCAACTAGTAGTGATTTTATGAGCCTATTAGTAAGGATAATATAATCTCATAAACATGTTATAGGATCAATATTAAACATTGAGCAATAATATAATAATCAGAGTGAACATAGATAAGCTAATGAATAACAAACAACACATATAATAATCAGAATCTCCCAAAGTTAAAAGACTTACTAATATATAAAATAAGGGGTAAATAAATAAATATACAATAGTGAGTTCTAGATTCTATCATAGACCACCACTATTTCAATTATATTATACACAATAGTCCACTATAGTCCCAATTCAATTCATTGGGACTCTATTAAGGAAATATACCAGTGCACTAATATTACTCAATAGGTTGTGAGTGCATGATTTATTAGGACATAAATAAAATTATCCATGACAAATTTTTCTCGTGTAAAATATATTTAATCCTTAAAAATAATAAATTTTTGAAAGCATAATAACATATAACCCAATCTGAGTGGTTGTGCACTAATATGGTCGGCCCAAACCATTGACCGCACCTGCTTCAGATCCATGTTGGAATGATGGCCAAGAATTCCAGAAGGGTCATAACTAGTATCGAGGATGTTGGTAAGAAACATTAATTACACAATTAACATTCATATAATCGCTTATATATTCCATAATATTTTGATATAATGTGATAATCTATATCTATACAGGATCCACTATTAACATGTTTTCATAGAATCCTCTAGGATTTTAGTTACATCTTGCCCACAAGGATATCATTCTCTATTATAATCATTGTCACACAAAATTCACACTCCCCCTCTATGGAATAACCATACCATTTGGACCAATAGTCACATATACCTAGCACAAGTCCTCTAAAGTAATATTGATACACAAGAATGTACAAGTTGATAACAAACATAACATGTTTTTATGAGATAAATAATATCAAAATATTAAACATGTTAACTGTTTGAGAAAATGAATCAAGGTATTCTAAAAATCATCCTGGAGACAATACCATAATAGGTCTCACACTCTATACACACACACCCACATGCGATCAAAAACCATGCACAATTATCAATTATTCCAACACATTAATTATATTAAGAAAACTTATGTAACGAAAGACCCATGTGGTTAGGAATATCATACCTAAAACTTATCTACATGAACATCTAGGATATACCACATAGCGTGGTTCAAAAACTATAGTGTAAGCCTCATTAGTCAAGAACACGTGTTCATGCACCTTATTTTCAAATTTTTTGGCATGCCAATATTCTCGGTTAATCAATGTTTTCCCGAATAGAACCCAAGTATTTTATTTATAAAATTAATGAAATATCACAAGCAATGATAATTTATTATCCTTGGATAATTCCAAATTATTAATTTATTCCAACATATTAACTACTAACCATTACATCATGAATAATTATAAAACCTCACTTGATCATCGAAATCTCCTTAAATTAATTATAGAACATCCGTGTTTTTCCATTGTAATTATTCTTTAATAATATAAATAAATATAATTCAAAAAATTCCATATATTATTTATTGATCATTTTGGAAAATTATTCATTTTTAATTATCATATAGTAATTTCTTATAAATTATCCATTAATAATTATACATTATAATATTATGATAATTTCATGAAATTATCCAATGAGAATTCATTGTATATATATATTTTGATTATTCATTATAATTATTTATTATTATGTTTCTATAATATCTCCGAATTATCCCTTGATGACTAATTGTAATTATCGGTTGTTAATTCATGGTAACTATCCTATGACATCCTTACAATAATTACCTATTCAAACACTTTTATAGATTAACCATTTACAATTTTATTAAATTATCTTTTGATAAATACATATAATTATGTTTTAATAATTTTTTATAAATAATATTTTGAACTGTTTTTACAAATTATCTTTGATAATTTATGGAATTATATCTTCATGAAATGATATTTTAATCAATTTATCCTTCAAGAATTTTATTAGTAAATAATTTATGAATGAAAAAATGAATAATAATATAAATAATTAATTAAAAAACATTTCTTCTCTACTTTAATAACCATGTGCAATAGGGAAGAAGGATTCATCACAATCCTGTATATGGAACCAAAATGGATTATCGGAGACTTACTAATAGCATGCAATGGAGGTGTATGCCTTCATGAAAACATCAAGATCAACAAAAAATGTGAGCTAACCCGATATATGAAACCCAAAAGTGTTCCCATTTAGTGATTCAAAATTTATAATTCAACACCCTAATTTAATCTACTGATTCTACCAAAAATTATCGAAATATATTGAATTTTACCATATTAATCCATTTCTGAATTAATCTATTCTAGAAGATTATAAATAAAAGATTTTATTTTCAGCCTACTGTGAAAATGGTGGGTTCCCCGTGTAGATTGTGTACGATAAATAAGAATTGAATAAAAATTAATTGAATAATAATATAATAAAAATTTCAAATAAAATACCCTCAAATGTGATTTTACCAAAAAACCTGATGCGCATAATGGTTTTTTGTGCCTAGGAAAAAAAATAATATTCTAGACCTATTGGAGGTGTTAGATTTACTATCTGAGTCACCATTCAATATATATTACCTAATTTTGGAAATATAAATCATGTTTAACATAAAATATTTTCTATTACATGTGATATAATTAAACTCTTGAGACACGGAATGGTTATATAACACATAGGGTAAATCTCATTTTCATTATTTAATTAAGTTCTCAAATTTACTATATGAGACACCATTCTTGAGTTTTTTTTAAAAAAACATCCCTCATTTAATATAATATATTAATAAGATTACTATATAAACACAATGGTACTATGCACATTATAATCTCACCCTTACACTATGCCTAATGTTGAAAATATTATATTGAATATTCCAAATTATTCATAGGTAGTTTACCCTTATTTAATCCATTAAATAATTTATAATGTTATTTTCATTGAAATATCTTTTTGACATAAAATTATCATAAATTCATAACCATGAGGGATTTATTAACCAAACAAATTAATTTTGTTACAATTATCCCCTATATCTAATTTTCATCCTTGAGAAGATACTCTAAAAATATTTCTCAAAAAAATAAGGCCACTAACTCAAATATTAGAATAATTCCCCCATGTATCCCCTTATATTATTCCATGCTACCAAAGAATCTGGAAAAGATGTTCCATATTCCCTGACAAAAACAACTGTCCCTAGTATTTAATCTGCACTAAACCCTCATCATAAGAGGCATTAGGATCTGGATCAACATCTTTTTAGTTGATGTCAAAATTTGGATTTAGTACGTACCACCTAAGCTTTTCCACATGAAATATGACTTTAATGCGTTGATAATGTGGAGGAAGGGACGAAAAATACAACACTATCCAAATTAATTTACATATCATGGAAAATATGAAAAATTGTGGTGTTATATTTACTTTATTCCCCATACTTTGGTGGCCTAACTGAGGGGTCACTCTAATGAAAACCTAATAATAACTATTGAACTCAAATGGATTTATTTTATATTTTACATACAATATCTACCTTATTAGAGTGGGGATCAATATATATTGAATCAACTACACACTCTTGAATATATCTAAAACCAATATGGTCCAAAAAACACTTCCTCACTAACCTCATTCCAATAAAGAAACCATCGCCATAATATCCCATAAAAAGGAATGTATGGTTCCATTTTAAATTAATATTAGAAACTATTATTTTATGTGAACTAAAAAAATGCTATTTTACCATCCAATGTTCCACCAATGTCTAGAATTCTTTTTCAAAGAATATACTTAAATATTGATATATTCTAATCCCAATTTCCATCGATTTGAGGATAGTATGTTGTGCTCAACCTCAACTAAGTCCATATGGACTTTTGTAAGACCATAAAAAATAATGATATTTAACGTGAATCGATGTATGAAAAAAATTATCAAGGATACTCCAGGTAATGGTATGATCTCATTAACCAAACACTTTCCAACAAATTTTAATGAGTGAGTCTCTCATATTAGTAAGAAGTTAGCCACATTCATTGTCCAATAGAGAGTAAACTTAAAAAAACCATGATTCATTGATGTTTTATGTAAATCAGTAAAAAAAATACATCATTATGTACAAAAACATAAACATGGGTACTAAAAGTTGTTTGAGAAACCGACAAATATGTCAGTGCTCTACCATTACCCACAATTTTGTAAGACATTAGAACAAAAACCCTATGATTTACCACATCATTCACATACACCAGAAATGTCTCCTGATTTTCTTGTAAATCTCTATAGTACCATGATGTTAAACCCATAATAAGAAATGAAATAATCTCATCAGCTCATCCCTGATAGAAAAGAGGACTTCCATACTCCTTGTAGAAGTATCACATTTTCATCACCCAATTTAACACGTAGTTATAAGGTCACATCCAGCTATTTATTCCTTCATATTAGCATACACTGGGTCTTAATCCATACAAGTATTCATATAATCAAAAAATTAGGATGTTATTTTTAAAGTGGAATATTTAATTGATATATAATCTATAGAATCATCAATCATCCATTTCTAAAACAAGATCCTCAAGAACCACTGATCCACTGATGGCCTCTCACCAATATCGTTCATAGAACATGTCTTATAACCATCAAAATCCCCAATGATGTTACTTTTCCTTGGTGAATAACCCGTCTCTAATTCAATCATCTTTAGATACTCAACCCAATGCCTCAATCTCATATTTAGTTCCCGGTATATGAATATATAATGAGAATTATTTTGGTCTGTGTAATTATCAACTCACTCATAGATTAGATAGTGCATCAAAAACCTCCGAGGGTTTTCCACTGCATCACGATCCATGTTCTTAGTAGGGTAGTTCAACTCATGGGTTCATTGTTTATAAGATTAATTTTCCACTACATTATCACTCTTTGTCAACACCACCCCCTAAAATATACTTAATGAATCAAAATATATTCAATAACTAATCCCAGGATTAGGGATTGTAAGTATTGGAGTTGTTTTAAATGTTCTATTAATATAAAATAATTATTCGTTATACTGGTACGAACACCAAAATTTAACTTCATTCATTTATAATGCAGTAACAGGTGTTACTAGCTTGGGGAATTTTTGGATTATTTATCAAATATATCATTTTTACCCCAAAAGGATCCTGATATCAAACACATTATATGTTATTTTCCATGAACTGACTACCTATAAATTATCTATATCCATTGATATAAATATCATATAAATCACATTTTATTTGAAAATGAATACACATATCCAAAAAACCAAAAATAGACATCATAGTGTAATTGTTACACCTATGAGGGGGCGTGTTTCGAGTGTAGTGCAGAAATGGTCCAATGAGGATCATCACCTATCTCCTTTTCAATATGGATGGGTTCCCGTCGAATTTTCTATTTCTTTAGTTTTGACCCGTTTGGCATCATTATCTTTTAAATAAGGTTGAATTAACATTATGGGAAATGTTAGCCACAGTGAGAGATTTTGTAGGGGTCAAGAACTTCTGAAATTAGTCCTTCCCAGGTATAACTTCCTCAAATTTTCTCTAATGGATTAATTCGTGGAGATAATAACGGTCAATGGCCATCGTATCCATGATTCATGGACGTTCATTCCAAAGGTAGGTGCTCGTTGTATGATAATTTGGCCAATGACACATGAGGATGCCATTGGTCAAGAGGATGGGAGGTTAGGCTCACCACACCCTTCTGGGAGAGGATTGTTTCCTATTCTAGGAATCTTTTATAGATTTTTTTTGTGTTCATAAGATCATGAATCCGGGGTTAATTCCCGAATAGTGTGTCCCCAGGCTACCATTGGTTTGCAGGATCGTTGTAGCCATGGATATATTTGAGTCTAAGGAGGTAGTGCTGACTTGATCGATATTACATGGTGATCAGCAGTTTATCATCATCCAGGGTGCGTAATGTGAATTTATATTGGGATTAGGCCCATAAGAACAACTTCCAATGTATCCTTGATAGGGGAATAATAACCCACATTGTTCAGATGGTGTGGGGCTGACACTTGGAATCCTCCCATTCGAGAGAAACATGATTGGGTGAAACCTTTTTGATGGAATCCCTTTTGATCTAGAGCCTTCTTGAAGGCATCCTATGTATCCTAGTTTGATCAGTAATAAGAGTTCTCATATTTCTGATTGTTCTGAGGCCTACGCATGGATGTATCCCTTTTGTTGGGGGCATTTTTGGGTGGATCCTTTATCAAATCTCACCATTTTGATCTCATGCATTCTGGTAGTCATTCTATGTATCCTGGTTTTACTAGGAAATATAGTTCTCGTAGTTCATAATCATGTGGAAGTTGTAATCCTCAAAACCTTTCAGCCCACATGTTTCATTATCGGTGTGAGAAATAAGAGGATTGGAAAGATTCAACAAACCACATGCTACATCCCCTGTTTGTGGGGGAGGGAGAGCCCACAGAAGAATCGGATATGGAAATTGGGGGTGAGGGTGTAGAGAGATGGACATTTCAATGTGAAGTGACATTGATGGGCACATGTCCCTACCTCGAATGATCGGGGACTTACCTAGTGGGAGGTCCCAAAGAATGTTCTGGTAAGCAGATCAATTTCTTTTTCTTCAAAAGGAGATGTGAACATAACACCTATGACTGAGCACTATTCATAATTAAATTGAATAGAATGTGATCACCCATAACCACTAGAACCGATAGGTTCATGTTGGCATTTAAAGTTTGGAGTCCGGGTTACCATGGGAATGTTGACCCAAAGGCATTCTTGAAGCCCAAAACCCTATGGGGAGAGAAATCATGACTTCGCTTACCATGGGTATGTAGACTCAATGGGGCATGTTGGTTCAACCTATGGTCTGATCATATAGGTCCGGTGGCTTTGGAGGAGACATTAGGTTGATCCCAGAGAACTGGTTTGGAAAGGGATCATGGTGGACTGGGTGGAAATGGAAGGGTGAGGTTTTAACTAAAAGAAATGATAACCAAAAACACCCCATTTCATGAATTGGTTTCTATGTGGGATGGGGGTGGCTCTGCATACTATAGTTGTATGCAATAAGGAGGGTCATCAATGTATTGATGAGGTATGAGAGCATTGAAATAGTCCATCGCATTCTATAGTGGTATGCATCTCACCACATCAATTTGGGTTCCATCCACATACAGATGCATTACACGACAATGGGTTCAGTATGCGTAGTGGTTCACTATGCGGAGCACCATATTGAAGGAGGGTCCCGAGGATTACCATTCTTGGAAAACTTGTCCACGCAAGGTACATGGTTTGTGGTTCACAAATTAGGTTCGAGGTTGTATTATTATTATTCAATTACCATATTTTATGGCTCATGATATTCTATTACAACAGGGGGAGTGTTTTCTGATTTGGGATTCATTGATGAATTGATACTACAGCCCGAGTCTTCTGCAAACTCTTTCATCTGACCTCTAATTCCACATCAAGATTTTGTCATCCATTGTCCTCATACTGTGCTTCATTTTATAGATTATTGAGAAATATGTATTGATTGGTAACATAAAACCTTTTGTAAAGGCCCATGCAGATATCCTGGCTAATGGAAGACTCAATCAACTGGTGTTTTCGGATGCTTTAGTTCACAAAAATTGTTCACGGAACCATGCATGTTTGCTTCATCTATTAAGTGATGGTTTCATAGTGTGGTACACATATTGACTTCACGCACACAAATCCTTTGGTGACATAGTTAGTGGCCGACCTTGTTCACTAGCCATCAGCTCCTGGACCAGCAATTCGCAGATAGTTCCACATACCTATTGTTTTTCAATCTAACTGGACTGCTTGCCTTTGCCAGTGATGGTACACATGCCACTTTAATTCCGTTGGAAACATGAATCTATTTAAGTATCTTCTGAAACTTTCAAATCAATTTGATTCCCTTCACCATTCAAGACCTATAGGAGTACTTTCGTCCTTCTAAAAATAGAATGTGGGGGTGTTTTCATCCCTTGGAATAATTATCAGGACCCTACATATCCCCCCATTGGAATTGTGAATGTTCAGAACGAATAGGGACCAATTTTGATGTATAATTGGTCCTGAACTGAAATTGTTCGCGGTGAAACAGATGGACCTAGTAGGAGGGCACGATACATATATATAGGGTCCCATGTCATTTTTACTTTACCATATCTCACTGATAATGGTGATTTCGATTTTAATATCTTCCTCTACTCTTGCATACTGTTCTCCTTGTGAAAATACCATTTTGAACCACTTTTTTTATATCATGAACAAATATCCTTGCCATTAGTCTCTCTGCATACCATAATTTTTGATTTTGAAAATAGTTATGTGGAATTTAAAGACTAAAATATGGATTCTTTATAGGATGATGCTATGCTGCAGTCTTGGCCACATACCGAACTTTATCTACAAAACCAAACATAAAGAAATAATAATTTGAACTTTAATCCACTATTTTAGAAAATGAACTGAATCAATACGCTTGTTCATGATATCATCTTTACAAATAAATTTCTATTCATCGAACAATGATCCATGGGCCAACGCCTAATGGATGGTTCACGTACCATGGATGTACTTGGTGAGAGGCATATTCAAAATATAGTAGTGTGATGAGTTATTTCTGCATATCATGCGGTATGCAGATTGGGCCTTTCATACTCTATTTATTACATGGGATGTGTCTAATGTGTACGGTTTCTAGAAACAGTATGGAGAGCCTTAGGAAGAATTTTTTTGTCCTTTAACCATTCTTCCATATCCTTTATCAGACAATTTTTTATAGGAGTGACTTTCCTTTTCGGCTTATGGATCTTCATGTGCATGATACAAAGGCGAGACCTATTCCTTGGGGGCTCGATTGGGTTGGATTGGGGGTGTCCCTTTTGAGTTCTATATAGCTGTGAGGAAATTTGAGCTGAGTTATAGACTATGGGACTATACACGTCCTCTTTGGTTTCGTAGACATATACACAAATTCCTACAACCCTTATTTCACAGCTTCTGAGTAGGTGGTGTCCAGATAACAATAACTTCCATTTTTCCCACACAGAGGTCGTCAGCAGTCTATTGGACATTCAACTATATTATAGAGCCCCTATTGTTGGGGACATGTATGATGAATTTCTTCCTCCCTCCTCTACTTGGGATGTAAATGAATCAACCCCCCAGTCCAGGAAACTCATCGTCCTAGAGAAGGTTATTTTAAAGGAAAGTGATCCATATCCAATGCTGGAAGTTAATTTCGATTACTGGTTTTTTCATTTTTTAAGCATACTTGTCTCAATCCCAATATGCAGATACCCAACGCATGTCCCACCAAAACCACCCGAAGGCGAGTGGGTACTTACTATCACACCTTGGAAGAGGGGGATATTTAGAAATGGTTATGGGGGATCATCCCTAACGTCGATAAACCATTTCAACTAGAAACTTTTTTGGATATGTTTCTAAGTTGGGGGCTCCTAACAGTGCAAGAATATAGTGGTGTATGAGCCTCAACTTTTATCATGGGCACTCCATTGAACTCTCAAAAATGAATCAATTTTTGAATCCCAGTGTTGGCCATGGTATACCGCCTACTGGGATGGATCATCTATTTGGGGTAACCTTAACATCTAACTATCCCTTTTAAAATTCATTAGGACTAGATGAGAGCATACAAAAGAGTTATTCCATCATAAATTCCCTACCAATTCTGCATTCCACCCTCCGACCCTACATTCAGATCACCATCAGTGTCATGGAATCTAATTCAGATTCACATGATAAACAACATAAGAAAATATAAAATAATGAGCAGGACTTACAAGTTTTTCTCAATGTTTAAAAATGTTTCTCTTAACACCCGTATAACTCCCCTACTAGTATTATTACAAATAGTGCATTTAATTACATTGTTAACTTAGGTTACTTCTTTAATTTATGAGAAGTATTCTTTCTGGAATGTATATGAGGTGTGCTTATTTAAGAGGGATATGCACCCTGCAGATTTTGTCAGTAATTCAAATATGTTTTGTAGTTGTGCCCCTTTATCTCAATAGTTCACATCAAGATAAACATATGTAGCTAGACCGTTAGTTATGGATAATGGTTTCCCAGGAGGAATCCTAGACCAGGAAAAACTTCAGGATTCTAGGGACATTATGCCCTTACATACCAAGAACTATATTGTGGTCTAGGTTAATTCATACCCAGATGGCCATCTAGCTGGCCTGGTGCCTATTCATAAAACTTACCAGGAATCCAAGGGTAAGGTATAGTGGATGAAAAAGGATGTTTCTAAATATCATCATCCGAGAAAAGTTCTTTGATGGTCTGTTCGCTCCTCATAGAGGAATGTTTTGAAAGATGGGGTTATGTCATAATGAGTGATTAGGCAAGCTGCTAGAGATATTTCCAAGACTCCATCATCAATTCCATCTGAGGCTGATTTTCCAACGGCTTTTAAGAAATGGTACCTTTTAAATGGTCATAAATCTTTCTATGACTAATACCGTAATGATTTATGGCATCTACTCTAGACTAGGGATGTGTCCCTTACTAGAATTGGCAACATGTGAGCACTGACTGGAATTTTATTTGATAAGGAACTAGATTGGGTGAGTTTCTAACATAAGGACCTTGAGACCCACATCAACTCTCAACATGCTCGTCGTAAGTACTCACATCAGGTTCTTTCCATGTTGTGGCAAGAAAATATTTATGTGGATGATGACATCGTTGGATCACCTAATTCATCTACGAAATAAGAAGTTTCATTATTTATTCCATCATCTCATAATTGTTGTTCTTCTCAATCTCTAGAGTTTTTAGGGACATCCAAGAAACATTTACTATTGTCGAAACCCAACCCGCTTCCTTGCACCATCCTTCAATCGCTGGCCATCCAAATTAAAGCTACATTTTCATAGGCTATCAGAGTCTGGGATTAATTGAGGGAGATCAATTCATAGGATGATATATAGAAGTATCTACATATGTAATGTCGTGATATACAGAATTTAGAGGGATTCATTTCTCCTACCTTTTTTTCGTTCGACGAAGATCCTGATGATGTGAAAATTTACATGACTAAAATGGATAGGCGTCTTCACGCACCAATGGATAGGTGTTACTGGTCAGACTGTTTGATGTTAATTTCTTTTTTTCCATGGTCGATGGGAGTGGTTTTATTTGCAACCTCTAGCTTTTAAATTCGTTTATTGTGAAAATGCAGAAGGTTCCCTCCCTTTCTTTTTTATTCTTAAGGGACCTTCCAAATCTCGAGGAAATGGACTTTTCCCCAACTTATTCTCCCGGAGGAACTATAGTTGGGGTGTATGCCCCCTCAATGATAGGGGAAAATATGGAAGGACCCCCTAGCTCGGGAACATATATAAGCATTTATCATGGACCCTTCCAAGGAGTTCACCCAGCTCTTCTTGGTGATATTATTTAGGATCCATCCCCCTTGGCGTCAAAAAATGAAATAAAGTCACAATGTTGTCCAAGTGTATTTGATGGGGGATCACAAGTAATTGTTTGTTTATTTTCTAATTGAACCAAGTACCATTATCTTTTCAACTCACTATTATGTATATGTAGCTTGACGTAGGGCCTATTGGTGACTAGACAGTGACCAATCAGGCATTTATAGATCATATCCCTTATAGGGTATAATAAGGGTCTCCATCTGACATGGCTGATCAAATCTAGGAATCAGGTCCATTTTAAACGATGGGGGGTGTTGTTGACCCCTCGGGTGTGCCTTCCCCCACTCAAGAAATCTCGGTCCCAACAATGGATGGATATAATGAAGTTGGGGACTCACTTAACCATGTCAAGGCAACTCTCATGGGGAGAGACATGGTTGCTTTTATGGTGGGTTCTGAGTCCAGTGGTGATCCCCATACCTTGCTGGATCTTGGAGGTGCTTTGAATATCGTGGACCCAATAAATCTCAACCGATCAGCTCTTTCCCATTTAGAGGGTGTCACTTCAGAGACTGATGTTTCATCTGAACATGGTGGCTCTGGTGAGTTCACAATTAGGGAGGTTGATGTTCCATCCTCTGAAAATTTGGAGTGGGAAATCAGGCCCTTTTTCCAGTTCTAAGAGGGGTTATGTTTTCTGCACGAAGGATTCTAAGACCAGTATCGTTATCTAGACTGACCATCCCCGTATGCATTATATTAATTGACAACCTCATGAGGTCTTCTTTAATGGCTATTGTTTTGGATGAGCATATAACTGTGTCTTCAGTATTCTCATGTATCTATGGAGTTCTATTGATGATTGAAGATTATGCGTCACCTATTATAGATATAGCTACCACTACAAGGGTGAGAGGCATTTTCATCTCCTATCCATTCTATGAATCATATCCATAAGCTTTGGAAATGGAGGAAGCTCCTACATTTTCATATATTACAATTAAAAGAGATGATGATATTGCAGGGTCAATTCATACTGTATCTAGAAAATCAATTGTCTCTCTAGTGAATTTCATTCATGACTACATTTCATCATTAGGGAGTTTTGCTGAGACAGATCGAGATAGCATAGTCAATTTTCATCTCACTCAACAAAGTTCATGAAGGATCGTTTGGAGATTAATCACCCAGACTCTATTGGATGAAATACTAGTAAAACTTTCAATGTAACACTTCTAATCTGTAGTCCTAAGTTTTAGTTTATTTAACTATCATGGAATTTATGATATTGTATGGAATGTGGTTGCTGATCGGAATCTAAACTGTGCACTTGAATATCGAATCTCCGTGGTAGAGTCAATGGGTTATCAAATTATTACATGAAAAATTCATAGTGATGAAGATTCCACTCATGCTGGGATGGTTGCGAATTTGAAAAAATAACTCATGAGAAAATAGAGTTTGATGGAGTAGTTTGACCAGGATGTGTAGAAACAATGTCAAAAACTCGAATGGATCAAACAAGAGTGGGCCTGGTCCACAATAACAGTTGGTGAGTGGCGATAGAAAATGAAAAAGAGGGAAAGTACATGCCTCCAATCCATGATGGATTCAGAGGCACTACAAGAGAGTGAAGAGGAAGAGACATCTAATTTATTGAATCACTTCCATGGTTTTGAGAAGTTGAACCAATCAATTATTCTTCATTGCAGATTTTTCAGATGTCTCTTGTAAAAGACTTTCCGTGCTTACAAGGGGATGCTCTAGGCTGTGGATTCCGAGCATATATTTTTTATGGAATATGATGGAACCTATTTTCCACTGAATGCTTATTCTATTATTTTTCCTATCATTTCTATAACACCCACTACCTCATTGGATTGAGGAGGCAATGACGATTACTTAGCCTTAGGCAACCTTCCCAAGGAGCCAAAGGATGATAATAAATGCTGAGGGATCCAAGGACAAATTGGGGAATGATTTTTCCTTATGAAAAAACCAACCAAACAATCCACAACTATATGATGCTTGTCAACAAATCAACTAACCTCATACATTAACAAAGATAACCAGATAATCCCTAACGTTCTCACATGTCAACACAACCACAAAAAAAACATCATAGTAATATGCGGAAGACCAAACACAAAAACTCCATTATCCATGAGACCACCATAACTCCACACCAAGCTCCAAGATCCATGCTCTACCAAGACATCAAAATGCACCAATAAAGGATGTTGATGCCTTACCTTTTCCCACATCACAATACACGACATCAGAAAAGACACATACTTTCCAAAGCATGGGGTGAGTACTAAAACGTAGTAGGATTTCTCCAAATGACTTACCTACACATGCCACTAGGATAAAATTGTTAGCACATTTATATAAAGCAGTTTCTATAAGATAATCATATGCGAAACCCTTACGAGGAGCCAACATGCTCTTAATAGGCCATCTCACCCAAACCAAACAACCAAGGGAAAGCCAAACAACCTTGCCACAAGCCATTTCATCATTTAAAGACTAGAACCACATTTTCCAACATGCAACGCCATGCACAATAAACAATCATAACGATGGAGCTTCTGTCCAACCCGTTTCATCCATTCACAACCTGTGGCTCTTCCCATCCACTTATCCTTAGATGGTGGCCCTTCCATCCACTATCCATTCCCTTTTTAATGAGGTACCTCTCTCCACTTCCACACAAATCCCAACCAATCACAACCAAGCATATAACCCATCACTGTCAAAATAACATCATACAATTAATCCATTCTATTACATGTCAAGTCTCTTCAATAAATCACCCATTTATTGAAAACAATTTTTCCATGCCAAACCCCTTTTCAATATTAATTTTTTTTTATTTAATACCAATTCCAACATTCATTTCACAAATCAACCATAGAATTCCATTTTCAAATTCCAATTTTAATATCCACAACAATATCATTTCCCCACAAAACCCCTTTTTCCCAAAAACCCCCAAATAGATTTCCAACCAAATTCTCACCTCAACACACAATTAATTTTAAACACAAAAAATTAATTGTAACATGGAACCACAAGTTCAAACCAAGTGGAGTCAAGAGAGAAGCCACATACCTTTAGGGTTCCCATGAAAACGACCCACAAAGAACCGCACCTCCAATCCGGAGAACGTACCACCAAAACCTCTCTAGGTCACCTTACCTAACCATAAAAAGATTTAAAATTAACATAAAATGAAACCCCAAGCCTATATCTACGCACAAAAAGTGTAGATGTACAAAGACACAAAATAGAGGGAAGTAGATCTAGAGGAAAACACAAGAGAAACACGAGGAAAGACTTAAACGAAAGAAATCACCTTCAAACCACCTTGAATACTCATTAAAATCCTTCCAAAATGAGTGGGAAAGCTCCTCCACCCCATAGATCCCATGATCCCGAGAGATCCATGAGTTCGAGGAAGAGAGGAGTGAAATAGGTCAATCCCTAGGGATCCTAGCATACATAAACCTATTTTTAAGTGGTTGCATGGTTAGCCCGCACGGTTCAGAAAACCCTGCGCTGACTGTGCGCACACCACTTCTTCGAGAGCCAGGGTTCAAATGGTTTCCTGGAATGGTTTTACATACTGTGCACAGGCCGTGCAAAGCAAATTTTCTCCCTTGCACGATTTCCTAGGGAATCTGCACGATTTCCACTAACTGTGCTCAAACCGTGCACCCCTTTAATGGCCTTCAAACTCATCCAAAACCATTCCAAACTATCCCAAACTCTTCCCAACTCATCCCAAGAAATTCAAACACATAAAATTTCATACAAAAGGCCACATACCACAAACCGGGGGTGCTACATTCTCCCCCCCATTGGACTTTCCATCCCTGGAAAGTAGTGAACCCGCCCTTTGCCGAAAGAGTTTGGACCACTGCTCGACCATCTATTTCTCCTGCTCCCAAGTCTCCTCTTGAATCTTACCATGCTGACACAAAAAAAGAACTAAACCGGTGATTTTACCATGCAAGACTCTCTCTTGCCAATCCACAACATGAACTGGCATGTGCACCAGTGAATCATCCGGTTCTAACTCAACATGATCCAATCGAATCAGATGGTCACGATCTGACTGATACTTTTTCAACTTCGACATATGAAACACTTTGTGCACAACATAGAACCTAGGTGGAAAATCCAACTCATAATACACCTCACCAACCTGCTCAAGAATCTCAAAAGGTCCAATATACCTCAGATATAACTTTCCCTGCTTCCCAAACCGACGATGTCCCAACCTAGGAGAGATCCTCAAGAACACATGATCACTAACCTCGAACGACAACGGCCGTCGACGATGATCCACATACGATTTCTGATGACTCTGATCCATCTCCATTCTCTTCCTGATCAACATGATCTTCTCTATAGTCTCCTAGACATGGCTCAGTCCATCCATCGATGACTCACCTGTTTCCGCCCAACATAGTGGAGAACGACATGGATGCCCATACAAATCTTCAAACGGAGGCATTTGTATGGATGCCTGATAACTATTATTGTACGAAAACTCAACAAATGACAAGTGATCCTCCCTCGAGCCACCAAAATCCATGACACAAGCCTGGAACATATCCTCCAAGGATTGTATCGTCCACTTGGATTGGGCATCCGTCTAAGGGTGATATGTCGTGCTCATAGTCAACTATGTCCTAAGGGTTTGCTACATGGATTTCCAGAAACGAGATGTAAACCTCGGATCTCTATCGGATACAATTGAAACTAGAACACCATGCCTCTTTACCACCTCCCAGAAATAGATTTTGGACAGATCCTCCACCATGTGAGATTCATGAATCAGGATGAAATGGGCCGACTTCATTAGCCGATCCACTATCACCCAAATGGTATCGTGCTTTCTGACTATTATTAGGAGACCTGTGACAAAATCCATCGCTATCTGCTCCCACTTCCAAACATGGATTGGTAAAGACTGAAACATTCCTGATGGCCTCTGATGCTCTGCCTTGACCTACTGATAAGTCAAGAATCTCAAAACAAAGTCAGACACCCTTCTTTTTATACCAGCCCACCAGAACTGCACTTTCAACGCTTTATACATTTTCTTGAATTCCAAGATAAATAGCCCACTTGGAATGATGATACGCCCTAATAAGATCCTCCAGAAAAACAACTGGTACAACCATCCGATTCTAGAAACACAAAACAGAATATTCATTTTGTTTCCAACCCTCAATGGTCTCCCTACCATTCAGTCTCGACCCCATGGTCACACACTCAGAATCAGATATCTGCGCCTCTCTAACCACGCCTACCAAGTCAGGAATAAAAAAAAATGGAATGAGGACCGCTCTATCATCCTGGTCCTCACATTCCAACCGCATATCAGCTATAACCGACATCAACTGCCACTTGTATGATTCGTGTTTTACCACCTGTCCACATGATTCTCTACATCATGCATCCGCCAAAAAATTTCCCTTACCTGGTGTGTACATTAAGTCAAAATCAAACATCTGTAGATATTCCATCCATCTTTATTGCCTCAAGTTTATATCCCTTTGTGAGAAAATGTGCTCCAAACTCTAATGATCTATATATACCATGTACTTCTCACCGAAGAGATAATGACACCACACATTCAAAGCATGGACCACTCCTGCCAATTCCAAATCGTGAGTTGGGTAGTTCTTCTCATTCACCATCATCTTTCGTGAGCCATACTCAACCACATGATTTACATGCATGATAACGCAACCCAACCCTGATACCAATGCATCACAATACACCATGTACCCATTTCATGGTTCTGGAAAAACAAATATTGGTGTTGATGTAAGGTGACACTCTATCTCTTTGAAACACTGCTGAAACTGTTCATTCCACTGGAATGGAACATTGTTTCTTTTCAGAGCAGTCATCGGGGAAGCCAAACGTGAAAAATCACAAATGAAACGCCAATAATACATATCTAGGCCGAGGAAACTCCGTATCTCAAACACATTCTTTGGCCGTTGCCACGAGATAATGACCTCTATCATTTCCGGATCCATGGAAACACCCATTTCAGAAATAACGTGGCCAAAAAAACGAACTTCCTGTATCCAAAAGTCACACTTTGAAAATTTGGCATACAAATGATGATCCCTCAAGATCCCCAGTACTGTCGTCAAGTGCTGCTCACACTCAACCCTTTTCATTGAATACACCAGAATATAATCGACAAACACCACCACAAATGAATCTAGATATCTCTAAAAAAACTGAATCATCAATTCCATAAACACCGCTAGAGCTTTCGTTAGACCAAAGGCCATAACAATGTATTCATAATGTCCATATCTATTTCTGAAAGTTGTTTTTTGAATATCCTCCTTCATCACCCACAATTGATGATATCCTGACCTTAGTTCGATCTTGGAGAACCACTGGGCACCCCTAAACTGGTCAAAAAAATCATCAATTCGTGGAAGTGGATATCTATTCATTATTGTAACTTGGTTATGTCTACGATAATCAACACATATCCTCAATGTTCCATCTGCCCTTTCACAAACAACACTGGCGCTGCCCACGGTGACATGCTAGGCCAGATAAACCTGTTGTTTTCTAACAGTTCTAATTGAATTTTCAATTCCTACAATTCAGATGGGGCCATCCGATAAGACGAATGTGAGATAGGAAAGGCCCTTGGAAGGAAATAAATCGTAAACTCGACTTATCTTATGGGAGGTAACCCATCTAATTCTTCAAGAAAAACATCCGTGAACTGATCTACCACCACCGGAAGAACACTCTTCTCAACACCCTCTACTGATTCCAACGACAAAACCACCAACTGATACGATAACATACCCTATACTGGTGCCAAAAAACTCATTGCACCCTGCCATTCATGCTTCTCTCCTATAAAGAGATGTCTGACGCCATCTTGTGTCGTAGAATCCACTTTTCGTACATCATAATCGATGTGGGCCTTAAAAGCCACCAGCCAATCCATTACCATGATCACATCACACCCATCCATCTCAAGCATTGAGAAATTCGACACTATTTCAACCTCACCCACAACGATACAACATTCTCTACATAAGAAGGATCAACACTCTCTTCGACCCAGATGAGTTTGATGTTTCGAAACCGAGGGAATCATTTCTATCCTTAAACCCAGAAAATCAACCACACGTGTAGCAATAAAAGAGTGTGAAGCACTCTTATCAAAAAACACTTGCATCAAGGTAGAATTTAAAAGAATAGTAACTTGCACCATGGATGGTCATGACTGATCATCCACCACAACGTGCTCAGCTCCAAACACATGTTTTCTGGCCACACTCTACTCTTTATTGCATTGCTTTGGCGTCGTGGTATTTCGGGAATCACCATGACCCACTTTACTCAACTGACGAGGGGTATCCTGCTACCCCCGTCCCGTCGAAGAATATGACATCTACGTTCCATGAGGAATGTCACGTGCACCCGACATTGGATCAATCCGACAATAACACTGCAGATGCCCTATACGCTTAAAATTATGACATGCTCGAGGTTGTGTCGTACAATCCTGCTTGATGTGGCTCATCAAACCACACTGAAAATATCATGGCTTGTTATCGGGCATCAGAGGACGATTTATTGATCATGTCGTTCGATTATATTCCATATTCCCACTCTAGGAATAGGTTTCCCTCTTCCTCTTAAACCTAGCGTTAGAGTTCCCACTATTCCCCATGGGTACCACCATGCTTCCTCCACCCGGAGCACCCAACAAAACCCTCTCAGCCACCAGGGCTCTATTCACCATCTCTGTGTAATCATCTATACACAACACCTCAATCACTGAATGGATGTTCGGCCTCAAACCAGATTCGAAGCTACGAGCATTCAAAAACTTTCTACCCACCACCTCGGGTGCAAATCGCACTATGTTCATAAACATAGCTGCATACTCCATCACAGACATATGCTCTTGCTTCAGAATGAAGAAATCAGTTGTGCGCCTACCGGTTTCTATTTCTATAAACATAAAACAAAAAACTATGAGTCTCACTTCTCTATACATCACAAAATTCCATTTCAAATCCCATTACACAACACTATCACAACAAGGATTTCCACCAGTTCACATTTTCCACATGTGTCATGTTTCACCATTTTGAAAACCAAAAAATTTTCAAAGTACCAATTTATTCACATTACAATTTCAAACATTCATATCAAATCATAAATAATTATACCCCAATGAAATATGAATCCTATAGGGAAGTCATTTATACCTTGCATGCCATGCTCATCTCATTTCCTACACCCACGACAATGACATATCCAATACCTATAAGTGTCTCCAAAACACTTCTGTACCCAAATCCCTGGTAACATGAATTTCATAATAAATGGGTTAGATACGTCTTTTTATGATATACATTCTATGTTCTGACATTCCTACGCCTTGGTATCATCCTGACTCAAGGAATGTAACAGAATGAATGTCAATACCAAATCTAAGAATCAACTCTAATGGACCGGAAAAACTGATACCACTTGTAACACCCCACCCCTAACACATTGTCATGAGGAGGCGGTGAGGGTTACTTGGCCTTAAGCGACGTTCCCAAGGCGCCAAAGGCTAGTAATAAATGTCGAGGGCTCTGAGAACCAATTGGGGAACGATTTTCCCTTAAGAAAAAACCATAGAATCAATCCACAATTATATGATGCATGTCAACAAAACAACCAACCTCATAAATTACCAAAGACAACCAGAGAATCCATAACGACCTCACATGTCAACACAACCCCAAAAAAACAACATCAGAGTATTATGCGGAAGGACAAACAAGAAAACACAATGAGCCAGGACACCACCATAGCTCCACACCAAGATCCATGCTCAAATCTCTACCAAGACATCACAACGCACCACTAAATGAGGTTGATTCCTTAACTTTTCCCACGTCACGGTACACGACATCTGCAAAGACACCAACATTCCAAAGCAGGGGGTGAGTAAAAAAACTCAGTAGGATTCCCCCAAATGACTTCCATACAAATGCCACTAGGATAAAACCATAAGCAAATTTATATAAAGCAGTTTATGTAAGATAATCATAAGTGAAACCCATACCTTGAACCAACATGTTCTTTCCAGGCCATCTCACCAAAACCAAACAACCATGGGAAATCCAAACAACCATGCCACAATCCATTTCATCGTTTACACACTATCGCCACAATTTCCAAATTGCAATTCCATGCACAATAAACAATAATATCGATGGAGCTTCTATCCCACCCATTTCATCCATTCAAAACTAGTGGCTCTTCCCGTCCACTTATCCTTAGATGGTGGCCCTTCTGTCCACTATCCATCCCCTTTTTATAGTGGTAATTCTTGGCACTTCCACACAACATCCAAACCAATCACAACCAAGCATATAAACCATCAATGTTACAACAACATCATGTAATCAACCACTTCCTCTCTTTGCTAATTACACAGGATACATTTGGAACAGAGTTGAACACCAAAAGTTTGCAGACCAGTTTCCTTTGGTAATCTATTATGGGAAATGCACCAAATAAGGGTGATCCTAGAAGGTTTAATCCAGGGTTTCTTAAATTGATTGACCCATAGAAAAATAGTTTCATTTTAAAAGAAATTTTGCTTTTAATAGTTTTTAGAATCTAGAATTCCATTTGTAGAAGGTTTCCAAACAACGAAATCACTATTAGAAGAAAATAGATGATTATCAATAATTTGCGCAATATTATCAGGGAGATCATGTTGATGAGATTGTAAGACCTCCTTTATAGTCTGATTTGTATCTTCAGGAAGATTATTAGAGGGTAACAATGATATCAAAGGGTTACCACACCATTAGTCACATAAAAAATTTATTGAAGAATTAGCACTGACTATCCCTCTAGAATTTTGCAAGATCTTGTGATATGAGTCCCAGATAGATGGCCAGATGGATGAGTTGATGAAATTAAAATTCCCTTTTAAAATATTAAAAAGGAATCTTTGGTTCAGAAATTCAGTAGCATTAGAAGTGGAATTAATAATGCACCTAGTAAGGCGGGCCTGAAGAGAATCATTGAAAAACATTAAATTTTTAGTGCCAATTCCACCATTAGTAATGGGTTTACAGCATGATTTCTAAGGTATTGTAAGAAGCTTCTTTTAAAAAATGCTTCCAGACCAAATGATGTTTTTAATATATGTATTAAGTTTTCTAAAATGCCGACCGACCAATTATAGACCATAAGGGAATATGATATTTTAGAAACAATGGTCGATTTAACCAAATAAATTCTCCCAGCCATGGAGAGGGATTTACCTTTCCAGCTAGAGAGTTTATTTGTGATTTGATCAATGATGATAAAAAAATAGGTTTCTTTGGTCTGACCCCAAAATATTTGAACACCCAAATAAGTGAAAGGTAAAAGACCCTATTTAATACCAAGATAAGTGGTGATACTAGATTTCTTTCTTACAGAAAAATTCTTTCCAAAAAATGATATACAATTTGATCCAATAAATTGCTTGATCTGATATTTCCTCATAGTGAGAAATAGCTTTCTTGAGAACATGAAGATTTTTTTGATCCCATTTTATGAATAAAATAATATCATCATCATATAAAAGGTGTGTAGGGGAATTTAAATTCATGGAAACTTGAATATGTTTAAGCATATTTTGATAAACCAGATTATTAAGAAGTCTGCTTAGGTAATCCTCAGCAATAACAAAATGGATGGTAGAAAGAGGGTCGCCATTCCTGATAACTTTAGAGAAATTAAAGAAGCCTCTAGGGGTACCATTAACCATGATATAGATATAAGCTGAGAAAAATAGAGTATTAATTCTACCAATGAAGGAATCATTAAAGCCAATGTTTTTTAGGACTTTGAAAATAAAATTCCAGTCTATGGTGTCAAAAGCCTTTCTGATATCCAGTTTGTGGGCCACACAACCCCCTATGGTTTTTTTATTTAAACTACTGGTATATTCAGAAGCATGAAAAATACAGTCTTGGATGTACCTTCCTTTAATAAAACCAAATTGGTTCCAAGAGACAATTCTATTTCAATTTGGATCAAGTCTATTTGAAATAATTTTGGTGATGATTTTATAGATTGTGTTAATCAAAGCAATTGGTCTGAAATGATGGATCTCAGAATCATTCTCAAACATAGGTAATAAGTTTAAAAATTGAGCATTGATTCCATGAGGTAGAGATCCATGAGTGAAGAATATCTTAACAAGGTTATAAACATCATTGTGTATTATATCCCAATGTTTTTGTAAAAAACCATTATTGAATCCATCCAGACCAGGAGCACTATCTAGAATTTGACCAAAGACAGTGTCATTAATTTCATGATCAAGTGGAGTGCTTAAAAGAGACTCTTGTCTCTTTCATACACCATTAAAGGAATAATAGCATGTTTGAGATCAATATTTATATCAAGACCATTAAAAATGTTATAAAATTATGAGGTAACATGATCTGTAATGGCTTCTTCAGAATCAATGATCAAGTCATTATGAATGAGCATAGTAAGAGGACAATTGGTCATTCTAATACTTTGAAGACAATTATAGAATTTGGTATTGTGATCACCATCTGTAAGCCATTTAGTCTTGAACATTTTTTTACGAATACTATCCTTAAATGTGAGTAAGGAATTAAGTTTAGAAGAGATATTAGCTTCCAATTAATGATCCACATTAAAATCTGAATTAGTGTTATGAGTTTGGATACGATTGAGTTCATCTTCATGATAGGAGATATCAAGATCTATTTGAGAATTTGTATTTTTACACCACCCTTTAAGATCCTTCTTGAGAATTTTCAATTTGTGTAAACAAGAAAATGAATCTTTATGGTGTTTCATAGACTTCCAAGTGTTATAGATAAAAGTGACACAATCAGGATTCATAGACCATGAATTATTAAATTTAAAAGGAAGGATAGGCTTTCGATCATTCATAAGAATGCTAAAAAGGATAGGATGATGATCAGAGTTGATTCTAGGAAGAGTTACACTGGATATTTTTTCCGCCTTATCATGAGCCTTCATGTTGATTAAAGCCCTATCATGTTTACTAAAAACATTTCTGTTGTAATGGTTTTTGTACCAAGTGTATTTTGCGCCAATAAGAGTGATTTCAAAAAGGTTATAATCTTCAATAGTAGATTTATATTCATTGGAGGATATAGAAAGGAGTGAGGGTCCAATTTTTTCAGAAGGGGTAACAATGGAATTGAAGTCTCCCAAAACAACCCAAGATTCATGAATGTGTTTAGCCATATCTAGGAGTTTGTGCCATAAAACTCTCCTATCCTGATATCTATTCTTCGTATAAACCATAGTGCAATAGATATTCTGACCATTCCACAAGAAGTCACAGGTAATTCACAGTTCAGAAATTCCAAAAATGTTGATATTTTTTAAAGTATAATTGAAAAAGATCCACATAGAGTCAATTTGAAGACCGTTTTTACACGAACCTAGAAAACTGTAATTTAGAGAGCCAAATATAATGAAGTTCATTTTAAAATTGACTTTATGTTCAGAAATGGAAATGAGTTGGGGTTTATGAGTGTTTAAAAACATCCTATGTGTTGTGGAGGTGTCATTGTTAGCCATACCTTGATAGTTCCAATAAAGGATATTCATTTCTATTTGAATTTTGGATTAGAACCCTTATTTTGTTAGATTTACCAGATCCCTTCTTCTTTTGGGATCTCGTAACCATTGAGGAATAAGTAGATTTTTGTTGACTCTCATAAGTTTCAGATCTTTGAGAGGTATCAAATTTCAGATATGCATTTGGATTAGGAGCAGAAACTGGAGTACTCATATAAGCAGTATTGTCCAGTGTGTGATTTTTTTCTGCTCCATGAATAAGGGCCTGTTCAAATGGGAACTATTTCTCATCTCTAACCAGAGTAAGATTAATTGTAACATTGAACCACTAGTTCTAACCAAGTGGAGTCGAGAGAGAAGCCACCTACCTTTAGGGTTCCTGAGAAAACGACCAACAAACAACTGCACCTCCAATCCGGTGATTGCACCACCGAAACCTCTCTAGGTCACCTTCCCTAACCATCACATGCCTTAAAATTAACATCCAAGGAAACCCCAATGATAGATCTATACACAAAAAGTTTAGATCTAGAAAATCACGAAAGAGAGGGATGTAGATATAGAGGAAAACACAAGCGAAACTAGAGGAGAGACTTACCCGGAAGAAATCACCTTCAAAGCAAATTGAATCCTCTTCAAAACCCATCAAAAATGAGTGGGAAAGATCCTCCACCCCCTGAGAACACAATAACCCAAGTGAGCTATGATTGGGAGGAAGAGAGGAGTGAAATAGGTCAAGCCTAAGGGAGCCCAGAACATATAACCCTATTTTTAAGTGGCCGCACGGTTATCCCGCATGGTTTGGAAAACCATGTGCTTACCGTGCGCACACCACTACCTCGAGAGCCAGGGTCTGCATGCTTTCCTCGCATGGTATGGAAAACTGAGTGCCGGCTGTGTGAATCCTGTTGTCTCCCTTTCATAGTTTCCTGGGGAATTCACATGGTTTCCACTAACCATGCTCAAACCATTCACCAATTTAAAGGCCTCCAAACTCATCCAAAAGCATTCCAAACTCTCCCAACCTCTTCCCCAATCATACCATGCACTTTAAAGACATAAAAAATGCATAAAAAAGGCCACATACCTCAAATCAGGGGTGTTACAATTTCAATGGATCATAATCAATCAAATGAACATCATGTCAATCATGTATTAATTTTAAACCATGATTTGTAAACTGGAATTATTGAATTGTTCTCTATTTTTTAACTTATTCATGGGACTCAATGAGCATAGTTCGAATATTTAAATAGTTTTTTGTGGAACCTCACGAACCTTTGTTTCTTTTTTAGTTTTACCCTCTTTTTTCCTTATCTTGATTGACTTGGTCATAGCGAGTATAACTTAACATTTTCTTTGGCCACCCTTCGACAGTTTTCGACCAAACAAGCTTTACACCTTTTCTAATGGTTCAATTTTTTTTCAACAAACCAATACTTGAATTTTCTCCAGAGGGAACTTCTGCAGATTTTTCCTCTTGGATGTATGGAGGCTTTTCACTGGTAGTTCATAGTCCTACCAATAACACATGTTACTGATGTTTTAGGTCAAACATATTTGACCAAACATAATGTATAAAGGGCCTCATTTTTTTATTTTTCAGTCGAGAATGTTCTTATATCCTTCATAAATAGACTGGGGATTTTTCTTAACACTTAATTTGTAAATTTTGGACAATCATGAGGACTGATAGCCATTTTTTCATATAGAGGTACAAAAGGACTTTCCTAGAGATGGATTTTCCTTTGGTCGATAGTCATTTTGTTGGAAATTCATAGAGGGACTCCGGGGCATGATTTTCATTGACAAACAAAAGTGTCTGCATGAAAATGTCCTTCGATTTCCAATGGCCTTGGTAGGATTTGAAAAGTTTTAAATTTATTTTAAAGTCCTGATCCACTATGTGTGGATGTCCTTGGTGATAGAATTAGAAAAGATTAGGGACATTCGTGTTTGATTTGAGTTGAAAACCATTCCCGGACTGCTCATACTTTCATGAGGTAGAGAAGGTGAATAATCATTTTAGATAGTAATCCATTTTATCTTTGTTAGAGGAATTTAGAATGAGGAATGCATGTAAGCTTTTATCTAGAAGTTTTCATAATACGGGGTGTGATAGGACATGAATGTCATTTGAGTGTACAGAAGCTAGAAATGAATCTCCTGGGGTTAAATATTCATTTGATTGATGGCCATTTTTGTGGAAAACATATTCAGAGCCTTTGGGGCATGATTTTAATTGTCAAACAGAGGTGCCCTTTGGACACTTGCATTCCATTTCCAATGGCCTTGAGAATTATGGAGAATGGGAACTTCTGAATATGGTATGTGGCCTTCGACAAGAGGCGCACCTGAAAACAAAAAGGGTCATTTTAACTAGACTTCATCGAGGAAACCCAAAAATGAGTGGAGGCACTCTCTTTGTCTATGAGGATCATCTTCAATCGTACATATGGGGTAACGTTAGAAACCCCAATGGAGAATAGATATGAATTGGTCATGTTTGTTCTGATATATCCAGGGTCTGTCTAAGGAGAAAAATGTAAACCATGACTATGAGGGCCCTGGAATCAGGAGGGATGAAATAAGGCTCGGAATCCATTGGGCGTACTGAGATAGGAGAGAACTCTAATTGGGACTAATATTTTTTTGGTTGATGGAAATTTTGTGGGAAACATATGCAAATCCTCTAGGGAATGATTTGAATAGTCAAAGAAAGGTGTTTGTAGAACAATGTCATACAATTTCAGATGGCCTTGGGGGGTATGGAGTTTCAAGATCACCTAAATCGTTGAGTTAGGGATATGGTAGGAGTGTATCCGGACATATTTCAGGGATATGGGCGGAAATTTACAAATGGAATTAGGTGTCCCTTACATAGGTCTAACTCATACACATGGTGAGATATTCATTTCATCATTGTAGTACATGGTCATTTAACATCACAAGTCCAGGACATGAGGTTCCTCTCATGGAAGGGAATATTGACATACCTTTTAGGGTCGCGCTTCTAGGACCGAATTCTTGGGCTGATTTTCCATAAACTCGAGGTGTATCTCTCATAGAGATCCCTAAGATCGTGTGACCCATTCTCGGTGTGAGAAACACAGGATTATGATGATTCCAGTTCATATCCTAAAGATGGTAAGATAAGAATTAGGTGGAACATTAGGATTAAGACTTTGCAATGCAGTTTGACTCCCTACAAAAAGGACGATTTTGGCCTCATAGTTTAAGGTCTTGTGGTGAGGATATAATATTGTGATGTTTAGAGTCTCGCAGTGAGGAAAATTATATAGTCATCAATATATTTAACTACATTGATTTAATTGAGATCAATATATTTTGGTGTTCCTATGACTCGAGTGAAGATAGAATGTGTAAACCATAGTCCCATAGAAAACCGGAATATGGAGGGATGACATGGGGCTTGGAAGGATATGGGCGTACTTAGATTGGAGAGGACTCTCTTGGGGACGAATTTTCCTTTGGTTGACACCCGTTTTCATGGGAAACATATACAGAGCCTCTAAGGCATGATGAGAATATCCAAACCATGGTGTCTATAGGACATTGTCCTTCATTATTAGATGGCCTTGAATGGTTATGGGGATCCATGTTTTCCCAGAGTATAGAGTTTGAAAAAATGGAAAAAACGTGAATGGGAATGTGAGATTAACCAGACCATGATTGACTACAAACATACATGGATCATCCATATAAATATAACTCATATGTAGAGGGAAAAAATTAGCTTTTGACTTATCATGAGTGGGGGGGAATGTGTGGGATATCATAACATAGAGGTTTGGACCACACCTAACCCTAGTAGAATTTCACAGTTTATTGTCACGTGATTATGACATTTCATAGACTTCCCCATACAAGTTTTGCCTATGTATGGGGGAAAAGGGGAAATATTTTTTTAGGGTGGATGGGCCAGGATTCCAAATCCAAGCATAACTACATATCCTACAGGGGTACGAATAATGGCACATGTTGTTCTGAATGTTCCTTGTATGGATATGCTCGGTTTAGGGGTGTGGACATGTGATGGAATTGTTGTTTCATTTTATATGGGTTCCAAGTCCACCATACCTCACCATAACTTATATGTGTAAGATATTCCTTACCACTGATCATAGGACCAATTGTTTAATACTCATTGTGAGAAACAAGGAGTGAACATAGGGCATCCTTTATAGGTGTTGGGAGGTAGAAGATATGATGTGGGCATTAAATATTTTTTTTGTGGGGTAAGTCTATGATCACCGATTGAGGCATTGCTATATATCCTTCTAGGGCAGAAAATAAGTCGTACGTAGTTCTGTATGTACCCTATACTGATATGTCTCGGTCTATAGGTAGGGGAATTTTTTTCTTTCCATCACAGTTTTCAGGTCTACCAAGATACTCTTCGTCAGATAATCCCTACCAAAAATCCTATGCATATGTGATTTAAACTCGATATGATAAAAAATTAATGTTATGTGTTTCCATTATGAATACTGTTAGAGAGGGGGGTATAATGGAGTATTTTTTTTGTGTGGGATGGGCCATGATTGAGGTTCTTATCGTCACTATGAATCCTACAAGGGAATAAATAAAGCCATATGTAGTTCTATGAGAGATCCTGAATTTTATTGTCATGCTATTAGGATTTTTTGTGTCATGTAGTTTAATGTCTTACGGTGAGGACACGAGTCGTTTTTTAATTTTATGTTTCAGGTATGGGTTCCACACAATTTAACATCATTTTGAAAGGTCAATGCCTCTTAGTTTATGGTCTTAGATATTGGACCACAACATTGGGGGTTTTATGACATTATTACTCATTGTTTAATGTCATAGTGTTTAGACAGTGGTATCAAGGTATTATAACTCATATTTTAGGTTCAATGACTTCAAAAAACTGCATGGGGGCGTTTTTTACTCATATTTGAGGGTCATAGAGCTCAGACCATGCAATGTGTTTATTTTTACTTATAGTTTAGGGTCATATAGATCAGACCATCACATGGGTTTATTTTCACTCATAGTTTAGGGCCATAGAACTCAGACCATGACATGTGATTATTTTTACTCATAGTTTTGGGTCATAGAGATCGGACCATGAAATGGGTTTATTATAACTAATAGTAGAGAGACATAGAGCGGAATCATGAGAAGGTTATATTTTTACTCATAATTTACGGTCATAAACCTTAGACCATAACATGGGTTTATTCTTTTATTCATAGTATAGGGTCATTGAGCTCGGACCCTGAAATGGGTTTATTTTTACTCATATTTTATGTTCATAGTGCTTGGACTATGACATATGATTATTTTTATTCATAGTTTTGATACATAGAGCCCAAACCATGACAGAAATTTATTTTTATTTATAGTTTAGGGTCATCAAGCTCAGACCATGACATGGGTTTATTTTTACTCATAGTTTAGGCTCATAGAGCTCAGACAATGACATGGTTTTATTTATTTACTCATATTTCAGGGTTATAATGATCGGAAAAAGACATGGGTTTATTTTTTTCTCATATTTTAGGGTCATAGAGCTCGGACGATGATATGGGTTTATTTTTACTCATAATTTAGGATCATAGAGCATATAACTTGACATGGGTTTAATTGTTCTCATAGTTTAGGGTCATAGAGATCAAACCATGACATGGGTTTATTTAGACAAATGGTTTAGTTTCATAGTGATCTAACCCTAAAATGGGTATATTTTTACTCATAGTCTTGGGTTATAGAGCTCAGACCATGACATGGGTTTATTTTTGCTCATATATTATGGTCATAGAGCATAGACAATGACGTGGGTTTATTTGTTTTTACCCATAAATTGGGGTTATAGTGCGCAAAACCGGGCATGGTTTTATTTTTACACATAATTTAGGGTCACAAATCTCGGACCATGACATGGGATTATTTTTAATTATAGTTTACGGTTATAGAGCTCGAACCATGCCATGTGATTATTTAGTCATAGTTTAAGATCATAGAGCATGGACCATTGCATTGTATTGTTGCTGTTTCACGATGTATTTCTTCAAGAACATCACATTTATGGGTTCCATGATGAGCTGTCTGTCCATCGATATCAGAGGGTATTCTACATTGGAATAGAACCTATGTATGTCTTAGGTTATTTCCCACTATGGTTCAATCTTCGGGGTCTTCATCCTGAGTATCTTTAGTGTTCTAAGGACTAACACCATTTCTCCTATGAGGAACAATCAAAGGTGATCATTTTTATTGAAGTCTCAAGAAATCTAGTTTTGGTATATTTCAAAATGGTGTATATTGTGAAACATTTATTCAACTAGCCGCCACCAATTCATCAAACCGCCTCTGGGATTTCTCATCCATGGACATTTGATCACAAATTTCCACACGATGTGATTAAAATTTTATTTCAATTGGTAACAGTCCCTCTTCCCCGTATAACAGTGAGTACGAGGTTCCCTAGGTGGTGGTGTGGGTTGTGGTCCAGAACCCTCACAAAGCATGAATGATCTTGTCTAGACACGATTTCATATTTTTATTAACCACCTTATGGTGTTTGTTGGATAGTGTCTTGTTGAAATACTCTATTTTCTCATGGTCCACAACATAGTAATGCGAAGACATGTTGGATTTGATTCCATACACCTGGTATAACTTATCCAACTCTGCTGTGTAGAAGTTTCTTCCATAGATTGTCAATATTTTGTGAGGGATAAAAAATCAGGTAATGATGTTTTCCAACACTAAGATGATGATGTTTTTCTCCTTGAATTTATTAAGGGGTATGGTTTCAACCCATTTGGAAAAGAAGTCAGTCAATGTGAGTATGAACATGAATGGATTGGTTGCATTTGGTGGATATGATCCACAACATGTATCCGCTGGGTGAAGAATGGCCAAGAGTACTTATATATATTTTTTAACTTTGTGGGTCGGTGCATGAAATTGGAATGATCATGGTAGTAATGGAAATTCCTATTGAATATGGAACAATCCTATATTATAGTGGGCCAGTAATACCTGAGCCTTTTGATTTTGTAAGAGAGATTATTTGTTGATTGATGCACTCTAGAATATCATGCATGAAACTTCTTCCATGACGTCATCAGTATCTTCTCCTTCAATGCGCCTAAGAAGGACTCCATAAAGGCCTCATTTATAGAGAGAAGTTTCTTGGTTTACCCCATTGTACAAGGTAAAATTGACATCCCTTCTTCAAACCTGCTCCCTTATAGCCGTATCTATTCTGAGTTCCATGTTATAAAGGTAATTTGTAATGGGAATTTTACTATCAGTTGTGTGAACATAAGGTTCAGAGATGGGGATAATATCATAAATTTCCTCTGTATTTCTTGGGATGAATGAAAATACCATTTGGTGGTGAGCAATGCTAATGTCTATTACATCACGGTATGGATTGACCACGGTTGTGGCTGCATTTTCCAAAGAGTCTACTTGAACATTTTCTATCTTGGGGATACTAGTAAACATTTGTTCTGATGGGAATTCTTCTAGTAGTTATTGTACATGGTTCATCAAGGATACCAATACTTCATTCTTGATAGGATAGTAACTATTGAACTGTTTGGTGACCATCTCTAAATCACTGTTTATTTTTTGGTGTTTGTCGAGCACATGAAGATCCAATTCCAGGCCTACAATTAGGGACTGATATTCCACATCATTAATTGTAAACCCTTCATAAAATTGGGAAGTGAAATGAAAGAAGACCTATTCAAGGGATACAAGTATAATTTGTAGTCCCACATTGATGAGCATGGGATCCTTCATCATTTTCTCTTTAGGGATTCAAGAAGCATTGTCGAAGTACATTTAACATGTCTAGGGTTCCTCCTAGATAGAAAACACTTCTGCATCATGATGTTCATCACAAAAAGGTGAGGTTTCACTTGAGGGGTTCTCGATGAGAATTTATGCTAGCGCCTAGCCTTTGATGGAATTCTGGGTCATGTATCATATGTCAAAATATTTTATAATGATCTCCCATCATGAAAGGGGCCCATTTGGCATGGGATGGTTGAGGATGTATTTTAACAGGTTACAGCGGGATACCAGGTGGACCTCAAGGTGCGGCGGGTAAAGCCTGAGTTTCTGAACTGTAAATATTAGGGCTGTCCAGTTCTTTTCCATTTTCAAATATCAGGATTTGGCCTTGATCATTGTTTATCTGATGTAATAGAGTCTTTTCTTTCACCTGAAATCATTTTTCTGTGAGATAAAGGCACCTAATGATATTTCCATGGTGGTTACATAAAATATGAGTGGTCTCCCCTCAAATAGATGCATAAACACTGTTGGTTATATGAGATATCATTTGAGATTTTCGAATGATTTTAGGAAATCATTATCCAAATCATATGTAATTCCATTAATCATGTGTCTGGTGAAAGGTAAACATTTACCCACCATGTTTTCTATGATGCACTAAAAATAGGTGAGGTTCCCCAGGAGACCTCTCAACTAGGTGAGGTTGCGAGGAGGGGACATGCCATGGAAGATGTTTTTCTTCTTGGGGTAGAACTCAATGCTGGGATGGTGTATGATGAAGCTGAGTAACTTTCCTGAGGTAACTCCAAATCTTTTCATCAAGGGATTCATCTTTAAACTGTGTTGTCACCATTTTTTGAAGAAAGTTTCAAGATCAACCTGGTGGTTCAAGTGCTATTTGTATTTAACCACATGATCATTAACATAACACATGCCAAATTCTCCCAATAAGGGCTTGAAAATGTGGTGCTTGGCTCACTGATTTGTGGTACCCATATTCTTTAGGCCAAAGGGAATCACTTTAAAACAGAACACTCCCTGAGGGGCCCTAAAAGTGGTTGCATCTTCATATTATCAGTACATAATGATTTTATTGGATTCAAAATAATCGTCCATGAAAGACAGGGCTTTGTATTCAGCTGTTGCATCGATTAGTAGTTCTGTGATCAAGATAGAGACGTCGTATTTTTTTAAATACCGAATAAGGTCCCCATAGTCAATGCAGATTCTAATCTGTCCATTATTCTAGTTGATGACATTATTATTTTTTAAAAGGACTATTTTTTCCCATCATATCTGATATTGTACATTAATATATAGTTGGATTTGGTCATATTATCAACATAAGCCTCTATTTTGGCAGTATACATCAATTGGGTCCTTCTGGATACCTGTGTATAGCCCTAGTGATTTTATGGTAAGCCTAGATGATTAGTGGAGACCTCAGAATCGAGGCCTAGCATTTCTATGTAGTTCTAGGAAAACAACTCTCGATTCTTATTTAATATGGATGAGTATGACACCTAGTCGTCATCAGGAATATCCATACTAATCCAAGTGGGTTTCCGATCTTCTTCAGTGACCAGATTTATCACCATAAGTTAATTGATTGTGTTTGAAACACATTCCTTTACTGTAAAAGTGGAATATTTGAGTTTTTTTCCTCTTATCCTTCTTTTCATCATCTTCATATGTTTTTTCTTCGCATGGAGAGATAATATTTGAGTATATCACTCCACTGTTGGGAGTGAAATCATATTTTTCTATAGTGTGTGAGGAAAGGGATGTTTGGAGTCTCGAGGATGGGCCGAGAGTATCTTTGATGTATATTTTCCTGGCATCATGGGAGTTATCATGATCTTCTATGTACTTTGACATGGTGGCCTTGGGGTAGATCATGCAGTGGATTGAATCCGCATCTAGGCTTGCGTTTATGCATTCGACTTGGTTGATGAGTAAAATGGACTCTTCCCCAAGCATCAAGAGGGGGTTGGAAGGATCCATCTCCAGTCCATTTGGTATATTAATCCAATCAATTTTGTTGGCTGAAAGATGCATTCCTTCCAATTCATAGAACCTTCGGTTGATAAAATGTGGCTCACAGAACTCAAATGGGGATTTAACATTGTGGAATTTTTTGTTTTTCCCATTAGAGCAATAGTTGACGTACTGATGGTATGATGATGGAATTATAGAATGCTAATGCATCAAAGGCCTCCCAAACAAGATGTTGAAAGCCTTACTTTGGCGTACTACAAGGAACATGGAATCAGACATGAGGTCTCTGATCCAGGTTTTGAGCTTGATTTATCCCGATTGTTTCTGATCGCTTTTTTCCTATGTCAGCAAAGTTGTGATGCAGTGTGTCAAGCTGTATTAATCATATCCCAATCAATGAAGCATTCATAGTAGGAGGAGGATGACTCTAGATCTATTTCCAATGAAAATACTCAGGGCATAGATTCCATTTATCTTTCCAGTCACATATAAAGATTTTATATTACCTTACATGATGGAATTATCATCCCTATATGTGAAGGAGATGAGTGAATGAAATTTTTATGGAGTAATATTTGTTCGATAGAAATTGGCTGCTGCTACTTCAGCCTCAGACTCTAGGGGAAATAGTAAGGATTCGATGATTGCCTTTGTATGATCTACGGACTGACATAATTCCTCTAGAATTGATAAATTTTCCGGTACTGATGCTAGATGAATTATAATATCATACTTCTAATCTATAGGTCTGAAATTTCAGGTATGGGGTATCTATTTCACAGAAACATTGTGGGTGAAAGGCGTTGAACATAGATCATTCGACCTCTGTAACAAGGGTCGGTGGTGCTGCGCTCCATTATAGGGTTGGCCGAACTAGTCTTCCTATATTCCTTGGGCGATATGGTATTTTCTCTTCCCTTGATATATATTCAAATATAACAATGTTTGGATTTCATCCAACGGGGTCGAAAGAGAATTCCAGTTCTAGTTGCATCTATAGGAGTGTTTCTTTCGCATGATTCCACAACGTTAACTGTTTGATTTGGGGCGTGGCCGAAAATATGACTCCAGCCTTGATGATGCCATCCAGGAAACATCTGGCCTCTACATCCTCTTCCTCTATCTCTCTCATTGGGCATGGGGAATTTGTTTATGTGGCCATAGTCTCCATCAGATAAGGGTTCCATCATGTGTTTAAAAATAATGGAGCCAAAGATCCATTCTTCATCTGACAAGGTTTCAGTCTAACTATCTTCTTTTGATGGAATCATTTTTTGGGGTGGAGCCTATTGAACCATTTTTTGAGGCGATTCCTGTTTTACAAAATCTGTTGGAATGAAGTCTGAAAGCATCCACAATGTCATCAAATTTGGTATCATATCATCTTTATGCTCATTCTTGTTTCCCATATGGACTTTAGAGGGCTTCAGGGATAAGAAGGATGGCTGTGTTGCATTGGGAGACATTGGGGACACAATTGGTTTTTCAAATATTCCCAGAGGATGTCATAAACATTATTTATGGTCTTTCAGGTCATTAAATTGTTTAATTTTATAACCTTTTTACTGGAAACTATTTTACATTCCTCTCCCACCCTTGAGTCTGATGTGGAATCATACACCACTTGTGATGCTAGTGGGCCTGTATTGACTTGCCCTAAATCCACCATCTTTTTTAGGAGATTCTCTAAAACGAGGCATTCTTGTATGGTGAATCACAATATCGATTGATAGGGACAATAATTTAGACAGTCATCATAACCTATATTATCAGATCACATTGGCTCCTATAGACAAAGTAAATTGCAATTCACAATGGCTATTAAATATACACAAACTTTGATGTCTCATAATGAGTAAAAATTATTTCTTCATTCATTAAACAAATTTCTTTTAGAACCAAGTCACTTGAATTGACAATGTGGGGTGGATGTTGGAATCTATGTGGTCTTTCATGGTCTATTGGGGGCCTTGAAATAGGGGGATGGTGTGAGGGGTAGATTAGGTGTGAATGAAGTCACTTAATCTTTTTCTATTCTTTCCCTGGGGCTGAAGGGGCCACTCAGGACATAAAAATGGCCATTTTCAAGGAATCTTCTATCCCTTTGGAAATTGCAGAGAAGGATCTAAACCCACTTGTGTACTACATCAGGATGAATAGTGTTCTAAATTCATCCCGAAGGTTATCGATGTGTACGACAAGCATCTCATCATGGGGTGCTATCCAGTTTAGGGAATAAGTCATGACTCTCCATCTGAAAAGGAAGAATGAGACTCTTTCGTTCTCTTGCTATTTTTAGTTCATGAGGTCACTGACCATCATATTCAGTAGTGTTGAACTAGACTGGAAGAGAAACTATCACGGGAGATCCTCATAGCCTGTGATTGAATTGGCTAGCAAGCAAATATACTATACGATGGTTGAGCATTGTAGGGTCCGTACAATGAAGCTATGTTTTATTTCCTCTTGTTGCTCTGGAGAGCCCATCATGGGGTCACAGTAAGAGGCACAGTTCATTACATGCAGTTCTGGGTCACCAAAGAAATGGAATACTGTAAATATCGGCTTCTGGAAGTTCAGTGGTAGTTGAACATTTCTCACCCTCTTGGGGTAGGGTTTTCACTCTAAATGTATCAGAGCATTCCACCATTACATAGATTTTTGTTGAGTTATTAATTTCTTGATAGTGTTTTGGAGCCCTTGATGCATATCCTGCCAGGCTTGAGATTGGGATGATGTAGCAGTGGCCTAGATTGGGCGTGCCGGTGCTAGAATTTGGGGTTGACACCCACTTGGGGGTACGATTTTTGGGTTTACCTGTATATATTCTGGATGTCATCCCATTGGGGGTGAGGAAATCTTAATGTAATTTCAAGACTGGGTTGAATTGTCCTCCGAGCATGGCATCATTAACTAGAATGAGTGGTTGTGGCAGGGGCATCTCTTTTGGAATCATATGCTGATGTTCCATGGGGGGAACACATCTAATGAGGTAGATCCCTCAATTCATCTCCTCATTATGTTACGTGACGTCTTTCATTTATTCCTCCTGCATGGTGAATCATTCCTCAAGGGCGAGGGAAAAATTATAATGGACCGGGAAGAATCAGTTCATAGATGACCATGGATTTATTCCTCTTCTTATTGTAGTTTCATGGGGGACTTAGTAATAGATTAGTTGAGTGGGTACCCAAATTTATGTCCTCCCTCTGGTTCCGTGTATGCACACAACTAGAATCATTATGTGATGCCTCTAGGAGGGAACCATCTTTCTTTGAGTCCTCTCCATCTGTGCCATTTCTAATGAGATCCATGGGGTTGAGGTTTACCATGTTAACTAAAGCGTACTACATTTGGGTAGGTGTACCCAGTTCTTAATGGTAGGAAGTATTTCTATTTCTGTTATTAGAAATTCTCATTCCATTCTTCCAAATTTTTCTGTTTTCATAGAGAAGGTTGACCAGACGGGATCCCTGATATTACCTTGTAACGCGCCTTTTTCTAGGGGGGTGAGAACCGTGAGGTGAGGTGGAACAAGTTACTCAGATGTCTATCGTTTTTCCTAGAATGTGGAAGACAGATATCTGTTGTGGTTTGATTTGAGTTAGAAATTTCCCCAGTCTTGCGGGATGGGGTTGATCCCATTCTTTTTTTGTTGCGCTATGTCCTGGATTTGTTCGTCTTATGGGGGTATTTTTATATAAAAATTCCCCTATCACAATGGGATGGGATTGTTCTTGTATTATGATGGTAGTCACCGCTATTTCCACCCCTTCATTTTCACGTACTTCTACACATGTGTGAGCTGAGTATGGAATTGGTCCCTCATAGAGTTTATGGCCTTCTAAAGATATGAGAATTGTTTTCTGGTTGGCATCCCTCATGCAGGAATCCTACAGGATGATCTTGGTTTCCTGACTCATAAAAATTTTGATTGCTTGATCTCTTTAGTCCTGAAACATTTGAGACTTACTCTAGAATGGTTTTATTTGAGTATCCCATCATTCAGGAGAAGGGGTTTTATTTGATTGCTACCATTGGGAGATAATGTTGCAGGATGTCATTTCAAATGGGGCATGCTAGACTCAATGTGGTGTTAAGTGTAAGGATCCATGTTATCCCCACACTCAAATATGAACTCTAGTCGGGGATTTACCAATGAGGTTTCAAAACTTATGTAGTGCATGGGGTAGGCCAGTTCATGTTTTTTGTTTCGCCTTTATGATTGTGGATGCCTAGCAAATGGGAGGGATTCTAGTTCGATTAGACAGTGATGTTCCCCTATCATGCTAACGTAGTCAAAATACCCTTCATATGGTAGGAATTTTTATTTTTGCTTATAAAGAGTCATCCTTATATTGAGGTGAATGTCATCCGTGCAATCCCCAAATAACATTGCTGGTATGTCAAAGATAGAAGCTTATGTGGGCCAATACATCATAGGTATATTATCCCTAGCTTGGTGTATTCTCCCAAGAAACATATCTTACTGTATTTCTCCGTAAGGCTTCTCTACATTATATTCCATACTCGAAGGCTTAATAATAATTTCATTCTAAGAAACCGGGCTGGTGGAAGACTTATTGATTTTTGGAAGGAAAGGGGGTGGCTCAAAAGATGAGTGTAGTCCCTGGGTATCCTCTGGTTGTGAATGAATATTACTCTTTATTGAATTGTTTCCAATATGACAGAATCCATATTTCTAAGCACCTCATCATAGGAGGAATTTCTCACATTTATTCTAGAGAGTGTAGGATCTTCTTTCCTGCACGAATTTTGATTATAGGGAGTACCTTCACAATATATGTTGCAATGGAGATGGATACGATTACAACATGATGTCTGACTGTGTAAAATTTTCTTATAGAGTATACTATAGGGAGGACCTTCAGTGTGGGATATAGAGAGTGGACTACCTTCTTGATGTTTTATGACATTGTGGGATAGGCCATTACAATAACTTTTATTGTGGGGAGTGCCATCGCAATGAATTTCATAGTGGAGAGGACTACCACCATAACATGATATCTGATTGCATGGATAATTTTTACAGTTCCCATCATGGGGAGGGCCTTCAGTTTGTACTATAATGAGGGGAGGAAATTCTTGTGTCTTGATGTTACTTTGGGGAGGAACTTTATAGTAACTGTCATTGTGGGGAGAGCCTTCACAATGACTATCATCATTTTGAGTTCTACCATCATGATTCAACGTCTGAATACAGGGAAATACATATATATAGATTAAAACTTGGGCAGGACCATCAGTGAAGATGCATGAAATGGGAGGAACTTATTGTTAACTGGTATTTAGGTAGGGGGAGGTCTACCTCGACGTGCATCATGAGATAGGCTTTCAGGATCGATCATTCATGGACCACGGGCTAAGCCCCTTTGGGTGATCTGTGGGGGACCTTTAGAGCTATTGGTTGGGACATTATGGGGAGGAAATTTGCAACTTATTCTTCCACTTACATAATTTGGTAATGGAATGACATTGTCTTGAGATTTTATAGATATATTTTTGAGGGCGTTATAAACCACAGCTTCCAGTAGAGCAGGAATATGTATGTGCTCTAAACCTTTTCGGTTTCCTTTGGCACATTTCATTTTTTGGGCACTCTCTTGGAGGTAACTGAAGCTATATTGAAATTGTATTGGCCTTTATATATGAGTCCCTTTATTTTTGGGTCTCGTGATGTATTTGGCATATGCCAACAAACATCTTGAGTTTGGTCAGGGATATATGCCTGCCTTGTAGCAGCCACCACTTTGGACCGACGTCCCCTAGTTGGAATGAGTGTTTATTCCGGATCCAGTTGTCTGTATATTGCTGTATATCCCCTTCGACAAGAAGGGACAAAAGCATGGATGCATAACTACTCCGGATAGACTAACTAATTTTGTGAGTAAGTCATTACGTTCGTGGAAATGGGGACATGGGCCCGATTTCCCAACATTGCTACAAATGCAATGATATCATGGAATGTTTGGACGATATGGTTTGGAATCGACATTTGGCATCCCATAATTTCCAAGATGTGTTGAGATTTCTATTTGAATGAAATGGGAATGAAGGTCCATTCAGATATCAGAGAAGGGGTTTGTGACTACTCTTGTCCTCCAAGAGTTTCCAATAGATACTGGCAGTTCTCTTATGCTGGGATAGATGAATGAGTCATTCACCTGTTTTCTCCTCTGGTAGCCACCATATATGACTGGTGGTCTTCATATTCAAGAGTAGGGATTTTTAACCACTCAAATACTGCTATATTTTACTCACGATCTTTGAAGGCATCGAAAATAATTTTACTCTGCTCATATTCGCTTGCTGGCCTATTTGGATGGCGGGATTGAAGTCCATCAGTAGGTACTTGAGCCTGTGTATAGCCTATAGCTATCCTATTTAATTAGAAGGCTAGAAATGCATCAGTAGGTGTTTATTACTTCATGTATCTAGTTTCCACCCTATTTAAATGTTGGGGTTGAAGTTCATAAGCAGGTGTCTATGCATGTGTGTAGCTAAGAACCTCCCTATTTGGTTGACAAGATTTTTGAGTATCAATAAATAAGTACATATTCATGTAGTTTTCTGCACTATCTGCACGGTGGGACAACTGCGTAGTATAAATAATGTGCTTGTGCTCATATTGTGCCACCATATTTCTTTGGTGGCCTGTATTGGAGGGAGAAGAATCTTATCTCTTCCTATTGAATGCCGCCAAATTAGTACGGTAGAGAAGCTCCTCATAAAATAGGGTTATGGAGTGTTCTTCATTATATATTTTATTCCCTTGGCGGGATGCCTGAGTGATCCAGGTCTCCTAGACTTTAGAAGGTTCCCTTGGCATAAGGTCTTTCTTATTGGGAGGAGGACTGGTCTTCTGATGTTGGTGACAATACTCTTTTGTGGGGGCCCGTGTGTAAGACCCTTGTGCAGTTGAGGTGAAGATATTATCATTAAATTCATCTACCCACAATTATATGGGAGGTAAACATAGTCAAATTCCATGAACATGCTCCCAAAACAGTTTGAGAATACCATTGGGCCCGCCATGGGCTGGGGTGCCGACAGCTGCTGAAGAGGTGGTTTTCAGACCATTGTAGAATAGATGGCTTGTCTTGCGGCCTCCAATATGGGGATAGTAATATATTGTTGGTACTCCCAGATCAACGTATTGAATACCAAATGTTTAAGATATTGAGTATGCAAGGGTTCATGCTCATCGTTAAGACATTAGCTGCATGTACGATCACTAATGTGCATGTCATCGTGGGTCTTTGGGATTCCATTTGGATTGGAGGATGCACTTCGGGAACCATGAATATACATAAATTATAGAATGATCAAAAAACCTCATCAATGTATCATTATTTTAAGAATTTTTATATTTTTATATTCATCCTGGCCCTCTTTTCCTTTTCTTTAACTATGGGGAGAAAGGGATTCAGTGGACTAATAGCTCCACCTTCTGTAAGGATTAACGTCGGGATCACCATTTTTGATCCACCTATAAGGAGGTCAATTTAGCCCAAACCAGGGAAAACAAAATGGTTCGACGTGCAATATCCCTGGGTCATTTATCATTGTGGTCAAACCGCCACCTTGGCTAACGATACTCATCGGGTTCACCATTTTTGTTTTGCCTCCATGGAAGCACATTTAGCATGGTCTGGGGCGAACATAAAATGGTGACATGCAATGTACCTTTGTCTTTTATCAATGGGCTAGACCCTCCACCTTGGTTTAGGATTCAAGTCAGGTTCCCCATTTTTTTCTGCCTGTGAGGTGGAAGGTTTAGCACAGAATGAGGAAAACAAAATAGGATGAAGTGAAATATAAATTTGACTTTTATCATTGTGGTAGAACCACCACCTTGGAAAACAATTCAAATCGGGTTCACTATTTGTTTTCACTTCTGAGGTGGTTTGTTTTTGGTGTAATGTGAAAATGGTCTAATGAGGATTGTCACCCATCTATTTTTTGACTGAAACAGGTTCAAGTCAAATTCTCTATTTATTTTATTTCATCCCATTTAGCATCATTATCATTTAAAGATGGTAGAGTTAACCCTGTGGGAAATGTTGTTCCCAGAAAGAGATTGTGTGGCGGTTGATCACTTCTGCAATTGGTCATTCTCATATATAACTTCCTTGAATGGTCTATAATACGATTATTCGTGGTGCCAAGAACACCCAACAGGCCGACTATCTGTGATTCATGAACCTAATATCTAATGGAAGGAATTATTTGGATGATGATTTGGCCAAAAAAAATAAGTACTCCATTGGACGAGAGGATGGGAGGTCAGGATCACCGAACCCATTCAGGGGTGGATTTTTTCCTGTTTCCGGACTCTCTTATAGATTTAAGTTGTGTTCATATGGTTGTGAATCCTTGGTTCATTCCCAAAGTGATTGTCCATGGGGTACCCATGGTTTGCATGATCATCGTAGGCAGGCATATATTTGAGGATATGGAGTTGATATTGACCTGAACTATATTATAAGGCACTATAGATTTTATTGTCATCCAAGGGGATAGAAGATGACTTGATATTTGGATTAGGACCATAGAACGAGATTATTACGAATAATTGAGATAGGAATCAGAACCCATGTAGTTTGGATGGTGTGTGGATTAGGCATGGAAGTCACACTTTTGTATGAAACATGATTCGGAGGGCCCATTTTGATGGGAACCATGTTGAGCTTGGGATTTTGACAGGCGTCCTACGTATCCTGATTTGATCAGAAATCCTATTTATCATAGTTTAGACCGTTCTGACCCTTAGGCATGGAAGTTCCCCTTTTGATGGGGCATGATTGGGTGGATCTTTTATGGGAGGACACTCTTTTGAGATCGTTCATTATAGCAGGCATCCTACATATCTTGGTTTGATCATGAATCATTATTTTCCATGTTCAGAATCATTTGAATGTTGTAATCATCACAATCCTCTAAGCCCACGTGAGTCATGCTCAGTTTGAGAAACAAAAGTATTTGAAATATTCAATAAACCACATGATTCATAAGCTATTGGTAGGGGATGGAGAGCCCATGGTGGAAGAGATCGGGGTGACCATGGACGAGGGTGTAGACCAACAGACCATTCAATTTAAAGAGAAATTGAAGGTCACACATCACCGCCTCAAATGATCGGGGGATTTCCTTAGGGGGAGGGCCCTAGAAAAAATTCTTTGTATGGGTAGAGTTGAGTCCTCATCAAAAGGAGAAGTGAGTATATATATTTTTTATGATCCCTATTATTCATTGAAGGGAAAACCAATTAATCACCCAAACTTCTAGAATGGGAAGGTTCACATTGGAATCCCATGGTTGGACTTCGGGTTGCAATGGAAATATAGATCTAGTGGAATCCTTGAAGCCCAAACTGTTGTGGGGAGAGTCTTAGTGACTCAACATTCCATTGGTATATAGAATCAAAGAGGTGCGCTGGTGCACTCAATGGTCTAATCATACTGGTCTGATGGTTTTGGGGGTGGTATTGACCTGATCCTGTAGGATTGGTTAGCCGAGGGAACATGGAGTACTGGATGGTAATGAAAGGGTGGGGATGGAACCATAGGAAATGGTACTTGAAAACACCCTATTCCACATTATGGTTTCTTATGCGGGATGAGGGAGGTTCTACATAATGAATTGGTATGTTGGTAGGAGGGTTGGCCACATACAGATGCGGTACACATGCATGGGTATAGTCCATAGCTGTAACGACCCATCGTTTTATTAATGGGAATTCTTTGTGAACTAATCAAATGTATTATTATGTAATATATTTATGTTACATATGAACATAAATGGTTTTATGTTTTTCAATATTAAAATACTAATATGAATGGTTAATGTAGCTAATATAGTCGATTAATAGTTATCCCATGTTTAGTATAAATATAATGTTTTAACAAATCCAATTTACTCGGACAATGGAAGCGAGGTCCACATCAAGTCGACCTGCCCCGTACAAAGCCCATTTATCGGAGCATGGAAAGGAATTGGTGTCATTGGGATTCTCTCTTGGCCATGCCCATGCCTAGCGTGATTACATTATGCTTGATCGGAACCCCCGATGGAAGAAGTGGACGTTGTTTTAGATTACCAATCGAGCAATGTTATCCGAGCCGCCCCAAGAGCCAGTCACCCTGACAAAAATTACCCAAAGGTCATATTCGGGTGTTTTAAGGGTTTATTTAACAAGACCCAAGCACTATTACTATTTATATTTTTTGTATAAATTTTATACAGTCATTTTATTGTTGTTACTTTGTAAATATTTCTTGATGCACAAATAGACTTTTTAGTTAATATTCAACAAAAAAATATATTTTGAAAATTTAATATAATTTTTTAATTAAATAATATTTTAATAATATATTATTATTATTAAATTACTTTATATTAAGTATAAATAATCATAAAATTTATATGAATTACAGTTGTATGTTTTTATTAAGGATTCAATGTTGTTTTTTCTAAAACCCATTAATTTTTGATAAATGTCCATTTATATTTTTAAAGATTAAAATAAAAAAATTATAAATTTATTTAGATAAAATTAAAATTATATTTATAATCAGAACATCGAAATTATCCAACATTGAATTTTTCATAATTTTTTGAGGCAATCCATTTTTTGGGTAAAAATTATGTACTGTTTAAATATATAATGTATTTTTGACATCATAATTACACAATAGTAATGTAATAATCTACAATAATCATTAGGTTTGACCAAAATATTTTATACAATTAAATTAATGTGATTTTTGGTTTGTTCAATATATTTTACAAAACATTAGTGGACCCTCAAAAACTTATAAAACATTTTATCTTTTTAAATTGATTTCCTTGAGAGTGTGACACACCTCCACTTAACCAACCCTGTTATTTTATGAATTTAGGCCATTTTACATAAAAATTATATTTTCCCACTCACCTAAGGAATATCCCATGGCCAATAACCATGGGCTATTTTTTGGTTTGGATTAGTTTAAAGTGTGGTGTCCCAAACTTAAATAATAATGAATTCCATCTCCTTTCCTATATTAACCTACTACTGCTCCCACATCCTCTTCACCCAATGCCTTGAGATTTCTTCCAACCTCTACCTTCCACTCTCAATAATCTTCCCATGGTTCCCCATAATTCCAATAATCTCCTCTCAGGCCTCTCCCAATCCTTTGGGATCACACATCCAATTAAAGGATTTCTTCCTTTCTAATTTTTTTATGTTTCTTCATATTGTTATATCCATTTTCATTTAAATAAAAATTCTGGTGTATGATTTTGAACCTCCTACATTATGATCTAACTATTTTCTAATATATGATAATACTCTTTATCTCTCATTAATGCCTCCCTTGTACATCTGTTACCATGCTGAAATTTGGTAAGGAATTTCTCGCTCCACATTTACATTAAATCAATTATAATGTATTATGAATCCAAATTCCATTACCTATGTTGGGACATGTTTCTATATTACCACCGTACTATACATTTCATCTAAATATTATGAGATATAATTTTCTCTCTCATCAACCTTTTTTATGAATTCTTATGTCATGACATTATGCTGCTGAAATTGCCCCACAGTTTTCTATGTCAAAGTCATTATGTAGTGAATACCATGTCCAATTCTCTATCATGGATATTCACCATTATGCACATTAATTTATAGATTATAGATTTTAATGTACTAATTCTATATTTTTTTATCATGGAATAAATAATGAGGTTTAATGAATCCATTTTTTTATCCATGTGGCACACTTATGCATGAAATGAAAAGTTTAAGAAGGGTGCGCCCAGATAGCGCACCAATGCATTGGGTAAAGATTAATATTTTGATATGTCAAGTTAAATGATTTTTTACTCATGATAATTAAACTTCAATGTGGAGTTTCTCATGCTAATTCAAGTGAAATGATGGTTTACTCATTCTCCATGTACAATGAGCCTTGGATCATTATAATTTTATGTTAATTGTTGTTTCAAAATTTCAATGTTATGATTGTCATTCTATATCATAGATTTATGATCATTTTATTTTTGGATACATTGATATGTATATCTTATAATATGATTTTTATTCTTCATGTTATTCATTGTTTACCCCATTACTAGGCTTCCTAGATCACCCTTTTCTTATGCATGTCCTCGGGTTATCCCATGTAAGGCTATGTACAAGGGAATATAGTGGTCATGTAATGGAATTTCTCAATAAGATGTTGTGTTCTATGTTTTAAGTCATTATGTAATGTTCCTAATACCCAAATAAACTAGAACACTTGATCTTCTAGGTTGAATAATGTGATGGTTTTTTGTAATAATTTATGATATGTGTGTAATAAAAAGTTCAGTTGTTATTGTTGGTATCAGATGACAGGTTTAGTTATTTTTGGGATTAGGATTAGAAATCCATAGTGAAAGCCTTATGGATAATACTACGTATAATTATATCATCCCTATGTTTTTGTGAGAAATTTTTATGTGGTTTATCATGAAAATACATCCATGTATGGATACATGTAGGTAGAGGCATCTCTGTTGAAGATGTACCCTGGAGGGAAAAATCTGACAAGGAGTATCGGGCTTGACCTGTTGTATCCAAGTACACGACAGCGGGCCTTGATACAATCTTGGTTACGACACTCCTGGGAGATATACTTTGGTACATTCACATACGTAGTATGAACCATTATTATATAAAAAAAGTCTGCTAAGAATATATTTTGGAAAGTAGATCACGAATAACATAGATTGAATCATAAAGATTCATATGTTAATGAAATAAATTTTATTTATAATTCATCTGATTAGTCCTTGGATTACCCGTTATGTGTTACCCTTAACATCCTTCTATTCCATCCAATGTCCAGAAATAGGAAGACTCAAGATAAAAACCCATGTGAAGATCATTGTGAAAACTGTTCTAATGAGATACACAATATAATGGGATTAGGAATCACCAAATTTGTTAGGATACTGTCTGAGTTATCTCATTTGTTGAATAGAAACATGGGTCAAGAGAATGTTCAACCCCCATAAAAAAAATCAAGTCTCTATCGAGATCTTCATGAGAAAAAAGCCTCCTACTTTTAATGAATCATTCATCCCCTCAATTGATGAAAAATGGATCAACTCAATTGAAATGATCTTCTCCATCCTTCAATGTTACGAACAATACAAGGTTCTCCTGGCTGATTATCATATGGAGGGTTAGTCCAATCAATGGTGGACCTTGATAAAAAATACAAAGCCCGAGGAGGATATCGAGGCATTGGAATGGAAGTATTTATGGAAATTTTTTTTGGATAAATATTTTCATCGCACCCTCCAGCATATTATGGATATGTACTTCCTTGCCATAAAAAAATACGACTAAACCTTTAAAGAGTATGCGGAAAAATTCACAAGGCTTGCACAATACACCTATGGATTTGTCGTTACCCCCCAATACAAGGTTGGTCGCTTTACTTGTGGTCTGAAACCTAGCATGTGGAATGAAATGGTGATCTATGACTTCAACAGCCATAAGGAAATTATTTTATGTGCCCTCGAGGGAGAAATGGAGATCAAGGAAATTCAGTGGTATCATGGGGTTATGAAGCATAAGGTGGACTTCAATTCTGGCATTCTGATGGGTAAATCTAATGGTGCTAAGAAAATCCCACATCCCACTTCCCAAAGGTTCAGAAAGAAGAAACAAATAAATTTCTTGAAGGAAACAAGGAAATGAATTAGGTGTTGAGGAGAAGGGATCCTAGCCATAAACTGCTGATAAGAAAGCACCATGGCTACGACAGAGGATAGGAATGCACTATTCGACTCTCAATGCATAGTTCATTGCTTCAATTGCAATGAACTAGAGCATCTTGGAAATCACCTATCTATCCCCAGGGTTTTTGGAGGTTAAAAACAACATTCCAGACAGAATGTGTGATATTTTTCTATCACTACCACTGAAATGAACCCTTAAAACAAAAGTGTTGACAGGTACATTAATTATTCATTCATGAATAGTGAACATACTTATTGATTCTTATTATACGCATTCATTTGTATCTAAAATATTTATTAGAATAATCATAACACCAACATAAATCATTGAAGTAAAGATGTTGGGGAGTATGAAAAATGGGGAAAATATTGCATCCCTTGAATACAAATCCTCTCCTTCCATAATTTGAGGATTTCACATCCCGTTGAACCTCATCATACTCCCTTTGATGGAATTTGATACAATTATAGTCGTGTATTCGTTATCCGTTTATAAATACTACATAAATTTCTATGAGAGGGAAATAACACTTCATTTGGAAAATCGACCCCCGATGATATTCATGTTCAAGGAAGAAGATGAATCTTCTTTAGCACCATTGTCCCAAGAATTTATATTACAACCATATGAGAAAACATATCTGGCTCAAATGATTGAGTCCAAGGGGGAAACCATACTAGAAGACATTCCTATTGTGAGTGAATTTGATGAAGTGTTTCCCAAGGAATTGGCTGGTCTTCCTCTTAGAAGATATGTTGAATTCTCAATTGACCTTATTCCTGGGGAATTTTGAATATCCAAGACTCTATATATAATGGATGTTGTGGTGCCTGATGAGCTGAATAAACTACTACAAGAGAATATGGATACAGAGTTTGTAAACCCATGTGGGTCACCAAGGGGTGAAATAGTACTCTTCATCAATAAAAAGGATGGGTCAATGAACCTTGGAATTGATTATCGCAAGATCAAAAAAATATGATAAAGAATTAGTATCCTCTACCATTAATTGATTACTTGTTCAGTCAGCTGTGTGGAGAACAATACATCTCCAATGTAGATCTAAGATCGATATATTACCAAGTTAGGGTGAACAAGGAGGATATCCCCAAGTCTGCATTTCGTACAAGATACGAGCACTATGAATTCATAGTAATGCCTTTTGGACTAACCACTGCTGTAACATTATTCTTAGACTACATTAATAGAGTCTTTATATATTTAATTGAATACTTTATGGTAGTTATTATAGAAAATATTCTTATATAATCAAAATCCATGGTGGATCATGAGGAGCATCTGAGAACACTACTAGAGACCTTGCGAATGAATATTCTCTATGTAAAGTACAACATGTGTGACTTCTAGTGGAAGGAGGTCTCATTATTAGGTTATATAATCACATGAAATAGGATATCTTTGGATCCCAACAAGAAAACTTCCATTGAGGGATGGTTAAGGCCAACATCTGTAATGGATATCCATTGATTATTGGGGTTATCTGGATATTACCAAATATTTGTGAGAAATTTCTCACGATTTTCCAGCACTCATAAAAAGCTAAAACAGAAGGGAGTAATGTTTTATTATAGCGATGATTGTGAAGAGAGCTTCGAAGAGTTAAAAAGGAGGTGTATCACAATGTCTGCGCTCAAATTACCAACAAGTAGAGAAATTTTTGTATTATTTAGTGATTCTTTGAAGAAGGTACTAGGTTTTGTGTTGATGAAGAATGAAAAAGTGATAGCCTAAGCCTCAAGGAAACAAAAAATCAGTGAGAAAAACTATCCCACGAATGATCTAGAGTTTGCAGCTATGATCTTTGCGTTCAAAATCTGACGGAATTATCTCTATTGAGATATGTGTGATATATATAATGATCATAAGAGCCTCAAGAATATGTTCACATAAAAAGAGCTTAATATGCACCAAAAAATGGATAGATCTCATCAAGTATTATGACTTCTCAATCCACCACCACCCCGTTAAAAAAACATAGTGGAAGATTCTCTAAGTATAATGGATCATGCATCTTTATCAATGATGATAATTGAAAAGGATCCAATAATCTATGATTTATAGGTGATTCACTTGGGAATAATTCAGGGAGGAAAATCATCAATCCTTTCTCAAATGATTGATCAACCATCCATCATGGAGAAAATGAAGGATGCTCAAATAAAGTTGTGGTAATTCTGAAAAGGGTGGAAGCTATCATGAAATGGGAAATCCGTAGAGTTCATGGTTGACAAGGATGGAATTGTGATATTTGGTCCACAATTATGTGTACCATCCGATCTAGAGATAATAAAGGAGCTTCTGAATGACACACATAGATTATCCTTCCATATTCACCCAGGGATCACAAAGATGTATCAAGATATCCAAGAAAACATTATGTGGGACAATATTAAAACATATATTTCTGAATATACATCAAAAATCATGGCATGTCAGAAAGTGAAGGATGGGAGGAAAAATTATTAGGTGATGATGCAACCACTACCCATACCAAAACGGAAGTGGGACAACATTACCATGGACTTTTTCACGGGACATCTAAGGAATTTTAGTGGAAACAATGCTATATGGGTCATTGTTGATCGTCTTATGAATAAAAATCACTTTATCATGATTCGATAGGAATTATATTGTGATCAACATGCATGGATTTTCATCAATGAATCTGTAAGGCTACATGGAGTACCACTATCTATTGTAATCGATTATGATACTAGATTGACCTCGAAGTTCTAGAAATGTCTCTAACATGCTCTAAGAACTGAACTATACTTCAGTAAATCCTATCATCCTCAAACAGATGGCCTATTGGAGCGAACCATTCAGAAACTAGAAAATATTTTAATTTCATGTTCTATGGGATTTAAATGAGGATGGATCCAATATCATCGACTTGTTGAATTATCTAACAATAAAATTTTCCACCCATGCATCAGAATGGAAACATATGAAGCCCTTTATGGGAAAAGGTGCAGAATACCAGCATGTTGAGATGAAGTCGGTGAGTTTAAGATGCTAGGACATGAAATGGTTGATGAAATGGTGGAAAATGTGAACCCCCTAAAACAACATATCAAGGCAGACCAAAGTAGAAAAAAGAGTTATACAGACAACCCTCGATGTGACCTTGAATTCAAAGTTAGAGAAATGGTATTACTACACATATCTCCGTGAAATAAGGTCATGATGTTAATAAATTAAGGGATGTTAATTATTAGGTACATTGGCCTCATCGAGATTCTTGATCATGTCGGGGTTGTGGCCTATCGACTAGCACTTCAACCAACCATGGCCTAAGTATATGATGTCTTTCATGTATCACTCTTAAAGAAGTATATACCAAATCCTTCACATGTACACTCTACAGAGTTATTACAATTAGATGATGATCTTTCATACAAGGAACAACCAGTGAAGATCTTTTATCATAGAGAAAAAGATATAAGAAATAAGACAATGCCCCTCTTCAAGGTGTTGTGGTGAAACCACAAGTTTTAAGAAGTGATGTGGGAATTGTGGGAAGTGATGAAGAAGAGTTAAGAACATATATTTTTAGTATCGGAAAATAATTCGTGGGAGAAATATCTAAATCGGGGTAGATTGAAATGACCAAAAAATTTTTTAATTTAAATTCCTCTTGTACTAATTAAATGACTTATTATGTAAGATAGTTATATAACATATTCAGTTACTTGGTTTTATGTATTTTTTATTTTAAAATAACAATTGGAATTGTTACCATTGATAATGTAGATATTGAACAGTGATCACATGATTTGTATAAATATAGGGCTTTAACAAATCCAATTTATTCAGATAAAAGAAGTGATGGCCTCATCCAGTTGACATTCCCCAATCAAAGCCCATTTTTTGAATCTCATAAAAGAGGTGGAATCATTGGGCTTCACACTTGACCATGCCCAAGATGATCTTGAATACATTAATCTTGAGTGGAACTGCCTATGAGAGAAGTGAAAGTTGATAGATAGTAACAGTCAAGCGATTTTATCCAAGCCACACCAAGAGTTTGTCACCATCATTCACCTTAATCTAAAGACATATGTGGGTGTTTTAAGGTGTTATGTAACCCGACCCTAGCATTATTACTATGTAAATTTTTTTTTATAAAGATGATACATTCATTTTATTATTGTTACATAGTAAATATTTTTTAAAGTACAAATAGTATTTTTAGTTCATATTCAACTAAGAAAGAAATTTTAATAAATTAATGTATTTTTTAATGAAATAATATTTTAAAATAAATAATAATAATTATTAAATAATTATTTATTTACTATAAATGATCGTATATTTTTTATGAATACAATTGTAATATCTATTATTGTTTTAAAGTAGTTTTTATCAAAACCTATCAATTTTCGATAAATATCCATTTATATTTTAAAATTTAAAAATCACAAATTTAGAAATTTATTTAAGTAAAATGAATATAATTTATGGAATCAGGATGTCAAAATTATCTAATGGTGACTTTTTCAAAATTTTCAAAGTCAGTCGAATTTTTGGGAAAAAATTAAATACTGTTTAAATATATAATGTGTTTTATGACATCATAATGATAGAATAATGATGTAATAAACTATTATAAACATTATTTTCTGACATTATATGTTTTAATATTAAAATAATTTGTTTTTAGTTTTGATTTATTTATTTTACAAAGCATTTGTGGACCCTCACAGACTTATAAAACATTTAAGCATTTTAAATGGATATCCTTGAGAGTGTGGCTCACCTCCAAATAATCACCACCATTATTATTATAATTTCTGACATTGGAATTTTAAAATATAGTTTTCCACTACCCCTTTTAAAAAACCTTGTTCTGTTTTTTCTTTTTATTAGTTTAATGTGTGGTGTCCCAATCCTAAATAACAATGAATTCCCCCACATTTCCTATATAAACCCCCCAAATCTCCTACGTCCTCTTCACTCAATGAGTTTGGGATCATCTTATCACTTTCCAACTCTCTCTATAATCTTTTCAAGGATCCCCAATATCTCAATAAGCCTCTCTCATTCCTCTCCAAAAAAATTGGGATCACATTTCCATGTTAGGGATTTCTTTCATTCAATCAATTTTCCATGTTTCATTATATTGTTATATCCTTTTTCTATCAATTACAAATTTTGGGGTACGATTTAGCACCTCCCCCATAATTCCCACCTTTCTTTGAATTAATTAGGACATCTTTCTCTCTCATTAATGTCTGTCATGTACACATATGACCATGCCTAAATTCTATATGGAATTTCTCTCTCCTCCTTTACATTCAAGAAATGCAATTGTATTATAATTCCAAATTCCATTACATATGTTGGGAAATGTTTCTATATGACCCCCTTACTATCCATTTCATTTAAAGATTATGATACATCCCTTTCTCTCTCATCAACCATTTTTATGAATTCTTATGTCACGTCGTTATGCTTTCAAAATGGCACCACTCTTTTCCAAGAAAAAGTCATTGTGTAGTGAATAACATTCTCATTTCACTATCAAAGGTATTCACCATTATGAACATTTACTTATTGATTATAGAGTTTCATGTATGAATTCCACATTCCTTTATTATGGAATAAATGATAATGTTTAATGAATCCATGTATTATGATCCCTATGGCACACTTATGCATGAAATGAAATGTTAAAGAAGGGTGTGCCCCGATAGTGCTCCAATGTAGTGGATAAAGATTAGTATCATGATGAATCTAGTGAAAAGAGGTTTTACTCATTCAAATTAATGTTAAATGTGGATTTAATAATTCTTATAAAAATTCACTGAGCGTTTAATCATGGTTTACATGTAATGAGCCTTGGATTATGCTAATTCCATGTTTAGTGTTGTTTCCACATTTTGATGTTTGATAATCATGCTATATAATTTTTTTATGTTCATTTAGTTTATGCTCCATTGATATTCCTATTGACTAACATGTATTTTATTCTTCTTGTAATACCTTGGTTATCCCATTTCTGGGATATATATCTCACCATTTTCTTATGCATGTCCTCAGGTTATCCCACGCAATTCTACGTATGAGGAAATATAGTGGTCAGGTAAAGGATATTTTCAATAAGATGTTGTGTTCTGTGTTTTAAGTTGTTATGTAATGATCCTAAGACCCAAATACACTATTCAACCCAATCTTCTATGTTGTATCATGTGAAGGTTTTATGTAATAATTTCTTTTGAGTGTGTAACAAAAATAAGGGTTGTTATAACAACATACCATACTACTACGCAGATCACCACCCCACATTAGGTTCCATCAACAAACAAATGCAGTATGTGGTGTTGGGTTCAGTCCGCGTAGTGGTTCACTATGCGGAGCACCATATTGAAGGTGGGTCTGGGGGATTATCATTTGAGGGAAATTCCTCCGCAAGAGGTACATAGTTCACGGTTCACCAATTTGGTTTTCATATCTGTTATTATTATTCAATTACCCAATTTATGGTTCGCAGATGGATGTACCTGCGGATGGAGTGTTTTGCGATTTGGGATTCATTGATGAATCGAGAATGAAGTTGTAGTATTCTCTGAAATCATTCTTCAAGCCTCTTATTACCATTTAAGATTTTGTTTTTCATATTCCTTCTACTGTGCCACCTATTATTGAGCATAGAGACACTTGTATCTATTTAGCAGGTGACACCATTGGCAGTGGCCCATGCTGATATCCTGACCCGTGGAAGACTCTTTTAATCGGGGTTTATTGTGGCCTCTATTCACGATAATGGTTCATAGAACCCTTCCTGTTAACATAATCCTAAAAATGATGGGTACATTCTATGGTATGCATATTGAATTGACGTGCAGAACTCCTTCGGCGACATGGTTCACGAATGGCCATGTTTGATGGCCATCACCTCACGGGCTAGCGGTCCGCAGATGGTTCCACATATCTTTTGGTTCATGATCCAGTTTTTCCCCGTACCCTTATTGGTAATGGTACACGATCCACTTTAATTCCATTGGAAACATGAATATCATTAAGTTTCATTGGAAATTTAAAACCCGATTTGAGTACCTTCACCTTGCTAGACTTGTAGGAGTTCTTGCCTCCTTTTGCAAAGCAATTGTGTGGGTATTTTCTTCCCTTTGTGGGATTTTCAAGACCCTACACTAATTTCAATTTTCTAAATGGATTTTCAAGACTATATTGATATTCTATTTATGATTTTGAGGTTTCAATTTGTTGATGTTGATTTCATTTCCATGCACCATGAATGATCATTACAAGTATGGGTGGAAGATCAGGTTCATGGGGGCCACTAACACTACTAGTGCGTTCATTAGTCCAAAAAAATCACCATGTAATCCAATAGTTTATACCTACTTCAAAACACTATCTTCAAAATTTTACCCCTTATGACAAGAAAATATTTTATAAGGCAATTGAACATAAGTCATTGATAACCAATAGGATTATGGTAACTAATCAAAATGGACATCGATACAAGGAAATGGATATATATGCTCTTCACTATCACCAAGTTGAACTTCTGGTAATCGAATCAGATTTTAATGATATAATCATCCTTTATGGAGAAGAACATATGTTTTACACCATGATAATTTAATTTTCATGGTAATGATATTATACACTAAATCATATTCTTTTTGATTATGATCATTCAACTTGGATGATATTGTAACATAATTTAGTTCTTGAAATAGAGGTTTTTTGGGTATCCTTAAATTTTTACATATATTGGTTAGAACAAAAGATCAATTTTTGTTTAGAAACTAATTATAAGAGTTACCTAGATCCAAATAAAAATTTAAAGGTTTAAATTTGTATCATTCGCATCAGTTCTTTTGGGAGGTTTTTTCATTAATCAAAGTCTAAAAACTGATCATGTCATAAAGTGTAGATAGAGTTTTCATAGTTTTGAAAACCATGAAAACATAATATAGAAAAGGTGATTAATTCTAAGTTTACTAGGAATGGTATATCAATCCATGATGGAGGGGGCACAGAGTTATGAAAGACCACTCCAATTTTTACCATATAGGATTCACACTGTCGGCACATGGTTTGGAAAAACTGTGTCCATGTCTACATTCATAGTGATATGTATGAATTAATTTAAAAAAGATGGAAAATAGTTTGGTCAAACCATATAGGAAAACCATGAGTGGTGTGGTTCTTATGTAGTAGGAACATAAGGGTTGGCACACTATAAGATAAACTGTATCACCAAACCATGTGGGTCATTAAATTTGGGTTAAATGACTAAACTACATCTTCCACCCTTTCACTTATTTCTCCTCCAATATCTATCATTTCTCACAAATAACATGTGCGGAAAATGAATTTATTCCCACTAAGTCTTTGATGGATATCCATTATCTGATATGTGATCATTGATCCATTGGTGTCTATATATCTATCTTGGTATGAACTTTAATACATTATCTTATGGATGTCAATGCTCAATATATATGGTTTTCTAAATCAATGAGAGCCATTTTGCCCAATTTCTATCATGTTTTTATAAAATTCCAAATTATTCTGATCGAAATAAACTTAGAGGATGACATAAGATTAGTGAAGTTTTACCAGTATGAGGAAAATGGTTCATATATTTCTCTGTGATTTTGAATTTTTTCAATTGTACGCTCAATGTGTTTCATTATGGTCTAAGAAATGAGACCCTAGTAAAATACTTTATGGCCTTCAAATGGTTAAATTGATCATGTGGATTGACATTAAAAATGTTTCACCTACATTAGTCATGGTCATGAAATTTAAGGGGAATAGATCAACTTGGGATGATTAGGTCAGGAATATAATTTTAATTAAATTAAATTATTTCATATATTGAATTGATTAGTTTCATGGGAACGTTCTTTTCTTGATCAAAGGACTGAGGTGGTTCTGACCACCTAGTCTAGAGTGATGTAATTAATCAATATGGGAATGTATTAAATTATCGGTGTGAGGTTGATTCGTAGACAAGGTGAATATATAATCAGATTGAGGTGAAGAGGTCATTTGGATTGGGGTATGAACCAAATTACATGAGGTGGTGATGACCACCATGACTGAGATACATGGTCACAGGTGTGTGAGGTACTATGTGATGTGTCTTAGGTACTGTTTGAGTAATTTTCAAACACAATGATGGACCAATGCTCCATTTGTGTGATGTGTACAAATATAAGGCCCATATCGATGGGGTTGTTGACTAATTATGTGGATAGATGCGTCCATTTGTGTTACAATGTAGGATGGTGTTGATAATCAATGAGGTTGGTGGTGATTTCCATACAAATCAATATTGATAGTGATGGACCATTGATTGATTGTAATGAGATTATCGGAATGGGGATGAGGATCATCTAGATGTTTAGTTCCATTGGTCTATGATATTGAGTGGAAAAATATTAATGTTCTTTTGGAAGTTACTCTTCAATCCATCATTGATTATTACATGAGAAAAGACATTTTCCTTCCGTGGAAACTAGGATTATTAGCTAACATGGACCCATCCGATAAGATTTACATGGGACTAGATACTTATTGGTTGAGATGAAATTTTGCATTCTAGGAAATAGTATAGATATAATGTTGTGTTGGTTTGAAATTTTAAAGGTGGAACAAAAGGGTTCACCATGGATAGATTTCAACATGGCTGCCTTTAGATTAATGATAAGGATAATTTCCACTAATATAATACATATGATGACATGTTTTATATTCTACATGTACAATTTGGGGATTATGGTATAACAATGATGGTCAATGTTGGAGTTCTTTTCCTTATGTGTACTCACCATTATGTTAATCATGTATTTATTTATTGTGTATAAGATACTATTATATTTATATTTTGAACAAATACATAATCAGGGTTGTGTGACATGATCATGTGGGTGGTGGATTATTGAGATTTTTTATCACTCCCTAAATGGTCCTCTCTAGTCCCATGTAGGATTTATTCTGTTATGATCATATCCAGAACCAAACTCAAGAGATGGACCCTAGTGACCAAACTAGTACCAGTTACATTGGAAAGTTCACAATGGACCATGGTGGTTCCTTTTTATCTGTTGAAGTTACTTTTGGGGTTAATTTTTTGAGAGTGTTTAATTATATGTATTTATATATAGTTATCCATAGGTAACCATTTCAACTTATTTTTTTGTATGAATATATTTTATATGCATGATTACAACGATTTGTTTGTGCTGGTTGATTATTGTAGCTAGTTTCTATTAATGCTTATGTTATTAGTGTTAATGGAACTACTATTTTATAGACATTTATAAGATATGTTATAAACTTTTATACCATAACTAATATCTCCACCAATTTTTATAGTCTCTCCAATATCACTCCTTTGCACCTACAATGCTATTCAAGAGCCTTTGGCCTAAGGGGAGGTGTACATGAGGACTAATTGTACTCCAACCAAGATTAGGTATTTTAAGTGGCTATTTAGTTTAGGAATCATAGGGTGTATCAAAACAATACTTGATTGGGGGTTAGTAGTAGTGTACAGTTGGAAAAAAATGAAATTAAATGTTTCATTTAATTTTTAGGTATAATATGTTCTTCTATGGTAGAACAGATATTAGGATGTTTTTAACACTGAGCTGAGAGTACATGTTTTGGTGAAAAGATCGGGATTTAGGGAGGACATATTTAGTTTACAGGGCTGAAAATTTGATGTCATAGTTTTTTCTATTAACTACTTATTTTATTTCAACATTTAGTTGTCCACTTTGGTGTGGTATTTATCTTTTATATGACATTTGATCATCTTTTAGGTAAGGTAATAGAATTTTTATTTTAATTTATGATAATAACATATGTTGTTTTGAAATATTTCTGTGATTATGGTTGATTTTCCTTGAGAACATGGACAATACTATGAGGGGTTGTGTTGTTTAAAGTGTCAATAATAGATGTCAAATAGTGTTTTCCTACATAATCTCTCTTTTTTGGAATTATAATAAATAATCATAGCAATGGGGATGTAATTAAATATGTATGTGAATCTATGTATATGAAAGTGATATATGGGCATTAACCATATAATATTCTGCAAAAATGATGATTATGTTGATCTTTTTAATTATTAGTGAAAATATAAATAGTGTTTCCCAATATTTCCTATTTGGCTTCTTTCTACTCAATTACATCTGATAGAAATATGTGTTATGTGATTCTTGACCATAATTTAGGAAGGTGAGGTACCATGAGTCTAGACAATTCATGGTTTTCGACTCTTATGGGGATAATCATGGGCCATGAAGTCAGATTACATGTGATATATGACCTTGATATGGGTAGTTTGGTGGCCATGACACCAGATGTCATATAAAAGTATATGTTAATGGAGTGTAAGAGTGATGAGATCCAATTACTATTATATCATTACTTATCTGTGATATTATATATATATATACTATTATGGATGAATGGCCATGGAATTGGTATTCAATAGCATACCACCGAGATTGGTTTTGGTGGAGTGAAAAGAGGGATCTCATTTGGCTCCACATGAGTGTTCATATGATGAGGCCCCTACGGGTTAGGATCCGACCCTTGAGGGTTCAACAAATCATAATCTAGAGGAACAAAAATAGGTATATGCCCTCGTATTTGTGGGACAACTTCATGATGTATTTTTTATTGGGACATGGATTGATGAGAAACTCTGGGTGAGTACGGTTTAGGATATCCGAGGAATCGACTTTGTAGATAAGTATATGTTTCATTAAGTTAATTCATAACACATGGGTTACAAACATAGTACACACCACAATTTCATGGTGATTGTATAACACAGGTGGTTGAGAACAAGATCAAATTATTTCATCCCATCTTCAAATAGATTGAGACACCCACTGGATGGATGTTGAATATGGTGATGGACATGCTCATGAGACTGGTAAAGAGCTAGAGCTATTTATAGGTACAAGAAAGTAAGCACATGGTACTATCCTATAATTAATTTGTTGAATGGTTATTTGAGTGCATCATTTTAATGAATTTTAGGGTGAATAGAGCCCCCGATTTCATGAAACTATAGTAGGGGTACTTCTATCATAGACTGCATAAAAAAAATTTAAAAATCTATCTCATTTTCACCTTCCATGGTAGATGATGATATAGTGAGAGTGGGGAATTGCTGAGATTGATTAAGTAATTTTTCAAGGTGAATGATAACATATTAAGGTTGACCTCATTCTATGTTTTAGGGAACCAAGATTAGATCTGTAACGCCCCGACCCCAGCTATCCAGAGTCGGTGCATTAATTACATAACATTGGCATGATCACAAGAAAGATCAAATCCCGAAAGACCGATTAGTTTAGTAGCCTTGGAAACACTAGATATATTCATAAGTTTTACATTACATCATAAAATGAAAAACTACTACAACAACATAATGTTTCCAACGTCCACACTATAAACCCATAATATCCCTGCAAGTCAATCATAATTTACTTCTTCACTACCTGGGAAAAAATAAAACATAAAAAAGGGGTGAGCACAAATGCCCAGTAAGGATAACAATATAGCGGAACATTCAAAATAAGCATAAACATTTAAGGCAATGAATTACTAAAACAAAAGCCTTTTAAAATTGAACTTCAACATAGTATGGCAAAAGTAAAATGAAATAATGCCATTTACTTGTTCACATGGATATTCTACTAATCGAATAATCACATGCAATGTCAATAACCACTTTCATAATTATGGAATGCATAATGTCAAACGTTAATTTCATTGTCTAGGCCTCATCCCAAGACCTAGGGGTTACTTCTAACCGGAACCCAACCCGGAGTTCCTCTAATAACCGGACACCAACTCGGAGTGCCTCTAATAACCGGACACCAACCCGGAGTGCCTCTAATAACCGGACACCAACCCGGAGTACCTCTAATAACCGGAGACCAAACCGGAGGGCTTTCTTTTACCAGTCCCTAACCTGGAGGGATTACTTTAACCAGTCCCCAACCTGGAGGGCTTACTTTTACCGGTCCCCAACCCGGAACATACTTGTTCAGCACATTCATCTGAAGAAAAGTTTGAAATATAACATAAACATTCGGATTAAAAATAACTTCTGAAATGTCAACACTTTAAACATAAACCATGAGTGATATAAAAATAGCACATCCACAGTCAAACATAACTCATTCGATACAATATGGAAGATTGTATTGTATCACATTGACCTCAATCAAGAATAATGAAGGATGTTGACATAGATGAAATCAAAATTCTTTTTAAAGAAATATCTCCTTTTACTTTTGAAATCATCTAAGAGCCATATAAAATAAAACATTTTCTTTGAAAATATTCTTATAAGCTTGTAAGGAAATCTTTGAAGATTTTATAACGGCGTAAAATAACCGCACCCGCCGTATAAGTTAAAAAAAACATTCTTACCTCAATTCTATCGAAAAGGTTAAAAAGGACCTTGTTTTGAAAACGACGGAAAGATTCCTTTATAAACCTCTTATAAAAATTCAAACAAGGGTATAAATGACTTTAACCCATAAAAAAATGTTTTGAAATACATTTTTAAGAAACATGGATGTGGATGATAAAGATATCCCAGTAGATTATTACGTATAAACAACCTCGGATAATGAAGAGATTGTGAAATAACCCTTACCAATTTGGTAACTTATGAAACATACAACCCATGAAAGAGGTATCATACAATGAATATGTAAATACACATAAATTAGAGTGTATTACACAGAGAATATAATTAGGGGCAGTACATACACCACACAAAAGGTGATGGTGGCAATATGGCATGAATCTCACGGGAATAAGGAGTGAGATAAAAACCACTTACCTTGTACTTTTCCTTTGTTGGGGTAGGTTAACCTCCTGTATAATGGTGAAATAATTGTTATTAAATTATACAAGAATCATATACATTAATATGATATCATATATGATCTTTTAACATTGCTTTATTAATAATATTTTAGTATTATCGTCGTTTCGGGTGATAATCGATTCGTTCTTCTTAAATGTTTGGTTACGTAAGACATGTTTGTAATGGATAGATTATATCTTATTCATAATCAGAATGATATTAACATTATTTTTAACCCTAAAATGAGAATAATACTTGAATGGATATGATGGAGAATGAATCTTATCGCGTTCGCGGAGACGGTAGTCCGTACGTACGCACGAACGCTACTTCCATTTAATTTTCATTTTAAAAGAATCAAATCCAAATGATACATAGGTATATTACTATTCCTTTATAATATAATATTTTATATATGTTACTTAAGTTCATTAACACCATCCTTTATACGTTCCATGTGTGGTATGAACGAGTCATATCATTTTAAGGGGGCGGTAGTCCGCACTTCCTCAAATGAAATTATCGTATGTATATACAACATGAAACGAATAATGGTATGAAATAAAATGGAATTACAGAAGCTTATATATAAAATATATATCATTAATATCATATTTAATTACAGTTCCATCATAATGGCCACCATGAGAGGTGGTAAGATGTATTTGAACAATCATCGTTTCGTGAGGCGTTAGTTTGCCATCCACAGAAACATTATGTTCATCATCCATTAGATGGAGTTGTGTGTATGTGTAGTTTGAATCCTTCTTATAACAACATCCTAGTATATTTAGGATACTGGTGTTGTTACAAAAGAAAGGAAATAAAAAGATTTTGGGGGTTGGAGAAGCAAAATAAATGAAAATACTTTAAGAGAAAATGTTACCTTTAATTTAGGTAACTCACTTTGGTTGGAACCAAAGGACTTCTTGAAATGCTTTCTGCCTAAGGGGAATCTTCAAGGAGGAGGAGAGGGATGTGGGGAGCTTATTTGGGCAGAGTTTGGACGAGCCAAGTGGCTCGAGAGGTGTTTGGAAAAGAGAAGGAGGAGTGCCCTTTTATAAGAGGGGTGAGGGGCACTTTTGGAAAAGCTAGAAATATTAATTTATAATAAATTCATATTCGGTTTCCAAAGGCTCCAAAGTTGACTATTCAAAGTATGAGGTGGGGATAGGTCGAAAACAACTCATCCAATAGAATTTAGACAGGTTTGCGTACTTATATTAACCTTATCTTTAAGTATTAACTCTAAGTTAATTAGTTTCACTTTTACAATGTCTCTTTGTATTTTTATATAATATGGTTAATAAACTTACTATATACATCCAAGCGACCCCCAAGTGGTCCATTAATGATTAACCTATCATAATATAAGTCTCTTGGCCGAACCTTAGATTTTTAGGAATTTAATATCAATTAATAATATAATATTTGTTTTAAGAACTCTTTTATGTCAATTTTGACACTATTCAATAGTTGATTTTTGTGAAACTCATAACAGATTGATTACTTCGAACAAAGTCAATTAAATCAATCCTAATATATCATATTATCCTATAAAATTAGTGTAATTCATTAAAAGTTTCATATTATATTTATTTGGGTATTTATAATATCAATTATGTTAATTGTTTACTATTTTAGTAATTACTGCATCATCATTATGTCATAAATAAAATAAATTATTTAATGTATAAAAATTATAAATAAAACATCCTTATGTAGGAAATCTTTTTAGCTTTCTAATGAATATTTATAATCGAAATTCCAACATGTATAACCCTATGTAAAAATTGTTCTTCTAAAAGATGTAAGCTTATGCCATTTTTATTTTTATTTTAACTTTATTAATATAATGTGTCCCTACCACATACAAGTGGCTCCAAGGGGTCCCCAAATTGACCCAAGGATGCACATGGTCGGGTATGTGTCCACCAATAAGGTTAGGACACGTTTTAGGGTAATTTTGTATTATTATAATATTATTTTTTAACTCTTATTTACCGGATTTACCCTTTAACCATGGTAAATAAAATATTTACCGCAGTAATTAATCAAAATGTCTAAAAATAAAAGTTACCTATTTACACAATTTGAACATCCTGATTCCAAATATGGAATCCATTTTTCTAAATTCAAAACACAGAAGTGGCAGAAATTAATTTAAAATTAATTCCCGCTGTCAAAACAAAAAGCGTGTTTTTAAGAGATAATAACTATCAAAAGATTGACACTTGTTTATGTTTAGTTTAATTGTAAAATTATGTCCAATGACCAACATTATATTAAATGGTAAAAATATATTCTAAATATACTTTAAAACCACTCAAATTCATAATTTATCACTATTAATTATTTTGATTAAAAAAGTTGTTTTTAATTAAAATTTAGTAATTTTCACTATTCATCAAAATATAAAAGTTATCCGAAAAGTACCAAAATTTCACCCTAGGATAATTTCGATATTCCGAATCCAAAAATGAAGTCCATTTTGAAATATAAAATATATATGATTTCAAAAAGTAGGTATTAATATTCACAACGGCTAGTTTAATTAGTTGTGGTGTGTGTTAGAACTCGAGGTTGCGTACAACACACGCTATCGCATTATTCGAAGGGAAACGTACCGTAGAAGCTTGGGGTGTTACATTCTCCCCTCCTTCAAATAATTGCGTCCTCGCAATTTTGAAATTGTTCTTCGAAAATAAGAGGTTGAAAGTAGAAAATATATTTGTGGGAAGACCCACATCGGAAATTGGGTTACTAAAATTTAGTCTTAATATGAGGAAAAGAGAAATCAAAGGGTCACCACCAAATTATGATCTCGATTAGGAGAACATTGGTGGAAATTGGAGACATATAATCGGAGGAAAAACGTAAATATTTATAGGTAGTGATTGAGGTCATCAATCACAAACAAGTATAAAATTGAGTTCCTTAAATTCATCAATCTATGATGAATTGAAATACCATCGGTTCAACAAAACATAGGGTATTAGGATAACACATTTTTGACGTTTCAAAATATCCTAGTTGAAATCCCACATCGAAAAATGAATTAATGAGGCCTCTATTTAAAATAAAGAGTCGAAAGTATGAAGATTACCGAAAATAACACATACTAGGGTTCCATGTAGGAAAATATGGATATGGAAGAAAAATCTAACCATCAATTATCTGATGGAGAGTGGTAGAGAACATGGCTATAAAAAGGCCAACAATCCCAAAGCCATAAATTAGTGATGATTTAAGGTACCATCTAGGAAAACATTTTTGTTCAAAGTTTCTTTTCTTAATATTGAGGAATTTATTTATGAGATTGGATAAGATCATAAGGAGATATACTTACTTTATAATTAGAGTTTTATCCATTAAAAAATTCTTACCACAAACTCATCTTTCACTCTAAAAGATAATAGAATGTAAAAAAAATTCTATTTACACTATTCGTATAGGGTTCCAAAATAAACGAATTTATAATTCATCTACATGATCTTTTAATAAAAACTACATTATTTAATCCAGGACATCTCATGGTCCAGTGGTAGGTGATACACCCTTGTCGCCCTTCGGTTGCGGGTTCAAGTCTCGCAGCCTTGCCGGACGCGACGGGTTACCGCCCGACCTCCGGGTTGTCCTTTTATGGCAATCCAAAATAATCCAAACTAGAACTATCCAAAATACTTCTGTCCAAACTCACAGTCCAACATTCATAAGGAAGGTAAATATAATATAGATCCTTTTTACCCCGTAATAGCATATGAATACCTTCATCATGTATTACCATATTCCTTATTGATTACATTCATGCTCCCTTATTCCATATAGAATGCTGGATATACTTCATTAATCCAAAAATGTTTCAAACCCCAACAATGATGGAATATAGAAATCATTAATCAGTTCCAAGGTAGTCAAGAATATCCAATATAATTTATCCAAAACAATCACATATTATTCCAAAATCACTACCTCAGTATCAGAACTATATTATGGTTTATCATTCTCTCAACCATATATTTTCCAAAAATCTATCCTGCTAATGAGTCACTTTTCTTTGTTCCACACAATCTCAAGTCCTTAATGAAATAGTACTGCAGTACAATCCTTATATACTCCATAATTATTGTAACAAGTACATTGTTGATACAACACTCAATTGACATAATCAACATAAGAACTCTAATCATCCCTCTTCATCTGTGGTAGTATCATAACATGATTATTATCCAATAACATCATTTGCGGCATAGTCTGATGACTGGGACATAGGTTCGCGTAGTGTCCAAACTCCTTGCAAATGAAGCATTGTACATTTGAAACCATTTTCTTACCCTTGCAGTCACGTACTTTGTGCCCTTTTCCTCCACACTTATAACAAACTCCCATTCCTTTCATGCAAGTTCCATGGTGTTTCTTTCCACAGTTACCACATATGGGAAAATTCTTCTTTTCCCTCTTCCCTTTATCCATCTTTCTCTCTTCTATCCTTTTCTTCTCTTGCTTCCCTTCAAAGCCATAGGACTCAGTAAACTCTTTACTTATCTTATCAACACATGATATTATTTCTTCATATGATGATAATACATGGGAGACTATTTATCTTATAAATTCTAGCTTAAGACCATGGAAGATATGATCCTTCCTTCTCTTAGGATCATGTGCATTTCTGGAGTTCTCATTCCTTCTACTGGGCGCCATTTCTATACCATGGCATAAACTAGATCAGTTTATGAATCAAAATACATAATCCCATACTTATAAAACACTTAACATAAATTGAACTATTTATGGATATAATCCATAATCATAAGAATGTTTTCTTTGAGGAAGTATATACTCATAAACCCTTCATAATGATTTGTAAAGATAGTGAGAGTTATCCTAAGCATATCCCCCGGGAGTGTCGTAACCAAGAGTGCAGCAAGGCCCGTTGTCGTGCACCAGTTCCCGTTCGAGTCTAGCTCAAAGCGGTGTTTTCGGGTTTTACCCCTAGGTACATCTGTGCCAGAGCCGCCTCTACCTGCTCGTATCCAGACAGGGATGTATTGCTCGGAAAACTCACAAAATCTCTACAATACCAAAATTCTAGGAAGTTCTTCTATACTAATCCTCAAAGTTCATCTTAGGTCTACGTGCTCTAATCAGAGTTTATCTAAATCTAGCTTCCAAGGTTTGTACTAAACTTCCTCTGATACCAACTGTAACGCCCCGACCCCAGCTACCCAGAGTCGGTGCATTAATTACATAACATTGGCATGATCACAAGAAAGATCAAATCCCGAAAGACCGATTAGTTTAGTAGCCTTGGAAACACTAGATATATTCATAAGTTTTACATTACATCATAAAATGAAAAACTACTACAACAACATAATGTTTCCAACGTCCACACTATAAACCCATAATATCCCTGCAAGTCAATCATAATTTACTTCTTCACTACCTGGGAAAAAATAAAACATAAAAAAGGGGTGAGCTCAAATGCCCAGTAAGGATAACAATATAGCGGAACATTCAAAATAAGCATAAACATTTAAGGCAATGAATTACTAAAACAAAAGCCTTTTAAAATTGAACTTCAACATAGTATGGCAAAAGTAAAATGAAATAATGCCATTTACTTGTTCACATGGATATTCTACTAATCGAATAATCACATGCAATATCAATAACCACTTTCATAATTATGGAATGCATAATGTCAAACGTTAATTTCATTGTCTAGGCCTCATCCCAAGACCTAGGGGTTACTTCTAACCGGAACCCAACCCGGAGTGCCTCTAATAACCGGACACCAACCCGGAGTGCCTCTAATAACCGGACACCAACCCGGAGTGCCTCTAATAACCGGACACCAACCCGGAGTACCTCTAATAACCGGAGACCAAACCGGAGGGCTTTCTTTTACCAGTCCCTAACCTGGAGGGCTTACTTTAACCAGTCCCCAACCTGGAGGGCTTACTTTTACCGGTCCCCAACCCGGAACATACTTGTTCAGCACATTCATCTGAAGAAAAGTTTGAAATATAACATAAACATTCGGATTAAAAATAACTTCTGAAATGTCAACACTTTAAACATAAACCATGAGTGATATAAAAATAGCACATCCACAGTCAAACATAACTCATTCGATACAATATGGAAGATTGTATTGTATCACATTGACCTCAATCAAGAATAATGAAGGATGTTGACATAGATGAAATCAAAATTCTTTTTAAAGAAATATCTCCTTTTACTTTTGAAATCATCTAAGAGCCATATAAAATAAAACATTTTCTTTGAAAATATTCTTATAAGCTTGTAAGGAAATCTTTGAAGATTTTATAACGGCGTAAAATAACCGCACCCGCCGTATAAGTTAAAAAAAACATTCTTACCTCAATTCTATCGAAAAGGTTAAAAAGGACCTTGTTTTGAAAACGACGGAAAGATTCCTTTATAAACCTCTTATAAAAATTCAAACAAGGGTATAAATGACTTTAACCCACAAAAAAATGTTTTGAAATACATTTTTAAGAAACATGGATGTGGATGATAAAGACATCCCAGTAGATTATTACGTATAAACAACCTCGGATAATGAAGAGATTGTGAAATAACCCTTACCAATTTGGTAACTTATGAAACATACAACCCATGAAAGAGGTATCATACAATGAATATGTAAATACACATAAATTAGAGTGTATTACACAGAGAATATAATTAGGGGCAGTACATACACCACACAAAAGGTGATGGTGGCAATATGGCATGAATCTCACGGGAATAAGGAGTGAGATAAAAACCCCTTACCTTGTACTTTTCCTTTGTTGGGGTAGGTTAACCTCCTGTATAATGGTGAAATAATTGTTATTAAATTATACAAGAATCATATACATTAATATGATATCATATATGATCTTTTAACATTGCTTTATTAATAATATCTTAGTATTATCGTCGTTTCGGGTGATAATCGATTCGTTCTTCTTAAATGTTTGGTTACGTAAGACATGTTTGTAATGGATAGATTATATCTTATTCATAATCAGAATGATATTAACATTATTTTTAACCCTAAAATGAGAATAATACTTGAATGGATATGATGGAGAATGAATCTTATCGCGTTCGCGGAGACGGTAGTCCGTACGTACGCACGAACGCTACTTCCATTTAATTTTCATTTTAAAAGAATCAAATCCAAATGATACATAGGTATATTACTATTCCTTTATAATATAATATTTTATATATGTTACTTAAGTTCATTAACACCATCCTTTATACGTTCCATGTGTGGTATGAACGAGTCATATCATTTTAAGGGGGCGGTAGTCCGCACTTCCTCAAATGAAATTATCGTATGTATATACAACATGAAACGAATAATGGTATGAAATAAAATGGAATTACAGAAGCTTATATATAAAATATATATCATTAATATCATATTTAATTACAGTGCCATCATAATGGCCACCATGAGAGGTGGTAAGATGTATTTGAACAATCATCGTTTCGTGAGGCGTTAGTTTGCCATCCACAGAAACATTATGTTCATCATCCATTAGATGGAGTTGTGTGTATGTGTAGTTTGAATCCTTCTTATAACAACATCCTAGTATATTTAGGATACTGGTGTTGTTACAAAAGAAAGGAAAGAAAAATATTTTGGGGGTTGGAGAAGCAAAATAAATGAAAATACTTTAAGAGAAAATGTTACCTTTAATTTAGGTAACTCACTTTGGTTGGAACCAAAGGACTTCTTGAAATGCTTTCTGCCTAAGGGGAAGCTTCAAGGAGGAGGAGAGGGATGTGGGGAGCTTAGTTGGGCAGAGTTTGGACGAGCCAAGTGGCTCGAGAGGTGTGTGGAAAAGAGAAGGAGGAGTGCCCTTTTATAAGAGGGGTGAGGGGCACTTTTGGAAAAGCTAGAAATATTAATTTATAATAAATTCATATTCGGTTTCCAAAGGCTCCAAAGTTGACTATTCAAAGGATGAGGTGGGGATAGGTCGAAAACAACTCATCTAATAGAATTTAGACAGGTTTGGGTACTTATATTAACCTTATCTTTAAGTATTAACTCTAAGTTAATTAGTTTCACTTTTACAATGTCTCTTTGTATTTTTATATAATATGGTTAATAAACTTACTATATACATCCAAGCTACCCCCAAGTGGTCCATTAATGATTAAACTATCATAATATAAGTCTCTTGGCCGAACCTTAGATTTTTAGGAATTTAATATCAATTAATAATATAATATTTGTTTTAAGAACTCTTTTATGTCAATTTTGACACTATTCAATAGGTGATTTTTGTGAAACTCATAACAGATTGATTACTTCGAACAAAGTCAATTAAATCAATCCTAATATATCATATTATCCTAGAAAATTAGTGTAATTCATTAAAAGTTTCATATTATATTTATTTGGGTATTTATAATATCAATTATGTTAATTGTTTACTATTTTAGTAATTACTGCATCATCATTGTGTCATAAATAAAATAAATTATTTAATGTATAAAAATTATAAATAAAACATCCTTATGTAGGAAATCTTTTTAGCTTTCTAATGAATATTTATAATCGAAATTCCAACATGTATAACCCTATGTAAAAATTGTTCTTCTAAAAGATGTAAGCTTATGCCATTTTTATTTTTATTTTAACTTTATTAATATAATGTGTCCCTACCACATACAAGTGGCTCCAAGGGGTCCCCAAATTGACCCAAGGATGCCCATGGTCGGGTATGTGTCCACCAATAAGGTTAGGACACGTTTTAGGGTAATTTGGTATTATTATAATATTATTTTTTAACCCTTATTTACCGGATTTACCCTTTAACCATGGTAAATAAAATATTTACCGCAGTAATTAATCAAAATGTCTAAAAATAAAAGTTACCTATTTACACAATTTGAACATCCTGATTCCAAATATGGAATCCATTTTTCTAAATTCAAAACACAGAAGTGGCAGAAATTAATTTAAAATTAATTCCCGCTGTCAAAACAAAAAGCGTGTTTTTAAGAGATAATAACTATCAAAAGATTGACACTTGTTTATGTTTAGTTTAATTGTAAAATTATGTCCAATGACCAACATTATATTAAATGGTAAAAATATATTCTAAATATACTTTAAAACCACTCAAATTCATAATTTATCACTATTAATTATTTTGATTAAAAAAGTTGTTTTTAATTAAAATTTAGTAATTTTCACTATTCATCAAAATATAAAAGTTATCCGAAAAGTACCAAAATTTCACCCTAGGATAATTTCGATATTCCGAATCCAAAAATGAAGTCCATTTTGAAATATAAAATATATATGATTTCAAAAAGTAGGTATTACTATTCACAACGGCTAGTTTAATTAGTTGTGGTGTGTGTTAGAACTCGAGGTTGCGTACAACACACGCTATCGCATTATTCGAAGGGAAACGTACCGTAGAAGCTTGGGGTGTTACAAGATCACCAATGGAAATCTGACGGACCTATAATGTTCGATTCAGGTGATAGATTTATGTGATTTTAGCAGTGATTCATGAGATATACATAAGTAAGGACATGATGAGACTAAATAGAGCATTCAAGTCAATGATTCAAGAATACCACTAAGGAGTGATTCTTTAGCGTTGTGTATCTGGTATAGGAATCCAATACCTGGATGGACTTAGTACATGTGTCCTCTAAATGAGTTTTTGGGATGGGGCCAGATTTTTCATCTTGAGATATTCCATTGGAAACCTTCATAGATTATCATGATCCAAGGAATGGGACATGCATAGGAATATGATTTTGGATGGGGAGTGGTACCATGAGCTACTAGCTTGGAGTCAGCATTATGTGGGGGTCATGACAGAGACAATGGGACACAGTAACACGATTAGTTTCTAGAGGTTGAGGCCACTCTATGGGAAGGCCATGTCTCAAGTATTCGGTCTTATGGATAAGTGTACAAAGTGGATCAATCTGGGGTACAGAAGGTCTATGACATGAATACTGTTAAAAGTATTCAATAATGATGTGCATTACCATTTTCAGTTTTTTTCATGGTCTGATTTTGCGGCATGAGGAGAAAATGTATTGTTTATGGACTAAAAGGATGTTATTTAGAGGATATGAATCAAAATGGATGAAATATATATATATATAGATATATTTATATTTATTTATAAGGTGCATGAAACCTTGATTTTTATTGGTAATCAATGTGGTGAAGGTTGTATTTGAGATGTGTAGCCATCTGTGAATCGATGAGATGAAAATTATGTATGTGTTGTGTCAAACTAAGACTTATTATGAGAATCTGATGACATGAAGGACCTCATACGTGTTATGTGGGACACATACTTTATGTGAGAGTCAATTAAGATGTTGGAATCAATGGGTTTCAGTTATAAAATACGTATGAATTGAGAATCTAATGAGGATTAGTAGTTATAGTGCATCGTGGGAGGATATTGAGTCTATATAGAGTCGATAGACCATCAAAATTAATTATTTTGAGTTGGCAGGTGATTGAGTACGTAAATCCTAAGGTGGGAGAGACTTTATGGGTGTTGACCTATTAATTAATGACTAGGGTTTTACATGAGGATTCTAATTATCTGGGTATGTTTAGTACCATATATGAGTAATTATTGAATTCTTTTAGATGAACTATGTTTATATGTGTAGATTGTAACATCGTAGGTTGTTTGAACTAGTTGTTTTCAGGGTTTGTTAGTATTTTTGTGTTTGTTGGTCAGGAAAACCATTATTATAAGCCCTAGAACCGAAATCTGATTTTTCATTGACACAATGACTTTATTGTAGAGGGGATTTATGGATCAGAATGTGATTTAGTATTTCAAGTGGAATTTAGGTATGTCGGAGGCCGAAAAACCAATTTTTCAGAATTTGTAGACTAGGGAACACAGTTTCGAAAAACTATGAAGGCACCCAACAGAAATCACGTCTCTCTATAGGTGTAGTAATTAATGTTTTTGAAATTATATTGGAGGTGGTACATAGCTCCATGAGAAATCATTAATTTTTACATGAGTGTATTTACATGGTCTTCACATGTTTTGGAAAACCCATGCACATTGATAGGTTTTTTATGCCACATAAGATGTATGTGTGCATGGTTGGTGCATTGGTTTACCAAAATTTTTAGGGAAAACCATACAAGTTGTGGTTCATATGACGATATAACCTCAAATTTTTTGAATAAATAATCAAACCATGCAGCCAAACATTGAAATTATTTAGTGCTGGGTGAAATGAACAAACTACCAATGCCCATGTTTTGTGTATTCAACCTCATTTATGATTTATTTCACATTCATGGCGATGGGGTCAACTATTAAGCTCCCACATATTAATTGAACGATATATATTTTCTAATCTCCTCTAGTTGATTTGGTGGTGACTTCAGATCCATCGTAGTAATACCAATAATCTAGTAGCTTCTATTTCTCTTTTTGTATTCCTCATCATGTATTAAATCTGTGTGAGTTGTTTCACCCTATTTTTAGGAAATTCATATAAAAACCCAATTTATTATATTTCAACTGATGTTATAGGTTAATATTATATGAGAAAACATCTACCATTATGAGGAAAGTAATAATTTTATTTTTTCATTATTTTTCAGTTGTTTCTGGGGTTCTCTCAACATACTCCATGAGAGGTGACTGAGAGAGACCATAGTAATTTTCTTCTAAAACCTATTAAATTGGTCATTTGGGGTTATAAAAAGAATTATCAAACTATATTACTCAGGGTAAATCTAGGTATGGATCTTGGACTGGCTTGTGAAGGTTTTTCTCGGCATATATTTTTAATTAAATTGAATTTTTTAAATCATATTGTTCTATATATTGAACTAATTAGTTCCATTGGATTGTGTTGTGCATGAAATAATGATTGAGTTGGTTTTAAACACCTTGAATGGGGAGATATAAATTTTTGGAATGGTATTTAATGAATTACATTGGTGACAATGATCATCAGTCAAGGTGACGTGTTCATTATATTGAGATTAAGATGTCGTATGGATCCGGGCATGGTATAAATGACATGATATGGTGATGACCATCATGATTGACAGACATGTTAATATGGGAATGAACTTCTAGACACATCGATTTGATACTATTTGGGTGAATTCATGTGACTACTAGTTTCCAATTTACTTTTGTATTCATGTGCACACAGATAAGACTCATATCAAGGTGGTGTTAACAACCACTCGTACAAAAAAAGACTTTATCATCAGTTTTTTTTATTTTATTTTTGATTTTGGTTATTTTATTTTATTTTTGGCATCACTTTTTAACCATCGTTTAAGTCACTGACCTAAAAAATATGATTTTGAAAATGTTTTTTATAAACTAACTATAAAATGAATTAAATTTGTACTTTATAATTAGTTTTGTAAATAACCGATGCCAAAAAAAATCATTCATAACATTATTGGCACCAATTTTTCTAAAAAACAATGCCAAAAAGTTAAAAAATACTTTAGGTATCATTTTATGAATAAAAACCAATGCTATAAATGAAAAGAAATTACTTTTGGCATCAGTTTTACAAAAACCAAAGCCAAATGTTAATTTTTTATTCTATGTTTTAGATAACTTCTTATTCTCATATTTGACATATAATAGAGCTAAAATAGAGTTACAAATCAAAAGTTATGGTAGTCAGAAGTTAAACATGTCAAATATTTTATCGATACAACTCGTTTCAAAGAAAACATGATATACATGAATTAAAATCATATAAACCAAATGAAATAAAATAAACAAAATTCTTCATTCATATTTCAATGTTTTTAGGAGCTTCCATCGAAATGATATATAGTTTGTCATCATATAACCAATATTTGTACTAAATTATTTTTCATCATTATAATAATTCTAATCATGTTTTTTTAGAAATGAATAATAATTATAATAAAGAAAATAATTGAATGGAATATGTACCATGTTCTAATTAACAATTAAAGCTACATTGAAAAATTGGTTAAATCAAAGAGGTTGAAAATGATGAATGAAATAGAAAATGGATATATATATATATATATATATATTATATGAAAATAATTTCAATTGCGTTGTATGAAAATGTAGGTAGAATTTTAAAAAGATAAACCTGTGTTGTAAAAAAAATTTAAATTGTGATCCAATGTTACTCTTTGTCATGAGTTTTTTTGAAACCGATGCAAAATAGGATTTAAATAGGTCATTTGGAATCATTGTTTTATAAAAAATGATGCCAAAATTTCAATTGATATCCTTTTTGGTGTTGGTTTTAAAATAAACAGACAGAAAAAGTTAAATTTTTTTCTCGTCGGGGTTTTCAAAAACAGACATCAAAAATTAAAAAAAATTAATTTTTGTGTTGTTTATGTACAAACTAAATCTAAAAATTTAAAAATAAATAACTTTCCATGTTGGTTTTTTTAAAAACCAATGGAAAAAAATAAAAAAATTGTTTTGGCATCAGTTATTAAAAAATTATGGAATAAAGTAAAACAAATATGGCATCATTTTTTTGAAAACAAAGGACAAAAAATTAAAAAAAAATTACAATGATTTATAGAATTCCTTATGCTATGATTTGACTAGTCAAATAGCTAAAAAAGAATTATGGTTTAAAATTTATAGCCTTTGAACGTTGGACATCTATAAGTCTTCTCTTAGAGAAGATCAACATCTGATATCAATATCATTTAATCCATAACTCCGTTTTTCTCCCCGAATAGTCAAATGGAATCTTAGAGAAATATCTATAACATTGAAATTGATTTATTTTAACTTTTTTGTTGTCATTTTTCATAAAAAATGACGTCAATTGTTTTTTAGTTTTTCACGTATGTTTTTCTAAAAACTGAGGTAATTGTTTTTTCTTTTTTTGCAACAGTTTTTAAAAAAACCTTATGCCAAAAATTATCCTCAAATTTTTTTATGTTGGTATATAGGAAACTGATGTCAAATTAATGATGTTAAAAAAAATTTCTACTACTAAACATATTTTTGGAAAATGACTCAATTGTTTTATGTCATATAATGGTGTTGACCATCAGTGTGGCTGTGGGTTCTACCAATAGAAATCCACATGGATGATGATAGAACATCAGTTGATGGGGATGAGACAATCAATTTGGGGATGAGGCTCCCCAAGATGCTTGGGCCATCAGGATAGGTTATTGAGAAGACATACATTATTATTCCTTAGGTCATTAGGATTCGAGGCGATGATGATTATTACATGAGGATGGACCTCGATGTTCCTTAGATGTTGAGCATCTAAGCTGACATAGACTCATCTAATCAATGTTCCATGGGGATAGGTACTTATTTTATTGGGTGTGTCATTTGGATATTGGGATACCTAATAATGTTCGGTTGGTGTTATTAACATGTTTTAGAGGAGGAACCAAACTTTTAACCTGGGGATATTTTCATCAGTGGATTCCATGATCTTTATGATAAGGATCATAACCACTAAAATTAAATATATATAGAAACATGTTGTATTCTATATGTAAAATAGTGGTTCACATGTTATTCCAGTAATGGATGAAGTAAGTGATCCAATCATTGTTATTGTTTGGGAATAATGGAAAAATGTATATATTTTATATGCATGGGATTCCTCTTTATTTATATGTAGAAAACATTCACCATCATGGATGTAATATAAGCACATGTTTGTTGAGTCATACTGGGATTAATTATCACACCATATATGGGCCCCTCCGGATATGTGTAATATTTAATATTTTGAAATTATGGGTGGGTTCAGACTCATGATCTGGAACCTAGTGATTAGAGTAGTAAATACTACATGGAATGGATGAAATAGTACCATGTAGATTCCATTGAATCTTTTGGAGTATCTTTTGAGATTCCATTTTTAAAATATTTTATTATATGTATGTATTAATGATTGACCATAGGTGATCCATTATACTTATTTTTGTTTACGAACTAATTTTAAATTCATTATTAACAATGAATGATGTTTTACATCACAAATGATACATTTGTGCTTATTGGTTCCTAATGTTGTTTTCTGGTTTATTCGTTATCTATTTTAGGTGAATATTCCTTCTATTTTTTTCCATTACTCTATTAAGTTATTTATATATAGCATTATTATTATCTCCACAAAAGGATATAGTCTCTCCTCTATCACTCTTTTAAACCCTCACTGCTAGCCAGAAACGTTTTGCGTATGGTGCGGTAAGACAAAGGCCCAGGGAAACTCTTCCCCAAAGAATGGTCTTTTATGTGGATCCAAGATTGACACACTATAGATTACCAATGATATAAGGGTATTGAAATAGTTTATACACCCATTATATTCTATATATGAATTTCACATGCTGATCCTTTATAGAATCTACTAGATATAATATTCCCATAAAGATATAAAACATTTCTATAACATCTTAATAGGATAATGTGTAGTTGAAGGTTTAAAAATATTTGAGTTATAGTCATGGAATATTTGTACGTACTTATAAACTTATATGCCTAGGATAAGAACTATGTGAAAGACTTCTAGTTGAGGTGGACTTTCTTTCTAAACTACATAGTAGTTTTGGTACCACACAAAATGCATTTTCATAAAAATCTAATGGAAAAGTAGAAAAATCATCCATTTTGGAGTATTCATACCTACATCCACTGTATCCCTACAATATTTTCCAAGGTGAAATATTCAGTACAATGAAGAAAAAACATATGAAAAATAAACTCCTGTGGATAAACCATAATAATTTCATGGGATCACACAAGGTTCTATTAGGTGCCAATACATAACCTAAGGTAATCCCCCATAGAAATACCCATGTTCTCCATCACTAAACATTATCCACAATTGTAAATTATATAATAAAAAATTTCTAAATTGACCAAATTGATTCAAATAGATTAATATCATAAACACCAATAAAATATACATTTCAAATAATAGAAACTATCATGAATATATTCATCAAAACCAGACATTGAAATAATGAAATATAATGTTGTAGAATAATAGATATAAATATATACCATGAGAACCTACATGGGAATTTATAATGCCTTAATTGATAATAAATTTCATAAATCAAATAATTGCATCATGTTCTTCACCCTAGTATAATTTAATCAACAACATAATAATAAATAATTTCCCCATTTTTATGACTACATAATCGTCAACTATATTGTGTTGGCCAAGAACTATCATAGATCCTGTGCATGATATCTAAAATTTTTATCTTCTACCAAACTTGTAACAAATTAAGGAAATGGTAAAAATATATTTATTTAATCCAAGCCCCCTGGTACCATTTTGTAACATCCCCACATAAATGACCATGTCGAATCCAGAAGGTCACTTTATTAATACAATACTCCAGAACCCAAGAGGCTACCAATTAATAATGATGGTATTCCTTCATCAAAGGCGATATTATTCCCTCAGTTTCATGTCATATGATCTTTATTAAATCAAATAAAATATAACTTCCAAATTGAACATAATGAAACTAAATAATGACATAAAAGTTAGAGAATAATAAGAATATCATAAAGTGGCGGTCTTTTCTAGTTTATAATGATAAAGATAGATAAATATATAAAAACGGTGGTTCTTTAGAATCCATTATCATCATCCACAGGCTCTGTTCTCTACTTATCAACCATCTACCACCAAGACCTTTCCCTTACAAGATCTATAGCAATAAAATGTAAACGTTCACAAAAAATACTGGGAAGGGTGTGAGTGTAAGGCTCATAATGACACCTCCAATTCATTATTAACAATATGAACTCATGTATAATAAGAATATTAAATTCATATAATAAAAGAAAAAAATTATAATAACATTCAATCCCCATATCAAAGGCCATGAACTAAAAAATCCATAGAAATTACTAGGCCGTACATACATTGACTCTATTCCAGAATGATGTTAGAATGTTTTATAAGGATCAAAACTATCCTTATGTTTATCGAAATCTAACTCAAAATATACAAGATGTTGACTAAGAATGATTATTGAAATCCAAAAGGCATTAACTCAATTGGTACTAAGAATCCAAAAGTAATTGAGTATTGGAACATTTAATCAGAAGCCTAAATTAATTGATTTATTTTCAACCCACAAGGATATCATGATCCACTATTATAATCATCACATAACACATACACTCCTTCTATAAAGAATAGCATTACTAAAAAACCATGATATTTTAAAGGTGGAACATCATATTAAATAGTGTATATGACACATAACTCGGAGCATAGAATAGAACATAACACCATATGGTTTTATAATTTTTTTGAAATATATTTAATCTCTAAGATAACTTACGATGAACACATACTTCAAAAAAAACCATGTTTAAAAGTGAATATAGCATGAAAAGCGTGCTTCAAAAAACTGTGAAATATTATTCAAATATGAAAATTATAACATAAGCAGTAAATGGGTGGTTTTGAATATTATTATCCAAATTATGTAATATATATAAATGACCTACACAGTGTCAATTTATTGATTAATTATTATAAAATATGTACACCATATTTAGTAAATTCATTTTATTCTTCATAAATATGTTTTTTCATTCACAAATAGATTTAATTGAGAAAATAATATAATTTAACATCAGGATCATATATAAATTTTATTTTATAAAAAAAATTATTTTCTCTATCACATTATCATATTTACCTAAGGGTGAATTTTTTGTATTTTTATAAAAAGTTTTATTTTTCAATGAATAGGGATGAATACTTTTTTTTCATAAATATACATTTTTCAACCATTTGGGTAGATAAATTTTATTTTAAATTTATAAAAAAATTGAATTAAATATATTATATTTTAAATAATCTTATTAATTTACTTTAAATCAATTTTTACGTTAAATTATGTTATAAAACCATTGAATACTATAATGGGAATTTTTATGAAAATCTCTTTTTCATTAGGTTTTACTGGTTTAATTTTAAATTTAATAATTCACTATATGTGTTTTGGATATTTTTAAAAAATTATTATTTTTATTTAAGAAATAAAAATTGAGTAAAAAGGTAACATTTTTCAATATAAATAGTATTTATATTATTTTTATTGTCAACATACATGGTAAATCCTATAATTAATGTTCAAAATAGAAAATGACGGACTGTAAGAAGGAAATAAAACATGACTTAATTTAATTTAATGATTCTATTTTATCTATAATCATTGAATATTTAATTAGATGTCATTTTATGTCCATTTGGATGTGAATATTACATTTATCGTTTTTTATTTCAGGAAAAGATAATCATGTCATGCTCTTACTTTTAATGAAAAAACTACATTTAATCATGGTTCACACATAGGATATGTTTGACAACAGAAATTATTTTCAATGATAAAAAATTCATCAACATAATTGTAATTTATGATATCTTTTTAGTGAATAAATAATTATATTTAGTTATTACACATCAGTGAAACAAATATTATTCCATTAATGAAAAAATTATATGAAAAATACAATTAAAAAATTAATATAATTTGAGATAAATAATTTAATTCACCAATATTATGATTACCATGACTTAATAGAGATATAATAATTTTTATTTTAATTCCATGTGTTGTCTATATTATTAACTTCAATATATGGAATAGTCCAAAAGAAATTCAATGTAGATATTTTATAATAATTATTTTTTTAATAATTAATATAAAATTAATATAAATATTTTATGTGGAAAAATTAATGAGATATAGTTAATGATATATACTATTTAAAATATTTGGGTCATTTTTAATTTTATATTAACATAATTTACCATTAGAGGGTAGAAAACAGTTATAGTACAGTAATTGTCAAAATGTTTAACTAGAGTAAAAACTAAAAGATAAGTAGGAAAAAATATCAGAAAATATCACAAATTTTATTGGATGAAAAATATTTAGACTTATATACATCTTATATTTTAATATAATCAATTTTTCACAATTTGGACATGTTGAATAATATATATTAATTTAATATTTTATGAAATTCTAACAATGCGCATCGCTTCAACTATAAAAGTGAACCCATTCCATCATTTATTTACACCACATCAATACATATTTTTTGAAAAACCCAACCACTTAATATTATACAAATCCGTATTCAAGATCATGATATTCTCTCCCTTACAAAATAGAAACTCGGGGTCCCTTTTAGAAGAGATCTAATGGGATTCCACTGAAGAAGAAGTAATTTCATTTACCGACAGAATTATGTTTTTTCTAAATATAATTTATATATTTTGACCATAATAAAATAATATATATAGTATAAATAATATAATTTGGTGTTATTATTATTATGGTAAATCCATATTCCTTCCATTTTCAATCCTAATAAAAGTAAAAACACAGATCATGCAATCATAAGTCCCAGAGACTCCACATAATCGTGTAATTCATTTTTTATGACCACATTACATGGGTTATTATAAATATAGAAATAATGAATATATATGATATTTATGAAATAAATATTTTTATTAGTTTAATAATGATTATTCCTATTTATTTCGTTTCATCTTTTGAAATGTTAAAAAAGTGTTCATGTGTATGTCTGACCAACCGTCTACTTGAAAACCGACGTTCATTTTTCATTATCTATATTTTTGGATGAATGTAAATGAATATATATTTAATAAATATGATATTTTTGAAAACAAATATTATAAATATTATTTAAACATTATTAAATCATATGAACTAGAACAATCCAATTGAATCATACATTAAATATGATTTATTTACCACCCGAAATAGTGACTTTAACAATGAATTCATAAAAAACAGGCGATACAATATTATAAGTAAATAATATATTTTATGATATTTATGATTATGTTATTTAAAAAGATGTATAATAAATATATATTTATTATATTATATTTTCTATCACATACAAAAGAAATCAATCTTGAGGTAAGGGTTTCTCATCTTACGTTTACTTTCGTGAGACAAATGATGTATTCACCACTTATATATTTTTTGTGGGGTATATAAGAACCCATTGATAAATTATATGAAATGAAAAAAAATTCACAAAATAATAACTCTTCAATACATTATAGAGTTTATTACCAATCTACTCTGTTATTATAAATGAAATTGATTTCTTTCTAACTTGTGTAGTTTTTCGATTTTATAATTATTTTCCATTTAAATAGAGTATTTTCATCAGGAAAGATTACAGTAATATGTTTAATGTATTTTTATATATTTATATATTCATATTTTGAATATTATTTTGATTATGTACTCTAATGATACAATTCAAAATATTTATTTTGATAGTTTATGACCAATTTCACTTGGAAAATTAATTATACTTCAATTAATAGTTCTTCCAACACGGGTACATCATGACTGTTTTATGAAATATTGATTATTTTTTATTATTTATTCATATAAATAATTAATTGGACTTATTATGTGATTAGTGTGGCCCACTACAGCACCTAGACATATTGATAGGTTTAATGAGACAAATTATCTTGGGTTTTGGTTGAGGCCTTACCCTATTATTCAAATTTCTGGGAATAATGCATTGATTGTATTTTAAGATGTCTTGGAAATGGCCAGGACGGTATGTTTCAGATGTTAAAAATTACACACCATATCATGATGAATTTTTTTTCTTTATTTCCATGATGATTTTTTAATTTGTTATAATATCAATGGAAAAGTTATGTTATCATTTGACTATTTGTATTTTATATTTGATGAAAAAAATTTCCGGTATTATTATTTTAAATTTTTTATTCATGTGAAACATTTTTCGATTAGTTACCATGACATATTTTTTTTTAATTTTTCCTAGCACTTTATTCTATGAACATACCCTTATTATGCTTTTTAGCTCATCCCTTTCTGAACTTTCATGTTTTCTAGGATACCATTAATTGTTTTATGAATGATATTTATGGATATTATAAAGGTAATAATCCTGTTCTCCAAGAATTTACAATTTTGTATATGATTATTTTATTTTTTAAGGTAAAATTAATGTATGTATATATTTTACCAAGACTATTAAACTATTTGGTCATTCATTAAGTGAATCATTGTATCTAGTTCCAATGAATTAATGTAACTAGTAAATTTAAACTAATTTAATTTGTGTTCATACAGTTGGTATCAGAAGATGTTTAGAAGAATTCTTCCAAGAGTGATTTAGGATGACATATAATAGAGAATGAAACCCTATGAAACAATATTTAAAAAATCCCAATGAAACCAATATTTTGATTAACTAATTTGTTTTAAATAAATTTTCAAATTATTTTATGCGATTCATTAGTTTTGAGTTTCTAGATTATGTTTATAAATTTTCTGTTCAAATATAGTGTATCTATCGTTTTTTTGAGATGGAACATATTTTATGTTATTAAAACCATATCAATGAATTTATTACCTGTAAGGATTGTCCTCATGGGAAATATAATAAAAAAACTAGATCTATAGCTTCACCTTTAATTTTTTTTAACTATATTGGGATATCTTTAGAAGGTTATGATCAATAAAATTTCTCAACTGAAACATCCTTCTAGTCACCAATGCGATGTAAAAATTTCAAACTACTCTATGCGACATAAACTATCATCATTAATTAATATGATTTATCCATTAGTGGATGAGGAATATATATATTCCATAGATAATATATTTATTGGATTAAAATATAATAAAATATAGAACCATTTAATGATATTTTATATTTTATGAAGGAATATAGTTCAGTGGTTTTCATTGATTCGAAATAAAAGTGATTTAGAAGAAATACAATGTAAGGAAGAGAGTTATTTTATAGAATTTTTCATTGAAAAATATTTTCATCGATAACAATTAGTGGATATAGAGATGCTATTCATGCGTATGAGGAAAAAGAAATAGGAAAATGTTTTTTTAATAAAATGACACAGAGCGTGTAATTTCTGAGTAAATGTCAATAGTTCAGTTAATATAGTGGATAATAATAATGATGTCACAAAGGATTTATTGACCATTTATTCTTTTCAATGTGAAAGTGTTGGAATTATTCAAATTGATATCATAGGGGGAAATTTCATGAAGTGTATCAGTTAGGATTTATGAGCAATTGTAATATTGTGGATGATGAAGAGACTTCTAATGAAATATGAAAGCAAGGAGGTATAAAATAATAAAATAATAAATCTTTGTTAATGATTTATGAATAATGTGGAATCATTAAGGAACTAGTGTTTAGAGTCAATAATTATGTTATATGTTTTTTTAAATGAAATTATAGTAATAATTATTATTAAATTTATAAATACTTTACTTTATTACTATTTCCTTAATGATATGTCTGCATCTATTGAATAGTACCGAAGACCCAGAAATTTGGTTTAACTGATGTCTAATCTTTTATGAAAACACATGATTGGGGGATTATATCCCTTAATATTTTAAATATATTTTGATAATTATGATAAAGATGTGATTATGGGATATTATTGGTGGTGATAAATTTGTCATGTGATTTTATGGTTTATGATATCTTTTCTGGAGTTTACTACATTCATGATTTTGATGAATATATAAAAAACATATTATTTTTATTTTGGGATCATTTATTATTTCATTAATGTTTTCAGGAGATCAAGGTATAAAAATATTAGTTTTGTGACATTAAATGCTACATTACATTGTTTAGGGAATATAATGTTATGTTGATTTGGGAAATTTATAATCCTTTAAACTATATTTTTGAACTATGAATTTGGACAGACATATTTAGGTATAGTCTTAAGATTAACTTTTTATGGAATGGATTGAGATTGTATCTATATATTTTTGATAACTGGTTTTAAACATTTTTCTCTTGGAACATATCAATAGATAATCAGAATGATTTTTTATACCTTTATTATGTTAATGATGTGTTAAATGATATTTTTAGTGTTTTATTAATAAAAATTACTCTTGGATATTCATTTATTAGACTAATAAATGAAGTAGGTATTCATCAAATCACATGCAAAGGTTGAAATTTTTTCCATTAAATGAAATGACATAAATTCAATATATTTACATATGTTTAGCATCTAAATTGTAACGTAAATTAAAAAATCATGGAAATTGATCATGAAAGAATTTTTTTTCTTTTTCATTAATATCTAAAGAAATAATGGTCTTTTGACCAATAACAAATGTATGGTTTTGTGGTTTTTGAATTTATCTTGATCATTAAAATTGATTTTATTAATAAACACTACCACCATCCATATTTATTTTGGAATTATTCTTTTCTTCCACTTTCATATCTTCACATTCAACCCCTATTGTCCTAAATGGAAGCCTAGTGATGTGATTATTCTAGAGGAACTACTTACACCCCTTTCACTTTTATCAAGAGTTTGTTTTATTAAAAATTCATCTATATTGATAATTTAAAGGGTATTATAAAATCTAAAATCATTGATTATTGATATCATGATTATATTTTAGGGACACAATTTATTTATGTGTTCTAGAATGTAACACCCAAATATTTTAAAAGAGAAACATCACATTGTTTAGAATATTTGTTATAAAATACCATGATTCAAATATAACATAGCACCCCATGATATTACATTATGTTTTATAAATAAATTTTTTCACCATTTGATTTTTTGTGGTGCATGAAATCCTATGATTTTAATTGATTACTATGTATGATATCTTATACAACACACATCTCTTTGCTTCAATGATCATTTAGATATTATTAAAATAAAAACATTATAACCTATATATTAAATTGGATGGTATGAAAAACATTAAATGAATCATGATATATATATATATCTTAAAGATATACTTTGTAAAAATGTACTGATTAATTCATATGAAATAATGACTCAATTAAAAATAATGTTTGTTTATGCTTAAAAAATAACTTTTATTTAATGGATATTTTTTGTGAGGAAACATTATAATTAAAATTATTTCACATCTATAAATTTTTTTTTATAAAAATAATATTATTTTTCAGAACATCATATTAAATTTTTTCTCTAGTAGTTTTGTAATGTTTTTGAAAAGTATGATTTATCAATGAAAAGTAAAAAATGATGATATTTATTTAAAACTGTATTTCTCTCAACCATTTTCAAAATAAAATTTTATTTTAAAAAAGAATCAATTTAAAATTATTAATATTATATGATTAATAATGAAAATAATTTCACTTTAAATAATATCATGGTGAAAAAAGGTTCAAAAATTTATCCCAAAAAAGAAAATTGTTCTATAAAACTATTTTTAAATTCATTTTTATTGATTAATTTTGTATTATGATCTATAAGTTATATATTTTTAAATTATATAAAATTTGAACATATTTTGATTCAAGTGATGAAAATTTAGTAAATACCTAATTTTTGGTTCAATATGACTAATAACATAAAAATATTACCAAAGAAGAGGGTACAATAGGAAATTAACATTAAAAATAAAATAATAATGAAAATAAAAGAAACTAAAACATTCCATAATCTTTTTGGATGATCCATAATCATCCATGATAGTTTAAATGAATGTTCATGGCCATTGGGATGAGATTGTTATATTTATTATATTTTACATAAAGAAATTTGAAACATGCCACAATCTTTTTTCAATAATTATAATATTTTTAATTAAGAAATAATTACCTTAAATTATTAAAAAATACAGACACAATAATTATTAAAAAATGAAATATTCATAGAAATGAAATTTAAAATATTCCATGTAATATAATTTGTGACGAATAATGTGATACATAATGTTTTTAGATATAAATTTAATGTTAAATATATTTTATAAAAAATATTCAAATTACATGTTTTTAGTTATTTTAATAACGTTAATGTAATGAATATTTATAAAAATTGACAATATTGATATTTTATAATAAATAATATTTTATTAAATGATATTAAATTAATAATAATCCTAGATTAAACAAAAATAATAGGATATGATTAACAAAATACATCACTATCAATTTATGAGTCTTTTATCAATTTATTTTAATATTATTAACCTTTATAGAATAGAAAACTTTAATTGTGTAATAATTGGAAAAAGGGTTAACAAAGGTTAATACTAAAGGGTAAGGGTGAAAGAATGTACAAAAAATTTCCAAATTTTATTAGATTAAAATATTTGGACCTATATTCACCATTTATTATATAGAAAAATGGATTCATTTTTGAATAGAAATAATTTTTATTAATTTAACAATTTATGAAATTCCCGGAATGCCCCCGCCAAACAACTATAAATGGGAACTCCTTCTTTCAGTTCACTACCCAAATTTGATCACACACGATTGAAAAAAATCTACTCATTACTATTATTAATATCTTTATACATGTTCTTGAGGTTATTCCACTTAGACATAACAACCTTAATTCTAATAAAATGTGACCTAATGGGAGTCCAACGAAGAATAAGGAACTACCTATACCAGCTCTTTATATTTTTTATCATATTCTACATCCTAATAATTTGTTGAACTGATACTAAAATAATAACCAAAATATCATAAATTTACTAATATTTTATTATTTTGATGGTAAATCCATATTCCATATCTTTTACAACTTACAAAAAGAAAATAACATCAAACATCCATATGCATAGATTATTATCTCCATAGAGCTATGTAAAACATTCTTCCTCACCACATTACATGTATTCATATAAATATGTATATAAAGAATATATATGATATTTATGGAATAAATATGATTATGAAAAGATTCATTATTCTTCATCTTTCTTTCTTTCTAGTTGTCTAAAAGTGAAAATGGTGGTCATTAGTATGTATGTCCTACCGTCTCCTTGAATGACAGAAGATATATTTTAATATATATCTTTATCGATCAAAATAAATATAAATATATTAAATATATAGATAATATTTATAATATATATAATATTTTTTAGATTATGAAATTGTGATACAATTATATAGATTGAGACTAAAAAAATGAAAACATACATGAAAAATGAACCAGTTACCACCCAAAAGTGTGAATTTATCGATGAATATATAATAAAGCGGTGATAAAATATTATAAGTAAATAAAATTTTTTAGGTTATAAAGAGGTATTGTTCTAGAATATATTTATATTAAAAAATATATTTATTATATAGATTGTTCAAACAAGTAAAAATAAAATCGAAAAAGGGGTAAGGGTTTCCAGTTCCGTTACTTATATGAAACATATGTCATATTAATAACTTATTTGTTTTTTGTGGTGTATATACTGAGCATTTGATTAATTATATAATTAATCACATTGTATTCATGGTATTTACTTTTTCATATTAAATTACTTATTTCATAGGGTTCCTGATCCAAAATAAACCAGTGTGGTGAGGAGTTATTTCACAATCACATCATTTTTCTAGATTATTTATTTTTAACTCTCAGCTAACTAATATTTATCTACCATTTCCATTTTGCATAAAAATATTTTCAAAAATATTTTAACTATTCAGAAATTATTTAGTAAAGTAATTTTCATCTATGTTTGACATTTTATTTATTTTTTATAGAATATTCATATCATTTTCCAAACGAGGTACATTTGGTATTTACTTACCAAAGTGTGAAATGTTATTTTTAAGTTATATATACTTAATATAATTTTTTTTCTCCTTGAAACCACAATGATATGAAAATTATTTACATTTTTAAAAGATAATTTTTAATGGAAATGATATATTTATTATGATTTTTTTTAGATTTTAAAATACATTTCCAACATAAAAATGGTATTTTAATTAATAAATATAATAGAAATATATGTAATGAAATTTCATAAATTTCAAAAATTATTTTGGATCCCCGTTTTGGGGGTGCAATTGAATGATACCATACGTCATATTCCTTTCGATGGTTTACGATCAGTTTTACTTCGGAACATATTGTTATTCCCTCTAATTTGTTCTTATGAGGCGCGAAGTTATCGATTATATTAATTCATACTAATGTAGTTGTATTATTTCATTCATTTGATGAATTAATTAAACAAATTAAGTTATTTTTGGGGCCCTATATATCCCCTCAATGAATTTTTAGTTATATTGACAAAAAATAGATCAGGTTTTCAATGGGTCCACAACTATTTGTTCAAATGTCATGGAAAAAGGCGTTGATATTTTTTTATATGTCTTGGATGAATCCGTGATGGTATGTACCAACTATATGAAATTATGAATTCTACAATTTTGAATTAATTTATTAATTCCCATGAAAATATTCTATTATTTAGAATATCCAGAAAAACATTATGAGCTCATGTGATTTTTTATAGGGATTAATAGATCATCGATTATTCCTGCCATATTATTCTAACATTATTATCTAAATTAAATGTGATTCCATTATTTACCTTACTGAGTTTTTTTATTCTAATTTTCTAATGATATCTTCAACTATACGCATACCCTTACTACAAATATAAGCTCACCCATTTCATATGTTTAATTTTCTTAAATATAACAATATGTATTTTGTGATTGATATGAAGCGATGTGATAAATGGAATAATGGTTCATTCAGATAATATACATGGTTTTATTTTATGTTTTAAATTATAATGTGAAATTAATTTTTATGTCCATTTTACCCAGACTAATAAACTTTTATGTCTTATAAGGAGTGGTTTCTTGTAATGGGTACCAATGTAATTAAGTAACCACTTATTCTAAAATATTTTATTTGGGGTCATTATAAGAACTTGGTTTTCCACCTGTGACATGTAACATAAACAATTTCTCCAAAAGAAAGATGTTACATAACAAAGTATAACATTATAACAAACATATCCAGACATCATGATATAAATAATACCACACAATTAAATATTTGAATCATATTAAAAAAGGAATATATCTATACTAAATAATTTAATAGAAAGAATATCATAATGTTTCTCACATGATACACACACACAGATTAAATCACAAGGGAAGAATGGTTATCAATTATTCCAAAAAAATCAATAATAATAATGTAACTTGTGTAATGAAATCCTAATGTGGTAATAAAATTCACACCAGAAACTCATCAATGTCAAGGATAATGATAAACCACCCGGAGTGGTTTGAATTCTTGAGTAGATGCCTCAATAGTCATGGATAAAATCCCTTCGAACCTATTGTCATATTTGTCGACATGTCAATTCTCAAGGTTTAACAAATTATTCTAGATCCCAAAAATGATATTTAATTTGAAAATGGAATAAAATATCACATGTGATGATAAATTCTCTATCCTTAATAATTACAATTTACTAATTTAGTCATATGGATTTATAAGTGGTTTTACATTAATAATAATAATAAAAACCAATTTGATTTCATCAATATATCCTAATTAATTCAAGAAATCATGTTGTATTCCTTTATAATTACTATTTGATAATCTAAATAACTATTTTTTTTGATAATTTTCATATATTATAATATGCTTATTAACATAAATTATAGATCTATAACTATCTTATAGTAATTTATCATAAATTATCCTTTGATAATTATATATTATTTGCATCCTACAATATCGTATAATTATCCATTTCTAATTTTATATAATTATCATTTGAAAAATATTTAAAATTATATTTTTATAATTCTGGATTATTATATATTTACAATTTTATGAAATTATCAGTAGATGATTCATTGTAATCATATCTTGTCAATTCATTATAATTATCCTTTAATAGACTCAAAATAATTATATTTTGATAACTCTTTAATATATTAACCATTATTAAACTTGATGAAGATATTTTTTCATAATTCATTATAATTATCTTTTTATACTTTTTGATAAATTGACCATTGATAAATTCTATAAATTATCCTTGATATTTTTTGTAATTTTCCCTTGATAAACCTAGTTTTTATTTATTAATTACTCAACCCATCATTTGACCATTAATATAAGAAAAAAATGAGGGAATAATAAATTTAAATAATAAAAAAATATTTTTTAGTATAAGATACATAGGAACGAGGAATGAAGGGTTCATCATGTTCAATGATGTGTACAAAAAAATAAATAGTTGGAGGCTTTCTTGTCACATGAATGAAACGTTCATGGTTGCTTTAACTTGAAAGTATCAACCAATTTCAGGATCTAAACAGATAAATAGAACCCAACTGTATATATTTCGTGCATTTAAAAACAAAAAATAAAATTCTGTTATTTAATTTACTAATTAAAGTGAAAAATTATGTTGGTGTAATTACGTTGCACAAGTTACTGCATTGCAATGTTAAATTTGTCAAAATAAGTTGAAAATCAAGCATATGGATCGATCCCTGAAAAAAATAGAGGCATACAATTGAGATATGGGTATGTAAAAAAATGATGGTTAAAAAATAATATAAAACAATATAATATAAATATCAAATAAAATTATCTCATGTTTGATTTAATCAAACACCCAATAAAAACTATGGTTTTGTCACACCCAAGGTGAAAACCATATTCCGAACCGAATGGGGGTCTTAGATTCCCCATCGGTGACACCATTTGTGAGATATTTCATTATTTTTAAAATATATCATATAGATGATTTGATATATTTTACCTTACATGAAATATTAACAAAAACCAGATGCACCACTGTTTTATATCACACAGAGTTCAATACACAATTTTTTTTATTTAATAATAGTCTTAAATATCCATTTGAAGACAATATTTTGGTGATATTCCACTATTTCAGAAATACTACTTGGTCATTATGCATTTTTGATAATATTTTTATGATATCAATTCTGAGTCTCTATAGGACTTGGAATGTTATCCTAACTCCACACCTATCTCTAGAACCACAATATACAATATTCCAGAGTGTTAAAATGGATTTTACACATATATAAATCCCTTATTTCATTTAGTATTTGATTTTTGTTGAATAAATTTTTTTCATCTAAAAAACATAATTTATTAACAAAGTGGGTGTTATTAAAATTATAAATTTATTATATTACACTACATGAGGAAATGTTAAATAATTTTATATTTATTCAATAACACAGAAGGAAATCTCAATAATGATAAAAACTATAATTATACTGGAATGACACATCTAGAGATAACACATGGGGAAATGATATTACTATGAAAATATACTTGGAATATTTTTTTGATATTTGTAAATAATGAAAACTTATATGTAGATATATTGATCCTTTTGAAATTATTGATGATATATGGATGAATAATTATCTATCAATGCTTCCACTGAATCACTCTCCAGTTCCAGGATTGTTCAGTTTATCCAACTAAATAATGTATACACCTAAATCGTCATTTTTATTGAACTCATATGTCATACTTCTAGAGATTTATCATTAATATGATGAACAATTAGTGGGAGTTTTTGATCATAGACATAAAGTGACATGAAATAAGACCACACACATATTTATTGTTATTTTACAAAATCCTATGTTTCCACAACATACATGGGAACATGATGATGTGTCAAAGAAAAAAATCATTCAGTTTTGTTTCATAAAATGATTTAATTTTTAGGGATAAATTCCAATAATGTGTTAGAATGTAACATTATGGGATTTTATGATTTATTTCTTTCAAAAAAAATTCTAGCTTTCGTTACACAGAAAAGATATTTGTAAATAATCCTTAAAAATATATTATTTCATGAAAATCATATAATTTTGGAAATGATCATGTCAATATTTTTTTTGGTTAATTTTTTGGATTTTTATAAGATGATTTATTATGTTGTGAATTGTGAATATATTTTTGTATAAAACGTTGATACATTTTATTGAAATAATGTAATTTATAATGTCCCATTATTTTTGGGTTTTCGTGTTACAAAGATGTATGATCCATTTAAATTACATAAATATCATATATATATATATATATATATATTTGATATAATTCTATATTTAGTTTAAAAAATATATTTTTCAGGAAAATCATTTTCCATCACTTATTATGGGTTCAGAATTTGAATTTTATTTATCAAAATTGTAGGAATTTATTTTTATAAAATAAAGTCCATATATTAAATCATATGGTATTTGTTTTTATATAGATGCATTTTATTTTTTGGAATCATGAATAACAACTATTGTATACATTATCACCTTGGTTAAGGGTAAATCTGATATTCATGTTTTAAAAATATAATAAAGATTTAAAAAAATATCCAACAATTGAAATTTATTCATTTTATGAGTATATATTTTTTCAATAAAAATCCAATATTCTAGAATATAAAATTTTGTTTCAATTTACCTCTGATTTTGACAATAATAATATATAAGTAGAGGATAAAGTAAAAATATCACACTCTTAATTTTACTATATATAATATTTTGTGACATGGAAAATAACAAACTATGCTTAGTTATGAATTATTTTCTGAAATAGTAATTAATTTTTTATGATGATAATTTTATTTAATTTTTAGTAATTATATAATTACATTAAACTCCCACAGAACTATGATACAATATTTATTGAATTAATTAAAATGTAAATAATTTCAAAATTATTGAATGTAATAAAATTTATAAGATTTATTTCATTAGGAAATTTATATTAGCATTTAATACGTATGTGGGAAATTTTAAAAAATAAATTTAGATTCCTTTTATATCTTAATATTTTTAAATTCAAATTTAATGAATAGTTGCGAAAATTAAATTAATGATAGTTTATTAAAACAATATTTTTATAATTATTAAAAATTATATAAATAAAAACATGTCATGGGAAAAAATATATGATAAAAATTTCAAACACCATCCTTTTATGGTCCAATTACCATTTTATTTGAAACATTATTGGCTCCTATATTTTTAAAAAAATTATTATCACAGTAATTGTAAAAAAGGGTTAACAATGGTTTAAATGAACAAATATAGATGAAAAACATTAAAAACGTAATATTTTAATTTTATAATCTAATTCCGTCTCATTATGATAGTTTAATCGAATTATATCAATTATGATCAATTAGGATATGAAATATAGTTTAACCAAATTTAGTAAATTATAAAATTCTAATAATTCTGCACCCCTCAATTAAATTAAGTCACTGCTTCTCTCTTTGTTACACTAGATTGTTAAAACTAGTTCAACCAAGCCAATGAATATTCTCTTAAAAACATCATTATAAATAGTATATATGGTTTAGTCTTCCCAAAAGACCAACCCTAATGTCATTAAGAAGGAATCTAACAGAGGGTTCTCTAACAGCATGTAATCATCTTAAACAATCTCTTTCTTTCTTACATCGCTTCTAACTCTTAGAATTATGTACTAAAAGTTAAAATATACTAAAACTCTATCCTCCATTGTATATTATAATATTATGTTTCTGAAAAAATATTGATCCATCTCTTTCCCCATCTAACTTGATGTAAATCCATTGCACATGTGTACAACAAACTACCACCTTATGAATCAATGTAATTTTATTTCCACCCCAACCTCAAATGGATAGTAATAATATAAGAGTAAATAAAATTATATTATATTTTTTAAATAATTATGATTCCAAAATTATAATTTCATACCGACCATTACAATTAATAATCGTTTCGAATATGATAACCTCTCTTGTGCATACTTGTGGAGAACCACCTCCATAAAGCGATGTGATCCACATTTCATTTCCTAATTACATGGATGTCAAGAAGAATATATAAAATTAATATATAATATATAAATGAAATAAAAATGATCATATAATGGTGATTTTTTATTTATGTATCTTTTTTCCATTTTTCAAAAAGAGAAAATTATGTCAACGCATACTTATGTTTTCCCATCTCCATGGAAAATGTAATTCCTTTATCTATCAATATATTTTACATGCAACGATATATATATATATATAATATTGTACATATATATATATATACATGATATTTTGGTATTGAATAAAATTATCATGATTATGGAACCATTGATTAGGTGGATGGACCAAGAATATTGAATAAAAACATAAAATAAAAATGTACTCAACAAATGAAATAATGAAAATAATAAAAGATTGTTAACAGGTGATTAAATCATACAGAAGGATTTTATATGAGATCATATATAAGATTATGTTTCATTTATGTAATTAAAATAAATTAAAATTTCTTATACATGAGGATGGAGAACCTACGAGGTATGTTAAACTTGAGGCACGTGGTTTAATCCCACATTCCAATCTAGTGATAATTATTTAAAATTATGCACCTATTTATTTTGTTTTTGTGGTGTATATTCTTACCCATTTGATGGATATAACATTAATAAGTATTAATTCATTATCCTTAAAGTTTAATTTCATTTTTACTTTTCTAAGTGGTTACTATTTTAAATTTACCAAAGAGGTAAGGATTTTTTTACAATCCAATTTTTAGGATTGATCTTATATTCATTTACAAAATCACATATTCTATTCAACATAAACTCCATTTTTCACTATCCCATGAAAATTTAAGGACATTATATAATTCTTTATGTAATTCATATATTTTTATCTTTAATTAAGAAAATAGTTTTTAATGAAAATATGATAGTATTTCTCATTTGGGCCTGTATATATTTCTTCCTAGTCCATATTTTGAAAAAATATTTTTTAAAAGTATATTTATTCAAAAAAATTATTTATTTAATATATTTTATATTATATTTAAATTTTTACATGTTTTAAATAGAATATTTTTACTATTTTTGAAAGGTATATTGGCCATTCATTTAAAATAAATAAAAGAATGTTTTATTTATTGTATACATAGTTAACAAACATTCCGACCATGATTAGTGTTGTAAATAATTATTTTACTCTATATTTTTTCAATGGTTTTTCAAATAAATATCTATATTGAAAATAAAACACATTTTTCACTTATTTTTTAAATTTTATTAAAAAATACAAGAATATATTGAAAATATATGTTTTCTACTGAATTAAACACTTATTAATATTTATTTCATTATCATTTTATAAAAAATTAAATTTATTGTTCAAATATTTCATTGTATGTTGCATTAATATTAAATATCGACATTCCTTATATCATGGATATGATTATTGTCAAAACCATATAAAATTTCTACATACGGTTCTATATTAACAATTATATTTGACTAACAAGGGAAATATAGATATTCCACTTCGTTTACTCAATATATATTTCTTTAAATTGAATATTATTTATAAATTTAATTGATCAATAAAATTATGAGTAATGATTTAGGAATTCCAGCACTTTTCAGATCCATAATTGCATAGTCCCTCAATTCATCGTCCAGGGTCATGAAGAAAATTAGTTGGCCAAAATAAATAGGTATCTAGTGTATACCTCCCCATCAATTAATATATCTTTAGATAAGGATTTGATGGTATAAATATCAAGGTGTCTGAGATCATGAAATTGAATATTAATAAATTTGAATTATTGGGAATTATATTTTTACTATTTAAGAGATTAATACATTAATATTATCCACAGATGCATTTCCGGGTCACGTTATTGATTAATGGAATGTTTTTTAATTAATTACCATTTAATATTGATTATTCATTATTGAATCAAGATATTTTTATATTTATATTACCCTTAATGATAATCTCATCTCACCATTTATATATATTCTTTCCCATATGATATGAATATGGAAATTATGAATAAATTATTTGATGAAATAAATTTTTTATTATGTTAGGTATTTTATATTTGTAGTGAAATATGGGAATCATGTATGTATATGGTTATTCAAAAATAATAAACTTATTAATAATTCAATTTGAGATCCCAAGTATATCATACATAAGTAATTATATTAATAGTAGCTCTATGTAACCATAAGTTAGAAATTTACACAACACAAACTGATGGATTTAGGTATTAGTTTTAGTTGAAATCAAATATATTTTTTATAATAGTTGTGTTATATCTTTATAAGAACCCATGACATCAATATTGATAGAAAAACCATATATAAGAGATCATTTTCATAGTGGTCATATAGAAAATGTGATATAATTATCAACATTATTAAAACCTAAAATGTTTTACTTGATATTTTTATAGAAACATTAAAATAAAAAATATTCAAATAAATTACACATAAAAAAGGAATAATCAATTTAAATTTATCTTAGATTAAATCTTATTCATCTAATCTATCATCATAAAAAACTCCCTAATTTTATGGAGGATGATAATTTTAGATCATGTGAATTTAATTTTTTTCATCATTTTGTCATTTTTATTATAAATGTTTTCAATGATATATATTTAAATTTATTACTTAACAAAAAATAACTATTTATTAGTCATCTACAATATATTCGTAAATGAAATATAAATGGATATAAAATATTATAAAAAATTACTCTTATTTCATCTCTATATATTACATTTTATATGAATTGTATCTTTTCCATTTAAAATTTTACTGAAAACTATCTAATAATTTTGAACATAGAAATTGTCAATTTAATTTTAAAAAATAATTCATATATCAAATGTTTTGGAAACATATTTCAATGGAAAATTTTATCTGCTATTTTATTACAAAGGATACATTTTCATATGATTGTAATCTGAAATTAATTTCAATAGACTACATCTTTAAGGATTTTAATCACACTAAATTTCATATATTATGTATCAAATAATGAAATGGATTTAAAAAGAACCATCTCTTGGATTGTTTATCATAAGAATATAATTATAATATCTATGAAGTTCAAATATTCCCTTTCCAAAATAGTTATATCATCAAATGATGATGAAGAAGTCACTTCGATGAATGGCAAAGTATGCGATCATAAAATATTTATAATTCAGTTAGACGTATAATATTATTAATAAATTATGGATAAGATCCCTAAGAATCGTGGAAAATTTTATGTTCAAAATATAGAGTTATTATACAATGAGTTTCATTTTAAATATGAATTCTAGGTCAAAACAAATAATATGTTGAAAAAAGTCATTATATATACCATGTTAAAATTATTTTTTAAGGTTTTAATGTTTTATAAACAAAAACAAAACAATAACATCTAACCTTTAAATTACATAGAGAATTAAATTTCATAATATATTTTTTACCATTCAATCTATTATTTTTAAATATTTTGATTATTATTTATATTTCTTCATTTCGATTGAATACTATTTCATACTTTTTGAAAACTATATAGAGGGATATATTTATGAAATTTTATGAAATTCAATGCCAGGTAAATGTTATATTATATACGTTATTTAGGAATAATGAGATTATTATCATTTATTTTGAATAAAATAAGGATAAATTAAAAGGATTTGTATTCTCATCTATTTCACATTGAAATGTTTTTTATATTTTTTTTGGTTTTCAATTTTCCCTGAATATTTTTTAATTAAAAAAGGGAGATATTTTTTGTGTAATTGTATCACATACATTCAATGTTTTTTTACAATAAAATCACACATTATATAAATATAATTAAAATGGTATTATGTTATAATTTATTTTAATATGCATAGTGAATTTTTTATTATAAAAATAATGGAAAAGAAGATATGAATTGTGAATAAATGATTGTCTAATTTCTCATTAGAAAATACATTCACCAGATTTAGGGGAACAATAATTATTATGGATTATGTAATATATAATTGGGGGATAATTACGAGTTCATTAGAATATAATAATTTTGATATTGATTCAATTATAATTAATATCAAAATTTGTGGAATTGAACTGTTTATGATTGTTATGATAGTGTCTATATATATTTCCACACAGAAAGTGATCAAATATTAAAAACGAACTTAATAATTATTATAATTTTTGGATGTGTTCAATAAATTTTTTAAATAATTTTTCATCATGTTTTTTTCTATTTTATATTTCTTCTAAGAGTTATATTTTAAATCTAAGCATCAATATTTTGGTTTGACTGTCATAATAAATTTGAATCTTCCTTCAATAAGAATGAAATATTTATAACTGGGGTTTGGTATAAAATTAATATAGTTGGAGTTCCCGAATTAGTTTTTCACACAACTCAAAGCATGAAGGGAATTTAGAGGAATAAATAGAGTAGTCTGAAGGCACCATAATAGGAAAAGTATGACAGGGCTATAGTCTATATCCATAGACAAGTCGTTGGAGTTCTATCAACACTTCTATAATTTCATGCATCCAATTCAATCATAAGTAACCAAACCTAGTTGGTCACATTGCCTCAAGAACACCTCCCCATTATCCAATAGATCCCTTCTGGAATTGAGGGTCCATAATTCTAGGGTGGGGAGACTATACTCTCATAATGAGACTAGTAGAATAGTATTATAAATGAAAATATTGTAGATGTATAATAATTTCCCTAGAGTAATAGTGGTAAACCATCTATACATTAATAATACATTAAAAAAAAGTGACTACATATAAACAACTATGAGCATGTCAATGAGCTATAAAATATATAGGTAAAAAACATTTATTTAAAAAAAATACCAAAACACTTTCTAATAGAATCACAATCAAAGGCTCAACATTTTGGTCCCAAGATCCCATGCTATAATCAATCAAGAATCTAAGACTTGGTTCTTTCCGTTGTCCATACATATATCCATGAAGTCTTACAGGTACCAAATGGTGGCCTGAATACATTGTTAGATACATATAGTATTGCACCATTGATGATTTCTTTTAAAATCATGTCCATGAATATAGAGGAATCATTGTACAGATATATAGATAGTAAGTGGAATAAAATGCATGACAATATAATCTTTTCAAACTCAGACTCCTCATGGGATGCCTAATTGACCATATATTGTAACACCCAAGGTAAATAAAGAAATATGACATTTTAATATTTATTAATATCTGGGAATTAAATATTAATTTTAATTTAAATGGTTTTTTATGTTTGATAGCGTACTAGATATACAAAAACAGGTTTCTTTGAAATCTTACGTTTCACACTAATAATATAATATTATTATTTTAAATGGTAGTTAACGCCTAGCCTTTTTATTATAAGGAATGAATATAACTAAAAAAATATATAAATATACATTTTTTTAAATGTTTTTACATTTATCCAATAAAATTTTTATGCTTAAAATGTGAATTAATTTAATTTTAAGCATAATTTACCTTAAATGTTGATTTACCACCTTTTAATTGTAAACACTAGATAAATATAGTTTTGGTCACTTTTATATGTTCTATTTGGCTAAATAAAATTATTATTTTTGGAATTGGGACCTCAAAATTTACTTTGGATGAACATTTTGTATTTTTCTGATAATGGTCATTATTTAATGAATATTGAAAAATACTGTATTTTAATTCAATACTATATTTTAAAATAACTTATTTATATGGATTTATTACACATTTAATTTGTTTAAAAGTTTATTTAGAATATATTTTTACCATTTAATCCAATTTTGATCATTTTAATTAATTTCTCTTTGAAAATGGACATAAACAAGTGCCAATCCTTTCATAGTTAACATTTCTAAAAACACACTTTTTGTTTTGACAATGGTAATTAATTTTAAATTAATTTCTTCCACTTCTGTGTTTTGAATTTAGAAAAATAGATTTAATATTTGGAATCAGGAGTTATAAATTGTGTAAATAGGAAAATTTTAAAGGAATTATGAATATTTACTTCTCTAAAAAATTTATTTACCAAGGAAAAAGTGTAAATATGGTAAATATCGGTAAAACAATATTATTAAAATTATACAAAATTTTCCTAAAATGGGTCTTAATCCTATTGGTTGATACATATCCAACCATAGTCATATTTGAGTCGATTTTGGCACCCCATGGAGCCATTTTAGAGTGATAATGACACTTAATTTTATTTAACATAATGTAAAGGCAAAAATAACAAAAACCAATACCTTTTAGTAAATTAATTTTTATATAGGGTTATATAAGATATCTTGTATACTATAAAAATAAATTATAAATCTAAAACGATTTAATATATTATGGTATTTTTTTATAATTCTTAGACATCAAATAAATTAAATTAATTTTGACACAATAATGATGCAGTGTTTACCTCATTAATAAATGATTTAAATAAATACGATTATGAAGATTAAAATAATTTCCAAAAATTGTCAAATTCTTATTGGATGACATTATTTCTACTATGGTTCATCTTATATTCAACATTAATGATTTTTTGTCCTTTTGAAATTGAAGATCTGTTTATAATAGAATAATTGTTTCAAACATTCCTAAAGAGCCCCTCTTCCCCTTTATAAATGGAGACCACTCTTAACCCATTCCTCACACCTCTCAAGAGACCTGGTGTAACATCCCAGGTAAATAAATAAATTTTTTTTCATATTTATTAATATTTTCGAATTTAATATTAATTTTACTTTAAAGGGGTTTCTATGTTCCATATCGTACCCGATACGCAACAAAGAGATTCCTTGAAATCTTACGTTGCATACTAGTAATATAATAATATTATTTTAAATGTTAGTTAACACGTAGCCATTGTATTGGTGGAAATGTATAGTAATAACTAAAATATGATTATATATGTTTTTTAAATGTTTTTAAATTTATCCTATAAAACATAAAGTCTTAAAATATGAAAATAAATCAATTTTAGCCATATATACTCTAATATTCACTAAAGGTCCACTTATCAACTTTTGATGGTGAACCGTCATTAAATATAGTTTTAGACACTCTTATACATTATATAGGACCAAATAAAATTCTTCTTTAGAATCAATACATCAAAATTTACTTTGTGTAAATTTTTGGTATTTTTCTGATAAAGTTCATTTTGTAATGAATAGTTAAAAATGTTGTATTTTAATTCAAACCCTCTTTTTAGTCTAATTTATTTATATGATTAGATTATATTTTGAATTAGTTTTAAAGTGAAATTAGAATATATTTTTACCATTTAATCCAATATTGGTTGTTGTAATTAATTTCACCTTGAAATTGGACTTAAACTAGTATCAATCTTTTGATACATATTGTTTCATAAAAACACGCTATTTGTTTGGACATCATGAATTAATTATTAAATTAATTAATGTAACTTATATGTTTTGAATTTTTTAAAATTGACATCATTTTTGAATTTGGAATATCAAATATAGATTACAGTGATGTTTTGGTATTTTTCTTAAAAGCATCAATTTTTCATGATTAGTGTAACCAATAAGTGGTACTTAAAAAACTGATTTTTCGTTTAAATGAAATTTTACCACCTCTGTGTTTTGAATTTCAAAAATTTGACATACATGGTTGTCATTATGAAGTAAAATGTGCTTCAATAGGATTAAAATAATTTTTTGGTTAATAGTAACTTTTATGTTTTAGTCGTGATTAGAGGTAATTAGTGTAGTTTATGGTAAAAATAATGTTTTAATAATATGAAATGACCTAGACACATTTCCTACCCTTATTGGATGTGTCATAGCCGACAAAGAAAATCCATGGGTCGACTTGGGGACCCTATGGAGACACTTTGGTAGGAAAATGACATTAATAACTTTTTATTTAATGTTAAAATAAAAATGTCACAAACATGAGATGTTTTACTAAAAAAAATTTTAAATGGGGTTATACAAGTCATATTTTTGACTATAAATATTAATTAGAAAGATAAAAAGATTTAATACATCATGATATTTTTATTATAAATTTTATACATTAAATATATTAAATTATTTATGACACCATGATGATGCAGCGATTACCTCATTATTTAACGATTTAAATAAAATGAGAATATAATGTAAAATCTAAGACCGAAACATGTAAAAAACCTATTGGATGGGTGTATTTATAAATATAATAACCTTATACTATAAATCTATAATTTTAGGTCCTTTTAAATCCGAAACGCATTTTATAATAAAGTAACCTTTTATAACTTTCCAAGAGTGCCCCTCCTCTCCTCTTATAAAAGGCCCCCACCTCTACCACCCTACCCACACCTCTCAAGACTTTGGATCAGCCAACCCCTGAAAATTTTGTCTCCCCACATCCCTCTCTTACTCTTAGAAGCCTCACTTTGGGACGAAGTCTTCCCAAGGATTCCATTTAGCTCAAAACAAAAAGAGTTACCCGTTTTAAAGGTAGTGTCTTCTCTTGTGTTCTTCTGTTTTATATTGCTTCTCCAACCCACTAAAAACTTTTTATTCATTTATTTTGTAACAAAAAAAGTATCCTAAATATACTAGGATGATTTTATAAGAAGGATTCGAGCTACACTTACACACACCTTCATCTAATGGTTAAAGAGCATACTGTTTCGGTGGATGGAGAATTTCTGCCTCACGAAACGGTGATTGTTAAATATTCTTCTAACACCTTCAAAGGTGACCATTAAGATGTTACTATATTTATATGTGATATATAATATTTTTATGTTATACTTAAGCTTCTGTATTTTTCCTTTATGGAATACCTTTATGGTTTCCATTATGGGTAAACATGATATCTTGATTTTCGGAAGTGCGGACTACCTCCCCCTCAAAGTGATTTGATTAGTTAATACCATATGTGGTACATATAAATGATAGATTTAATGATATTATATATGAAATTATACTGGAATTTTAATATACTTTTAAGTCATTATGATTCCATTCCATAAAATACGAAATAGAAATGAAAGTAGCGTTCATGCGTACGTACGACTTACCGTCTCCATGAACGGTGCATTTCATTTCTTATCCCCAAATGTAATTAACTATTATAAGTACATATATATAATGGATATATATGATGTATGTTACATCTAAATGATGAATATAATTATGGAATTAAAATTTACATATCTCTCATTTAGTTTTAATTCCATTAATATGACATAGAAATGAAAGTAGCGTTCCTGCGTACGTACGACTTACCATCTCCATGAAGGGTGCATTTCATTTATTACCTATAAATGATTATGTAATATCTTAAATTCATGTATATAATGGATATATATGATATATATGGCATCTACATCATGAATATCATTCTTGAGATAATGGGTATTTGACTACGTGAATAACTTGTAAATATAAGAAGTTCACTTTTGACTCAAGTACCAAATATCGACAAAACGACTGATATTAACTTATATGATTACATAATGTTCACAACATGTTATTAAGTGATCTAAATGGAATAATGAAATTTAAAAAGGTTCTTAAGCAAGTAGATATTAACTCTAGTTTATTATTCAGGACATTAAAGAAAGATCGAGTCATGTCAGACCCGAGGTAAGGGACTTCGTCTCAATCTCCTTTCATTGAGGAATATTTTTTTTATACAAAACTTTACTTTATATGGTGTATAAACACCTTTGACTTTTAATTTTATATAAAAGGGAATATTTTTCTATGAAGCGTTTTACAAAATGACAAAAAGGAATGTTTCTTTTAACGTACGCGGTGACAACGGACTTTTCCACCACCGCAAGTTTTATTTGGTCTTTGGCTTCCTCAAAAAGCCATAATGTTTTTAAAATGAAATAAATACCATATAAACTTTTATGTATTTTGGTATTGAAAATGGTTTTTATAATGGATTTGGTATGTCAATAAATTTAAGTGATATTTTGTGATCCGAATGTGGAAGTTTTTCCTTTCCATTATATTTGTTTTATGTCTTATGATTTTATAATGTTACGTGGACATTTGATGGGTGGTTACGTGATAAACCATATGATGGGTGGTGCCATGAATACCAGGATGGGTGCTTATGTTATAACTTCCAATTCATTGGGTATGTAAGTCAGCTGTATGGCTATTCCATTAAGTGATATGTGTGGAAGTCGACCAGATGGTTATTCCACTTAAGTATGTTTATGTCCCAATTTACCTTTATATATTATGTGTTATTTATATGGGTTTTACGGTAATCATTTGGTTACAAAAAGGGTATGTAATGTTCTTTTATTCAGTGAAGAGTTTTTACTACTTCATAAAGGTGAAAAGTATTACTTTGATAAAGTATACATGGTTTACTTGTTGTTTTGAAAAACTAATAGTTTTCATTATTTTTGTATCCCTTACTGATCTTTTTATGCTCACCCCAAGTTTTTTTGAAATTTTTTTCACAAGACTTATTGTGGAATAGGGTCAAGGATGAGATCAAGGGATATTCATGCTATATAAAACATGGAACTAGACATGTTTTTTTTTAAGAGTTTTTATTTTATGGTAACTTAGTAGAAGTGTCTACTTTGTAATCTATTGAGCTATAATAGTTATGTCCTAATTCTCTAAAACTCTAAACCTAAAAAGATCCTCAATGTGAATTATTCATTTAATTCAATATTAAGTATTTTTTAAGGCCTGAGCCTTATAGTTGGTATCAGAGGTCGGTTTAGACAACTTTAGGAGTTAAAAAATTCTTAAATTATAAATTAATTTATGGTATGATTGAAATGATATAGCATTTGAAGATTACCATGTTGCGTCGCCTAATATATTTCTATGTTATGAATGATTTTTCATAGAAGAAATCGAATAGATTTTCTTGGGAAGGCATATAGAGGGAAATGACCTTTCAAATCAGTATCCTGAGATGGTCGGGATCAGAATTGAGTAGTTTACTCCACTGATGGCTCAGTTGAATCAGGTGATAAATGGTTGTTGTGTTTATTGATGATATTTTGGTGTTTTCTAAAAGTAAAGATGAGAATGAAAGTCATTTAAGGGTTATCTTGAAAACCATAAAAGAAAATAAACTGTATGGAAAATTCAGAAAGTATGATTTTTTGTTACAAAAAAATTCTTTCCTTGGTCACATTGTTTCAAAAAATGGCATTACTGTTGATCCTGCTAAAAGAAAAGTTGTTGAAGAATGTCCAAGACCCACAAATGTAACCGAGATCCGTAGTTTTCTTGGTTTGGCAAGTTACTACCAAAGTTTTGTTGAAAACATTTTCACGGTTATCTGGTCCAATGACTAAGCTAACTTGGAAGGGTGTTAAGTTTATTTGGACAAAAGAATGTGATGAGTTTTTTCAGGAGTTGAAAACAAGATTGGTAAGTGCTCTAGTTTGGGCACTTCCTTCCAGGAATGGTGAGTTTGTTATCTACAATGATGCTTCATTGAAAGGACTTGGTTGTGTCCTAATGCAGAAATATCAGGTAATTGCTTATGCTTCACGACAGTTGAAAACTCATGAGGTAAATTACCCTACACATGACTTGGATTTATCTACTGTTGTTTTGCTCTAAAAATTTGGAAGCATAATTTGTATGGAGTAAAGTGTGAAATATATATTGATCACAAAACTTTGAAGCATATATTCACTCAAAAAGAATTAAACATGAGACAGAGGACATGGCTATAATTAATCAAGGATTACGATTGTCCAATTCATTACCATCCGGGAAAAGCAAATAAAGTGGTTGCTGCTTTGAGTCGAAAAAGTAATGCTTCATTAACCATGCTACGTTTGGAACGAGATCCTTTGGTTTTTGATTTGATGAACTTTGGCCTAGAAGTTTTTGGTGTAGGAACTTATTTTATTTTGTTTTAGGTATCAGTGAGATCATCCCAATCATACAGAATTAAGCAGGCACAGAAGAAAGACAGTGGCTTGCAGAAAAAGGTAGAGCTGGTTTAGAAGGGTAAGTTGCCTGAATTTAATGTTGATAATGATTGTGTTTCGAGGTTTGGGAAGAGATTATGTGTGCCTGGTGATTCACAATTGAAGAATGAGTTGTTATGTGAGGCCCATAGTTCCCCGTTTTCAGTTCATCCTGGAAGTACAAAGATGTACAGAGATCTGTTGAAGTATTACTGGTGGGATGGAACAAAAAGAGATATTGCTGATTTTACTGTGAAGTGTTTGTCTTGTCAACAGGTTAAAGGAGAGTGGTAGTTACCGAAAGGGATGTTTCAGCCTTTGCCCGTACTAGAGTGGAAATGGGAAAATATATCCATGGACTTTGTTGTGGGATTACCGATGACATCTCGAGGTAATAATGCAATCTGGGTTATTTTTGATTGCTTGACTAAATCTGCTAATTTCTTTCCTATACGAGATACTTTTTCCCTAGATCAAATTTCCCGTTTGTATCATAAACAGATTGTTAGGTTACATGGAGTTCCTCTCTCCATTGTATCTTATCGTGATCCCAGGTTTACTTAATACTTTTGGAATGACCTTCAGAAGTCGTTGGGTACTGAAATAAGTTTTAGTACAACTTTTCATCCTCAATCAGATGGGCAGTCAAAATGAATGATTCAGACATTGGAGGATATGCTACGTGCTTGTTCGATGGATTATAAGGGAAGTTGGGACCACCATATTTCTTTGGGTGAATTTTCATATAATAACTGTTTTCATTCCAGTATACAGATGGCTCCGTTTGAAGCATTATTTTGGAAGCGGTGTCGAACTCCCACTTTTTGGGATGAAGTGGGTGAAAGGAAGATGATGAGACCAGAATTGGACGAAGAGATGGAAGAAAAAGTTCAGTTGATTCAGAAACACATGAGAACAGCACAGAGCAGGCAGATGAGTTATGCGGATTACTGGAGGAAGGATATATCTTTCGAGGTAGGTGATCATGTTTTTCACAAAGTTTCACCATGGAAAAGTTTGATGCGATTCGGTGAGAAAGGAAAGCTGAGTCCAAGGTTCATTGGACCATATAAAATTCTAGAGAAAGTTGGATCAGTTTGTTACCGAGTGGCTTTACTTCCGAGTTTATCTCAGGTACACAATGTTTTTCTTATTTCGATGTTAAGAAAGTATATGCTAGATCCATCTCATGTTTTGAGCCCAGAGGTAGTTTAGTTGGAAGAGAATCTCTCTTATGAAGAACAACCGGTCTAGATTCTTGACCGAAGAGAGAAAGTGTTGCAAAAAAAGGTAATTCACCAGGTAAAGGTTTTGTGGAAAAACCATATGGTTGTAGAGGCAACGTGAGAATCTGAAAATGCTATGAGGGATAAATTCCCCCACTTATTTTGATAATTGAATAAAATTTAGAGGACGCAATTCCCAAAACGGGGGAAGGATGTAACATCCCCAGTAAATAAAGAATAATTTTTTTTTCATATTTATTAATATTTGCGAATTATATATTAATTTTACTTTAAAGGGGTTGTTATGTTCAATAGCGTAACCGATACACAACAAAGAGTTTTTTTTGAAATCTTATGTTGCATACTAGTAATATAATAATATTATTTTAAATGGTAGTTAACACACAGCCATTGTATTGGTGGGAATGAATGGAAATAACTAAAATATGATTATATATGTTTTTTAAATGTTTTTCCATTTATCCAACAAAAGATAAAGGATTAAAATACGAAAAGAATTCAATTTTAGGCATATATACTCTAATATTCACTAAAGGTCAACTTATCTCCTTTTGATGGTGAACCATCATTAAATATAGTTTTGGTCACTCATTTACATTCTATTGGACCAAAAAAATTCTTCTTTAGAATCGGGACATCAAAATTTACATTGTGTAAATTTTTGGTATTTTTCCGATAAAGTTCATTTTTAATGAATAGTGAAAAATGTTGTATTTTAATTCAAAACCTCGTTTTAATCTAATTTATTTATATGATCAGATTATCTTTTGAATTGGTTTTAATGTGAAATTAGAATATATTTTTTCCATTTAATCCAATAGTGGTTGGAATTAATTTCACCTTGAAATTGGACTTAAACTACTTTCAATCTTTTGATACATATTGTTTCATAAAAACACGCTATTTGTTTTGGCAGCAGGAATTAATTATTAAATTAATTAATGTAACTTATATGTTTTGAATTTTGTGAAATAGACATTAATTTTGAATTATGAATATCAAATATAGATTAGGGTGATGTTTTGGTATTTTTCTGAAAAGCTTCAATTGTTGATGAATAGTGGAACTACTAACTGGTACTTAAAAAACTGATTTTTCGTTTAAATGAAATTTTATCACCTCTGTGTTTTGAATTTCAAAAATCCGACATATATGGTTGTCATTAAGAATTAACATTTTGTTCAATGGGATTAAAATAATTTTTTTTGGTGAATAGTGACTTTTAAGTTTTAATCACGATTAGAGGTAATTAGTGTAGTTTAAGGTAAAAATAATGTTTTAATAATAGGAAATGACCTAGAAACATGTACTACCCTTATTGTATGTGTCATGGACGACCAAGAAAATCCATGGGTCTACTTGGGGACCCCATGGAGCCACTTTGGTAGGAAAATGACATTAATAACTTTTTATATAATGTTAAAATAAAAATGTCACAAACATGACTTTTTTTAATAAAATAATTTTTAAATGTGGTTATACAAGTAATATTTTTGACTATAAATATTCATTAGAAATATAAAAAGAATTATTACATCAGGATTTTTTTATTGTTTTTATACATTATATTAATTAAATTATCTATGACACCATGATGATGTAGTGATTACCTCATTATTTAAGGATTTAAATAAAATGAAATGATAATGTAAAATCTAAGACCTACACATGTCAAAAACCTATTGGATGGGTGGATTTATAACTATTATTACCTAATCCTTGAAATATATAATTTTGGGACCTTTTAAATCTGAAAAGCATTTTATAATAAAGTAACCTTTTATAACATTCCAAGAGTGCCCCTCCTCTCCTCTTATAAAAGGCCCCCACCTCTACCACCATACCCAAACCTCTAAAGCCTTTGGCTCAGCCAAAACATACCCATTTTGTCTCTCCACATTCCTCTATTACTCTTAAGAGCCTCACTTTGGGTATAAGATATCCCAAGGAAGCCTTTGATCTCAAAACAAAAGGAGTTACCCGTTTTAAAGGTAGTGTCTTCTCTTGTGTTCTTATGTTTTATTTTGCTTCTCCTACCCCCTATACACTTTTTAATCATTTCTTTTGTAACAAAAAAAGTATCCTCAATATAATAGGATGTTTTTATAAAAAGTATTTGAGATACACTTACACACACCTTCATCTAATGGTTAAAGAGTATATTGTTTCCGTGGATGTTGAATTTCTGTCTCACGAAACGATGAATGTTCAATATTCTTATAACACCTTCAATGGTGTCCATTAATATGTAACTATATTAATATATGATATATAATATTCTTATGATTTACTTAAGCTTTGGTAATTTTCATTTATGTCATACCTTTATTGTTTCAATTATGGGTAAACGCGATATCTTCATTTTTGGAAGTGCGGACTACCGCCCCCTCAAAGTGATTTGATTCTTTAATACCATATTTGGTACGTATAAAGGTATTATTTAATGATATTATATGTTAAATTATACTGTAATTATAATATACCTTTAAGTCATTATGTTTCCATTCCATAAAATACTAAATAGAAATGAAAGTAGCGTTCATGCGTACGTACGACTTACTATCTCCATGAACGGTGCATTTCATTTCTTATCCCCAAATGTAATGTACTATTATAAGTACATATATATAATGGATATATATGATGTATGTTACTTCTAAATGATGAATGTAATTCTTGAATTAAAATATACATATCTCTCATTTAGTTTTAATTCCATTAATATGACATAGAAATGAAAGTAGCGTTCATGCGTACGTACGGCCTACCGTCTCCATGAAAGGTGCATTTCATTTCATACCTCTAGATGATTATGTTATATTATAAATTTATGTATATACTATATATATATGATATATATGGCATCGACATCAGGAATATCATTCTTGAGATACTAGATATTTGACTACGTGAACAACTTGTAAATATAAGAAGTTCACTTTTGACTCAAGTACCAAATATCGACAAAACGACCGATATTAACATAAATGATTAAATAATGTTCACAACATGGTAATATGTGATATAAAAGAAATAATTAACTTGAAAAAGGGTCTTATGAATATATAAATTAACTCATGATTATTATTCAAGACATTAAAGAACGATCAAGTCAAGTCGGACCCGAGGTAAGGGACTTCGTCTCAATCTCCATTCATTGAGGAATATTTTGTTTTATACAAAACTTCCATTTATACGGTGTATAAAACCATTTGACTTTTAATTTTATACAAAAGGAATCTTTTTCTATGAATCATTTTACAAAACGACAAAAAGGAGGGTTTTTTTAACGTACGCGGTGACAACGAACTTTTCTGCCGCCACGAGTATTATTTGGTCTTTGGCTTCATCAACAAGCCGTAATGTTTTTAAAATGAAATAAATACCATATACTCTTTTAGGTTTTTTGGTATTGAAAATGGTTTTTATAATGGATTTGTTATGTCAATATATTTAAGTGATATATTGTGATCGGAATGTGGAAATGTTTTTGTTCCATTATATTTGTTTTATGTCTTATGATTTTATAATGGTACTTGGACATTTGACGGGTGGTTTCGTGATAAACCATATGACGGGTGGTGTTGTGAATACCAGGACGGGTGGTTATGTTATAACCGCCATTGCATTGGGTAAATAAGTCGGCTGTATGGCTATTCCATTAAGTGATATGTGTGGAAGTTGACCGGATGGTTATTCCACTTAAATATGTTTATGTCCCAAGTTACCTATATATGTTATGTGTTCTTTATATGGGTTTTATGGTAATATTTTGGTTACAAAAAGTGTAAGTAATGATCTTTTATTCAGAAAATAGTTTTTACTACTTCATAAAAGTGAAAAGTATTACTTTGATAAAGTATACCTGGTTTACTTGTTGTTTTGAAAAACTAACAGTTTTCATTCATTGTGTATCCCTTACTAAGATTTTTATGCTCACCCCAAGTTTTTTTGAAATGTTTTTCACAGAACATAATGTGGAATAGGGTCAAGGATGTGATCAAGGGAAAGTCATTCTATATAAAACATGGAACTATACATGTTTCTTTTTAAGAGTTTTTATTTTATGGAAACTTAGTAGAAGTGTCTACATTGTAATCTTTTGAGATGTAATAGTTATATCATAATTCTCTAAAACTCTAAGCCTAAAAAGATACTCAATGTGAATTATTCATTTAATTCAATATTAAGTAAGTTTTAAGGCTGGGAACTTATACTTGGCTAGTCCAAAACTTTCCCAAATAAGCCCTCAATATCCCTCTCTTCCTCCTAGAATCCTTGGCTTAGGCAGAAGTAACTTAAAGAAGTTCTTTTTGTTCAAACCAAAGGGAGTTACCCAAATTAAATGTAACAGTTTCTCTTCACTTATTTTCTTTTATTTTACTTATCAAAACCCTAAAATATTTTTATTCCTTTCTTTTATAATAACACCATTATCCTCAATATATTAGGATGTCGTTATGATAATGATTTGAACTAAACATACACACACCTCTATCTAATTTTTAATGATCATACTGTTTCTGTAGATGAAAAAACTAACACCTCCCGAAACAAGGACTGTTCAATTATCTTCTACCACCTCTCATGGTAGCCTTTATGATGGCATTGCATTTCTAAATGATATATATTATGTTTATGTCTTCATTATTCTTGTGTATTTTTCATTTATATCACACCATTAGGGGTAAACGTGAAAATTTCATTTGAGGATGTGCGGACTACAACCCCCTCAAAGTGAAATGACTAGTTAATTCCATATGTGGGACTCATAAAGGATGGTGTTAATGATATAATATATGATATTATAATAGAATTTAAATATAAGTATGTATCATTATGATTTATTTCCATTAAAATGAGAAATAGAAAAGAATGTAGCATTCATGCGTACGTACGACTTACCGTCTCCATGAATGGTGCATTTCATTTCTTAGCTTCAAATGTTATAAACTATTATAAATACATAAATATATACTTGATATATATGATATCTAAATAATAAATACCATTCTGTATATAATGATGGTTTGACCATGTTATCAACTTGTAATTATAAGTAGACCATTTTTTGACTCATGTACCAAATATCGACAAAACAACCATTATTAACATAAATTATTTCATAATGTTTATAAAATGGTAATAATAGATATAAAAAGAATAATAAACTTGAATAATGTTCTTAAGAAAGTAGAAATTATATTTATTTTATTATTTAGATGATTAATGAATGAACAGGTCAAGTCGGACACGAGGTTAGGGACTTCGTCTCAATCTCATTTCATTGAGGCTTATTTTGTCTTACTACACGACGTTATTTTATATGTTGTATAACAACCTTTGAACTTTCTATCCATTAAAATAGATTCCTTTTCTATGAATTGTTTTACTAAACGACAAAAAATAATTTTTCTTTTAATGTAGGCGGTGACAACAACCTTCAGCCGTCGTGAGTATTATTTGATATTTGGATTCCTTATCATGTTGTAATGTTTTTAAAAGGATAATAAATACCATATAATATTTTATGTATTTTTGTTTTGAAAATGGTTATTATAATGGATTTTTTATGTCAATATATTTAAGTGATATATTTTGATTTAAATGTGGAAATGTTTTCTTTTCATTATATATTTTTTGTTTGTGTTATGATTTTATAATAGTAATTGGACATTTGACAGGTGGTTACTCGATAAACCTAATAACGAGTGGTGTCGTGTTAAACCAGAAATGGTGGTTACATTATAACCTCTAATATATTGGGAATGGAGGTTAGCTGTTCGGATTTTCCATTTAGTGATATTTGTGGAAGTCGATCGTCTGGTTATTACATTTAAGTATGATTATGTACCAAGTTTTCTATATATGTTATGTGTTCTTCATATGGGTTTTATTGTAATCATTTTCTTACAAAAGTGTATGAAATGATATTTTATTTATTGTGGAGTATTTACTACTTAATAAATGTAAAAAGTATTACTTATGAGAAAGTATCCATGGTTTACATGTTGTTTTAAAAAAACTAAAATCTTTTCTTTTTTGTGTATCTCTTACTAATCTCTTTATACTCATCCCATGTTTTTGAAATGTTTTCATAGGACATAAAGGGGAATATGGTCATGGATGGGAACATTGAAAAGTCACGCTATCTAAAACATAGATCTAGACATGACTCTTTTATTCAAGAATTTTTATTTTTGAAAAATACGATAACTGAGTATAAGTGTCTACTTTGCAACTTTTGGGATATAATGTAATAGTTATGGCCTAATTCTCTAAAACTCTAATCTTGAAAAGATCCTTAATGTGAATTATTCATTTAAATTACAATTATGTAATGTTTTAAGGCCGGGTCCTTATAATTCATATCAGAGGTTTGTTTAGACAACATTAGGAGTTACGATATTGTTAAATTAATATCCATAAATTATTTTATCTTAATATTGTAATGATATAGAATTTACAGATTACCATGTTTCTTCGCCAATGATATTCATGTGTTCTGAATCGGTTTCTCTCAAGGAAACATTGTAGCTATGTTGGGATGACATCCGGAGGAAGACAACCTTCCAAATTAGCAACCTGATATGGCCGGAATTTGAACAGAACCATTTTGTTAAATTGATGAAATAGTTGACTCAGGCTATAAATGGTGGTGTACTCCATGCATGAGATCATCTAGGTCAATCACAGAGGAACATGTCAGTAGTGGAGTATTTCATTAGGCAACATCTCCCATCTTTCAAAGGATCATCTGACCTTGTTATAGCTGAAAGGTGGATTAAAGAATTGGAAAAGATTTTTGATGTCAGGGGGTGTTCAGAACACTAAAAGGTTAGTCTTTCTGTTTACCGATTTGAAGGTGAATCTGATCAATGATGGTTGATGGTGGAAAATATCAGGGATAGTGAGGAGATTGATTCTCTTGATTTGGATGAATTCCAAGATATGTTTCTTGGGAAATATTTTTATAATGTGGATCCACATTGTATGAAAAAACTCTTCCTATAATTGAGGTAGGAGGATGAATCAGTGGGTGCTTACAAAGAAAAGTTCAGTCTACTTGCAAGGTTTGCTCCAAATTTCAAACGATATCTTGATTGTAACATCATCCATTTATACTCAGGATTAATGCCAAAATAACCAAAGGATTTATCTTATCATGAGTTCAAAAGATATGGAAAACTTATTTGATGTGCGGAGGAGGTGGAAATGGAGTTTCCAGATGATCATGTGTTCTTTGAAAAACTACAGAATAAGAAGTCAAGGTGGTAGGATAAATGGAATAACTCATAAAAAATGCATGATAGTTAGAAAATTATGTTTTCAGTTTGTGAAAATTGTGGTAAAAAGAATGCTTGGGAATGTCTTTTAAATTCTGAAAAGTGGTACATATGTGGTTAATTGGGACATGAGCCTCATAATTTCACTGAAAAAGATTAGGGTAATGGTATGAAAAAAATATGACTTATAGTTTGTAAAATGTTATAAGTTCAATGAAATGGGCCATTATTCAAATGACTGAACAATGAAGAATTCAATTATGGGAAAGAATCCATACTACAAGCAGAAAGGGGTGGTGAAATTGTTTGCAACTAGTTCAGAAAATGTTGGTCCGTCAAATGAAGTAGTATCAGGTACACTGTTTTTTGTTCAGATTATGCCAATGTGTTGTTTGATTCAGGGTCTACACACTCTTTCATTTTTGAGAAGATTTCTAGTAAATTGGGAATTACATATCATTATATGAATCCTGAACATATTGTAAAAATACAATGTGGAATTTTTTAAACAAAAAAATTATATAAACCTTCTTGTACTTGTGTGCTTGATGAACTTACCTACACACCTTATTGTTTTTCTTCTAGTAGAATTTGATGTTATTTTGGGTATGGATTGGATTTTTTTTATCATTCTATGATTGACTGCAGAGCTAAATAGGTTTATTTTCAAGATTATTTTCAGTTTCTATACATGAATGAACCCTTAATTTTGATAAAATATCAGGAAGCTGAGAAACTAGTAACAGATTGAAATGAATGTTACCTTCCACATATTTTTGAAAACAAAGTAACTATTCAGATTAATGATGTGCTACTAGTAAATTAGTATCTTGATGTTTTTCCTGATAAGTTTCTTATGATTATACCTGATCGGAAAGTTGAATTTATTGTTGACTTAGTCCCTAATGAAAATACAATTTCAAAAACCCCTTATTGAATAGTTCAAATTGAACTTTTAAAGTTAAATAAGAAATTGCAGGAGTTATTTGATAATGGTTTCATTATACCTCGCACATCATAGTGGGGTACTCCTATCATGTTTGTTAAAACAATATGGTTCAATGAGACACTACATTGATTATAGAGCATTGAATAACATAAATGTGAAGAAAAAGTATCCTTTTCCTCATATCGATTATTTTTTTGATCAACTCCTAAATTATTAGTATTTTTCAAAGATTGACAGGAGGTCGGGGTACCATCAGTTGAAAGTAAAAGAAGCATACATTACAAAGGCCGTGTTTTTTACGAGATATGTCCATTATGAATTTGTTGTTATTCCTTTTGGTTTAACCAATGAACCTTCTATATTAATGGATCTTATTAATAGAATTTTCTGTGAGTTCTTAGATAAGTTTGTGGTTGTGTTCATTGATAATATTTTGTTTTATTATAAAAGTAAATATGAGAATAAAAGTAATTTAAGGGTTGTCTTTAAAACCTTAAAATAAATGAAACTATTTGGAAAATTCAGCATGTATGAGTTTTGGTTACAAAAAATATCTTTCCTTGGTCACATTGTTTTAAAAAATGGCATAAATATTGATCCCACTAAACCTAAAATTTTTAAATAATGGCCAAGACTCACAAATATAACCAAGATCCATAGTTTTCTAGGTTAGAAAGGTTATTACTGGAGGATTGTTGAGAATTTTTCACAGTTATCTAGTTAAATGACTAAGTTGACATGAAAAGATATTAAGTTCATTTGGAAAAAATAATGTGATGATTGTTTTCTATAATTGAAAATATGATTTTTGAATGATACAGTGTTGGAACTACCTTCATGAAATGGTGAGATTGTTATTTATAGTGATGCTTCGTTGAATGGATATGGTTGTGTCCTTATACAGAGTGATCTGGGAATTTCTTATGCTTCACGTCAGTTGAAACCTCATGAGTTAAATTACCCTACACATGATTTCAGAATTAGATGTTGTTGTCTATGCTTTATAAATTTTGTGGCATCATGTGTATTGTTTATAAAGTGAAATATATAATAACCAAAAAATATAAAGTATATATTCATTAAAAAATAATTGAACATGAGACAAAGGATATGATTGGAATTAATCAAGGATTATGATTGCATGATCCTTTACCATACAGGAAAAGAAAATAAATTGGTTGATTATTTGAGTTGAAAAAGTAATGATTCGTTAACCATGATATTTTTGGAATGAGATCCTTTTGTTTTAGTTATGGTCATCATTGGAATATAAGTTGTTGGTGTAGGAAATTCTTTTGTTTTGTTTCAGGTGTCAGTGAAATATTCTCTATCAGGCGGAATAAAACATGTGCAAAAGGAAGACAGCGAGTTACTGAAAAAGGTAGAGTGGTTTCAGATGTGTTTGTTTCCTGAATTTAACATTGATAATGATTGTAATTTGAGGTTTTGAAAGAGATTATGTGTGCCTTGTGATTAATTGTTAAAGAATGAGTTGTAATGTGATGCTCAAAGTTCCCTATTTCCAATTCATCGTGGCAGTACAAAAATGTACAGATATCTTCGAGAGTATTACTATGGTGATGGAATGAAAAGAGATATTTCTGATTTTACATTGAAGTGTTTGACTTGTTAGCAGGATAACGTCGAGCAGCATTTACCGAAAGGAATGCTTCAGTCTATACCGATGCCAGAGTAAAAATGGGATAATATATACATGGAGTTCATTGTGGGATTACCGAAAACATCTCTAGGTAATAATTCAATCTTGTTTATTACTGATCGGTTGACTAAATCTGCTCATTTCCATCATATTCAATATTCTTTGCTTCTATATTGAGTTTATCGGTTGTATGTTAAAGAGATAGTCAAGTTTCATGGTGTCCCCCTGTCCATTGTATCTGATCATGATACTAGGTTTACATCAATATTTTGTAAAGGCCTTCTGAATTCGTTGGGTTATAAATTAAATTTTAGTACAACTTTTCATCTGCAATTAGATTTTTAGTTATAATGAACAATTCATGACTTTTGGGATACGCTACGTGCTTGTTCACTGGATTTCCAAGGATGTTGGGACCATCATATTTCCACAGTTGAATTTTCTTATAATAACATTTTTCATTAGAGTATACAGATGGCTCCATTTGAGGTATTATATAGAATGCATTGTCGAACTCTAGCTTTTTAGGATGAAGTAAGTGAACGAAAACTAATGGGACTATAATTGGTAGAAGATATGGCCAAAAAGATTTAGTAGATTCAAAAGCACATGAAAATAGCTAACAGTAGGCAGAAAATTTATACGGATAATCGAAGAAAGGATCTCTCTTTTGAGGCAGGTGATCATGTTTTTCCCAATGTTTCTCCATGGAAATGTGTGATGCATTTTTGTATGAAAGGAATGTAGAATCCAAGGATCATTGGACATTATGAAATCCTAGAAAAAGTTGGATTAGTTTCTTATAGAGTGACTTTACCTCCATGTTTATCCCAGGTAAACAATGTTTTTCATGTTTCAATATTGAGAATGTATATGGAAGATCCATCACATGTTTTAATGCCATAGGTAGTTCAGTTTGAAGAGATTATCTCTTATGAGGAACAACTAGTCCAGATTCTTGACTGAAGAGAGAATGTGTTATTGAATTAGTTAATTCATCAGGTAAAGGTTTTTTGTAAAAACCATTTGGTTGAAGAGGCAACGTGGGAATATGAAAAATGCTATGAGGGATATTTATCCCCATTTATTTGATAAGTGTATGAAATTGAAAGGACACAATTTCCAAAAGGGGGAAGGATGTAACACCCTAGTTAAATAAAGAAATAATAAATTATAAATTTTTTTTATATCTGTGAATTAAATATTAATTTTACATTAATGGGGTTTCTATGTTCGAAGGAATACCCGATACGCAAGAATGGGTTTCTTTGAAATCCTATGTTGCACACTAACAATATAATATTATTATTTTAAATGGTAGTTAATGTATATCCATTTTATTGGCGAGAATGGATAGAACTAACTATAATATGATTATACTTGTCCGTTATATGTTTTTACATTTATCCAATCAATGTTAGAGGCTTAAAATTTGAATAAACTATTTTTAAGCATAATTTACCTTAATGGATGATTTACAACAATTTAAAGGTAAACCCTCTATAAATATAGTTTTGGTCACATTTATATTTTCTATTTGACAATATAAAATTCTTTTTTACAATATGGAAATCAAAATTTACTTTGGAATAAATTTTGCTATTGTTTTTGATAATGTTAATTTTTTAAGGAATAATGAAAAATACATTATTTAAATTTAAAACTGTATTTTAATAAATTTTTTTATAAGGTTGGATTATAAATTTAATTAGTTTTAACTTTTAATTTAAATATATTTTTACCATTTAATAAATTTTTGTCATTTGAATTAATTTCACTTTGAAATTGGACATAAACAAGTGTCAATATTTTTGATAGTTAATTTTTCTAAAAACATGTTTTTTTGTTGTGAGAGTGTGAATTAATTTTAAATTAATTTCTGCCACTTATGTGTTTTGATTTTTTAAAAATGGATTTCATATTTATAATCAGGATGTTCAAATTGTGTAAATATGTCACTTTTATTTTTAGACATTATGAATATTTACTTCAGTAAAATTTTTATTTTCCATGGTTAAAGGGTATATCTAGTAAATAAGGTTAAAAAAATATTATTATTGTATTATAAAACTACCCTAAAAGGTGTCTTAATCCAATTTCATGATACATATCCGACCATGGCCTCCCTGGGATTATTTTGGGACCCCGTAAAGCCACTTAAGAGTGATAATGACACTTTATTTTAATTAACATAATGTAATGACAAAATTGACACAAACAAATATCTTTTAATAAATTAATTTTTACATAGGGTAATATAACTCATCTCTTAGAGTAAAAAAATTAATTATAATAATAAAAATATGTCCTTCATTTTGTTTTTTTATAATATTTTGACATCAAATAAAATAAATTATTTTTGAGGCAATGATGATGTAGTGTTTACCTCTTTAATAAATGATTAAAACAAATAACAATATAATATTAAAATAATATCCAAAACTTGTCCAATTATTATTGGATTATTTTATTTCTACCGTGAGTCATCTTATCTTCTGCTTTAATGATTTTTGGACGTTTTGAAAGTGATGATATGTTTATAATAAAATAATTATTTTAAACTTTCTTAAAGAGCCCCTCCACCACCTTATAAACAGACACCACATTCATCCCCTTCCTAAAACCTCTCAAGCCCCTTGTATCATCCAAACCATGCCCAAATAATCTCTCAGGATCCCTCTATTCCTCTTAGAATCCTTACCTTTGGCATAAGTCACTTCATGAAGTCCTCTGTGTAAAAACCAAAGGTAGCTACCCAAATTAAAGGCAATGATTTCTCTTAACTTCTTTTCATTTATTTTACTTCACCAACCACCATACTCATTTAATTCCATTAATTTATAAAATCAAAATTATCCTAAATATACCAGGATTTTGTTAAGAGAAGGATTCTCACTACACTTACACACACCTCCATCAAATGACTAATGAACTTACTATTTCTGTGGATAAAAAAACAAACGCCTCATAAAACGATGATTTTTCATTTATATCCTACCACCTCTCTTGGTGGCCATTATGATGGAACAATATTTATATATAATATATATTATTTTAATGTTTTCGTTATACTTTTGTAATTTTCATTTATATCACACAATTATGGTTACCATTAAGGGTAAATGAGATAATTTCATTTGAGAAAATGCAGACAATCGCCCCCACAAAGTGATATGAATATTTAATACCATATGTGGGATTTATACAGGATGTAGTTAATGATATTATATATATGATATTATACTTTAATTATAATATAACAATGTATCAGTATGTTTTAATTCCATTAAAATAAAAAATAAAAATGAAAGTAGCATTCTTGCGTACGAACATTTTACCGTCTCCATGAATGGTGCATTTCATTTATTATCTCCAAATGTTATGTACTATTATAAATACATATAAATACTTAATATATATGATATAAATTATATCTAAATCATGAATATAATTCTTGATATAATTAACTTTTGACCATCTAAACAACTTGTAATTATAAGTAGACCAATTTTTGACTCAAGTACCAAATATCGACTAAATGACCATTATTAACATGAATGATTTCATAATGTTTATAACATGGTAATAATTGATATAATGGGAATAATAAACATGAAAAATGTTCTTAAGAAAGTATAAATAGTCGTTAGTTTATTATTTAGTAGACTAAAGAAAGAACGTGTCAAGTTGGACATTAGGTAAGGGACTTCGTCTCATTCTCCATTCGTTGAGGAATATTTTGTTTTAATACACAATTTTCATTATAAGCTATTTGAACACCTTTGAAATTTAATTCCATTCAAATGGATTTTTTTTCTACAAATCCTTTTACTAAATGACAAAAAGAATGTTTTTTTAATGTAATCTGTGTCAACGACCTTCAGCCGCTTGGAGTATTATTTGATCTTTGGCTTCGTTATTAAGACGTAATGTTTTTAAAAAGAAAATAAATAACATATAAAATTTTAGGTATTTTTATATTGAAAAAGGTTGTTATATTGGATTTTTATGTCAATATATTTATGTGATATATTGTGATTGAAAAGTGGAAATGTTTTATTTCTTTTATATATTTTTTGTATGTGTTAGGATTTTATAATGGTACTTGGGAACATTATGGGTGGTTATATGATAAATCAAATGACGGGTGGTGTCGTGATAAACCAGGATGGGTGGTTACATTATAACCCTCAATGCATTGGTTATGGAAGTCATCCATATGACTATTCCATTTAGTGATATATGTGGAAGTCGGTCGTATGGTTATTCCATTTATGTATTTTTATGTCCCAAGATACCTATATATGTTATGTGTTATTTATATGGGTTTTATGGTTATATTTTTGTTATAAAAGCTTATTCAATTATATTTTATTCAGTTAAGAGTACTTAATACTTCATAATAGTGAAAATTATTACTTATGATATAGTATTCATGTTTTACTAGTTGTTTTCAAAAAACTAACAGTTTTCCATCTTAGTGTATCTCTTATTGATATCTTTATGATAGTCCCATGTTTTTGAAATGTTTTCCATATGAAATAAAGTGGAATTGGGTCAAGTATAGAATCAAGGAAAAGTCATGATATCTAAAACATGGATCTAGACATGACTCGTTTTTTCAAGAATTGTTATTTTTTGAAAAAAATTGGAACTGAGTAGAAGTGTCTACTTCGTAACTTTGGGGATATAATCTAACAAATATGACCTTATTATATAAAATTATATACCTGAAAAGACCCTCAATGTGAATTATTCATTTAATTAAAGATTATGTAATGTTTTAAGGTCGGGTCCTTATACACCTGCTTGGAATTTTTCCAATAATGTCAGGTCAAGATACCCATATGAAGTTAGGGTCTAGCATATGGAACCAAATTTTACCACATTTTTTATTTATAAAATAGTATCCATGCTGATTCTAAGGAATACACATTATAAAAAAAAGAAAAGAAGGATCCAAGAGGAACAAGTCATATTTTACCATCATGCATCAAGCCAATACATAATGTGCAAACCATGAAGCTACCTATTAGGGATAAATTGTAATCCAAGGGTTATTCCCAAGGAACAAGAATAAAAAAGTTCCTAACTGAGTCTATGGAGCATTCCTATTGTAAATCTTGATCTATGCATGGCTAGGGTGCCACAGAAGAATTCATGCCGGCTCTAGTATTAAGAGATTAGCTGAATCAATGGAGTTCATTTTAGTCATTCTAATATTTTAAAATGAGTTTTTTTAATCATGATTATTACACTAATTAATTCATGTTTAATAAGACATTGAACAAATTCCATGGTGGGTAACTCCCATAGTAACCAGCCCAAAAAATTGGTGTTCTGTCATTTCAGTTCATAAAGAATTCCCTCTAGAATCCATGAATGAAAAAAGATAGACCACACATATAACATTAAAAATTTATATACTAACAATTGGAACCATATGTTTATTGAACTAATTTAGTCCATTTCATAATCCTCCAATTTATTCACTTTTTATTTATATATATATAACACTCCCCTGCCTATAAATGTTCATTCATCAAAGAAAAGGGATATGTAACTATCATACCATTATTAATTTAATTAAAATTAAAAATGGTCACGATAAACTTGTTTCCTGAATCATAATGTTACTATTCATCCTCTTAAATTAATTATGTTCGTGTTGTATTTTATCCAAAGTATCATTGTTTGTTTCTGTTAGTAATATGAATTAGGGAACATAGGAATATTCATAGAACACCCAAATGGGAGGTTGATGTTGGGTTCTATGACCTCCAACTATTACATGAGTGTTTAATAAGCCAATTAAATTCCAACTTAAACAAAAATTTGGTAGCCAATAAATATGGTTAGAACAAATGGGTGAAATAGATGCATCCCATAATGGAGGAAATTATAAATCAATTAAACAGGAGGAAAAATTGTTTAACCACATGCCTTATGGATCTAGATAAAAATTCATCCAGAATAGACCTATATCATGGCCTACATTAAGAGAAAACGTAAAATTAGAAAGATTAAATGAAAATACAAAATACTATATCACATTAAAAATGATTAGAAGATACTGATAGAAACAATGAATATGAATAAATGGATTGACACTCTTATCGAGAGGAATCCAACATGATAGATAGTGTTCCAATCATATTGTGTAAGAGAGAGTAAATTTAATATTTAGTTGGAGGCCATGAGACATACTTCTACTAGGTGGGGATGTGCGTGGAAGATAAATCAAAAAAAAGTTTATGGTTTAAATATATTGAGGTACATTAAGCTAATACACCCATTAAAATGGGTTGAATAGTTTATCCACATAGTTGGTCAAACTGTACAACAACCATGTGACATGCATTTCCCCACATCACTCCTAGATGTTTATAAATGTGGGGTTTTACTATGTATACATATCCCATGAAAAAAACCTATAAAAAAATACATGTAGCATTATAATACGAATATAGCTTAGGATTCATGTTTTGGAAAAACTTTCTGGCATCTATTTTTCACTTGAACACAATATATATTTAAAAATACCATGTATACTAAGCATCACAGTTTATATTAACCTTGTGGCCCACCAATTATCTCCAAAACACATTGTTTTGGTCTCTGAATGAGACACCTAAACCATGGAAACTTCCACCACATCACTAGGCATTCAAATTTTCTCAAAGTCGTAGAATTAAAATGAAATTAAATGGTTCCATACCACATTGGAATGTTGAGATCTTATAGTCATATTCTCTTAAAGAAACTATTCAATGAGTTTCCCTTGAAAGGGTGGTAATGATTTACCTGAGATTAAATTCATCCATCATGAATATATGTTGTACACTGCCTGAAATGTTTTGTCGTGTAAATGTCCATGCTACCATATCACATGTTTTTGGAGGAAAAAACCGACCTCATAGGTCCTTTTTTCTATTCAATGGTGCAAATATTGTGATCCTCAAAGGATTCATCATTATATAGTTCCAACAACTTAGGTTTTAAAATTAGATAAGGGTATGATTAGTAATTATGTAGTTGACCAATTTAAAATGAATTGTGTGTAGATCTATATGTCATAGGGAGTTATATCAAATAATCCATATATCTAAGCCATTGTAAAACCACCAAAGGACCAAAAAAATGAGGTGAATCATAAATTTTCACCATAAATAATCGATTCCCTATTCTATTGGATACTAACAAGATGGCTAGATCCCCAAATTCAATCTCCAATGGTCATAAAAATCAATTGAAAAATGACTTTTATCAATAATGAGTCATTGTAATTAACTTCCAAATTAACTGAGGTTATAATGATTTTTCATAAACAAGAAATGGTTCATGTACTATTCCATCCCCTGCCTTTAACCATCACATAGGCGATTAGACATGCCTAAAATATATGGATTCATAATGGTATTTTTTTTATTTTCCCATTGAAGCCTATTTTTTAAGAAAAAATAATCTAGGTGAATATGTTTCTCTCTTGAAATTCAAAAACATGGACTTGGGATACAAGAATGTCCTCTAACCCTTATCTTGCCAACTCAAATTCTCCCTCATTGTGATGGTGGAATGATTTATTAAATATACATATATAACTAATTACCCAATAATTCATTTCTTATCCAAAAGGTAAAATGATGATCCCTATTCTATATTATTGCTCATGGGATTCCATGAACATAGAAAATATCCTAGACATATGTCCTTCCAAACTCATCCAGAGAAAATGTATCCATAAAAGTTTAGACTTGTGAGACAATTGTGATCCTATCAATAATAACACATACAACATAATTTTCTAAAAGGGATATCAATAAGACAATCACAATGTATATAGTGAATCAACACCATTTCCACTCATGAATGGTAAAAGAAAATAAAAGCCCTATTGGCCATTGGTGTTCACCATCACCATCATAGAGGTAGAACAGTTAGTAAAAAATTCCTACTATCTTTATTTTTAAACCACGTCACATATATTGGTGACATTAGTCAAAATATATCTTTTTAATTTATTGGTGTACCACCATAAAAGAAGCATGAGACACTCAAATCAATTAATCTCTAATTCTTGTAAGAACCCTGATGTGTTGATGGATGTATAATACCACATCATTATTAATGATCTAGTTGGGTGGTGAGTCCTCACCAAAAACACTCTCCCTTAGGACTAGGAATTTAGTATATAAAATTTACATAATCATCACTCTCTTTAGGAGAGAAGAGGTCATTTCCAAAGCTATTAGTGTAGGCTACCAATTATGGTCCTTCACATATATATTCATGTCATGGAACCTAAAAATAATCTTATACTCACCAATGTCCAATAAAATGACATGGGTCTTTGTTTTCTAGCTCAGAACATCCTCTCTAGTATTACCCTTCCTATGTATATAAGAAATTTCAATGTCATATTACTACATGTATTCAACACACCTTAAATTATTGATGTTAAATTTACCTTTTGTACATATATAATTAAAGAATTTTTTTTGTATATGAACAAATAAACTCTCTCAATGAAACGTATACCTCTAATAATGTGAGTCATGAACTACAGCTTCTAGATCCAGATCGTGTTTCAGGTAATTCCTCCCATTTGGTCTCTACTGATGAGGCATAGAGTCCAAAAATCGATATTTCAACACCCAAACTTATCCTATATTGTTTCATGATTCATCAAGTATAATGTATAAATTTATCCCAACTATAGAATAATAAGCATTAGTGATGATTCATTCATCTTCTCATCTCTTCAAAGGAAGACTCACATCTGTCTAACAATAAAATTTGGATTCCCTTCCTATTCAAACTTGTATGTGTTACTTCTAGGATTAAAAAGATCAGAATTAATAGCCTATAATATATATTCAACCCAAAGAAAACCCTTTATTCCTATTAAATTCCTAGTATTATTCTATTAAGAAAGCACACTCACCTTTTCTTGGTCAATCTACAATCTTTCCAATATGATTATATAACATAGGATGTGAACCTTTTCAATCAAAAAGTTTTTTTAGCTATTTATAGAAAAAAACATGTTATCCCTTAATGTATTCAGTATAATCTAAATATATATCACATGTTCATGTAGATATAATGAACACATTACGATATTATTCTGAAATACTACAATCAATAAATCTAGACATAGGAAGAAACCATGAATCATCATATCCATAAAAAATAGCTTATTCATGAGAAAAAACGAAATAAATTGATACTCTTAAAGAATATACTTTGTATTTAGTATCATAAAAGGAATATATGTTGGTCTAAATCATACATAATTATATCCTAAAATCAAATCAATCTTTTAGGTAACCCTCTCTCCTTGTAGATGGTCAAAGAGGTCGTCAATATGAGGTAGATGATACTGATTCTTTACCATAATCATGTTCAACCGGTGATAATCCATGTAATTTTGGAGGGTAAAAACAACCTTTTTTTCTAGTGTACATGGGAACCAAAAGGTGATGTAATGGGCTATATAAAACAATTAACTTCCAATCCCTATTTCTTCTTCTTAATTTCCTATAACTCAGTAGTATACATCCTATAGGGGGAAATGTATATAAGTTATTTTCCTATCATTAGTTGGATGGATAACTCCACCTCTCTCTTAAAAGGTAACCTAGAGAATTTATCAGTTAATACATCCAAAAAATGATCTACTATAGGAGATAAATAATCCTTACATCTTCCCTAATCATACATATAATGTCTTGAAATTTGGGATGTCACTCTACCCAACCCATGATGCTATGGTTTAGATCTATGTCCATCGATACATCATTTACCCTTATGAAGATAAATATAATCTTATAGTGATTTAAATGACACAATATCTTGATGGTATTTTATATAAGTTTGATAGGGGACTGACCATTCCATGTTGTGCATGACATTGAAGCCCTACTTCTCATGGAAGAAGAGATTCCATAAGAAATGATTACTGCCATCCTCTAGGGGAATTCTATAAATTGGTGCACACACTCTATCCAAATTCCCAATAATGATTCAACTGTCATAAAAAATAATTAATATATAGTGAATAACTTTCCAAAAAATCCATAGAGATAATTGAATGTGAAGTGCCCATATTAAAAGTTATATATACTAATTTAGAGGCTACCAAGATCATACCTCATTCTGTAGATGTCAAAAATCCTATTCCTAGAGTAAGGATTGAAATTCATATATCTGTCCTGATTCAGAACCCTATGTTATGACTTTACTACCTGGAGTGGGTCCACCCAGAAGGTGCCACATATCCTGAGTCTAACGTCCTCAACCATGCCAACATCTTTAGCCTATGTTGTCAGTTGTTGTACAACATTCAATCTGACATACAGTTATTTATCCTATTGTAGAAGGATGACTTTGTGTAGATCCTCTTCCACTTGGAATATATGGAAAGGACCAAAAAAACATATAAATATTCCCCATTATATCATAATATTGTCATACAATAGTGTCTTAGTCGAACCGAGTCTTTAAATGATTATATCACTCAAACTGATGGAATAAAATAGAATTACATGTGAGGATACTCTGTCTTACACAACAACATTGATAACCCCTAGACAATGATTCCTACCACTTTATGAACTACATCCATAAATCAAAATTGAACTAACCTACCATATACTATTGTATTCCATCAAATTACACTTAGGAAAAATGGACTGATTCACAATTCCTGACATGGTTTTTTGGAAGAATGCATTTACCTACAATCAAATGGTTTACCTAATACAATCATCAATTTTTCTAAATCTAGAAAGATCATCCGTAGTGAAGGAATGTGTAAAACAATTAATATCATAAAAAATAGTTGAATAATTTTTAATTGATAGGTATCCTTTCCCCAGATGTAGAAACACCTTAGATCCTTTGGTTTTCAGTAAAACTATAATGAAATAGTCATAAAAGAAAGCAGGAAAATATATCAATATCATACAACAATGCTATTAAACCTGCATAATAATGGCACACAAATATTTGTAACAGCGTGATATAATCAAGTGGTGATTTTACACTTCTACCTAGAGGCATAACTAGGGGATCAAATATACACATCATAGATTCTAGCCATGCCTTCGTAGCCAATTGACTACCATACCCTGAAGATGTGGGCATATTCTATTGTGGTAAGTCTCACATAAATTATTCTATATCATGGGGTTGGGAGTGAAGATACATTAATATTCTACATAAACCAATGAAAATATTTTTGAAACCGTAAATTGTAGCCCATGTATGGTATAACAGGAGGTTCCACTAGAGGAACTATCGGGGTGTTAGGTCCCACTACAGTATGAAAATAATCACAATATTCGTGGAAAAAAACATGAGGATCTCATGGTTTGATATCTCTAAAAATTCAAGACACACACGTAAATTTATATTTAACATGATAAAATAACATATACAATAATAATATTTGTACACTACTTCCTATATAAAATTCACATCCATATGTTTATTCATAAATCTAGCTATGGGAATCCAATAAGACCATGATGAAGCACAAGTGATACTTCTTAATACCCACTATTATGGTTGGGTCAAGGTAATGTTTATTTTTTTATCTTAGTGTTCTAGTATACAATTAATTATTTGTATGTTATAGAGGAAAACACCCATTATGTTTCAATGTTTATCCCTATTTGTGAAACCCATTACCATATATATTCAGAACACAACAGTCTGTAATTATGTCATATCATATGTCCATATCTATATATATATTAATGTCCTATCAGATGCATCTATCCTACACATGTAATAATGTACTACACTTTATAAATAAATCTATTTACTACATGAAACTTCAACATTGATATTAGTATTGTTCAATTATATAAACAACCAATCCAAATTTATAGAGGAACACAATCTCTATAAATTTCAATTGAAATAAATATAATTTCAACCAACTATCATTTCATCTCATGTACCCAGTTGATCACATTTCCAAGACAATATAACTAAGTAATTATTTTTTCATCGCGACACTATATGGGAAAGTAAAATTTATGCTGATTCAAACACAATAATTATCTGAATTATTTATCCCTATAAGAAATTTTTTCACAATCTATAATAAGGCAATTAATGATCATGGAATACAAAATAATGGACAGAGTAATTAAATATAAAATTTAAAAATGCATGAAATATAAATCCTCATGTGTCTATATTGAATCATGAGACCCTGTCTCTATACAATACTAATACATGGATAAAAATAGATTCCAAAATAATAAATAAATCCAAATTACATATTTATCACCCAATGATGAAATCAGTTCAACTCTAATATTCGTAATTGAGAAAATTAATTCTTATCCCATGTATTATGGTTTGTCCCCAATATTTTTTAGTTACTCCCAAGGATAAGAACATCAATAAATCTGGAAACATCCTAGTCTCCAGAATAATAACTCAAAAATTATGAAAAAAGGAAAACAAATAATTGATACAATTTTTTATCATAACAGAACTTGTTAATTTATATGTCAATGAACTGTGTTGGTCACATGGTCTCATGTTCCCCCCCTGTATTCCATAGGGTATCATCTAGAAGAGAGAGTCAATATTTTTGTGTTGGGGAGACAATAATCTTAGTATTAGAGAAGAGAATTTGTATAATATATGGGTAACATGTAGAATCATAATAATTCAACTAGAGCGATGGAGGTAATCCATTTTATAGTAAAACAATCATGCCAAAAGAAGAAATATATACAAAATGATGAGTATGTCATTGATCTATATAATATATAGGCATACATAAATTTAAATCAAAAGGAATAAAAGAAAAAAATGGATATCATGTGGAATCATGGAACCAGGATATGTCCTAGAGAACAAATATATCGTTATTTAATCAATCTAGTATCCAATACTAGGAAATTTACTTTCTCCCAACCATCATATTTGAATTATGTATGGGTACCAAAGGACGGCCTGAATAAGGAGTGACATATACTCAGTAGGACATCAATAATGACATATATACAAATCCATTCCTTTAATATAAAAGTTTTAGTGTCTGGATATAATGGTAGGTCATGGAATAACATGTGTGATATAATAATCATGACATCAATGAAGTCCTCATGTGATGCTCGGTGGACTATAACCTCTTTGGCGTATGCTAGAAATTCATAACCAAGTGATCATAAAGAATTTAAGATCTATCATTTATGATAAAAGTTTACTATTTTTAATAATTATAACTTAGTACCCACAGAGATACCATGGTGTCTATGTCATTACAATACTAAATAACGGTAAATGTGGAACATGGTATCCTTGACCTTTGAGGGTCGATCCGATACACAGAATGTATACCGTAAAACCTATATATAAGGGAATAATTGTTTTCCAATGGGTTAAAATAGGCAATTCCACATGAAAACTATCTAACATAGTCTATGGATCATTTCCATATAAAATCTTGGGGAAAAATGTCTATGGATTAATGGAAAATTTTGAGGTACCTCTTTTCATAAAACATCAGCTAAATCAAAGGAGTGTTTCAAAGGAATTCAAATATCTATAAATCATTCAAGTGAATTATTAAATCTATGATGAGGAATTCAAAATAATAATATATTGATAAAATTACAATGTTGGTATTTCTCTTGGAAACTCTCTAAATGGATCCAGGTGTTGTATTTTGAGTGATCATGGCATTCCCTCGTGAATCCATGGCTGGATCTGGTAATTACACTCCAATTAAAAATAAAAGGTCCATATTTTCAATATGATTCTTAAATTTAAGTAAATAATTAATTCCACATGATAATCATTCCAATTCAATTATATATATTTATATATACATCTCATGTCCATACCATATAATTCAATAATGACAAGTGTGATGTAAGTGTCAAACAATTAATCATTTAATTAAAATTGGTAAGGCTCAGTCTAATCATGGATTTCTAATCAAAATGTGTTAGTTCTTCAACTTAAATTAATTAAATCAAAGATGATGTTAAACCAAAATATCCAATATTGGTTTCTATTATTATTATGAAAATTGGGGCATTAGCATAAAAATGGAACACCAAAATGGGTGGTTCAAGTTGAGTTCATGGAATTCCGACAGTGATAATATGTTCTAATAAGTTGTTTAAATTTAAATTTATACAATTTGATTAATTAAAATGGATTTTATTGTCCATGAGTGGGTGAATCTAATGTGTATCACAACAATGAGATTTATAAATTTATATTAATTGATAAAAAATAAATATAAAACCACAATTATGGGGATTGATTAATAATAATCCAATACTAACTCATGTCTTTATTTAAATCATTAAAAACTACATAATAGAAAAATATCCTAAAAATAGGGTATATTATCTTCCACTAAAATTTCATAGACGATGATGCGATAAATATAAAAAATGTAATGTATTTATTCTATTATAAAGATGAATACAATGGGACAGATAGTGATATGCTCAAATTTAAGATGAGAGAGATACATCAAATCCTATCAAGAGGCCATGTGGGAGCCTTTAAATATGATTTTATATGCATGGAAGAGGAATGAAAATATGTTTTAATATTTAATGATACATAGGGATGTTTGGTAAATTCACCATTTGAAAAAATGTCACACGGTCTTGCAACACGCTCAGTCAAAATATACACTAACTTTGGGATAAGAACATGCCCAAGACACCCCATACAAGAACCAGGTGCATAGTGAAACTAACCACACAAAAACCCATGAAAAATACAACAACAACTAGGACTAAAAAAGTGTCATTTACATGAATCCTATGATTAATTGTTAGGAAAAATACATTGTGCACCGTTTCATTACAAGAGAGCACCCCTGACAGTTTAATTTTTTTTAAAAAAACTCGGTGGCATAGTTTAAATTAATCAAGTGGGACACCAATTCTCAAAAGAAAACTTGGGAATCATGGCTACAAACAAGCCCGATACACCCTCTTACTCTCATTTGCATTATTCATAATTCATATTATTTAAAAAATTAAACTGAATATAAATGTTTTCTCAGCTCATAGAAAACTATGGATCATACAGATCTTATGGCCTAGATTTTCACCCCTGAAATCTGTAGGTGGAGACTAACTCTCCACTCAATTGAATTGGTTATCTTTTGAGGTGTTTAATGGGGGAAATGTGATTTTTTTGAGTCCAACAAAAAATTACGTATATAAATATTATATTATTTCATTATAATACTTACTGTTACCATAAAGGGTTAGATTCAATGGAAAAATGGATTCATAATCAAATGGTACATTAATGATCTACTTCTTCTCCCACATAGATCATTTAAAATAGTAGCCTTCATAGTCATATCATACATAAAATATTTTTTCATATCAATGGGAAAATGAATAATATGAATGGGTGAGAACAGATTCATAATAAGGGTAAAAAAAGGAAATGATCAATAAATGATTATATATAAGTATATAATAAACATAATGTTATGAAAAAATGAGCTCAACATTTGAAATTAATAATTAAAAATATATATAATCATGGGTTTCATAATAAATACAAATAGATCATAATACTTGAGTCATAAATTAATCAATGAACATGATCTACTAAATCTTAAAATAATCATCAAATCATGTCAGAAATGTGTTTCATAAAGTGTGAAGTAATCACTATTAAAGAAAACATATGTATAGGATACATACCAAGACATTTTTATACATTTTAGGATTGGGATAAACACCCTTATATGTAAATTGGAATATAGATACCCATCCATTGATTATTTTTGGGCATGGGGTAACCACACATGAACCACTTTTTGGATTTTTATAATCTATCATGTACCCTTGATCTCATAAAACATTATTTTTCACCCAATTAATTAGATAATTATAACAGAACCATCCAACACTAAATATTCATACATTAATATAATACCACAAGATCATGAATATATTTATCATTACATTAAATACTAATGCATCGTAAAGACAATAGGTTTCATCAATATTTCCTCACCATACTCATAAAAGATCCAATGAGAGAATAAATATGGTAAATTTTGATCATATTCTAAGTAAATAAATAAAACATCATGAGATTTATTATATAGGAATATAAAATTTATAGATCAATAGATATTTTCTTTGGGAAAAAACATCTCATTTGAACTCCTCTATTCAAATTTTAAAATTTCGAAAATATTGTAGAAAAAAAATTATTTTAAATATTAAATTAAAAAATTTATTGTACTCATAAAGGAAGATATGTTTCTTGATGACGATAAAATCAAATCATGTGGTGTATGTTATTTTAATGATTCCATTCTCATTTTCAATTAAAATAAAAATGTAAATCATTAGGAAAATAATAAGATGATAAATTTTATTCATTTTTTTAGTAATTGAAACATGGGTAAAAATTAATTTGTACCATAATATTATAATGGTAAAAAAATCATTGATTTTTTTAAATAAAATATTTATATTCAAGAAAAATATTCTCAACCAAAAAAGAATGAATATAAGTTCTCATAAAAAAAAATATTTCATATTCTTGAGAACTAAAAAAGAGAATAATTAATGAAAAACATGTAATGTAATGAAATAAATAAAATATAATAAAATAAATAATTTTTTCATTGATAGATCATATAATTTCACCATTTCCAATTGAAGAATAAACAATCCCGATAAAATGGATATTGTAATGTAAAACCCTTACCTCAAGAATTTCAAGCATTGTTAGACCTATAAAATCAACTATAATTAATTTTCATTTATTATATTTATATAAAAAAGACTTATCCACACTTATAATACCATATATGTACTGTTAATAATATTTCAACATGTATTTACCAATAATTCTTCACTAAAATAATTATTTATGGGGGATAACTGTTTCATTTTTCATGTATGTTTTTGAGGATTTTTAATTCCCATAATATAAAACAATGACTCCATATATACAATGTCATAATAATTTCATAATTATTATATTTAATCATTATATAAACTTTCATATCCATTAATAAAATGTTATTTTGAAAAAAAATTATATTACTTCATAGAGATGGTAGTCCATATGTATGCACAAGTGATATTTTCTAAATTTTAATAGTTGAAATGAAATAATGTTAACTAAAAAAATTAACAATATAAAATCATTATTATATATTAAATATAATATATATATATACATTAAATCTATCATATTTACTATCAGTTGAATATCAGGTTGGAAAATGATTCATATTGTAACGTGGAGTCAGTTGTCCACAGGTACGGGTGAGAAAAACATTCATTTCACATATGATATAAAATAGGTTCTAAATTGATATTTTAGTATAATGAAATCTATTTAAATATATGACATGATATTAGTTTGTTTTTTATTGATAAAATAAGACTAAAAATGGTGGATTATGAAATTAAATTGAAAGAGCGCGATTTAGTTGTATACCTCTTCTTAGACAGACCAACATTGGATTAAAAACTATGCCTTAAAATATTATTTTTTTTGTAATTTAAATGAGGTAAAAAATAATTGAGATAATTTGGGATAATTTTGGAGTAAGAAATCACATACATTAATATATTAAGAGTATTATATTAGGGAGGATATTATTGTCCCTCCAATATTTTAGGGAAGATACTGCAATGGAATTACATAAGTTATTTCAAAAATATATGGTCATAGTCATTTAGATGAAAATAAAAATTCCCTATAAATTAAATGAAATGACCAACTAATTATCATTGAATTGAGTGTACATCAAGTGATATAATGGCCTTAAACAACATCCCCAAGACACCAATTACTAGAAAAAAATTCTGACGGGTTTAAAATAAAAGTGGGGGTAATTTACCCTTTAAGAAATAAACCAATAAACCAACAAAACATGACCAAACCATTCATTAAATGATTCTTGAACAAAAGAAAGACAAAAAAACCACTTCATGTATTAGAAAACCACATCAATGTGTGAAAGTGAGGAATACCAAACCAGAATCAAAGTAAATATGGTATATAAAACTAATGACTCTCAAGAGACCACAAGACTCAATGTTCCACAATATCCAAGCTCCACAATCACCGAAAAACCCAAGTATCACGAGGTAGTGCTTAAAACATGTGACAAATAAACTTTTCCCATGTCTTAGAAGATATAATCTTCAAAATCCACAATTTTACAAAGCAGGGGTGAGTATAAAATTTACTAAGTATTCCCTATGACTTACCTAATCACACCATTAAGATAGAAGAGTTGTCAACATTTACTTAAAATGTTTTATATAAAAATATTTCATTAAATATTCTACAATGATATATATATATGTTTCAAAAACCATTTAAAATTATGTGGAAAAAAACCCAAATGAACCAAATTTCTAGAAGTTAATTTTTTAGATAATAACTAATCATGTTTTAAAACATATTCATATAAACATTTTGGAATACCCATTTCAAATATCACTAAACACCCACACATGCATGCTTCATTAGACAATTCCATACTCATGAGTGGACTCTTTTCCAATTACCTTGTTTCCCAATGACACACACCCTAAATCTAGGGTCACTCACCTTGTACCCCAAGAGTATACATCCCTTATTAAGGTTTTTTTAATCTTGAAATCACTACAACACCCCTTACACCAAATATTTCCATTAACAAAATAAACAACCTTAACAAAACTGGTCTTTTATTGAAAACCAATGCACAAAAAATTAAAAAGAATCAATTCATTTCAATAAAACGTTCCATTTTATTGAAAAAATCTAATCCAATTAATTTTCCAAATGTCCAGAAAAATATAAATTTTAAAATAGTTATTTTAAAACTTAGAATAAAATCAAATTATTCAAAACATTCAATATTACCAATTTTTCCCAATTTACCAAACCATCAAAATGAATTGTTATAATAATTTATCAACCAAAAAAACTCAAGAAATTCTGTAAAATATATTAAAATTGAAAAAATTCACATCAATTATACTATGTTATGTAAAAGAAGAATCCCCCTGCCTCAATGGTTTTAAAAAATAGGCCAATAGATGAATAATTATTATGAAAACATGGTCCCTTATTTACGTAACCTCCTTAGATATATTCTTGTATAAATATCAAAACAAATCTCATCCTATATGGAATCCAAACACCCAGATCTACAATAAATGTTGTAGATATTATAAAACTATATGATGGGAGCAGTAAATCTATGTAGATCTATGAAAATGAGCATGAACGATGAAGAACGATTACATACCTCTGGAATCTAGATTTGAATCACCAAATGAAGCCTCAAAATTTCCACCTAACTTATGGAATATTTTGGACAATTGGAGAAGAAAAATAATGAGTTATATCCTATTTCATTTGAAAATGAGTGAGTTATGGAAAAACGAGAGAGATCATAATTTTAATGATCTATATTTGACTATACACACAATTTGGCCTTATGGTTAAGAAAACCATGCACTAATAGGGCAGTATTCACTTCCCACACAACCTCCCCTTACACAGTCTCCCCAAACCGTGCTTGAACATTTCTGGAGCTAATGCCTCATGAAGAACACTATGCATAGTTTCTCATTGGATTTCTGCATGGTTTAGATAAACTGTGTCTTGACTGTGTGACTTTCATTAACCACCAAAACACTTTCATTGTTTTTGAAACTCTCCCATCCTCCACCCATACACTTTGTATGAAAAAAAATATCATTTAAGGGTTACATACCAGAAACTGGGGGTACTACATTCTCCCCACCAGTGGTATTTTATTCGTTATAAAGTAAAAAACATTCGATGCACTAAAATAGTTCCATCAACTACTCTTTAATTTCATTTTCAGGTTCCAAAGTCTCTTCTTGAACCTAACCATGCTTCTATAAAACCCACACAAGACTGGTTCATTGTCCAAGAAAGACATTCTCTTTCATATCCATAATCTGTACTGGTATATGTATCAATGAGGCTTCTAGGTCTTGGTCAACGTGATCCCATCAGATCACATGGTCAAGATCCGGCTGATATTTTTTGAACTAGTATTCATGGAACACATTATTCAACAAAATAGATTGTTGTGGTAATTACAACCGATATTCCATCTCACTTACTTGTTCTAGTATATCTAAAAAGTTAATGTATCTAAGTGATAACATTCCCTTCTTCATGAAATGACGATGTCCAAGACTTAGAGATATCCTCATTAAGAGATGAACACTGATAGAGAATGAAAATTGTATTCAAAAGTGTTTTTTATAGTATTTCTGATGAATCTTAGCTGTCTCTATCCTATTTCAGATTAACTGAATCTTCTCTATTTTTTCAAGGAGATGGATCTGCCGAATTAGTGAAGCCTCACCTGTTTCCACCCAATATAGAGGAGAATGATTAGGACGCACTTAGAATTCTTCAAAAATATCAATATGTATAGAGGCCAGATATATTTTATTATATGAGAACTCCACTATGGGTAAGGGATCCTCCCATGGGACACCAAAATCCATTAAAAATCCCACAACATGTCTTCCATCATCAGTATCATCCGTTCAGATTTCCCATCCTTATGAGCATGATGTGCCGTGCTCATATTCTACTGAGTGCCAAGGTATTTCTGTACGCGTTTTCAGAAATTATACATGAAACTAAGATCTATTTCTGATATTATTGAAAAATGTACACCATGTTTATATAATACTTCTTGGATATAGGTTTTGGACTTATCCTATACCATATGTGTTTCATGGATAGGGATGAAATGGAATGAATTGGTTAGATGATCCAATATCACCAATATGGAATCATGTTTACAGACCATTCATGGAAGACTTGTAACAAAATCCAACTCTATCTTCTCTCATTTCCACAATAAGATATGTAAAGAATTCACCATTTTTGTTAGTATATGATACTCTGCTTTAAACTGTTGGCAAGTTAAGAAACATGAGATGAACTCGCCCACCCTTATTTTCATGTCGCACCACCAAAACTAGGACTTAAACACTTTATACATATTATGTGTTCCTGGATATATAGCCCTTCCTAAATGTTTGTAAGAATGAAGGAGTTGTTACAGAAAGTCCATAGTCACAACCATCTGTTCATTAAAACAGAAAACTGAACTCCCATTAAGTTACCAGACCTCAATGGTCTCCTCACCATTTAGTATTGTACTCATAAGCAGACATTATTCATCATATTGTTTGTGCTTATTTGACCATATATACCAAATCAGAAATAATAATATCTATATATAAAATAGAAAATTCTCATCATTCTTCACATTACACATTCATGTCAGCTAGGACCGACTTCAACTTCCCTTCATCTGAATCTTCTTTCACCAACTGAGCATATGACTTTCTACTCAAAGCACCTACCACTAAATTCTCTTTCAATAGTTTATAAATAATGTCAAAGTCAAACATTTTATGATTATACGTCTATCTACATTTCATCATATTCAATTATTTCCATGGTAAAATGTGTTTCAGGATTTTGGGATCCATGAACACATTGAATTTCTCACCACAGAGATAGTTTCTACAAGTTTTCAAACCATGTATGATTGTAGGTAACTCCAAATTGTGTATTCAGTAATTCTGCTCATGAACCTACATCTTCCATGAACCGTAATAAACAACATGGTCTACTTGCATGAAGACACATCCCATCCCGAATCCCAATGCATTGTAGTACACCACATACCCCTATCCTAAATATAGAAAAATAAAGATATGTGCTGATATAAGATGAATTTATAGTTCATGGAAAGACTTATTGAATTCCTCTTTCTATTGGAATTGATCATTTTTCTTTGTCCAAGCTAACAATGGTGAAGATAGTGAGGATAAATCACTCAAAAAGGGTCGATAGTAACCAACATGACTAAGAAAATATCACATCATGATGAAATTAATTGTTGGTTTTCAGGATAAGAAAGTTTATATCTTTTCTAGATCAATAAAAACTCATTTTATAGAAATTACATGGCCACGATAATGTACTTCCTAAATCCAAAAATCAGACATTGATAATTTGGAATACAAAGGATGATCCATCAAGATTTATAACACCATTTCCATGTACTCCTTTTGGTCAGCCATTTCCTTTAAATACACCGAGATTCCATATACAAACACCACAAAAAAGGTCCAAATATCGGTGATATATCTGATTTATCAGTGACATGAAGACTGATGGTGTAGTTTTAGACCGAAAGTCCTGAAAACATATTCATAGTGGCCATATCTACTTCTGAAAGCTCTATTTTGAATTTCATCCTTCCGAACTAACTATTGGGGATATCCTGATAGCACTTCAGATTTAGAGAACCACTGAGCTCCCAATAATTGATCAAATATATAATCAATGTGTAGATATGGATATCTATTCTTTATCATTCCTTGTTTTACCTTATAATAATAAATGTATAGATGAATAGTTCCATCCCCTTTTTCAAGAACAAGATCGGTGCTTCCCACCGAGATGTTCTTGGTCGAATGAAACACTTTTTTTTCCATTCCTTCAAATTCACTTTCAATTATGGTAACTCTATTGGTTGCATTCTATATGATGGAAGTAAATTTGGCTTTTCCCCAAATGGAGATCAATTAAAAACTAAACATCCCCTATAGGTGGTAAACCTAGTAATTTTTCGGGAAATACAACTTGAAATTGATCCAAAAATGTTGGAAAACTATTTTACTCAATCTGTTCTATTGATTCCAATGTCAACACCCCCAACTTTTAAGATATTTTCCCAACATTGGCACCAAAAAACTCTTTTCACGTTTCATTACCATCCTCTTTTCTTTGAAGAGATTCTCGATGTTGTCCTCAGTCATGATACTAACTAATCTACAATAATATTTAATATGGGCCTTAATCATTTTCATCCAATCTGTACCCATCATTAAATCATAAACAACATTGTACAACATCAATAAGTTCCATTTCCACTCAACACCATCAATAGTTATAGGACGTTCACCTGACACAAAGAATTAACATTCTTTTTCAAATAGAGGACTTTCCATTTTTAAAACAGAAGTCTTAGTTTCCAACATTAATCATATAAAATCAACGGTACAAGAATTTATAAAGCAATGTGATGCACTACTATCGAAGTGAACATTCAGAAGTTTATAATTCCAAAGAATCATACCTCTCACCGTAGATGGCCAAACCTGGTCATCAACAATCATCTACTCAGTTCCATAAAATTTCTTCATCGTTGCACTATTCTCTTTTTTTCCTTGCAGAGACTGCCCTGGTTGAGGAGTCATGGTATTTCTAGAATCACCATGGAATTCACATCTCTACTAAAAAAAATGAATCAATTTTCCTTTCCCTATAGAATTATATGATGCTTGTGATGCATGTGTAGTGTATTAGGCACCTGACCCTGGAGCAATGCGATAATAAGTGACTTGGAGGAACGTTCATTGATCCATCCATCTGATTCTGATTTACACTTCCACCATCAAAATAGGTGTCCCTTTTCTTCTAGCTCCCAGTGGCTGAGTTCACACCACTCCCTGTAGGTATCATCATACCTCCTCCCATAGATCCTAAGATAAAATGTTCAGAAACTATCTCTCTATTCATCATCTTTGAATAGTTTCTATTAAAGAGCTCCACAATATTCGATCGAATCATCTGCCATATTCCCAATATGAAGATGCGTGTCTTCAAGGTTTTACCTTCCACATCTTCTGGGGAAAAGTGCACTATGTTCTTGAATTTACCCACATATTCCTTGACACAAATATAAGCCTTCTTCTAGCTAAAGAAGTCCACCATTTTCTAGATATTGAACCTATGGGGATAGAATTGTTTGTTGAACAACTCTCCAAAACCATCTCATGTAAGGCCTTCATACAGTTTATCCTTCCCTAATAAGTCCCACCACAAGAGTGAAAGATCCTCAAGAATATATCTATCCATCATGAATTTGACCTCTGATGGTGTGTCACTGAAATTGAAGATATGATTAATCATATTCTTCCACAGCTCAGCTTTTGTGGGTTCAATATTACCCCAGATGTTAGGTGAATTTTTCATCATGAACTGGATGATATGATCCACATGTCGTGGCTCATTAGTCCAGTTCCATTCATCCAGAGCATGAAAATCATGGAAAATACAATAAAATTACACTTGGTTCACTTGTGGTTCAGGTGAAACCACAATCTCTATAGCTTCTTCAGGTTGGATTTGACGATGCCTATTAGGTGACATTTTGTAAAAAAACAAACTATTTCAATATCATACTCTAGAAACTGATAGATTAGCATTTCAAATTCAATAAAATCAATAATCGAAACATTTTTTTTCTTAAAACAACCTTTTTCCATTTCCAACATTTCCCAAAAATCTTATTACTATTTTTAAAAAAAAATAAATTTTAATATATATATAAAATACATTTCCAAATTCAATTATTTTAAAACCGTTTCATACATTTTCAAAAAAATTAACACATTATATAAAACATGAATCATTACATGAAATGATGTTTGGACTCCTATTGGGATGAATTTAATCGACAATGCATTCCATGTATGACTCATTAGCTTAAAACATGACAATGATATTTTTAAATCCAAGAATTGTTTCTAAAAACTTATGTACCCAACTACCTAGTAACATGTAGTTAATCATAAATGGGTTAGATACATCATTTTATGCCATATATTTCATGTTTTGAAAATCTTACTCAATTATATGATTTCAGCCCAAAGAATAGACCAGAAGGAAATTGAAATACAAGTCCATGAAAATTGATGGCTACTTGTTAGGGAAGGACCGAATAAGCTGATAATGTTTGTACCACAAATAAAGGATCAGAATGATACCATTATTAATGATTTACTAATTTTCATTAGATTTAGAGTACAATGAGTAACTACTTGGCTTTAATAAACATCACAAAGTCGCCAAAGGATGACTAGAAATGCGGAAGGGCTTCAAATAAAGGTGGTGATGATTTACCCTTTATGAAATAAACCAATAAACTAACAAACCACAAACAAACCATTCACTAAATGATGTTTGATCAAAAGAAATAAAACTAATCAAGAGAAGGTATCTCAAACCTACATTAAATGTGAAAAAGAAGTTTTCGAAATTGTTATCAATGTAAAAAGATTATAAAAAACAATATACTCTCAAGAGACCACATGACACCATTCTCTAAAAGATATTAGCTCCACAATAACCAAACATTCTAGTTATCATGTTGTATTGCTAAAAAAGTGTGACCCATTTCCTTTACCCATGTCATAAAAGATAGCATCTACAAAAACACAAATGTGCCAAAGCAGTCATGAGTATAAAACACAATAGATATTTCCATTGATTTTCATACTCATTCCAATAGTATAGTAGAGGTATAAATATTTATCTAAATATGATTATATTAAAAAATTTCTCTAAATAGTTTATAATGAAATATAAAAAAATATCAAAAACCATTTAAAACCAAGTGAAATCAAACGCAAATGAGACCAATTTCTACAATGTTATTTTTCCATAAAATAACTATAAAAGGCTTAAAACCAATTCTTATCATCCTTTTGGAATACCCATTCTATAAATCACCACATGCCAATGCATGCATGCTTCTTTCGATAGTTCCATACACATGAGTGGTCTCTTGTACAATTACCTAGTGTTCCAATGACACACACCCCTAATCCAGGGTCACACACCTTATACTCCAATGGTACGCATCCCATATTATATGTATTCTAAGCTTGAACTCATACAGACACCATTTCTACCAGATATTACCATTACTAAAATAATACCCTTTAATAAAACTGAGGTTTTGCTATAAACAAAAGAAAAAAAAATTTTAACACAACATTTAATATCCATAAAAAAATTCATTTTATGGGAAACAGTTAATACAATTTATGTTCCAACAATCCAGAGAAATCACCATTTTAAAATCCACATTTTAAAAGCAATTACTAAAAAACATTATTCAAAAAACCCAATTTTCTAGATTTTCCCAATTTTCCAAACCATCCCAAAGAAGGGTTTATAATGATTTTTAAACCCCAAAACCAAAAACATTCAACACAACATATTCAAATTGAAATAAGACTTATTATTCCTAGTAATTTATGTATAGAAAAAAGACTGTACCTCAATGGTTTTGATGAAACATGCCAACTGATGAAGAACGCTTAGTAAAACTAGGTCGATTCTTCATGGATCCTCCTTATATATTCTCTCCTAGAAATATCAAGACCAAATATCAACCTATTTTATATTTAAACCAATAAATATAACCATAAATAGTGGATATCTGAGAAACCATGAAGAGGGTAGAACAATATCTATGTAGATCTAGGAAATAGATCAAGGATGGTTAAGAACAATTAGATAACTCATGAATCCTACATTGAATCAAAATGGGAAGCCTTTAGATTTCCACTAAACAAATTGGATAAACCTATTATACCTTTGGAGAAAAAAATAAAAAGTTAGAGGCAGTTTGGGTTGAAAAGAAGTGAGTTAGGAAAAAAATGAAAGAGATCATATTTTTAAGGATCCAGATTTGACTCTAGGAATGGTTTGGCTACATGGTTAGGCAAACCGTGTGATAACCGTGTGGTAACCACTACCCACAAGTCCTCCCCTTTAATGTTATCCCCAAAAGATTCCCAAATGTGCAAGAGGTACTAAATCATAAAAAATAGTAGGCATGGTTTCTCCAATGAATTCTGCATGGTTTTGACAAACCGTATGCTGACCGTGGGGCATTCATTTACCCACAAAAAACTACTAACATTCTCCAAACCCTCACAAAATCCACCCTTACACATTATAAACAAAAAATTAACATGTAAGGATTACATACCAAAAAATATGGGTACCAAATTTGAGGTAGTATAATATTTGGTTTATAACTTTTTAAATACTAGTAATTATACAAGTTGTGGTAGCATTCTTACACATATCTATTGGTCTAACCATATTGGTAAACCCATTTTAACATTAAATATGGTAATACAATTTTACTATTTTTTGTAGACATTAAATATAACAAATTAAATAACATCAATAATTTAAATTAATATTATGGAAAATATTTTAATAGTTTATATTTCAATAAGTAGTGGTATTTAAATTATTATAAGTGCACAAAACAGTATGAAAACCCATGTTTGCAAAATGAATTATTATGCCTAAAATTGATTTTATACTAAAATAAAGTATAATCTCAATTAATATTTAATTAAATAGATTATATATTGTTAATTTAGAATTAAGAATATTCAATACATAAGGAAATATTATAAAATATTTTATTTAACAAAAATAAATTACTGTTTTACAAAAATCAATATTTTTTACTATTCACTTAATTATAAATCATTTTAGATAAATAATAAAAATTATTATTTTAGTAATATTGAAATGATAATATTAAAAATATTTCATTAACTAAAATAAAATAATAATAATAATATAAATACATTAAAATTTATGTGTTGAAAATGAAATATTTTTTGAGAAAACATTTATTTGAAGCATTAAATGACTTTATTGAAAATTTATTAATCATTTATTATGAATTAATCGTTATAATATTATTATTAAAATCATTATATGTATTTTCTATAATTTTTATTAATATTCCTATAATAAAATTTAATTTTTTTTATTAATTATTTTTTAATCATGTTTAATTTAGAGTTGGGACTACATGTAATAAAAGTAATCGAATCTTTCATGATTATTTTAAAAAAAATACATATAAAATCTTGTGTTGTTGTATTCTACCTCCATTAAAATAAAATACACCATAATAATTATATGACATAAATAAATAATAATTGGTATATAACTTCTTCATCGCATCCTTGGGGTCCCATATAAATTAATTTTATTTTCGATTCCTCTAAATGACATTAACTAGGTGAGTAGTTTTATTAAATAAAAAATTTACTATTTAATTAAGTATCTTTACCTTTTGTTCTTCAAGAAGAAATATCACCCAATAGAGGAAAAAAGTATGAGTTTTGTATATAGGAAGGGTCAAGAATATAATTCTGTAAAATAATTACATGGATCATATAGAAAACATGACTAAGTTTATGTCGAAGTTCTAGGTGTTATGTTTTAGTCTATAAATTGATGAAAATTAGGAATAGTCTATTATATATTGGTCTTATATTTCACTTTTTTCAAATCGAATAAGTTTTATCAATTGATAAATTTATAAGATGATGTTGTCCCCAAATTGGATTTCTTTCTCTCATCGTTGACTGTATCCATAGCTATTCTATTGTCTTTGAGAAAAGATGATATAATATTGAATGAATGTAAAATTCTATAGAAATTTCTTATATAGATTAGGTATTAATAGATTTATTTATCAGACATCATACCAATATGTGTTAGTTCTAAACATATTTCTATTGATTTATTCACAAGGATCCATCTAATTTTATGAGTTAGAGTTATTGTTACATGAAAATTCAATAAGATGGTGGTGTTGATCCCAATAACTATTAGAATCTAGAAAAAGTGATCTCAACATAACCACTAATGATTTAATGGTTCTATCAAACTACCCATGTTGTTAGGGATGATAAGTAGTAAAATAACACAACTTTTAATACGAATAATAATGAATAATATTCCAAATCATCAAGGTAAAACTCATAACCATATAAGATATAATAGAATTTGGAAGTCCATGTAAGATTACCACATCCTAAATATATATTAATGAAACCTAATCTTGGTTTAAATTATATCTAATAGTAATGGAATATTATATCATTTTAGGGAGGTAGAATACAAAAAAATAAAATTATGGCCTTTTATGGTTTTGGGTGTCTCCCAATAATATCCATGGTGATGTTTTCCCATTTCAATTCTATAATATTTATTGGTTTTAACATTCCCTTATAAAATTTCCACTCTACATTAACGTGATGACATAGCAAACACTGAGACACATTCAATGCAACATCTCTCTCCATGTTCTCCCAATAGAAATTCTATTTTATGTCAGTATACATATTTGTATTTCAATGAATAATATTGAATGATAAATTATTAGTTTCTGATAATATATTATTCTAAAGGTGTTGTATTGGTATGATATGTACTCGGTTGAGGCACCATATTAATCAATCACATTCAAGGATGAAATTAAATCCATTTATCACTTTATTTTTATACACTAAATTCTAGTTTTACACATAATCAAAATCAAAATTTATATATGGTTTAATAGTCAATTGGAAAATATATGGATTCTTCCCTTCTTTAATGATTTTTTGGATTTTCATTGAAAATCCCAAAAAATAATATATATTTTGATCCTAATCATAGATAAAATTTAATGGTCTTTTTAAATTAACATATAATCAAAAATGTTTTATTTCCTAGGGAGATAATATATTGAGAAATCAATATAAATAATCAGATCCAACCATTTTATCTATTAAATATTCAAATACTTTTAGGTGATTATATAGATTATTATTTTAGGATTAGTATTTATGTAAAACCATTCAGTAGAACGATTATTTCTCTATATATTTAAATAAAAAATTTCCACTGATTAATCCAATTTGTGAGTTTAGAAATTTTTAACATGAGCCATCAATTGAAATAATCAATAATCTATCACCATATATTTATAAAAAAGTAATCATACACCCATCAATAATGTATCACTATAAATAAAAAAACATTTTATATTATATTATAGTACTATAATAGATGAACCAACTAAATATCTCTTTAGTTCCTTGTAATTTTCATCACATTAATCAGTCCAATGAATCCTAAATCTATTCTAGGTAAATATTGTCATTTTATTATATTACTATGTGAAATCCTCACAAATAATTTATAATATCCAAACACGTAAATATAACCATATATCATTGTCACATTTTTTGGTATCAGATAATGTGAAATAAATTACAACATTTATAGATCCACTAATATACCCTCTATTGATATTATATATCCAAAAAAATTATCATTATACAAACAAAATGCACTCTTGGAAATTTCTATTTACATTTTCTTTGTCCCTATGGATTTTAGTGAATTATTTAATTGATATTTTTTTTTCATGATCTTGGAATATATAAGATATAATCTATAAATAATAACACAATACGATCAACCTAATATATGAAGTATTAATTAAGTAAATATATGTGCATAGTGGGGGGAATTAGCAATACCAAAGGGCATAACAATAAATTCATAGTGGACATATGTAAAACATAATGATATCATCAGAATGTTATTAATTTTAGATATCAACTTATAGGATCCATATCATTGATAAATCAGGGAAATATATACATATCTTTCTAATTTATAGAAAAAAATCCTCAATATTTGGAAGAGGATACATATTTTTGATCAGGGGAATGTTAACTTCTTGATTAACAATTCAGAGTCACATAGATCAATATTTATTCACAAAAAAATGGACACATCCAACCTATGATGTTGCACTTGGTTGAATGAATTAATTTTTAAGATTATTGCATTTCAATTGATGATATTAAATGAGGATACTCATAAATAGATTTATCAAAGGGTAAGAGTTATTTTAAATAGTCAACATGAAAATTGAGGCGTCTTAGAAATTATTTTATAAATACATCTCCAAACTCGTGTACGATTGTAATACATCTATTGTTGAGATTGTCCTAAAAAATATTATAAAAATAAACCCTTTTGATAGGAGTAAATACCAATTAAATGGTTTTAATTTCCATTATAAATTCATATTTATCTTCATATAAATAAAAAATAATTGTTGTGTTCAGAATGTGAAATAAGAATTATATTTCTAAAACATTGATAGAATGTAAATAGAATGAGAGCCAATAGAATTTCCAAATCACATCACATTCAAATATGGAGAGAGTAATGATATTTTCAAGAGAGAAAATACCACAATAATTATTTAAATAAGAATCATATAATTGAGTTTTGATCATAATCCCATTAAGAGTAATTAATTATAATTAAATTTTTATACATTGATGATATCAATTATGATTTATGGTTACTGATTTTTATAAATGTATTTCTATTTCTATTCTTAAATAAAATACCTCAATATCATAGTTTACCCATACCACGTGAACTCCAGTAATTAATCTACAAAACTTATCTGTTTCTAAATATTCTTGCCTAAAATCTATAATCATTAATTGAAATTATTATGCATGAAAAATATGTCATTGTATACCAAAATCTTGACACCTTGTTTTTGGTCACTCGAATATTAGATATAAACAAAGTAATCCATAGTCATAATTATTCCAATAATTTACAATTGTTCATATAGAAAATGAGAATTTAAAAATCCATTTACCTATTTGTGATGATTGATTTAAAATTCAACCCCTTTTCAAATTTCACTCCACCACCATACCATTGATGCATCCAATATTTCATATCTAGACAAGGATGTATTATCTAGGAAACCAATTTTATTTCATTACCAAAACACAGGATGTTCTATTATATAAAGTCTTATCAAAAGGTGTTTCACTAATGTTTTTTAATCATCATTTTTGAATGTAACTAAAAATTTTTCTAATATCAAATGTGGTGACTCAATCAGTATAAATATAAATTTTAAATCATATTTATATAAAAAATTAAAAAAACATATTGTTGTTTTTTACTTTTGAAACATTGATAAATAAAAAATAATTACATAAAACATTAACATCATACCCCAATTAGTACATCAAATTTATAAACCTTCTAATGCATATCATATATAAAATCGTTTTTCACATACAATGGAAAAATAATAAAAGGAAATGGTTATCATAGAATATTAGTAATGGTAAACGAGGGAGATATCAATCAATTATCATATTTAATAATTTCAAGAGGGTAATGGTATAAAAACATGTGATTTACATATAATATTCATATAAAAAAAATCATATAATTATGAGGAATTGAATAAATCATTGTACTTTATAAAACATGAATTATGAAGAATTTAATGAACATAATCCATGAAGGCATAAAATTGGAATAATATAATTTCCGAATAGAGTGGTATAAATTGTGGGTTTATCGTAATCATAAAAAACATGTGTGATTTCATCCAACAAAGATAATCATCACATGTTATAGATGGGGTGACCACTAGTTTGCCTTCTTTGGGAATGGGCTAACCTCATGTGTACACTTTTTGGGATTGGACTAACCATTTATATACCCTCATTTGGGATTGGGATTTCATTTAGTGTACCCTATGTTCTAAAAAACAATATTTTTTACTGAATTAATTTTAGGTATAAAATAGATCCACCAAATACATAATTATGACCGATTAATATGTATTCCAATAGATTATAAAAACATTTAACATTACATTATATCTTAAATAATTTAAGAAGAAATGAGGTTTAATAATATTTCATCATCATAATCCCAAAACATATAGAGAAAAATATATATATGGTTAAATTGGATTTTATTCAAAGAAATAATAACAAATTCCGATAATTTTATCATAGATTCAAATACCTATACTAGATTAATCAATCACTTTTGATGATAAATATGATTCTCATTTTTGAAATCGATTTTTTATATTATAAAATTTTAAAAAAAATTTGTTAAAAAATATTATTTTAAAATGATGAAGGAAAATTTTTATGTATGATTCAAAGAATATATAATTCATATTGGAAAGAGAATTTTTTAATGTTTTGTTCATTAAAACAATGAATCCTTTCAAATTTCTAGTAAAAAGTACAAAAAAACTCATTAACGAAATGAAAAGATGATCCCATTTAAATATTTTCAGAGAAATAATAACATAGTTAAAATTTTCTTAATTAATCATTTGAGAATCGTAAGAGTATTCATTAAAAAAATTAAAAATATATGGATATTGAAAAAAAATATTCCGATTGAAGAGAGAATCCATGATGTTATTCCTTAAAAGATTATTCCTCTTTCATTTGTACAAAAAGAGATTAAAATGCATGTAAAATATGTAATAGAAAAAAACAAAAATTGGATAATAAAAAAATATTTTGGGATATATCATATAATTTCATCCCCATAAATCTATGTATAAACTATCCTAGTAAAAATTTATATTGTAACAAAAATCGATTTACTCTTGTTTATCTTACATTTTAAGTTGTATAATCTTTAGTATAATAAATATAAATTTACAAAAAATCTATACGAAATCAGTATATGTTTTAATAATACCATATATACTCCACTTATAACATTTCTATAATAATATATTAATAATTAATTATTAAAATCTATTTTGGTGATAACTGTTTCTTTATTAATGTATGATTTGGATTGAATGTTTTGTACAATTAAATGTGATCTTGGTTCCATTATCTCCAAAATCATAATAATTAAAAATTTATAATACTAATTAAATATATATACATTTATAAAAATTCATATAATGTTCCAATGAAAAATGGATTACATCATTTTGTAAAAATGGTAGTCTGTATGCTAGCATGAGTGATATTTTCCACATTTTTGTGGATTGAAATTAATAATTGTAAGTAAAAAATTCATCATTATTTAATGATTATTATATAATAAATATTATATATATATATATAATTTAAATCAATCATAATAACCTACTATAAAATATTGTAATGATAAATGAATCATATTACTTTGTGGAAGACGTTGTCCATATACATAAACGAGGGGTACATTCATTTCTCATTTCAGAGTGATGTGATTGTATTTAAATGTGAAATAATCATAATAAAAATATAAGTAAGTATATTGTAAAATATTAATCATATTTTTATAGATAAAACATTATTATAGAAGTTTTAAAAAAATTAAAAATAAATCAACTTGATTAAGATTTATATATATTCATTGAAGGACCTACATGGATTACAAATAAATCCATTAAAATGTTGTATTTGGTGAATAAAAGTTGATCAATGATGAATAAAATTAATATATTAATGTTATACATAGAAAATTTTATAATATATAAGGTTCAATTTTGTGAATAATGGAGGATAATAGCTACACTTTTACATGTGAGGGGAGGGATACACATTTAATAACTTGAATTATTTCAATAATACTAGACAATTTTAATGCTAATGTGGATCCAAATATACAGTAAATAAAATTTAGGACAATGAAATGATTAAATATTTATTATTTATAATTATCAAACAATATTATGAGGAATTACAAACAATTTCACTTTTCTTAACCCATGCTAAACCAATTTTAACCCTAACCTTGGTAACAAAATTAAAATATTTTCACTATATAATTCGATAAAAAAAATAAGTTAAACCTATTAAATTATATTATTTATAATCATTATAAATTAATAATAATTTTAGAAAAAATAATAAATTTATTTTGCTAAGAGAATTTAATTTTAAATAAACTCATAAAATGAACGAAAAATTGGTTTAAGAAAATTGATTTTTTAAGAATCATACAAAATTAACATGCATTCTATACCTATTAAGGATAATAAAATTAATTGTAAAAAATTATCTTTTATAAATAATCAATGAGATTAATATAAAAAATTATTAAATATATGTTAATTTAATTTAATAAGATAAAAAGTCACTACTTTCATAATAATGTTTCTAAAAAATCATATTTTTAATTCAAAAAATGAGCTTATACAAAATTATTGAATAATAATTATTATATTTATATTAATTATATTATTTATAATTTTAGTATTCAGATATTGTTTAAAAAACATACATGACTTTCAAATTACTTTATTTTATAAAAATAAATGTTAGTTTTATGGAAATTGATATTTCTCACTATTCACTAAAAAATAAATACTCATATTTAAATCTAAAAAATTAACCAAAGGATAATATTGACATGATGATATGAAAAAATATATTAATTATCTAAAATAAAAGTCTTAAAATGGTGAATATTATTTATAATTTTAATATAGAGATGTCAATAAATTATATTTTTAAAAAGGAACATATTTTTGAAACATCAAATGACATCACTTTTAATTGATTATTTATCTATTATTAATTAATAAATAACTTTTCATCATTAAAAACATAAATATATAATTTTTAAATTTTTTTATCACTATTCTCACCTACAAATGTTAAAATTATGATAAAAATTATTATTATATCACAATACTTTTGGACATGGGGTTGCATGTAACGTAATATATCCAATACATTAAGATTTTTTTATAGAAAAATTCATATAAATTATAACATAATTACATTATTTTTCCCTAGTAGATTTAATGGGGAAAAAACCTCCCAATAATTTTTTTTCATGAACATGTGTCCCCCTCCCGACCTTCTCCTTTTAACCCCATGTTTTTGTGGATTTTGATGGTTTTTTCAGATTTATGGTAATTATTTCCCTCTTCTAATATATATTCCCTTCCTATTCATATAATTTAAATATCCACATCCCCAATGAGTGGTTTTTGTTCCAATTACACTATATCATTAAAAAATTTGATATGTAAGATGGCCTTCCATCAACCTAAGAATTACAAATCTTGAGATTTCATCCTCACACCACTATTGATATATTTGTTAACGTATATCATCATAGAATATTTAATTAGGGTTTTCCTCAAATTAGTTTAATTTTTTTTTATTTTTTGGCATCATATTTTATGTTTTTAAATATTTTGGTTTCTTATTGTCCATGTGTGGTTGAATCACCAATTATTTTGGGAAGAACAATAGTTTCAGACCTAGTGAGTTTTCCAACTTTAATTCCATTTTTGAGTAAATGGTATAAATAATTATACCTTTTTATAATTTAATTTTGTTAAATGACATTGTATGTGATAAGTACCCCCATATTGTGGTTTTTGACTATTGGAAATGAGATAGAATTGGTCGAGACTGAGAACCAAGCTTTCAGTTTGTGAAAACATCATGAATCTTCTACAAAATGATCGGTGGTACTCAGAACTCACCATATGGTATTATGCATATTTTCTTGATTGATTAATTTATATTTTGATAAAGACACTAAGAATGTAATCTATTGAAAAGTTATTATTAAACTATTTTTTATTTTAATATTTTATTAACAAATGAATATCTCTGTTGTAAAAAAACATCCTCAATATTGATGAAAAATGATCCATGTCCTGATGGACATTGGAAATGGATGGATTTCCATGGATTCTAATATCCAACAAATCCACTATAATTGTCTTTATTATGATTTTAAAATTACAAATGGAAGATAATAATTGTTGTTATGTGAATATGATGCATTGAACCTATGCGAAAAGCCCATAAGGGCCTTCAGGTAGAGAATAGAGATGATATAGGAGGAATTGACTAGGGGATGGACACGTGTGGCCATAGAGATTCCCTCATGCCAAGGGTAATGAATGATGATCTTGGATTTCTCTTTTACAACTAAGACATATTGATTTGGGAGAAGAAGAACCTATGAGATTGAAGCAATGGTTGGGTTTTTAGGATGACTAGTTGTTCTTAGATATACGACAAGCATAAGTACATCACCAATATGATGGGTGTTTTCCTATGAAAAAATTTTAGACTTATATAGCCTTATGAGGTTTCCATGACATTATGAGTGCAATTTCTATGATCCGATTGCCACACCACTTGTGGCCCATACCCAGTTGGCCACATGAACTCAAGCACATTTACCGAAACACCAGAGCATGTCTAGTAGAAGCAAGGGCCTATATTGTGATAGTGGGGACACAATTCTGCCATATTCATAGTGGAATATAGAAGAATAATAATATACGATAACAATAGCGAAAGATATCATACAACTAAAATAAACAATGAACTAGTGATAATATATATAACAATGAATCATTTAATTAAATATATTATTTAGCATGATGTAATCTATAAAAAAATAGGTACACTATAAGAATCAAAAAAATATGTTCGAAAAGAAAATGAAAAAAAGTAAAATAACGAGCATCATAAGCATTGTCTCTATATCATGCTCTCATGCTCCCAAATAGTATCTCAAATACCTATAGAAGGTCAGTTTCCCATATCAACACCTATGACAATATAATCTATTCGAATCCAATGTATGGCCCAAATGGGGTGTGAGAAAGAAATACCTGTAGAAACCCCCCAAAGATCTGTGCCAATATTTTAGTGAACTTGTGAAACAATTACTGTACAAAAAGGAAATTTATTAAACCACAAAACACTAAAATGTAGATAATACTACTGGTTATGTTTCACATTTTCATTCATTATGTGTAGCTCATATATTCAATTATCTTGAATTTTTTAAATGACTTAATATCCAAACTATTAATTTCAATCCACCATATTAATAATACTCAATAGATACCTCAAAAGTATATCTAAAAAAATAAAGATATGGTCGAATACATGCTTCTGTTTTGGTATGCCAAACACATCATATTCCATTCCATTTCAATAATATATTCAAAATATTTCTTAAATTTATAGAAAAACTCTTCGAGTAGGCATAACCAATTCAATGACCTTAGACCTAATCAATCCTCCCCAACAGAAATAACAACTCCTCACCCAAAGGCATTACAAGTCCTTTCCCATAGATATAACTAATGATTTCCCATAGGCATAACAAATTATTAACCATATACATAGAAAATAAGTTAGGGTCATGCCCTGTATATCTGCATTTTAAAATATTAATCAAAAAATGTAAACTAAACTATTACTTGGTTAAAACATATCAAATCAAGTGGGAATTACACATTTAAAGCATCAAGTGAAATAAACTATCAGAAGTCTTAAACGATAATTTCATTATCATTAGGAATAAGGGAAATCACTAATTCCAAACCCCCTTAATCAATTCAATAAAAATTTACCAAAATTGAAATCCCATTATAAAATTAATTCAAAATTAACAACCATATAAGGTAACCCAAGGAATGCCTCATATGAATCCTCAAAAAAACAACCATAATCCTTTATTACATGGGATACACTCCCACATGGTGGCCTTAAATCCATCCAACATGCTCAATCGTGATAAAATTAATTTAATTCATGAACTAATATTCATTAGGAAACAAAAAAATGTCAAATTATATTCAAGGTCAAACCCTAAACACGGGAGAATGGAAATAATTCACATATAAAAAATCAACATCGAGTGAAAGGCACAAGACCACCAACCTCGTCATAGTATGACACTCCTCATCTACTGTCCGACATTGATTCAACCTAAAATGTAGTAGATCTATAAAACCAATATAAAAATCCAACCTTAAATAACTATATTTAGATATTATATTAGGAAGAAAGGATCAAGAGGAATTGAGAGTTCACCAATCGAATTCGAATGAAACTAACATCGAAGGAATCAGGGTTTGGATAATCAATATGGAAGGAAAATAGCTCTCATCTCTACTGTTTCCACCTCGGATGAGCCTTCAGTCCATCTGATAAAAAACAAAAATAATTCCTGATTTAATTTTTTCAAAAGTACATGATGTATACTTGAGATTACATGATGTTTCCATACAGTTTTCTAGCCCACCATTACATGGATCTATACTGGGATTACAGGACGTGTAACCTTCCATAGTCAGTGTGTACCACTAAGTGCATGACTTCTACTTCCCAATCAAATCATGTAACATACCAATAGTTAACCCCATGATATTTTTTCCTCAAATTTTTTATGTACCAACTAAAATTGAATGTTCCATACATAAAAGGAAGAACATATTTCTTACAAAACTATAATGACCCATACTTTACATAAATTTTTAGTAATTCAAAATTGAAGTACACTTATTACAACATATAAAAAAACCATGAAAGGACCATATAGGTATAGTGTCTTTAGAAACTGGGAAACATAAACAACTGGTTCATAAATCATCTACACTATCTTCCATTTATTTCATCATATCTAGAGTCCCTTTTGGTATATCCTACTTAATAACATTCTTCCTGGCCTAGGGAAGGAAAACAAACAAAATGGTGAGCTCAAATTATTAGTAAGGGTAAAAAAAGAAATATCAAACATATTATATTGATAAGAACATAACATTTTGAAAATCTTATCCTGGAAAAGAGATCATAACATTGGATAAATCATAGAAGTGAAATGTAATTCCAATAATCATATCCTAAAACATGAAGCTTTGTGGAATACACAAATAATCAGAGAAAATTATTTCCTAGTAGTCAAGACTCATTTCCAAGACTATCTTAGCGGACAAAGTCCTTTTCTGAACCGAGTTCACTCCTTGTTTCAGTCATGTTTCACTAAACCGGTTTAACCTACCATTCCATCAATGTCTATCTCATTAGATATAAATAATTATCCAATTCATTGGAGGGAGATATAGTTCCCTCCCATCTCATAATGATACAATTCTTATGTGTGCCACAATATCATAAATCATACATCATTGCATAACCCATGTACAAAAAATGGGATTCTTAAACATCATGACATCATAAAAAATTCATACAAGATAAAGGAATTCATAAAAATAATTCAAGCACACTATTATAAAATCAATTTAATAATAGGGATAGAAACAGAACCATATATTATCATAGATGGAAAATAATTTTGATAAAACACTTGAACTCCATTCTTGAGGAAAATATCCTTTCTACTTCAATTTGTTTTTCATTTCATAACTTGTAATATAATTTTAAAATAAAAGAAGTTGATTAAAAATGAACTTGAAAACTTGTAGAGGAAGGTTCATGGAAATAATGTTTTAAAAATTCATTCATGTCGTATAAGTTAAAAAACATTATTCTCGTACTTTTGTTGGAAAAGACAAAAAGAACCTCGTCTGAAAAATGACAAAACATTCCTTTCATATCTTTTACTAAAAACTCACTAAAGTGTAAAATTGGATTTAAAAAATTTTAGGAGGATATAAATAATATTACATATTGAGGAAACATGGATGTGGATCATAAATATTCCCTAGTAAATTCTGATGTATAAACAATCTCGGATAAAAATTGAGATTTCGAGATTGTCCCTTACCTTAGGTCCGATTTTCATCATAAGTGTCCTAAAATCCTGTATAATGATTTAAATAATGTTATTGACTTATTCCAGAACCATAATTATATTTATAATATCATATATTGTTATATTAATGGCTTCTTATTAGTAATATTTCATTACTACTTATTATTCGGGTGTTTATTACTTTTTGTTCTTATGCGTGTTTCATCGAATAAATTCTTATTCATCTTTTTAGGTTATAGATACCTCATTTACAGAATGGTATTAGTGTAATATATATCATATTAATTCATCCAATTCATTTATATAATCATTATTCATTGAAGATCATGTAGAACGAGTCACATCACATCGTAGAGACGGTATTCCATACGTATGCACAAGCGATGATATCGTTCCCATGATCGTGGAATTTTATTCGAGTGTATGTATACTATTTCAGAATTATTATCACGTTACAATAATCATATATAGTTATTCTTTACACCATTATACCAATCCAAGTAATGTGGTGGTGGAAAATAGATTACACCACGGTGTGGAGTTGATATTTCGTACATACGCACGCGTAGTGATTTCGTTTTCTGTAGGATGGATAGATGGTGAAATATGGTTGTTTCATACTTATAATAACATATCAGTACATGAGTGATACTGATGTTATTACTTCATAATGAAACAACTAAATAAGAAGAAGTGTAAGATGAAATAAAGTTGAAAGAATCGGTAACAGACATTACCTCTTCTTTGAAGCGCCTCTTTGAGACCTCCTTTTAGGGCACTAAAATTGGTCTTTGAAGAATACCAAGACCTATAGTATGTTTCTAGATAATTGGAGAAGATAATTTGGCAGGGGTTGGGTGAGCTTGAAGGCTCAAAGTGGTGTGAGGAAGAGAGAGAGGAGGTGCCCTATTATAAGGGAGGAGAAGGTCACCTTAGGAAAAACTAAAAATATTTTTTTATTATAAATTCATATTCGGTTTTTAAAAGATCCAAATTGATTTATTTCTAAGGTAAGGTGGTTATTGGTCGAAATCCACTCATCCAATATAATTTAGACAGGTTTAAGTTTCTATTTTAACCATATCATTTAGATTTAACTTTAAGTTAGATAATTTATCTTTTACCGCATCTTCTTGTATTTTTTAAACTATTAGGTTAATAAACATACTATAACAAGACAAAAAAACCCCAAGTTGTTTATTATTAATATATATAACCTTATCTAAGTCATTTTGTGGAACCATATATTTTTAGGAATAAAATAACTATTAATAATAAAATATTTTTTTAAACTATTTTATGTCAATTTTGACACTATTTGGTAATTGATTTTTGTGAAAATAATAACACAATGATTAGTTCGAACATAGTTAATTAAATAAGTACTAATATGTAATATTAACCTAGAAAATAATTGGAATTCATAAAAATTTTCAAATTAAATTTATTTGGGTATTTATAACCTCAATTATGTCAATATTTCATTAATAAGATAATTACTGCATCATCATTGTGTCATTAATAAATTATATTATTTATTATCTAAAAATTAAAAATAATATACCATTACTTAAGAAATATTTTTATCTTTGTAATGAATATTTATAGTTGAATTTATCTTATGTATAACCCTATATAAAAAATTATTTAGTTATTAAATATTGATTTTAACTATTTTAACCCTTCTTTAAATAAATTAATAATAAATGTCCTAATCTAATCCATGTGGGCCTAAATGGTCATTTTTTATTACTAAGGTTGTTTTTGGTCGAATTAAACATAACAAATAGAATTAATACATGTGTTAGGGTAATAATAATATCATTTTTACCCTTAATTACCCTAATTACTTTTAACCGTGGTAAAAAAAGTAAAACGATTCTATTCACCAACAATTATTTTCATCACATTGAACCACATTTTAGTCCTTGATATTAACTATGTATTTTTTATTTTCAAATTTCCACTCACAGAAGCGTTAAAATTATGTTTTATGTAAATTTTCAAATTCTCCTAGGAGGTGGGTAAAAGACGATGAAAAGTTCAATAAAATTTTTATATATCTAAAATTATTATAAAATGACTCCAATGAATTACCCTGAACTTATAAAGGTATTATGTATCAATTTTGACCTAAAATAAATTTAAATAAAATAAATAATTATTTAAATAAAAAGTCAGTTTTTAAATAGTAACCCAGTGTTTTCACTATTCATCCAAAATTGAATGTTTTCAAAAAAATACCAAAATTTCACCCTAGGATAATTCCGATATTACAAATCCAAAAATGAAGTCCATTTTGAAAGATGAAATTTATAAAATTACAAAAAGTGGATATTACTATTCATAACGGCTAGTTTTAATAATATTTTAATAGCATATCGTTGTTTAGTGAAACTCGGTATTGCGTACGACACAAGCTATCGAGGAAAGTCGTGATTGCATGTAAAGAAATCCAAGCTAGTGTTGTTTGTAGTGAAAGATTCATTTGATGATTTATATAACATAAAAACAAAATATTTCTCATAAAAGTCTCTGGTGTTACATTCTACCCCCCTTAAAATGAATTTCTCCCTCAAAATTCGTCACTTTGAAACAAACTGATGACGATACCTCTCCCTCATCATATCCTCAAGATCCCATGTAGATTCTTCAAATTGGTGGTTCCTCCATAAAACTTTCACCAAGAGAGTGGTCTTGTTGCGTAGGACTTTTTCACTACAATCCAGAATCTCTATTTGTTGTTCTTCATAAGAAAGATATTGCTCCAGCGGTACAAATTCTGAGCTGAGTACATGTGAAGGATCAGGTATGTACTTTCTCAGGTGAGATAAATGGAACACATCATGAACTTGGGAGAGATTCGGTGGAAGCGCCAATCGGTAAGCTACCTTACCAACACGATTTAGTATTTTGAAAGGACCGATATACCAAGGTCTTAGCTTTCCCTTCTCTCCAAATCTCATTACTCTCTTCCAAGGAGATATTCGTAAGAACACTTTATCACCCACTTAAAACTCTAGGTATTTTATTCGGTTGTCGGCATAACTTTTTTTTTGACTCTGAGCTGTTCTTATATGTTGTTGAATAGATCGGATCTTTTATTCCATCTCATCAACAAGATCGGGTCCTAATATCTTTCTTTCCCCAAATTCATCCCAGCAAGTTGGATTCCTTCATTTCATTCCATATAGAGCTTCATAAGGAGCCATTTGAATACTGGATTGAAAGATATCGTTATAAGAAAATTATACCAAAGTTAGGTGTTGATCCCAACCACCTTTGAAATCCATAGATCAGGCTCTCAACATATCTTCTAGAGTTTGAATTGTCCTCTCAGATTGACCGTTTGTCTGAGGATGATAAGCAGTGCTGAAACTCAACTCTGTATCCAAAGTATGCTGAAGACTTTGCCAGAACATTGAGGTAAATCTTGGATCCTGATCAGATATAATGGAATGTGGTACTCCAATCAATCTTACCACTACATTTACATATATCCTGGCAAGCTGATCCAGAGATAAATCCTCTCTAATAGCAATGATGTGTCCAGACTTTGTAAGAAGATCAACTATGACCCAGATAGCATTATTGCATTTGGATGTTTTAGGAAGTCCGGTGACAAATTCCATAGTGATGTTTTCCCATTTCTATTCGGGTATGGGTAATGGTTGTAACATCGCCTTAGACTTCTGTCTCTCAGTTTTAACTTACTGACAAACCAAGCATCGAGAGACATATTCAGCAACATCTCTATTCATTCCATCCAACATAAGTAATCTTTCAGGTCCCTATACATCATCGTGATTCCAGGATGAATAGAGAATGATGAACTATGAGCTTCATCTAGTAGATCCTTCATTAATTCTGGGATGGGAGGAACACAAACCCGATTCCTGAACATTAGTATCCCATCACAATCAATGTTGAATTAAGGAACATTTCTCACCTTCTTTTGTAACTCTACATCTTCTTTCTGTGCTTCTTTAATCTTCACATTAATTGATGGTTGAACATTCATTTGAGGAATATACGATTTTCCCCTCCCATTATAATTCCAAGATCCATCCTTTGTAAATACATAAATATTAGATCTTTTGTGTTCCTCATCATGGATAAACTCACATGGTCTTGTCGACTTAATGCATCTGCCACCTTGTTTGCTTTCCCAGGGTGGTAATGAATTGAGCAGTCGTAATCCTTAATCAGCTCCAACCATCTTCTTTGGTGCATATTCAGCTCCTTTTGTGTGAAAATATACTTTAAACTATTATGATCAGTATAAATATCACACCTTTCTCCATAAAGATAACGAGTCCAAATCTTTAATGCAAAGATTACTTTAGCTAACTTCAAATCACGAGTTGGGTAATTTTGATCATGGATTTTCAACTATCATGAGGCCTAAGCTATCACCATATCATTTTTCATAAGAACACATCCCAACCCCTTCTTGGATGCATCACTGTAGATCACAAACCTTTCTCCACTACAAGGCAGTGTGAGCACAGGTGCACTGGATAACCTTCTTTTCAACTCCTTGAAATTATCTTCACATTCCTCTATCCATATGAACTTAACTCCTTTTGGTGTGAACCTGGTTAATGGATTGGATAATTGTGAAAATTAATTCACAAAATGTCAATAATAACCAGCCAATCCAAGAAAACTTCGGATCTCGCTTACTGTTGTTGGTCTCGACCATCTTTCGATAACTTCAGTTTTTGCTGGATCCATAGATATCCCCTCTTTTGAGATTATGTGACCAAAAAATGAAACTTTTTGAAGACAAAATTCACACATGGTAAATTTGGCATAAAGCTTCTTCTTTATCTAGGTCTTCAATATAATTCTCAAGTGATCTTTATGTGTTACCTTTATCTTTGAATATACAAGAATATTTTCTATAAATACTACCAAAAACTAATCAAGATAGTCTCTAAAAACTCTATTCATCAGATCCATAAAGATAACAGAGGCATTAGTAAGACCAAATGGCATCACTATAAATTCATAGTGTCCATACCTTGTACGAAAAGAAGTTTTTGGTATATCCTCCCTTTTGAATCTTAATTGATGATACCCTAAACAAAGATCAATCTTGGAAAAGTATTGAGCTCCACATGGTTGGTAAAATAAGTCATCAATGTGTGGGAGAGGATATTTGTTCTTGATAGTGATCTTGTTAAGTTCTCGATAATCAATGCAGAGTCTCATTGATCAGTCTTTCTTCTTAACAAACAGAACAGGTGCTCCCCAAGGTGATGCAATTGGGCGTATGAATCCCTTATCAATATTCTCTTGGAGTCGCTTCTTCAATTCCTGCAACTCAATTGGGGATATTCTATAAGGTGTATTTGAAATAGGCAAAGCACCCGGTACGAGTTCTATTGAAAACTCAACTTCACAATTTGGTGGCAGACCCGGCAATTCCTCCGGAAAGACATCGTAAAACTCCTATACAATGGGCATATTTTTAATCGTGAGATTCTCACCAACCAATTGAGATAAATAAACTTCATTTAGTGGAATCAAGACCCATAAGATGGAAGAAATTTCCACTAGAAGGTTATGTTCATCCTTGCATCGATAGACGACCGTAGATTGATCTGGAATATGAAATGTGACTTCCTTTATTTGGAAATTGATATGAGATCCATATATCGAAAGCCCATCCATGCCAGAAATCACATCAAATTCTACTATAGGAAGGATCACAAGATTTTTAGGAAGCACTTTCCCACAAACTTCAATCGGAGAAGAATTATAAACTTTTGATGTGAATGTTGTGACATTAGGTGTTGTCACTGCTAACTCAACATCTAATTGTTGAGGTAATACGACGATACCCTTAGAAAATTCTTCAGAAATAAAAGAGTGGGTGGATCCAGAATCAAATAACACATTTTCTACTTTAGAGTGGATGGTAAGTGTACCTTTCACCACTTCATTATTGTACTCCACATCATTGATAGAAATTTCATGTGAATTTCCTTTGTTATTGGCCTGAAGTGTTTGTTGACGTCAATCATCATCATCAACCCTTGGATTATGGCATTGATTTTCATAATGCCCCATTTCCTTGCACTTGAAACATTGAAGTGTAGTAGGTTCATTTTGTGCATCCCTTCCATTGTTTGCATCATTAGATATCTTCTTCCCATTATTTCGACATTCAATTGCCTAATGACCTTCTTTTCCACACTTATAACATTTTCATGTCCCCTTAAGAAAATTTCCGCGATGTTTCTTTCCACATATTCTAAAAAAGGGAGAACTCATCTTCTTTTTAGTGTGCTCTTTAGAATTTCCTTTGAATTCCAATTTCCTCTTCTTATCAAACCCATTTGACAGATGGGTTACACCAATATCTATCTCAACCTTGAGAGCACATCGAACAATTTCCTCGTAGCTATTGAAGTCCCTTATGGCTAACACCCTTGTATGACTTGGTTTTATGCCACTAAATAATTGATCGATCTTACTCTCAGGCTGGATAACAATTCAGAAAGCGTACTTTGCAAGTCTTGTAAAATATGCTTCGTAGGTACCAACGGATTCAGCATCCTTTTTCTTCAGTTCAAGGAACTCCATCTCCATCTTTGTTTGATGAATACGAGGGAAATATTTATTGAAAAATATGTTCTTGAACTCGTCCCATTCCATGGACTCAATTTCATCCCTTTTCCTCATATTCTTAATAAGATTGCACCATTGATCAGCATCACCTTCCAAACGATACACTGCTATGATGACTTTATCATATTCAGAACATTGATGAACTGAAAATATCTTTTCAGTGGTACTGATCCATTGTTCAAACACTAATGGATCAGAAGACCCACTGAATGAAGGTGGACATTGCCTCATGACGGATTCAACAGAATGTTGCTCCTTCATTTGCTCATTTTTATTTCCTTCATGATTCATAGCTTGAGAAAGTTGGGTGATCATGGCTATCAGATTTTTCATTCCATCTCCCATAATGTTTGGTTTCTCAGGCGGACAATCATTGCATTGCCCGTCACATTCCACATTAACACAGTTCCTTCGGGTTCTAGCCATTGACTAAAACCAAGAAAAATAATGTGAGCAACAATAATTATAATAGGGAAACCACATAATAAAGAATAAAATTTCACACTTAAGGTCTTATCATAGGTTGTCCATGGACATTTCTAAAACACTAATATTGTGTTCTATGCTTAGACATATATTTAGGTTTCTTACGAAGGCTTTCACATCCTAGTTTTCAAAGGATGACTATACCTTTCCTCTGATACCAACTATAACGACCCATACATTACATACATTTTTAGTACATCAAAATTTAATTACAAAGATTACAACATATAACAAAACCATGAAAGGACCGTATAGTTATAGTTTTTTTAGAAACTGGGAAACATAAACAACTGGTTCATAAAGCATCTACACTGTCTCCCATTTATTTCATCATATCTAGAGTCCCTTATGGCATATCCTACTTAATAACCTTCTTCCTGACCTGGGGAAAGAATATATACAAATGTGTGAGCTCAAATGCTCATTAAGGGTAAACAAAAGAAATATCAAACATATCATATTTATAAGAATATAACATTTTGAAAATCTTATCCTACAAATAAGATCATAACATGGGATAAATAATAGAAGTGAAATGTAATTCCAATAATCATAACATAAAGCATGAAGCTCTGTGGCATACACACATAATCATAGAAAATCATTTCTTAGTAGTCAAGACTCATTTCCAAGACTATCTTAGCGGAAAAAATATTTTTCTGAACCGAGTTCACTACACGTTTCAATTCTATTTCACTGAACTAGTTTAACCTTCCGTTCCAGCCATGTCTTTCTGATGAGATATAAATGTTTACCCAATGCATTGGAGGGAGATATAGGTCCCCCCATCTCATAATGATACCATTATTATGTGTGCCAGAAAATCATAAATCACACATCATTGCATAACCCATGTAATAAAAATGGGATTCTTAAACATCGTGACATCATAAAACAATTCATATAAGATAAAGGAATTCATAAAAATAATTCCATCACAACATAATCAAATCAATGTAATAATAGGGATAGAAACGGAACCATATATTATCTTAGATGGAAAATAATTTTGATAAAACACTTGAACTCCATTCTTGAGCAAAATATCCTTTCTACTTAAAAATATTTTTTCCTTTCTTAACATGTCATAAAATTTTAAACTAAATGAATTTGATTAAAAATAAAATTTAAAACATGTAAAGGAAGCTTCTTGGAAATAGAATTTTAAAAATCCATTCATGCTGTATAAGTTAAAAAAAATATTCTTCTCGTACATTTGTAGGAAAAGTCAAAAAGTACCTTGTACGAAAAACGACAAAAGATTCCTCTCATATCGTTCACTAAAAACTCACCGAAGGGTAAAATTGGATTTAAAAAATTTTAGGAGGATATAAATAATATTACATATTGAGGAAACAGGGATGTGGATGATAAATATTCCCCAGTAAATTCGGAAATATAAACAATCTCGGATAAAAATTGAGATTGCAAGATTGTCCCTTACCTTAGGTCCGATTTACTTCGTATGTGTCCGAACATTCTATATAATTATTTAAATAATGTTATTGACTTATTCCAGAATCATAATTATTTTTATGATATCATATATGGTTATATTCTTGGCTTCTTATTAGTAAAATTTCATTCCTACTTGTTATTCGGGTGTTTATTAATTTCTGTTCTTATGCGTGTTTTGTCGAATAAATTCTTATTCTTCTTTTTAGGTTATAGATACCTCATTTCCATTATGGTATTAGTGTAATATATATCATATTAATTCATTCAATTAATTTATATAATCATTATGAAATTAAGATCACGTAGAATGAGTCGCATCACATCGTGGAGACAGTTTTTCGTACGTACGCACGAGCGATGATATCCTTCCCATGATCGTGGAATTGTATTGGAGTGAATTTATACAATTTCAGAATCTATATAACTTTAAAATAATCATATATAGTTATTATTTACACCATTATACCCATCCAAGTAAGGTGGTGGTGGAAAATAGATTACACCATGACATGGAGACGGTATTCCGTACGTATGCACGCGCGGTGATTTCGTTTTCCATAGGATGGATAGATGGTGAAATAGGGTAGTTTCATACTTATAATAAGATATCGGTATATGATTGATAATGATGTTATTACATCATAATGAAACAACTAAATAAGAATAAGTGGAAGATGAAATAATGTTGAAAGAATCGGTAACGGACATTACCTCTTCTTTGAAGCGCCTTTTTGAGACCTCCTTATAGGGCTCTAAAATTGGTCTTTGAAGATGACCAGGCCCTTTAGGTTGTTTCTATGGAAGTGGAGAAGAGAATTTGGTAGGGTTTGGAAGAGATTGATGGCTCAAAGTGGTGTGAGGAAGAGAGGGAGGAGGTTCCCTTTTATAAGGGAGGAGAGGGGCACCTTAGAAAAAACAAAAAATATTATTTTATTATAAAGTCATATTCAGTTATTAATAGCTCAAAATTGATTTATTTCGAAGCTAAAGTGGGGATGGGTCGAAACCCTCTCATCCAATAGAATTTATAAAAGTTTTGGTTTCTATTTTAACCTTATCATTTAGATTTATCATTAAGTTAGATAATTTAACTTTTACCGCGTCTTCTTGTTTTCTTACACTATAAGGTTAATAAACATACTATATCAAGCCAATCGAACCCCAAGTTGTTTATTATTAATATAAATATCCTTATCTAAGTCATTTGTCCTAACCTTATATTTTTAGGAATAAAATAACAATTAATAATATAATATTTGTTTTAAAAACTATTTTATATTAATTTTGACACTATTTGGTAATTGATTTTTGTGAAAATCATAACAGAATGATTAGTTCAGAAAAAGTTAATTAAATCAGTAATAATATGTAATATTGACCCAGATAATTATTGGAATTCATAAAAAGTCTCAAATTACCTTTATTTGGGTATTTATAACCTCAATTATATCAATATTTCATTAATAAGATAATAACTGCTTCATCATTGTGTCATAAATAAATTAACTTATTTATTGTCTAAAAATTACAAATAAAATACCATTATATTGGAAATCCTTTTAGATTTATAATGAATATTTATAGTCGAATTTATCTTTTTTATAACCCTATATTAAAAATTATTTAGTTATTAAACGTTGATTTTAACTATTTTAACCCTTCTTTAAATAAATTAATAATAAATGTCCTAATCTGATCCATGTGGGCCTAAATGGTAATAGTTTATTCCTAAGGTTCTTTTGGCCGAATTAAACTTATCCAATAGAGTTAGGACAAGTTTTAGGTTAATAATAATATCATTTTTACCCTTAATTACCCAATTTACTTTTAACAGTGGTAAAAAAAGTAAAAAGTAACTATTCACCCAAAATTATTTTCATCTCATTGAACCACATTTTAGTCCTTTATATTAACCATGTATCTTGGATTTTCTAAAATCCACTCACAAAAGCGGTAAAATTACGTTTTATATAAATTTGAAAATTCTCCTAGGAGGTGAGTAAAAGACGGTGAAAAGTTCAATAAAATTTTTATATATCTAAAATTATTATAAAATGACTCCAATGAATTACCCTGAACTTATAAAGGTATTATGTATCAATTTTGACCTAAAATAAATTTAAATAAAATAAATAATTATTTAAATAAAAAGTCAGTTTTTAAATACTAACCCGATGTTTTCACTATTCATCCAAAATTGAATGTTTTCAGAAAAATACAAAAATTTCACCCTAGGTTAGTTCCGATAATCTGAGTCAAAAACTGAAGTCCATTTTGAAAGATGATATTTAAAAAATTCCAAAAGGAGGGTATTACTATTCATAACGGATAGTTTTAATAATATTTTAAAAGCATATCGTTGTTTAGTGATACTCGGTATTGCGTACGACGCAAGCTATCGAGGAAGGTCGCGATTGCGTGTAAAGAAATAGAAACTAGTGTTGTGTGTAGTGAAAGATTATATTGATGATTTATATAACATAAAAACAAAATATTTCTCATAAATTTCTTGAGTGTTACAAAAACTCCCCGTTATAGCAATTTGTCATTGACTTTCCTTTTAAAGGGTGGTGATAAAATATGTGATAATAACTCTAGACACTATGGTCATAGCCTTTCATCCACCTCCCTTCTCTCATCTATCACTTGTCCATGCTCCCATATCAAATGTACCATAGTAATAGACCATCCACATAGACCTTCATGATACGATAAACAAGACAAATGTGATGCTTCTCAAAGGATGCATCTTCCTACCACTCCACTTCCTCCGGCTGAAAGGTATCAGACAGGTCTAAAATGTAACATCCTAACTGAGAAACATGGAAGAAATATTTTAGATCCATGTAACTCTGAGGTAGCTATAATAGTTAGGTAACCAGTCTGACACTCTCTAAAAACTCATATGGATCAACATATCTCCCTGAATGCATAGCTTGTCCCTGGATTCTCATGAGTTCCAACCTCAGTGCATCATGCTAGAAAGCTTGATCCATGAGATTGAACTATAGAGGTAATATACAATGACAGATGTAAGATTTCTGATGATAATTTGAATTATCCATCCCATTATAAATCAATTAGACCTATAAATATGTTTTCTACATGATACATGGTCCCAGAAAAGATACCTCACCCATATCCAGCCGTCATCGGGCTGATCGGCCTGACTTACCATAAAATTCCACATAATGTTAAATATCTATAGTCACCTAGAAACTGTTATTGTAGTAAAATTCATCTTGGAAAATTTTCTTCTTCTAATAGCCCCCAAATTCTTTGATGCATGCTCACATCATGTCCTCCATCACCTGTATCATACACTTTGACTGGCCATTATTGTCATGGAGGTATGTTATGCTTCGAATCACATATGTACCTTGTGCCCTTTGAAAAATCTTCCATAACCAAGAAAAAAAGTGGGTTTCCCTATATGGTATGATATAATGAGGTCCCCTTGAAGTCATACCACCTCACGAATATTCGAATTCCATAGATCATGAACACCGATGGTATACATGATTAGCCACAATTGAGAAATCATCATATGTTTTTAACCACCACACACAAGGCATCATTACCTTAGGGTGACATCTGTAAACCTATCAAGAAATCCATAATTACATCAACCCATTTTTGTTTCGGAATAGGAAACTACTGTAAAAGCTCAGCTTTACACTGATGTTTAGCCTTCACGTGTTGATAGGTGGAACCCCTCATAACTCTCGGATGCACTTATAAGGATATATCCTGAAACTGCAATATGAAATCCTCACATATTTTTTCTCAAACCTAGACATGTATATGGATACTCAAGATCTCATCATCCCCTACCGTCCAACCAAAAGGTGGATCCTCACCTACTACACTTCTCCACATGACATGGACTTCTAAATCTCATAGTGGTCTCATTATTACTTTTTAAAAGAGGGTAAATTACTATGTAAAGAATAAAGGATAGTTTTTCCTTGATTATTAGGCTCTTCCACGTGCACCTCAGAGAATATCACCAAAATATTCAACTTTGTAATAGAGTCCTGCATTGCCTATATCTGAGTCCTCCTGCTCAGTGCAACAGCTATAAGGCCTCAGCCTTAAACATTACTTATTATTGAATTAAATGAATAATTAATATTGAGGATATTTTTAGGTTTAGAGTTTTAGAGAATTAGGACATAACTATTACATCTCAATGATTACAATGTAGACGCATCTACTCAGCTTCCATGTTTTTTCACAAAAAATAAAAACTCTTGAACAAAAGAGTCATGTCTAGTTCCTTGTTTTAGACAGCTGGACATTTCCTTGATCCCATCCTTGACCCTATTCAACTTTATGACCTCTGAAAACATTTCAAAAAATTAGGAGGAGCATAAAAATCTCAATAAGGGTGATAACAGTACGGAAAGAAAACATCAGTCCATATATAAATAAGAATCAATGAAATCATACCTTACTCAAAAAACATAATCAATTTAACATACCTCATGAAATCATAAGATTTATGCATAACTCAATAGAAATGAAAAGGCATAAAGGTAACTTGAGGGATTCATGACATTCTTACGTAGGGAGTAATTATCATGGTTACTTTTGGAATACCCATCACAGTATATTCCCTAAATCTCTTTGGAGAAACCTTAGCGTTTAACCCCTTCAAATTACCCGATGCATTGGAGAGCTATATCGGGCTCACCCGCCCTTAGTTTATCACGGAACCACCCATCTTCATAAACAAAGCCCAAGAACCATAACATAATTATATCACATAACTTAAGCATAAAGGAAGAATAATATTCCCAAATTTCAATAACAATATAACATTTTAAGATATTTAAATAATGAATCCATTAAAAAAAAACATTTTCAAAACCATTTAAAACATTTAATAATGAGATTTTTGAATCAAAGTGTCCCATACCACCTTGAAGATTTTATCATTTAAACAATTAATATCCATATAAATAAATCCTTAAAACCATTTTCAAAACATGAATATTAATGACAAATATTTATAAGAACTAATCATTAAAACATTTAAAGCGTTATTTTAGTTAAAGGGTTTTTACCAAAATTAGAGACACTTGAATACAATAATTGAGGAATAAAATTTAATCAGAACATTATAATATCTTGAGAATAAATTTATTCATGATATAACATTCCAAAGGACAGTATATACACCATAAAAGAGTGAATTAGTTCATAACAACAATGAAGTCTCAATAGAAATGTAAAATGAGACGAAATCCCTTATAAAGAAGGTATCCTTAAATTAAGGATAAACAAATATCATAATTATGTCTGACAAATATAAATACACCAAATATAAGTGGATATTAAGTTTAAAACAATCAATGGTCATTCACACATATTCAAAGGATTACATATTCAATAACTACAACTTGAACCCAATGAAATCGAAATTGGGTTAAGAAGTTCCATTGGTAAAATTCGACAGCCTAACGACATCACCTTAAAATTCCTAAAAATAGTTAATGAGAGAGAAAGTGGTATCTCATCACATGGAAATAAAATTTACATCAATAAGGATGTAAAGAACATATTCCAACATAAAAATATGTAAATTAAAAGTCATAAAAAATAAGTCTTTTAAAAAGAAGAGTGTGAAAGGTTCCCTTACTGATTTGGGCAACTCTCGAAACGTACACCCCATGAAAAAAGGGTCAGAAAATGAAGATTTATATACCCATAAATGAGATTATATTATACAAATAGTAAAATAAATGCAGTAAATACACAACACAAAAGGAAATAGTGGCCAATGTAGCATGAATCTCACGGGAATAAAAAGTGAGAAAAAATTCCCCTTATGAAAATTCGACAGTCTAACGACGCCACATAGAACATCAAAAAATGGATTGATGAGACCAATAGGGTGTCTCATAAAATTCAAATCAAGATTAATATAGAATAAAATCCCAAATCATATGAAAGTGTAGCTTAAAATAAGTGACATAAAAGAGAGTACTTCAAAAGAAAGAGAGAGGTTGGATCCCTTACCTCAAGTCTGAATTGTCTTGTTCATATCTTTATATTCCTGAATTATAAACTCTGGTAAATTTATAATTGTGTAAGGTCCTCCTTTTAATATTATTATTCATTTCATATCACATATTAAAATGTTGTAATAAATGGTTAATAATGGGAGTTCATATCAGAAGTTTTTGTTGATGTTTGGTACATGAGTCAAAAATGAACTTTTTTGAAAATGATTGTTCATGTACTTATAAGTAAATCATCTCCAGAATAGTTTTAATGATTTAAATATCATATATAACTAGTACATATTCATTTTATATTATTTCATAACATTTGGAGATAAAAATAAATGAAATGCACCGTTCATGGAGACGGTAGGCCGTACATACGCATGAACGCTACTTTCATTTCTTCGACATATTAATGGAATTGAAAATAACTGAGAGATATATATTATAATTACAGTAAAATATATATGTTTTATAGGTCACATATGTTCATTAATTTCATTATTTCTACATTCCATGAATTGCATGAACGAGTCAAATCACTTGAGGGGGCGGTAGTCCACACTTCCTCGAATGAAATTATCGCATTTTCACAACATGCAAAGCATAAAAGTATGTTTTAAATATAAAATACAGAAGAATATGGGAAAAATAAATTCCATATATATCATATATAAAATACAGTGACATCATAATGTCCACCATTAAAGGTGTTATGAGAAGATTGAACAATCATCGTTTCATGAGGTAGTGATTCTCCATCCACAGAAACAGTATGTTCTTTAACCATTAGACGGAGGTGTGTGTAAGTGTAGCTAGAATAAATTACATAAAAACATCCTAATATATTGAAGATACAGGTTTTATTACAAAAGAAAGGAATAAAAGGAGATTAGGGGTTTGTAGAAGCAAAATAAAACAAAAGAACACAAGTGAAGACATTACCTTTAAATTGGGTAACTCCTATTGGTTTGAACCAAAATAGTTCCTTGAAGAGAATTCGTCCAAATGTGAGGCTTCAATGATGAATAGAGGGATATGGAGAGATGAAATGGGCAGGGGTTGGCCGAGAGAAATTCTTGAGAGGTGTGGGTAAGGTGGTAGAGGTGGGGGCCTTTTATAAGAGATGAGGAGGGGCACTCTTGGAATGTTATAAAATATTACTTTATTATAAAATTCTTTTCAGATCTTAAAGGTCCCAAAAGGATATATTTATAGTATAAGGTGATAAGGTTTCTAAATCCACCCATCCAATAGGTTTGTAAAAATTTTAAGACTTAGATTTATCCTTATCTTCTCATTTTATTTAAATCGTTCATTTATGTGGTAATCACTACATCATCACGGTGTCATAAATAAAGCAATTTATTTAATGACTAAAAATTATAAAAAAATATCATGATGTAGTAAATATTTTTATCTTTCTAATTAATATTTATAGTAAAAAATATGACTTGTATAACCCCATGTAAAAATTGTTTTAGTAAAACAAATTCATGTTTGGGACATTTTAATTTTAACTTTAAATAAAAAGTTATTAATGTAATTTTACAACCAATGTGGATCCATGGGGTCCCCATGTAGACCCATGTATTTTCTTGGTCGGCCATGATTCATCAAATAAGGGTAGGACATGTGTCAAGGTCATTTCATATTATTATAACATTATCTTTACCTTAAATTACACTAATTACCATTAATCGCTATTAATAAAACATAAAAGTTACTATTCACCAGAAAATTAATTTAATCTCATTGAACCAAATTTTAAATCCTAATGACAAACATGTGTATCGGATTTTTGAAAATAAAATCACCAATGTGGTAAAGTTTCATTTAAATGAAAAATCAGTTTTTTAACTACCACTTAGTGGTTTCACTATTCATCAAAAATTGATGTTTTTCAAAAACATACCAAAAAATCACCCTAAGCTATATTTGATATTCCGAATTCAAAAATGATGTGTATTTTACAAAAGTCAAAACATATACATTGCATTAATTAATTTAATATTTAATTCCCACTGTCAAAACAAATAGCGTGTTTTTAAGAAACAATATATATTAAAAGATTGACACTAGTTTAAGTCAAATTTCAAAGTGAGATTAATTCCAATGACCACAATTGGATTAAATGGTAAAAATATATTATAATTTCACTTTAAAACCAATTAAAAAGTTAATCTAATCATATAAATAAATTATATTAAAAAGAGGTTTTGAATTTAAAATACAACATTTTTCACTATTCATTAAAAAAATGAACTTTATTAGAAAAATACCAAAAATTTACACAATGTAAATTTTGATGTCCCGATTCTAAAAAAATTTTATTTGCTCCAAGAAAATGTATAAGAATGACCAAAACTATTTTTAAAGAGGGTTATCCATCAAAAGGCGATAAATCGTCCTTTTAGTGAATATTAGAGTAATTGTGCTTAAGATTGAATTTCTTTCTTATTTTAAGCTTTTATCTTTTATTGAATAAATGTAAAAACATATAACAAACATAAATAATCTTATTTTAGTTATTTATATTCATTCACGCCAATACAATGGCTACGTGTTAACTACCATTTAAAATAACATTATTTTATTATTAGAGTGCAACGTAAGATTTCAAAGAAACTCGTTGTTGCATATTGGGTACGCCATCGACCATAGAGTTCCTTTTAAATTAATATTAAAATTTTATTCACAAATATGGATAAATATAAAAAATGTCATATTCTTTATTTACCTGGTGTGTTACATCTTTCTCCCCTTTTGGGAATTGCGTCCTCGCAATTTTAAAATTGTTCTTGGAAACATCATTGAAAGCCCCACATCGGAAAAGGAGTAAATTAAACTGTCACTTAAAAAGAATGAAAGGGAAGTACAATGGCCACCCGAGTTAACCCATACTAGGATTCCATGTATGAAAGCATGAATATGGAAGAAAAAACAAAGGGTCATGTTCTTTGGGAGAGTGATAGAAAACACGTATAGTAGAATGTTAACCACAAAAAAATCACACACTTGTGATGGGTTAAACAGTATTTGATTCTCCAGTAGGAAAAATTAACAGACAACATTTTTGTTTTAAGTTCCTTTTCATTGTGGAATTTATTTATGAGTGTAACTAAAAAATAATGAAACATACTTACTTGTAATGTTGACTTTCAACTTTTACTAGATTTCTTACACAAACTCATATTTCTCCAAAAGGCGAGCATTTAGGATGACTTGTTCACATTAAGAGCGCTATAATCAACTTATAGAGAATCACCTAATCCACAAAAGAGAACTATATAATTCCCATATATTTAGTCCTTAACCAAAACTAAAACCAAAAAGGTTATTATTAGATCAGATAATAACCAAAAAGGATAATCCTTTATAAAAAAATCTATTCTAAATCTCCAAAATTTGTCAAACAATACCCAAAGTTCAACAATGACCATTCAATAAAAAAAATTTCCATAAAATTATTCAAAGTAATCCAAACTAAGATTGAAACTCAAATATTTGAAGGATTTAATCACATAGTCTTCCAAGGTAAAAATTAACGTTTATCTCCAAATAATATTAGTTTCTCTTAAAGTCTCATATTTAAAAGTAATTAACCTAATCACATATCCTCCATGATAGGTTAATCATTTCCATAGATAAAACAAAATAAACTTACTCTTGATTCCTAAAATCATCTAATTAAAAATAATTAGTCAAACTAACAAGGAACTTCATGTAGTCCAGTGGTAGGCGATAAATACCAGTCGCACTTTGGTTGTGGGTTCGATTCCCACAGCTTTGTCTGATGTGACGGGTTGTCACACGGTCTGTGTGTTGTCCTTTTTCCAAAACTATATAATTCTTATAACATTCCCCAAAAAATGATATAATCATCAAAAATTACCATAACATAATTTAACCTCACGTTTATCTCATGTCGTTCATATTCCATCATAACATATAGTAACCCATAATTACCTCAAAAGTAAGGATCATATAAACCATAATTGTTACCTTTATAATTATTACCTGAACTTCCACATCGATTTGGTCATCTCATACATGATTTATTAGAGAACTCACCAGGGTTCAAGTGCTTGATCATGATTCCTTGATAGTTGGTTTAGAACAACCACGAGATTCCTCATTGATTCCCCCATTTCATCTAGTCTCTTAATCAGAGAACCACCAAAGTTTCCTTCAAACCCATTGTCACTTTCGTTCCTGCTAGATCCATCAATTTTCTAAAAATAGAAATGTCAGTGTGAGTATATCAACAAAACCATCATGTACTAACAGGGAAGACAAACACTAAGATATACATACTCATTCACTTTATATAAATCTAGGACTCTATCTGAAATCCTAACCATTATGGAAATGTCACTTATGCTTAGAGAATACCCTAACCTCAAAAGTCATCTAAACCGACCTATGATACCAACTATAAGGCCCTGGCCTTAAACATTACTTATTATTTAATTAAATAAATAATTCACATTGAGGATCTTTTCAGGTTTAGAGTTTTAGAGAATTCGGAAATAACTATTACATCTCAAAGATTACAATGTAGACACATCTACTCAGCTTCCATTTTTTTCACAAAAATAAAAACTCTTGAACAAAAGAGTCATGTCTAGTTCCTTGTTTTAGACAGCCTGACATTTCCTTGATCCCATCCTTAACCCTATTCAACATTATGTCCTTTGAAAAAATTCCTAAAACATTGGATGAGCATAAAAAGCTCAGTAAGGGTTATAAAAGTACGGAAAGAAAACATCAGTCCATGTATACATAAGCATCAATGAAATCATACCTTACACATAAAACATAAGCAATTTAATGTACCTCATGACATCAAAAGATTTATCCATAACTCAATTGAAATTATAAGGCATAAAAGTAACTTGAGGCATTCATAACATTATTACGTAGGGAGTAACCCTCATGGTTACGTTTGGAATACCCATAACAGTATATTCCCTAAATCTCTACGGAGAAACCTTAGCGTTTAAACCCTTCACGTGACCCAATGCATTGGAGAGCTATATCGGGCTCACCCGCCCTTAGTTTATCACGGAACCACCCCTCTTCATAAACAATGACCAAGAACCATAACATAATTATAGAACATAACTTAAGCATAAAATAAGGATAACAATCCCACATTGCAATAACAATATTACATTTTAATATATTGAAATAATGAATCCATTCAAAAAAAACATTTTCAAAACCATTTAAAACATTTAATAATGAGATTTTGGAATCAAAGTGTCCAATTCCACCTTGAAGATTTTAACATTTTAAACCATTAATATCCATATAAATAAATCCTTAAAACCATTTTGAAAACATGGATACTAATGAGAAATATTTATATGAAAAAATCATTAAAACATTTAATATGATATTTTAGTTAAAGGGTTTTTTTTACCAAAATTAGAGACACTTGAAAACAATAATTGAGGAATAACAATTAATCAAAACATTATAATATCATGTGAATAAGTGGATTAAAGATATAATATTTCAATGTATAATATATACACCATATAAGAGTGAATTAGTGCATAACAACAATGAAGTCTCAATAGAAATGTAAAATGAGATGAAATCCCTTATAAAAAAGGTATCCTTAAATTAAGGACACACCAATCTCATAATTATGTGTGAAAAACATAAATACACCCAATATAAGTGGATATTAAGTGTAAAACAATCAAAGGTCATTCACACATATTCAAAGGACGACATATTCAATAACTACAAGTTGAACCCAAAGAAATCGAAATTGGGTTAAGAAGTTCCTTTGGTAAAATTCGACAGCCTAACGTTGTCACCTTAAAAATCATAAAATTAGTTGATGAGAGAAAAAGTGGTATCTCATCACATGAGCATAAAATTTACATCAATAAGGATATATAAGAACATATCCCAACATAAAAAGATGTAAATTAAAAGTCATAACAAAATAAGTCTTTTAAAAAGAGTAGTTTGAAAGGTTCCCTTACCGATTTGGTTAACACTCGAAATGTACACCCCATGAAAGAAGGTTCATAAAATGAAGATTTAAATAATTATAAATGATAGTATATTATACAAATAGCTAAATAATGGGCAGTAAATACACCACACAAATGTAAATAGTGTCCAATGTAGCATGAATCTCATTGGAATAAAAAGCGAGATGAAAATCCACTTATGAAAATTCGGCAGTCTATCGGCGCCACATAAAACATCCAAAAATGGATTGATGACATAAAATAGCGTATCTCATAAAATTTATAGCAAGATAAATATGTAAGACCATCCCCCAACATAAGAAAAAACAGCTTAAAATAATTTACATAAAAGAGAGTATATTAAAATAAAGAGAGAGGTTGGATCCCTTAACTCAAGTCCGACTTGTCTTGTTCGTATCATTATATTAATGAATAATAAACCTTGGTCAATTTATAATTTCTTAAGGTCGCCATTTGAATATTATTATTCAGTTCATATCACATATTATAATGTTATGATAATTTGTTAATAATGTGAGTTCAAATTAGACTTTTTTGTCGATGTTTGGTACATGAGTCAAAAATGAACTTGTTTGAAAATGATTGTTCATGTAGTTATAAGTAAATAATCTAAACAATAGTATTAATGATTTAAATATTATATATATCCAGTACATATTCATTTCATACTATTCCATAACATTTGGAGATAAAAGTAAATGAAATGCACCGTTCATGGAGACGGTAGGTCGTACGTACGCATGAACGCTACTTTAATTTCTTTGACATATTAATGGGATTAAATATAATTGACAGATATATATATTATAATTATAATATAATATATATGTTTTATAGGTCACATATCTTCATTAATTTCATTATTTATAAATTCCATGTATTGCAAGAATGAGTCACATCACTGGAGGGGGCGGTAGTCCACACTTTCTCGTATGAAATTATCGCATTTTCACAATATGAAAAGCATAAATGTATGTTTTAAATATAAAATACAGAAACATATGGAAAAAATAAATACCATATATATAATATATAAAATACAGTGACATCGTATAGGCCAACCTGAAATGTGTTAAGAGAAGATTGAACAATCATCATTTCGTGAGGCAGCGATTCGCCATTCACAGAAACAGTATGTTCTTTAACCATTAGACGGATGTGTGTGTATCTGTAGCCCGAATAATTCACATAAAAATCTCATAGTATATATAATATACTGTTTTTGTGAAAAAATAAAGGAATAAGAAGATTTTAGGGGTTTGTAGAAGCAAAATAAAGCAAAAAACACAAGTGAAGACATTACCTTTAAATCGGGTAACTCCTCTTGGTTTGAACCAAAAGGGTTTCTTGAAGAGCATTCTGCCAAAGGTGAGGCTTAAATGATTAATAGAGGGATGTGTAGAGATGAAATGGGAAGGTTTTTTCCAATCCAAATTCTTGAGAGGTGCGGGTAAGGTGGTAGAGGTGGGGGCGTTTTATAAGAGAAGAGGAGGGGCACTCTTGGAAAGTTATAAATTATTACTTTATTATAAAATGATTTTCGGATTTTAAAGGTCATAAAATGATAAATTTAGAGTCTAAGGTGATAATATTTCTAAATACACCCATAAAAATGTTTTTTGACAAGTTTAAGACTTATATTTATCCCCATCTTCACATTTTATTTAAATTGTTCATTTATGAGGTAATCACTGCATCCTCACGGTGTCATAAATAAAATAATTTATATAATGTATAAAAATTATAAAAAAACTATAATGATGTATGAAATCTTTTTATATTTCTAATGAATATTTATAGTCAAAATTATGACATGTATAACCCCATGTAAAAATTATTTTAGTAAAACAATTCATGTTTGTGACATTTTAATTTTAACTTTAAATAAAAAGTTATTAATGTGATTTTCCAACCAAACTAGCTCCATGGGGTCCCCATGTTGACCCATGGATTTTCTTGGCCGTAAATGAGTCATAAAATATGGGTAGGACATGTGTCAAGGTCATTTCATATTATTATAACACTATCATTACCTTAAATTACAGTAATTACCATTAATCGCGATTAATAAAACTTAAAGGTTACTATTCACCAAAAAAATATTTTAATCCCATTGAACCAAATTTTACATCCTAATGAAAACCATTTATGTCAGATTTTTGAAAATAAAATCACAGAAGTGGTAAAGTTTCATTTAAACGAAAAATCGGTATTTTAACTACCACTTAGTGGTTTCACTATTCATAAAAAAATGATGTTTGCAGAAAAGTAAAAAAAATTCACCATAAGCTATATTTGATATTCTGAATTCAAAAATGATGTGTATTATAAAAATTAAAAAACATATAAGTTGCATTAATTAATTTAATAATTAATTCCCCCTGTCAAAAAAATAGAATGTTTTTATGAAACAATATATATTAAAAGATTGACACTAGTTTAAGTCCAATTTCAAAGTGAGATTAATTACAATGACCAAAATTGGATCAAATTGTAAAAATATATTCTAATTTCACTTTAAAACCAGTTAAAAAGATAATATAATCATATAAATAAATTATATTAAAAAGAGGTTTTGAAATTAAAATACAACGTTTTTCCCTATTCATTAAAAATTGAACTTTATCAGAAAAATACCAAAAATTTACACAAAGTTAATATTGATGTCCCGATTCTAAAGAAAGATTGTATTTGGTACAAGATAATGTATAATAGTGACCAATACTATTTTTAAAGAGGGTTCCCATTCAAAAGGTGATAAATCGACCTTTTAGTGAATATTAGAATAATTATGCTTAAGATTTAATTCCTTTCTTATTTTAAGCATTTATCTTTTATTGGATAAATGTAAAAACATTTAACCAACATAAATAATCATATTTTAGTTATTTATATTCATTCCTACCAATACAACGGCTACGTGTTAACTACCATTTAAAATAATATTATTTTATTATTAGATTGCAACGTAAGATTTCAATGAAACTGGTTGTTGCATATTGGGTATGACATCGACCATAAAATTCCCTTTAAATTAACATTAACATTTTATTCACAAATATGGACAAATATAAAAGATGACATATTCTTTATTTACCAGGGGTGTTACATCAGCCATTGCATTTTCTTTTATAGGCGTATATGCAAGCTCGATGTCAACGAAATAAGGTCTTCCACCAACCTTCTGTAAGATATTAGATCATCATTTCAGGAATGGGTTATTCATTTATATTGTTTTTGAGGAAAATAGTAGAATCTAAAAATTTATGTAGTACACACCATGTATTTTGAGTACAAACTGTGTACTCGGTTGTCGTGGGTGACCATGTACCGACAGCGTAACATCCGATTACATGGACGTGTGGGGTGACCTGGAGACCACCTAAAGCGGAGTCTAGTTAAGGAAATTACATGTCGTATACATTTAAATAAAACATTGTGTAATTTTATTTTTAATTGTTATTTCATACTGAGGACACGTCTAATGGACAAAAAACTCTTCTTCAAGGACCATATTGTCGAGGAGCAACAAATACTGACAAATCATTTTTATTACTCTGACTTTCTATCCGTTCTCCAAATCGAACATTGTCAGTTACGTTAGAATATCATTGGTGATTTCTTCATTCTTATAGAGATTCATCTCTTGATTTCTCCTATCTTGTGATATATCCTTGGTCAAACATTTTTGATGTTTTCGTAGATCTATCATATTCTATATTGATTCTAGGGTCAGTTTCACAGTATATCAATCGTACATTGTCGAGGTGGTGGTTTGTGTATTACCATAGTAAGTCATTGAATTTTATGTGGAAAAGTGCCTAATACCCTAGATTGGGGTATTGTGTGTTTAGGTATTTTAACCTTGTTGATTCCTTCTTTGCTTACATTCTTGATTTAGGAATAATGATTATAAATATTGTTATTTATCCATACTTTGAAGGTGTTTTCCCATGTTGGATTTGATATTGACCATTTTGTCATGTTTTGCCTGTTTGGCTGTTTTCTTTCCTTGCCTAGTGAAGTTAGGATGGAGTATTATATCTAATTTTGTGTTATTCTTTGTAGTTGTTCGCTGTGCAGTTATTTTAGGTTTAATTTGGCTGCTAAACAACGTTTGTGTATGATTTCTTTACACAGGGTTGTGGGAACCATGTGTTGTTAGACCATAAGGGGAATTTATGTTGAGGGATTCCCTAGAGTGTCTATTATATTTATCACGCTATGAGATTGTATGGGAAATTAGCATTGAGTTCTCCCTTAGAGTGTCTATAGTTATCATTACGAGTCTACATGGTCAATTGACGTTATGTTCTTCCTTATAGTGCATGTTTTTTATTTTTAAATGATTATAGAGGTAATTGACTTTGAGAGATTCTGTAGAGAGTCTTTGTTTCCATGAGATAAAAGTGGTTTGACCGTGTGAGCTACCCAAGGGTTGTTATATTCTTTTATAGTTGAACCAGAAGGGTAAGGCTGTGAGAATTTACAATGAGGGTTACATTAAAATGTTTGGTTGAACTAGAGTGGATTGGATGTGGGTACATCCCAGAGGGATACTTGTTTTGATTAGCTACAAAATGGTATATGAATATTAATGCAATTGAAACTATAGGATTGTTCACTTTTTGTACTTTCTTGTTAACTGATTAATTTTTCGTATTGCCTCCCATATATATTCACAGACAATCAAGAAGAAATATTTGGGTGGTAGCCAACTGCGATACATTTCACACCATGTTTGGTTCATGCTATTGGCCCCTAACAGATTATATTGTTGTAGGTATAGATAATGGTATGTTCCCTTCATCATCAGTCAAATTATTACAATGGAGTTGGAGAACCCATGACCAAGATGAGGCTTGCAATGTTGTTGGAGTTGTTTACATGTTTTTTCATTGTACATTGGTTTCGTATTGTATTTCAGCGTTTTGATTTGTTTGGATATTTTAAAAAATATTGTGACATTAATCATTATATATATATATATGTTTTAGTTGTTTATTCAATATCACTATTCCAATATTTAGTTTTGTATGGTTTTCTTATTGCATCCTCTACTCTTATCTATTACTTTTTTTCTGAATTACTCTTCTAACGAGGGCATAGTTTCCCCACTATCACAAAAAGTCCCTCTCTACTAGTCGGTAGTCTCTAGAACTTGGGGAAATGCTCTTGAGGCCATGTGACCAACCAGGAACGAGACTCCTTTTGGAGGCACCCATATTTGGGACGTTACAATGTGGTATTTGAGGAATTCTTTTCATCTTTACATATTTTTTGGAGCCTATAGTCACGAATATGAATGAATTTGTACCTGGTAATAAGTTGTGCCTTGGAGTATCGAACCTTTGTATAGAGAAAAACCAATTTACCTCTTATATTAATAATTTTATGGTTTTACAATTGTTACAGTTTATTTTATTTAACCGTTGGGTGATTCACATGTTTTTTTCTATTATTGTTCATATTATTAATGTTCCATTTCTGTTGAAACCTGATGAGATGAGTGTATGCCATATCGTCCATCATATTATACATTTCTATAGATCACATGTCATGCATTTTTCTATTCCATTTATGGTGAATTACTAATTTTAGGTTGTTTTGATTGATGTTGTTCTAGATATGCATGTTGTTGTAATAGATGCCACGATAGGATACCTTTTAGTTGATAGGGTATTAATAATGATGAAATTTCACTTGAATGAACACTATTCATTGGTCCCTGAGTTGTTATGGGCCCTCATGGATTAGAATTTGGTGGATCATTTCACTGTTATTCTTGTATATGACATGTAGAAGATACCAAGATTTGATTCGTGGGGAGTATGGGCCCTCAAATATAGGAATTTTGCAGATTAATGATCGATTCAGTGTTTTCTAGGTTCCAGAGTAGTTTTTGAGGCTTACTGTCTGGAAAAAACAAGAATACATGATGTGTAATGATAAATAAATTCCATTTATCCTTTTTTCATGAAGTAAATATTATTATTTAGTACACGTCTTGTACTGCATGTACACGACGTGTATTTTTTAGCCTTAACACTAGTTGCGTTGACAAAGACAGGTGGTTGGGAAATCATTACTGGAACATGTTGTGTACTGGTCATACACATCATGTGTATTGATAACATGTTCATACATGTGAACAATGAAACAAGATGATCATGGGCAGTTAATACACGATGTTTCTTGAGTAAAGAAGCCGTGTAGAGTCCACCATGTAACCGGCTGTCTGACCAGATCAAAGATGTTATTTCTAGTATAGGTCATGTGTGGAACAAACACAACGTGTATTCTTGTATTAGGTGAATCATTTGGGTTATTCGTGTCGAAGAACTCAGGTAGTGGATGATGATTCATGGACATGTTGTGTGTTAAGAAAACACGTTTTGTGAATGGGGTGTCACACGACCAGGGTTGGTAGGAGTACACTCCCATGTGAAGGCTTAAAGGAACACTCCATGTAGGTAACATAGACACTATGTATCCATATTTTGATTAACATGAATGATTTTATATATCCTATTCATTTATTTCACTTATAAGTTTCATTCCTAGAAAATCTAGAACTAAGGAGTGCGCTGGACATTGCAGATTCATGCCACCGAGATGTCCTCCTATTGTACGCTATTTAAAGGGAATTGAACAGACAATATCCATTGAAAATTAGGGATTACTAGTAGATCCTTCCATCATTCATATCTTGGAACAAGCCATCATTCTAGATACAAGTTCTGATGCACAGTTCTGATAAGGCTTCATGAAGGTTATGCTGCCCTTCTAGTGAGCACTACATCCTGCCCCGTCAATTTCATATTTGAAATGGGGTTTTTAGTAGCATCATCCTTCCACCATCATAAGGGATAGAAGTCCTAGGGCTGACGTGTCTTGGTTAGAATCCATGATATCTATCTTCGAGAATCTGGAGACACCTCCCGAGAGGAGGGTGAATCTCGCTACGTACATGTTATAGGATTCCGCCATGAGATGGTGGGATGTGATTTCACTGGCAGGATTCCAACAGATTATGGATTTGAATGATTTTCAGTGTACATTCTTTGATTAATTCTACCCGGAGACATTGATGGATGATAAATCTTGAGAGTTCAGGAGTCAGGAGCAGGGTACTCTTTCAGTTATGGTGTTTTCTTCTCGCTTCACAGAGAAACCACTATTTAAACCAATCCCAATAGGTGAAGAGTTATTCCTAGTGGGGACGTTTGAGGATGGTATCAGGAATAACACCAGATCTCAAGAGAAGATCTTCAGGTTGATGACCATATCTTCTATAGTCAACAAGGCATTGATCATAGAGACCAACCTAGGGGAATCTAGATCTCTAGTCTAGTGTAGTTCAACATCCAGAGTTTGTGCTTCTCTCACTGATAGTATGAAGAACCATAGTTATTCTACACCTGGAGATTTGAGTATGCGAGATACACTATCAGATATCTAGGTTGTATGATACCAGTGCGAGAAGGGTGGGTATTGGAGGCCACATTTCCCGAGAGACCCAGTCGAGTGCCAATCTTGCAGCAAGATGTGCCTTCTTTAGTGGTTCATTCAGTTGTTCTCACCAGCAAATGGGGATCAGAGATATTTTATGACCCCATGTTTAAGAGAAGCACCACTAGATTCTCATTAGTCTGGGAACTAGAGTTATTCCAGCCGTTCAGGTCAAGGTGGAGGTCGCTGCCATGGTAGCTAGCCAGCAGGCTTTCAGTGACAACATGGTAAATCAGCTCAGGGTGGTTATGAATGGTCATCGGGATGCAGTATAGGTAATAAATTTGCAGTGTAGCAGACCTAGTATGAGTAGGATTCTGAAACCTCAACATTTTGAGCTACTATCCTAGTTTCCTCAATTATCTCTAATGTACTTTTTAATATAGGGGATTCCCATTATTTCTTATCTATTTATATTGCGGAGAACCTTGTGAATTTTATATTTACTTATATTGACGTCTTGATGCTAGAAACACTATTAAGGACAAGAAGGATATTTTTACATCAGTGAAAGGAGTTCCCTCTTGAGGTTGGTGGGTGTCACTTCTCAATGGACTATGATTTCTTCGAAATGATAGGATACACCGTCATTCTTAGGATGGACTGTTTCGTTTCATTCCTGGAAGCTGTTGATTGTTACCGCCATAGTGTGAGTTTCACATCACGAGGGGGGATTTTTTTACACAAGGACGAATGGGATTGCCAAGTGAGAAGAGAAGGACCCAAGCAACATGGGTTGGGAGGAGTTACATCCCATATTTCTAGGAAATATATGGATGACCAGGGGACAACATCGTTAGACTTTCCTCCAGTGGTGTGTCATTTCATGGATGTCATTGAAGAGGAAATATTAGGTTTTCCTTCAGAAGTGATGTATTATTTTCTGTTGATCTTGTGCTTGGGGTGGCACCGGAGTCCATTACTCCTTATAGGATTGATACACCAGAGATACATGAGATGAAGAAGTAGTTGGTTGAGTTGCAGGCAAAGGGATTTATCCAAACCAGTACTTCTCATTGGGGTTCACCTGTCCTTTTTGAGAAGAAGGTGAATGGTACACTAACACATTGTGTGGATTATTGGAAGTTGAACTAGTTAACTGTCAAGAACTGATATACCTTACTGAGGATTGATGATCACATTGTTCAGCATCGTGGAGCCCAGGAGTTCTTAAAGATTGAATTGAGAACCTGTTATCATCACTTGCGCGTTAGAATATTTTATATACCTATTATATATATTCAAATGGGGGATGGTCTATACGGGTTTAGGGTTATGCCTTTCGGACTCCCAAACACACCTCTAGTTTTCATTTTACTGATGAACTGAGTGTTGAATCCATACATGGATTCTTTCTTGGTAGTCTTCAAGGATGATATCTTTGTGTACTCTCCAACTTGACACAACCATCAAACACATCTTGAGTTCGTTTTGAGTTAAATAAGTGGGAATAAGTTATATGATAAGCTCTCAAAACACCACTTTTGGAAGAACTAGATTCAATTCTTGGGTCTTGTTCTCTCAGAGATAAGAGTTTCAGTAGACCGATAGAAAGTGAGGGTAATAGTTTTTTGGGAGCATCTGAAGAATATCTTTGAGGTACAATGTATTCTAGGTCTGGAAAGATAGTACGTATGTTTTATACCAGACATTTTACGCTTCACAGTAGAAATTACGAGCCAGAACTAGAATGGTACGATGTTTTTGATGAATTTTTTTGCCAGTCAGCCTTCTAGGAGCTAAAATGGAGATTAACATTAGCACCGATACTAGTTTTTCCATATCCTGGAAAGAGCTATATTGTTTACTGTGATAAGTCATGTATAAATCTATGATTTGTGCTATTGTAGGGAGAAGGTGTCATTGCATACAAGTATCAATTGTTGAGGCCACATGAGTGTAATTACCTATTGGACGATCTTGAGTTTGATGCAGTTGTTCATGCTCTGCACTGTTGGAGATATTATCTTAGGGTTGGGAATTTTTTGGTTTTCACTGATCACAAAATTCTCAATTTTATATTCACTCAACAGGATTCGAATTTGAGACAGTGAAGGCCGGTTAAGTACCTTTAGTCCTTTGATAATGATATTTTCCTAAACATATAGGAATGTCAATACATTAGCTAATACATTGAGAAGGAGGACTCAGATACAGACATTTCAATTTTCAAATAGTGAGTGGTATCTTATGGATCTATTATTTGAAGTGAATTTGGAGTTTCATGGAAGACAGGGGGAGAAATTTCATTCTTTTATAGTAGTTACCACTACTTTTCTTGATCGAGTGCGAATGAGGTAGACATCAAATTATGAAGGCCGAGTCCTATAAGAGAGTGTTTCAGGAGAGGACTATATTCTTAGATCGACCATAGGTGAGGATTAGATCTTGTTTTTTCATGGGCGCATATGGGTGCTAGAAGACAAACACGTGGAGTTAATGCGGGACTTTCATTCCTCAGTATGGGAAGTTCATCTTGGTGTCACCAAGATGTATCGAGATCATCAGCTTTAGTGATGGTGTTAAGGTATGAAGATAGGTTTTTCTGGGTTTCTTCATGAGGTGTCCCACCAGTCAACAGGTGAAGGTGGAGCATCAAAAACAAACATGGATTTTACAGAAGTTACCCATTTCTAAGGAAAAGTGGATTGATGTCCTGATGGACTTTGTTATAGGTTTATTGAGGTCACCTTGAGGGAATGATGCGGAATGGGTTGTCATTGAAAGACTCATAAATGTTGTTAACTTTTTTCCGATCAAGGAGACCTTCAGTGTAGATGAGTTAGGAAGGTTGTGGATTCTGGAGATTATACGTCTACATGGGGTTTGACAATCTATTATTTCTAACAGCAATATATGTTTTAAATATTTGGTATAAAAGGGAATAAAAATGGATTTGGGTACAAAGGTACATATGAGTACAACTTACCTCCCCCAGACAGATGGACCGTCCAAGCATAAGATTCAGGTGTTGGAGGAAATGCTTCTAGAATGTGACCTAGATTTTGGTGGTTGATTGGGGAATCACATACCTCTTTTGGAGTTATCCAAAAATAATTGTTTTTAGGAAACTATTCATATGGATCCTTTTAAGGATTTGTATGGTAGGCTATGCCGATCCCCACTATGTTGGATGGATGCAAGAGAGGTAGAAATTATAGGACCTCGTCTTGTCTCGGAGACCATAGAGCAGGTTGAGTTGATTCAGAAGAGTATAGATACTTAACAGTCATGACAGAAGTCCTATGCTGATTGAGAGAGATGAATTTGGGGGTTTGAGGTTGGAGATCATGTTTTTATATGTGTCACGTCGAGGATGGGACACAAGAGCATTAAAAGACAGGGAAAGCCTTAACCACGATATGTTGGTCCATTTGTTCTTTTGGATATTTTTGGGCCAGTTTCTTATTGGTGGTGGGTACCTCTGAGGTATAAAGATATGAACGACAATTTCTACATTTCATAGCGAAAACATTACATCTAAGACCTATCTCATGACTTTCATCCTAAGGAGGATGATATATAGGTTGACACATCATTCGAGGAGCATCTTATCTGGATTTTAGATCACATTTTGATGGTTCTCCATGGGTGGTCTATTCGTCTGGTACATGTTCTACGATAGCACGAGCGAGTACAGGATGAGACATGGGAGAGGGAGGCTGATGTACGATTGCAGTGGCTCGAGATATTTTAGGATTCTTCTTCTACACAACCTTTCTAGTGAAATTTGGGGAGAAATTTCATCAAAGGGAAAAGTTGGTAATAAAACAAATCTTTATTTCAGGTAGGGGTTTTTATTTTATAGTTTTTTTAGGAAAAGATGAGAATCTACAAATTTAAACATTACACACGATGTACCATGTTGCATCACGTGAATGTGTACTTATTGTGTAACGACCAAGTACATGGACATGTGGGGTGACCTTGAGACCTCTAAAAGTAGAGCATAGTTATCGAAAGTACACACCCTATACCTTTAAAGAACACCCTAGTATTTTTATTTTTAATTTTTATTTCTGACCGAGGTCGCGTATAATTGATAGAAACCTCTTCTTCTATGTTGTCTCATCTAGAAGAGACAGATACCATCAAATATTCTTTGACCATCCGAATGGTCATGCTTTCTTTAAATCTAACTTCATCAGTTGCATTGGAATCACATCGATGAGTTCATTCTTCTTCTAGATCTTCATATCTTGATTTATCCTCTCTCAAGAGATATATTTGGTTAAATTTTTTTTGATGTTTTTATAGATCTATCATATTATAGAATGATTCAAGGGCTAGTGACGAAGCATATCCGTATTACAACGTTGAGGTGGGTGGTTTGTGCATTCTTTAGTTAGTCTTTTAATTTTATGGGAAAAATATTCTAATACCCCAGATTAAGGTATTGCATGTTTATGGATTTTAACCTTTTTGATGCATACAATGCTTGTTTTCTTGATTTAGGAATCTTTTTTGTAAATAGGGTTATTTTTTCATGCTATGGAGGTGTTTTAACATGTTTTACTTGATATTGAACATGTGGTGCAGTTTTTCCTGTTTGCCCACTTTCTTTCCATGACTAGTGTAGTTAGGATGGAGTGTTTTATCTAATTCTTAGATATTATTTGTAGCTGTTATCCAAGTAGTACTTTTAGGATTACATTGGTTTATGAACATCATTTTGGCAGGATATATTTACATAGGGCTGTGAGAACTTGGTGTTGCGGGACCATAGGGGGAATTAACATTGAGTGATTCTTCATATTATCGGTTATATTTATAATGTTGTGAGACAATATGGGGGATTGATATTGAGTGCTCCCATAGAGTGTCAATAGATACCGTTACGAGACCACTATGAGAATCTACATAGAGTTCTTCCTCGGAGTGTCTATATTTTTTCATTAAAAGACTATAGTGGAAATAGAAGGTGAGTTCTTTCTCAGAGAGTTATTATTTGCATGAGACAAAAGGGGTTAGACCATGTGAGAAACCCATGAGGTCATTATATTCATTATAGTTGAAACAGATGGGTTAGGATATGAGACTATTCTAGAGGGTTACGTGAGATTGTGTGGATGAACTAGATAGGATAGGTTGTGGGTACTTCCTATAGGGTTTCTTATTTTGATTAGCTGCTAACATGTGTATGAAAATGAATGCAATTGAAACTATAGGATTTTTTACATTTGAGTACATCCTTGTTGAATACTTAATTATTCTTATTCCCTACCATATATATTCACGGACTATTAATGACATATAATTGGGTGGTTTCCTAATTGGATTCAAATCACACCTTGTTTGGGACATGGTTTTGGGCCCAAACAGATTATATTGTTGTAGGTATAGATAAGAGAATGATACCTTTTACTTTAGGTTCTTGAATGTTGTAGAGGTGGCGAGCATAGGACCAAGCTGAGGCTTGAAATTCTATTGGAGTTGTTTACTGGAATTTTTTGATTACTTTGGTTTAGTATTATATTTCAGCATTGTGACTAGTTTTGATTTTTTTTCTTCGATATTGTGGCTGGCATAATTATATATATATATATATATATATATCATGTAGTTGTTTATTCAATATAAATCGTATGTTGTTTAGTACATTATGGTATTCTTATTGTTTCCACTACACTTATTAGTTTCTTTCCACTACATTAATCGGAAAATTGGGGAATAGTTTTCCCACTATCACACCCCTGGACCATTTTTCTTGTCAGCATCCTCTAGAGTTTCTGGAAATGTACATGTGGCCATGGGACCTATCAGGCACGAGACACCTATTGACAGCACATGGAACTAGGATGTTACACCTTCGATGTCGGAAATTTAGATAACACTGAGTTAATATTTTCTTGAGTCTCTTCTAGTCCATGTACACTAAAAAATCCTCCTCCAATAAGTAATGTCTCTAAAAACATAAACCATGAAAAACCATTTCTAACATGAGTTCATGTGTTAGATAGTTCCTCTCTTGTGGTCTCAACTATTGAGACCCGTATGGAATGACTAGATTCCCCAGCATAATAACTGCTTTAGCCCAATACCTAATGAATCATAGTACATAGTGAATCATCTGCCTGGATCTAGAAAAATCATCATTTGTGATTTCATTAATATCCTTTTTCATCTCCTTATAGTCAGTATCACAGGAATTTAACCCTACATACTACACACCCATATCTGTCATGTCCTTCATTGACACTACTTAGCATGGGAAGTCATGTATGAAATCCATATATTAACCTTCCAACCCTAGAAAACTTCTCAACTCAAAGACATTATTTGGCTACTATTAGGTAACTACTTCTCTATTCCTTTGTAGGACCACATATTATTCTATCTCAAATATGACATGAAAAAGGAAGTGAATTTGTTCCATCCAAAAGTGGAACTTTCAGAGTTTTTCATATAACTTATTTTCTCTTAGTGTATTCAAAAAATATCATGATGGTTGGCATGGTCATGTGGATTGTGATAATATACTATGATATCCTCCATGAAAGCAACCACAAAATAAACTATGGATGGAAGTCACAGTTCATCAGTTACATGAAACTACTGGCATGTTTGTGAGACTAAATGACATACCCACATACTTATACAGATAATACCTTCAATGAAATACAGTATGAGGTATTTCTGATAGTTGTGCATGTGCATGGTTATATCATGACCTTATTTCAATTTTCGAGAACACTGGGACTCCTTGATGTAGATAAAACATGTTATCTATCTGTGGAATAGGATATCGTTTTTATCCATTTGCTGATTTAGTTATTGATATTCCATGAATAACCTGAGGATACCATCCTCTTTTTTCAAAAAAGGATCAGAAAATCCAATAGAGAAGTACTGGTTCAAGTAAACCACTTTCCCCATAAATCCTCTTGTTGCCTCTTGTGCCATTTTAGCTCCATCGTATACATCCTGTATGAAGGAATGAATACCAGAGTATCTTCAAGAACTAGATCCATCTAGAACACCAAATCTCTCTCCAAAGGTAACCATGAAATGTCGTACAATAAAACATCCCAGAAATAATCAACCACTGAAGGGAAATATATCTAATTTTTTCGGCAGTAATCTAGATAAAATCATGAAATATATTCTACCTTCCACTCAACCCCCATTTCTCAGGCCCATCTTAGCATTTTTGGACATCCCACTCTTCATTGAATATAAATGATCTACCTCTTGGTGACCTAAAACTCATACATATGGTGACAGAAATCGACTAAGGATTGAATAAAGACTAACTAATACATTCTTAGTTATCCATAAAATCATGTAATCTCTAATACATATAAATCCTATAAGAAGTTACACCCACCAAATTAGAATGGGAAATCATTACACTGATGCACACCTGTCTTCCTTATCCCAAACTGAGTGTCTAGTATCATAAAAAAATATAACAGAAGACACATAGCCAAAGTCACAATAAAAAGGGATCAAATATAATACTATGTGAAACCCCTATATAAAACATGCCATATGATAAAAAAGAGGTGATATAACAGTACATATAGTAGTATAATTCATAGGATCTTAATCATGTTGGGTCTGGTACACTGCAAAAGAATGGCATATACCACAACATTGTGACAACACCTGGATACCATGAGCTAATGCACTATGTTGTATTTGGAAAACTAGAGTCTGGCTTATACATCACTAAATACAACCTCATCCTCAGCAGCATAAATTATTCCAATTATATGATGGGTGAGAATCTGTTGACCCTACTCTGGAATGTGGAGTTGATAGGAAACCAGTCTCACTAGATATAGGTGGAAACATCCTACAATATAATTGTAGATAGATCATCCTAGTACAATCTCGGTATTTGAATGGGTTGATTGGGGACTCTAGTTTCATATCCCAAAATATTCCACAATTATAGCTCCTCACATTGATAACTAAAGAATCCTCTTGACTGATCACATCACTAAGGGAAATATCTATATGATTCTTCTTTCTCCCAGTCGAGACAGTATCAGATCTCGGTGCTGAACAACCATGGTTCGCACCCCCATATTCATACAGATTAAACTCAGTAATAAGTTTTTAATTCACAATTTTATATGTAGAAGGAATGCTGAAGACATTCACCTATGACCAGATTTTGTAATTTGGACCATCCTAGAATCATCTAGATATAAGGCCCCAGCCTTAAACCATACTTAATATTGAGTTATTACAAGATTACACATTGAGGATCTTTTCAGGTTTAGAGTTTTAGAGAATTAGATCATGAAACTTGCATTACATTCCACATTTAAACAAAGTGGTTACATAAAATACAATATTCATTCTTCCCATCAACAGAAATATATTTAAAATAAAACATGGATTCTTTCTTGACACATCCTTGACGCTATCATCACATCTTGTACCTTTCCCTTGACCTGTGAAAACATTTTAAAAACATGGTATGAGCATAAAAAGCTCATTAAGGGTTATAAAAATATGGAAAGGAAACATGGGTACATATATACATAAGGATGAGATCATACTTTACCCATAAAACATAAGCACTTTAACATACCTCATCAAATCATGAATAAATCATAGAATTCATAAGACATAAAAGTATCTTGAGGCATTCATAACATTCTTACATATGGAGTAACCCTGTTGGTTACGTTTGGAATACCCATCACAGTATATTCCATAAATCTCTTCGGAGAAACCTTAACGTTTCACTCCTTCGCGTTACCCAATGCATTGGAGAACAATATCGGGCTCACCCGCCCTTAGTTTATCACGGAACCACCTGTTTTTATAATAATTCCCAAGAACCATAAAATAAATTTATCACATAAAACATGCATAAAGGAAATATAAAATTTCCAAATTTCAATCAAAATATAACATTTTAGGATATTGAAATAATGAATCCATAAAAAAACCATTTTCAAAACCATTTAAAACATTTAATAAAGAGATTTTTGAATCAAAGTGTCCCATACCAACTTGAAGATTTTAACATTTTAAACCATTAATATCCATATAAATAAATCCTTAAAACCATTTTGAAAACACGGATATTAATAAGAACAAATCATTAAAACATTTAAAGCGATATTTTGGTTAAAGGGTTTTTACCAAAATTAGAGACACTTGAATACAAAAATTGAGGAATAACATTTAATCAGAACTTTATAATATCATGAGAATAAATGGATCCATGATATAATATTCCAAAGGACAGTATATACACCATATAAGAGTGAATTGGTGCATATCAACAATGAAGTCTCAATAGAGATGTAAAATGTGATGAAATCCCTTATAAAGAAGGTATCCTTAAATTAAGGATAAATAAATCTCAAAATTATGTGTGACAAATATAAATACACCCAATATAATTTGATATTAAGTGTAAAACAATAAAAGTTCATTCACACATATTCAAAGGATGACATATTCAATAACAACATGTTGAACCCAAAAAAATCAAAATTGGGTTAAAAAGTTCCCTTGGTAAAAATCGACAGCCTAACGGTGTCACATCAAAAATTCAGAAAATGAGTTGATGAGAGATAAAAAGGGAATCTCATAACTTGGAAATAAAATTTACATCAATTAGGATATAGAAGAACATATCCCAACATAATAGTATGTGAATTAAAGGACATAACAAACGAAGTCTTTTAAAAAGAGGAGGGTGAAAGGTTCCCTTACCGACTTCGGTAACTTTCGAAAAGTACACCCCATTGAATAAGTGTCATAAAATTAATATGTAAATACCCATAAATAGAATTATATTACAAAAGGAGTGTAATAATGGGCAGTACATAAACCACTCAAAGGAAATTGTGGCAAATGTAGTATAAATCTCACGGGAATAAAAGTGAGATGAAAAATCTCTTACGAAAACTCGGCAGCCTAACGGCGCCACTTAAAACTTCCAAAATGGATTTATGAGAGTGAATAGGGTATCTCATCATATAAAAATTAAATTAAGAGTAATATAAAAGAACATCCCAATAACAATAAAGTTGAGCTTTAAAAGGAATGACATAAAAGAGCGTATGTAAAAAGAAAGAGAGGAGTAAGATCCCTTACCTCGGGTCTGACTTGACTCGATCGTTCTTTAACGTCCTGAATAATAAACATGAGTTAATATATACTTTCTTAAGAACCTTTTTCAAGTTCATTATTCCTTTTATACCATGTTATGAACATCATGTAATCATTTAAGTTAATAATGTTCATTTTGTCGGTATTTGGTTCTTAAGTCAAAAATAGCCTTCTTACACTTACATGTTGTTAATTTGGTCAATGGTTCGTTATATCCAGAATGATATTAATTATTTATAAAACATATATATCATATATATTCATCATATACATGTATTTATAATATTACATCACATTTAGACGTAATAAATGAAATGCACCGTTCATGGAGATGGTAAGCCGTACGTACGCATGAACGCTACTTCCATTTCTATTTCGTATTTTCTGGAATGGAATCATAATGATATAAGAGTATATTATAATTCCAGTATAATAACGTATATAATATCATTAACTTTATCCTTTACACATCCCACATATGGTATTAACGAATCAAATCACTTTCAGGGGGCGGTAGTCCGCACTTCCTAAAATGAAGATATTGTGTTTACCCACAATGGAAACAATAATGGTATGCCATAAATGAAAAATACAGAATCTTAAGGAAAGAATAAAAATATTATATATCATATATAAAAATAGTGACATCATAATGGTCACCTTTGAAGGTGTTAAATGAGTATTGAACAACCATCGTTTCGGGAGGCAGAATTTCACCATCCACGGAAACTGTATGTTCTTTAACCATTTGATGTAGTTGTGTGAGAGTGTAGCTCGAATGAATCTTTAACAACATCCTAGTATATTGAATATACTGGTGTTGTTACAAATGATGTAAATAAAAATAGTTTAGGGGGTTGGAGAAGCAAAACAAATGAACATGAGAGAATGAATTACCTTTAAAAGTGTAACTCCTTTTGATTTGAGCCTAAAGGCTTCCTTTGAAAGGATTCTGCCAAAAGAGAATCCTATAGGATGAGGATAGGGATGTGGAGAGATTAAATGGTCAGGGTATGGCTGAGCCAAAGGCTTGAGGAGTGTGTGAAATGAGGTAGAGGTGGGGGCCTTTTATAAGAGGAGAGGAGGGGCACTTTTGGAAATCATGAAACTATTATTTTATTTTCAAAAGTGTTTCGAATTTCTAAGGTCCCACATTGATATATTTCAAATATAAGATGATAAGGCTTTGAAATATTCCCATCTAATAGTTTTTTGACAAGTGTAGGTCTTATATTTTATATTATCGTTTCATTTTATTTAAACTGTTCATCAATGAGGTCATCGTTGCATCATTAAGATATCATAATTAAATTAACTTATTTAATGTCTAAAAATTAAAAAACAATCCTGACGTATGAAATCTTTTTATCTTTCCAATGATTATTTATAGACAAAATTATGATTAGTATAACACCTTCTAAATTTTTTTAGTAAAACAATTTATGTTAGTGTCATTTTAACCTTTATTTTAAAAAAAGGCATTAAAGTCATTATCTCACCCAAGAGGCTCCATAGGGTCCCATAAATCGACCCATGGGTTGTATTGGTCGGCCATGACTCATCCAATTGGGGTAAGACAAGTTTCATGGTGTTTTGACATTTTTATAATATCATTTTTACCTTAAATTATACTAATTACCTCTAATCGCGATTAATGAAAAAAAGTTACTATTCACCAAAAAATTATTTTCATCCCATTGAACCACATTTTACATACTAATGACAACCATGTATGTCGGAATTTCAAAATTTAATACACATTAGTGGTAAAATTTCATTTAACTGAAAAATCAGTTTGCTTGATTACCACTTAGTGGTTTCACTATTCATCAAAAATTGGAGTTTTTCAGAAAATTACCAAAAAATCACCCTAAGCTATATTTTATATTTTGAATTAAAAAATGAAGTATATTTTACAAAATTAAAAACATATAAGTCACATTAATTAATTTAATAATTAATTCCCGCTATCAGAGCAAATAGCGTGTTTTTATAAAACAATAAGTATCAAAAGATTGGCACCAGTTTAAGTCTAATTTCAAAGTGAAATTGATTCCAATGACCACCAATGGATTAAATGGTAAAAATATATTCAGATTACACATTAAGACCAATTCAAAAGATAATCTAATAATATAAATAAATTAGATTAAAAAGAGTTTTTGAATTTAAAATACAACATTTTACAGTATTCATTAAAAAAATGAGCTTTATAAGAAAGATACCAAAAATTTACACAAAGTAAATTTTGATGTCCCGATTATCAAGAAGAGTTTTATTTGGTCCAATAGAATGTATAAGAGTGAACAAAACTATATTTAATGACGGTTCACCATCAAAAGGAGATAAGTGAACCATTAGTGAAAACTAGGTCATATACGCCTAAAATTGAATTCTTTCTATATTTTAAGCCTTTATATTTTATTGGATAAATGTAAAAACATTTAAAAACATATATAATCATATTTTAGTTATTTCTATAAATTCCCGCCAATACAACGGCTACATGTTAACTACCATTTAAAATAATATTATTTTATTATTAGAGTGCAACGTAAGATTCTCAAGAAACTCGTTGTTGCGTGTTGGGTACGCCATCGAGCATAGCGTCCCCTTTAGAGACATATTAATATTTTATTCACAAATACAGATAAATATGAAAATGTCATATTATTTATTTAACTGGGGTGTTACATCCTTCCCCCCTTTTGGGAATTGCGTCCTCGCAATTTTTAAAATTGAGCTTGGAAACATCCTTGAAAGTCCCACATCAGAACAAGAGTCGGTAAAACAATCCCTTTAAAATAATGGGAGAGATGTGAAAATGTCACCCGAGTTAACCCATATGTATAAAAACATGGACATGGAAGAAAAATCAAAGGGTCATGTTCTTGAGGGAGAGTGATAGTGAACATGTCTAGGAGAAAGTTAACCATGATAAAATCACAAACTTGTGATGGGTTAAACGGTATTCGATTCCCCAGTAGGAAAAGTTAATAGAAAACATTTTTGTTTTAAGTTACTTTTTATTTAGGAATTTATTCATAAGGAAACATAATCACTTATCATGTTGACTTTCAACTTTTACTAGATTCCTTAATCAAACTCATATATTTTTTTTCCAAAAGACGAGTTTTTAGGGAGACTAGTTCGCATTAAGAGTACTATAATCAACTTATAGAGAATCAACTAATCCACCAAAGAGAACTATATACATCCCATGTCATTAGGCTTTAACCAAAACCAAAACCAAAATGGTTAGTACAAGGTTAGATAATCTAGAAAAGGATAACTCTTTAAAAGGAAAATCTATGCTTAATCTCCAAAATTTGTCCAACAAAACCCAAAGTTCAACGAGGACCATCCGATAAACAATTTGTCCATAAAATCCTTCAAAGTAAACAAAAATAATATTGAAACCCAAATATTTGATGGTTTTAGTCATATAGTCTTCCAAGTTAAATCGTAACATTTATCTCCAAACAACATCAGTTGCTTCTAAAGTATCGTATTGAAAAGTAATTAACCTAATCACATATCCTCTATGATAGGTTAATAATTTTCATAATTAACCCAAAATCGACTTACTCTTAATTCATGAAATCATATAACTAAAAATAATCAGTAAAACTAACCAGGGACTTCTCGTAGTCCAGCGATAGGCGATAAATACCAGTCACACTTTGGTTGTGGGTTCGATTCCCGCAGCTTTTCCCCACGCGACGGGTTGTCACACGGTCTGTGTGTTGTCCTTTTTCCAAAACTATATAATTCTAAAATCATTCCCCAAAAATGGATAAAATCATCAAAAATAACAATAACATAATTTAACTTCAATTTTATCTCATGCCTTTCACTTCAATCATAACACATAGTAACCCATAATTACCTCAAAATTAAGGAACATATAAACCCAAATGGTTCTTTATAACTATGTCCACAAAAGAAAACATAACTATTCATTGAATAAAATTTTCGTATATTAAACATCAGGGTTACACATAATATGAAAAGTCTCCTAATGTAACCCCATCATCAAAATAGACTTAATACTCTTAAGAATTTCACCATAACTCTTGAAGCCCTTATATGTTGACATCTTACTCATTCAACATTCTTCATGATCCATTAACCATTCCTTTCCAACTTATTCCGAAATACCTCTTTCCTACAAACAAAATCATGAATCATATCCTAAGATTCTAAAATAGGAAAACAATAGTCATGAAATAATACATACCTTTTATTGGTCATTGTCAGTTTCTTCATCCTAAATCGGAATGGCATTAGGTATTGGTAAATGAACATTTGTACGCACTTGGTGACCCCATTCACGAAACATCTTCATAGGACATGTGTTTTCATAATGACCATGAACACCACATTTAAAACATTCAATTGATCCCTCAGAAAGAAATTCTTTCCCTTTCCTCGAGTCAACTGGATGCTTCCTTTTTCCATGGTAGGTTCTTGCTTTATGAACTTCATTTCCACATCTATAGCATATTTCTATCCCTTTGAGACATTTTCCTAGGTGTTTCATTCCACATCATTGACACATAGGTTTTTGAACACACTTACCTTTATGGTTATTAACTGTACTTCCATAGGGATTTGTTTCTCGCATATATGATGCCTTAGAGAAATCACCAAGGATTAGGTGGTCAATCATGACTCCAGATAGTTGGTTGATGATAATCACAAGAGTTCTCATTACAGCTCCCATATCATTAAGTTGCTTGCTCAAAAAACTGTCACAATTTCCTTCACATCCACTGTTACTTTGGTGCCTGCTAGATCCAGCCATTTACTAAAACCAAAAAGTTCAGTGTGAGTATATCAAAAAAAACCATCATGTACTAATGAGGAAGATAAACACTAAGATATACTTACTCATTCACTTTATCTAAAACTAGGACTCTTTCTGAAATCCTAACCATTATGGTAATGCCACTTATGCTTAAAGAATACCCTAACCTCTAAAGTTATCTAAACCGACCTTTGATACCAACTATAAGGCCCTAGCCTTAAACCTTACTTAATCTTGAGTTATTACAAGATTACACATTGAGGATCTTTTCAGGTTTAGAGTTTTATAGAATTAGATCATGAAACTTGCATTACATTCCACATTTAAACAAAGTTGTTACATAAAAGACAATATTCATTCTTCCCATCAACAGAAATATATTTAAAATAAAACATGGATTCTTTCTTGACACATCCTTGACGCTATCATCACATCTTGTACCTTTCCCTTGACTTGTGAAAACATTTTAAAAACATGGTATGAGCATAAAAATCTCATTAAGGGTTATAAAAATATGGAAAGGAAACATGGGTACATATATACATAAGGATGAGATCATACTTTACCCATAAAACATAAGCACTTTAACATACCTCATCAAATCATGAATAAATCATAGAATTCATAAGATATAAAAGTATCTTGAGGCATTCATAACATTCTTACGTAGGGAGAAACCCTCTTGGTTACGTTTGGAATACCCATCACAGTATATTCCATAAATCTCTTCGGAGAAACCTTAACGTTTCACTCCTTCGCGTTACCCAATGCATTGGAGAGCAATATCGGGCTCACCCGCCCTTAGTTTATCATGGAACCACCTGTTTTCATAACAATTCCCAAGAACCATAACATAAATGTATCACATAAAACATGCATAAAGGAAATATAAAATTTCCACATTTCAATCACAATATAACATTTTAGGATATTGAAATAATGAATCCATAAAAAAACCATTTTCAAAACCATTTAAAACATTTAATAAAGAGATTTTTGAATCAAAGCGTCCCATAACACCTTGAAGATTTTAACATTTTAAACCATTAATATCCATATAAATAAATCCATAAAACCATTTTGAAAACACAGATATTAATAAGAACAAATCATTAAAACATTTAAAGCGATATTTTGGTTAAAGGGTTTTTACCAAAATTAGAGACACTTGAATACAACAATTGTGGAATAACATTTAATCAGAACTTTATAATATCATGAGAATAAATGGATTCAAGATATAATATTCCAAAGGACAGTATATACACCATATAATAGTGAATTGGTGCATATCAACAATGAAGTCTCAATAGAGATGTAAAATGTGATGAAATCCCTTATAAAGAAGGTATCCTTAAATTAAGGATAAATCAATCTCAAAATTATGTGTGACAAATATAAATACACCCAATATAATTGTATATTAAGTTTAAAACAATAAAAGTTCATTCAAACATATTCAAAGGATGACATATTCAATAACAACATGTTGAACCCAAAGAAATCGAAATTGGGTTAAAAAGTTCCCTTGGTAAAATTCGATAGCCTAACGGCGTCACATCGAAAATTCAGAAAATGAGTTGATGAGAGATAAAAAGGGAATCTCATAACTTGGACATAAAATTTACATCAATAAGGATATAGAAGAACATATCCCAACATAATAGTTTGTGAATTAAAAGACATAACAAACGAAGTCTTTTAAAAAGAGGAGGGTGAAAGGTTCCCTTACCGACTTGGGTAAATTTCGAAAAGTACACCCCATTGAAGAAGTGTCATACAATGAATATGTAAATACCCATAAATGGAATTATATTACAAAAGGAGTGTAATAATGGTCAGTACATAAACCACTCAAAGGAAATTGTGGCAAATGTAGCATAAATCTCACGGGAATAAAAGTGAGATGAAAAATCTCTTACTAAAACTCGGCAGCCTAACAACGCCACTTAAAACATCCAAAATGGATTGATGAGAGTGAATAGGGTCTCTAATAATATAAAAATTACAGTAATAGTAATATAAAAGAACATCCCAATAACAATAAAGTTGATCTTTAAAAGGAATGACATAAAAGAGCGTACTTAAAAAGAAAGAGAGGAGTAGGATCCCTTACCTCGGGTCCGACTTGACTCGATCGTTCTTTAACGTCCTGAATAATAAACATGAGTTAATCTCTACTTTATTAAGAACCTTTTTCAAGTTCATTATTCCTTTTATACCATGTTATGAACATCATGTAATCATTTAAGTTAATAATGTTCATTTTGTCGGTATTTGGTTCTTAAGTCGAAAATAGACTTCTTACACTTACATGTTGTTAATTTGGTCAATGGTTAGTTATATCCAGAATGATATTAATGATTTGGATAACATATATATCATATATATTCATCATATACATTTATTTATAATATTACATCCCATTTAGAGATAAGAAATGAAATGCACTGTTCATGGATACGGTAAGCCGTACGTACGCAAGAACGCTACTTCCATTTCTATTACTTATTTTCTGGAATGGAATCATAATGATATAAGAGTATATTATAATTACAGTATAATAAAATATATAATATCATTAACTTTATCCTTTACACATCCCACATATAGTATTAACGAATCAAATCACTTTCAGGGGGCGGTAGTCCGCACTTTCTAAAATGAAGATATCGTGTTTACCCACAATTGAAACAATAATGGTATGCCATAAATGAAAAATACAGAAGATTAAGGAAAGAATAAACATATTATATATCATATATAAAAATAGTGACATCATAATGGCCACCTTTGAAGGTGTTAAATGAGTATTGAACAATCATCATTTCGGGAGGCAGAATTTCGCCATCCACGGAAACTGTATGTTCTTTAACCATTTGATGTAGTTCTGTGAGAGTGTAGCTAGAATAAATCTTATAAAAACATCCTAGTATATTTAAGATACTGGTGTTGTTACAAAAATAAGTAAATAAAAAGTGTTTAGGGGGTTGGAGAAGCAAAAAAAATGAACATGAGAGAATGAATTACCTTTAAAAGTGTAACTCCTTTTGATTTGAGCCTAAAGGCTTCCTTTGAAAGGATTCTGCCCAAAGGGAATCCTCTAGGATGAGTAGAGGGATTTGGAGAGAGTAAATGGTCAGGTTATGTCCGAGCCAAAGGCTTGAGGAGTGTGTGAAATGAGGTAGAGGTGGGGGCCTTTTATAAGAGGAGAGGAGGGGCACTTTTGGAAATCATGAAACTATTATTTTATTTACAAAAGTGTTTTGAATTTCTAAGGTCCCACATTGATATATTTAGAATATAATATAATAAGGCTTTGAAATATTCCCATCCAATAGTTTTTGGACAAGTGTAGGTCTTAGATTTTATATTATCGTTTCATTTTATTTAAACTGCTCACTAATGAGGTCATCGTTGCATCATCATGATGTCATAATTAAATTAATTTATTTAATGTCTAAAAATTATAAAAATACTATACTGATGTAGGAAATAGTTTTATCTTTCCAAAGAGTATTTATAGACAAAATTATGATTAGTATAACCCCTTCTAAAAATTGTTTTAGTAAAACAATTTATGTTAGTGTCATTTTCACCTTTATTTTAAAAAAAGGCATTAAAGTCATTATCTCTCCCAAGAGGCTCCATAGGGTCCCCTAAATCGACCCATGGGTTGTCTTGGTAGGTCATGACTCATAAAATAGGGTTAGGACAAGTGTCATGGTGTTTTCACATTTTTATAATATCATTTTTACCTTAAATTACATTAATTACCTCTAATCGCGATTAATGAAAAAAAGTTACTATTCACCAAAAAATTATTTTCATCCATTGAACCAAATTTTACATACTAATGACAACCATGTATGTAGGATTTTCAAAATTCAATACACATTAGTGGTAAACTTTCATTTAACTGAAAAATCAGTTTTCTTGATTACAACTTAGTGGTTTCACTATTCATCAAAAATTGGAGTTTTTCATAAAATTACCAAAAATTCACCCTAAGCTATATTTGATATTACGAATTAAAAAATGAAGTCTATTTTACAAAATTCAGAACATATAAGTCACAATAATTATTTTAATAATTAATTCCCACTGTCAGAGAAAATAGCGTGTTTTTATAAAACTATAAGTATCAAAAGATTGACACCAGTTTAAGTCTAATTTCAAAGTGAAATTGATTCCAATGACCACCATTGGATTAAATGGTAAAAATATATTCAGATTAAACATTAAGAACAATTCAAAAGATAATCTAATCATATAAATAAATTAGATTAAAAAGAGGTTTTGAATTTAAAATACAACATTTCACACTATTCATTAAAAAATGAACTTTATCAGAAAGATACCAACAATTTACACAAAGAAAATTTTGATGTCCCGATTCTCAAGAAGAGTTTTATTTGGTCCAATAGAATGTATAAGAGTGAACAAAACTATATTTAATGACGTTTCTCCATCAAAAGGAGATAAGTGAACCATTAGTGAAAACTAGGTCATATACGCCTAAAATTGAATTCTTTCTGTATTTTAAGCCTTTATCTTTTATTGGATAAATGTAAAAACATTTAAAAACATATATAATCATATTTTAGTTATTTCTATCCATTCCCGCCAATACAACGGCTACATGTTAACTACCATTTAAAATAATATTATTTTATTATTTGAGTGCAACGTAAGATTCCCAAGAAACTCGTTGTTGCGTGTTGGGTATGCCATCGAGCATAGAGTCCCCTTTAAAGACATATTAATATTTTATTCACAAATATGGATAAATATAAAAATGTCATATTCTTTATTTACCTGGGGTGTTACACTAGACCTCTATGTCTCGTCACCCATTAGAATAAGTGTTAATATATAGATCTCTATAAAATGGAATAGTGGTCCATTACATACATAGCGCCCCACTCCAGATGCATGAACTCCCAAGATCTATCAACTATTAGCATCTCGTGTAAATAGTAGACATAGAAGACCATATGAAAATCCACCCATTCCATATTTGGATGATGCTCTATGTGAGTGATAACACCCCACCACCTCCTGGTAGAATTACTCAACTTATAAGGTGTGATCTTCAACCTCCTCTTAAGAGGTATCTCTCGATGCATGACGATCATAAGCATGGAATCCATCCTTGACTCTATAACATGTGGTCAACCATCCCCTGAGAACATAGGAAAATGATGCTGCTGGAATACTCATGTTAATTCTACTATCAACGTTAAATGATGAGGTATTCCCTAGAAGGTCTTTCTAATCCTCATGAAGAATTCATGGAACATTGCTTCCACATCTGTGTCAGGTATAATAGTTGGTGCTAAACATAACTAATCTAGAGGATCCACTAGTGTCCCTTTTCTTACCACTTCTGATGTATGCTCATTTCTACTCTCTTGGAATACAAATAGTGGCCATCGTGGCGGCATTACTCTATAGAGTCAAGCACATGAACCACAGTATAATCGTTATACTTGAAAGAATGCAATTTAAATGTTAATGAACTAAAAAGGATATAAAAAGCATCAAACCTACATAAAGGATGAGTACATGACATGTTGTAACAATAAAAATCATTTACACTTAATCCCTTACATGGTCATTTACTACCACAATCTTGGACCTATAAACACCCCAGGTATATAGCATGTAGGAACTATAAACAACATTTCCCCTTAAACTCTCACATGAGAATGTAACTTTGTTAGCCTTTTTCATGTAAATGTTATAGGTACATATTGTGTCATCCTAATACACTGTGTGTACTCACGTTCTCCCTCCTAGACATGTAAATCTATATGACAAGACTCACATGAGTTCTTCCTTAGTAAAACTTCACGAGGTGTACTTATGGTACATGGTGTGTTCGACCCAAAAACCAACAAACCATTTTGTTTCTCACATTACTGTTTATACGGTCAATTATCACATAGCATGTACTCTGATACACAGTGTGTACATAATAAAGTCTTCTCTTCCTGAACAGAAGAACGCATGGCATGTGTTCATATCACCTCATGCCATGTTGTCTAGATTTTTGTAATGTAATACTCGGTAACATCTATATATCCCATGTTTTTGAAAAATAAATAAATGGTTTTCCAAAATCCGATATGTGGGGGCCCATAATCCTTGTGAGTTATTGATTGCAATCCATAGATAACATATAACAACTCAACTTATATCCCATGAATGAAACATGATCCACCGAATTCCTATCTAAAAGGGACCACATTCCTCAGGGAACAATGTTTGGTGTCCGTCCCATTCAACCATAACATGTACCAATACACCTATAACAACAACAAAAATATCTATCCTGGTATATATCAAAACAATATGCTTATCTAGCATTAAAACTACAACAACTACATGCAATCAGTAAATATATCCAAATGGAATGGCCAGAATGCATGGCATATGATTTCTAACAAGATCTGATATGATTCTATGAGATGGAATACCCCTATATAAATGTATTGAAAAAAATATAACCATAATGATATAAATAATAACATCAAAAAACTAGTGTGTCACCCAGCAGTTAATTCAAGTCAATTAGAATAGCTCAAAATCCAAAAATCATAATTTAATTTGAGGTAATTTATCTTTTCACTTTACATGGGTTAGCTACTCCATAACATAGCTAATTACCAAATCCCATTTCTTCTTATGCCTTTCTAATGCAACGAAATATTATGAAAAAATAGAAAAGAAAACAACTTTAATACCACTTTTTAACCTCCCAGATTTGGATTCCACTCAACTAGTGACCCTTACCCAGAAAGCCACATGGCCTCGAGCACATTTCCCAAAACGCCGGAGGATTCCTACAAGCACCAAGGGCATAAGGTGTGATAGTGTATAATCTAGTCCCTAATTGGTATAATGTAACATATTAGAATAATAATATATAATATCAGAAGCCGTAAACATCATATTACCAAAATAAACATGATAACACTGATAAGATAAATAACCAAGCATCATTAAATAAAAAATATGGTACAACATTTTATGTTCTAATAAAATATCCCAAACAGGTATAAAAAAATGATACACAATATAGGTTCAAAAAAAAAAAAAAATCAAAGGAAACTAAGAAGCATCACAAGCCTCAACTCGGTGTCATGCTATCTTTCTCCCAAGAATAATCTCTTGTACATGTTGAAGGGATTTTCCCTCATAGACACCTATAAAAATATAATCTGTTTGAGTCAAAATCATGACCCATACAAGGTGTTATAAATAAATCTAGTAGGAAAAAACCAATGACCTGTAACTATCTTTTAGTTAACAACTGGAAGAAGTTGTGTACAGAAAGAAAAAGCAGTAAACTAAGAATCACTCAAAAGTAGACCATTAAAAAAGACATGTTCTCCATTTTCATTCATTATGCTTTGTTAAACCATTCAATTAAATTGAATATTACCAATGTCTTGATATCCATTCTAATCCCCTCAGTAATCCTTATAAATAATACTCAATAGATACATCCTAAGTATATATAAATAAATAATTTGATTACTGAATCCAAGCATCTACTTTGGCATAGCATACAAGTCATATGTCATTCCATTTGAATAATCAATTCAACATCCAGCCCAAAAACATAGAAAACCCCTTCCAATAGGCATAAAAAATACATTTCCGTTAGTACTAATGAATCATCACTCATAGGCATAACAACTCCTCATCCACATGCCTAACATATAATTTCCCACAGGCATAACAGATCCTTGACCAAAGGCATAACAAATTCTCACCCATAGGCATAAAAAATCAATCAGGGTCAAGCCCTTTATATCATAATTTAACATATTAAAAAATGAAAAAATTACACTATTACATGGTTAACATGTAAAGACTCATGTGGGAATCACACATATCAAGAATCAATTGAATTAAAATATCACAATGATTAAATGATAATTGGAATATCATAGGACAAAGTGAAATCACTAATCCAAAACCACCTTAATTAAATAAACAACAATTTGAAACAATTGAAATTACATTAAATAATTAATTCATATTTAACAACCCTATAAGTTAAAAAAGGTATTCCTCATAGTCAACCTTGACCAAACAACTATAAACTACCATTCCAAAGGAATGAACCCACAGGGTGGCCCTAAATCAAACTAACAAGATCAATCATGCTTAATTAAATTTTTTCCACGACCTAATCATCATTATGAAACAAAAAATGTGAATTTCCATTCATGATTACACCCTAAAAATCGAAAATGATAATACATCACATATAAACAAATCAACATTGAGTGAATGGAACAAGACCACCTACCTAATCGTAGTACGACCCTCCTCGTCTAGAGTCATGCTTTGATTCTCCCTAAAACGTAGTTGATAATCCAAATGGGTATAAATTCATGATCTTAAATAACTATATTGATTGAATAAATTATTAAGAAATACTCATGATGAATCCATAGATCATAGTTTGGGTTCGAATGTAATCAACGATGAAGGAATTTGGGTTTGGATGTTCAATCATGAAGGGAAATAGCTCTCGACACTACTATTCGTGACCCCGAACGAGCATTCTATCCATCTAAAAACAGTTGTCACTACAAGTAGATTTAATTTATTGAAAAAGTACACTGTGTGTATATTGAATTACACTCCATGTCCCTATAGATTTATGGACTATCCTTTATAGGGACATGATCCAGGATTTCATGGCATGTAACCTTCCATACATGACATGTACCAAGAAATGCATGATGTGTAGTTCTCAGTAACGTCTAGTAACATATCAGCAATCATCCCCTTGACCTCTTCTCCCCTAATTTCATATGTACCAACATAAAAGTTATGATCTATAACTCAAAGTAAGAACCATGTTCTTTCAATGAGACATATAGAAGAGGGTGTTTTGACCAATGAAATACTTACCATAGTGAGTGGTTGTACTCAGGTATGGAATGTGATGATATGTATTGGTATTTAACCATCCTGATTTTATTCTTTCTATTAATATGGGATTTAATACATGTAAATAGGATTTTATGTTATGAAATAAAAAAAATTATATTTGGGGAATTATATTATATAAATTAATGAAAAAACTAGTGGTGTCGTAATTTTATTATATATATAAGATTCCCTACGGGGGATGTTTATTTATGTGATACTGAATGGACAAGAGAACTCAATTTTTTATGTTTCTTTTACTATGGGTTAATAAAACTCTTGTATGGTTTATCAGGATGACTTATGGTTGAGGAAACTATCATATGATAGGAATTTGAAACTATTAGAGGCAATTCTGTAGATTTGGAGTTTGGGGTTAATTTGATATTCTAGGATATATCATTCTTATATCATTCCCCATGAATGTGATATATATAAGTTAATTCATTAAATAAATATACTTTTTTATGTGATGTTTTGTGATACATGATATATATACTAAATAGACCTAGTTATGATATATTAGGATACACGATTATAATGATATTCTTATAAACACCATGATATTGAAAAAACAACGAATGGTTAAGCATAGTCATAATCATAATGATTGAAAATTAAATGGTATATAGTTATTGGGTTAGTTCGGTCAACACAACATCCTAAGATACATACTAAAAATTGTTGGAGAAATTGTTTTTGTATTCAAATTTATTTATTATTCTACAGTTATTTAATTATTATAAAAGTTTCACAAGAAAATATTAGTATACTTTTTTGTCAATTATTATAACATGTTGGTTGTACCCTACAAAATATTATAATCATAACCTACTTATGAAACCCTGACACATGGGTACCCAAGAAACTCTACAATGGACGCAAGTTTAGGATAGAATGATTTCTAAGATTACATGATTAATCTTGGATAAAATGGATGGAATTGGTGATTTGGATTTTTTGAGTCTAAATGATTGTAGTAAAGCCTCATGTTTAATTATTTATCTCTTATATAATCATTTTTATATTCCTTATATGAGATCATCCTTGTGGGTGGCCATGTTTGTATGACTGGATGTATATTTCTATATTTCATATTACTGTTGTCAGATGTTTATTTATTCCCATGTAAAATGATTAGTTACATCATTAAAGGAAGTTTTAATAATTGGTATGTGATTTTCTAGTCTGATATTAAGGATAAATTCACCAATAGTACCCACTTATATCCCCACTACTAGCTGGTAGCCTCTACTGTATGGGGAGGTATTCTTGAGAACACATGGTGGTGCAGTATAATAATATTTCATATTGAGATAGGGTGAGATGTTACAAAGGTTTATTATAGGATTTTAATTTTTTATTACTAGTCCAGAAAAGTTATACATGAGATATAGGAATACTTTATATCTAGTGAAAGATATCAGGATGGAGAATCATGAACAACAATTATGGAAATATGACCCAGTTATGTGGGACGTGATGGAGGTTATTTTCTTGAAAATTTTATGGTTATTTTGTTTTCTCACATATTTTGATGAACATGATGTTTCATTTATGATAGTGAGTTCTTTTGGTTTTTTCTCTTAGAAAAATGTTGAAATATGAATATTCAGGCATTATTCTCAACACATAGGAATACACATGAAATATATTCACATTAGAGTATAATTTATGTTTCTCATAAATGATTCCGAATAGATTAATTTGTCAGAAACTAATCATATGTTATTCCCATACATTTACATTGTATAAATCTACTCATCTTGACTTGTATATATGTACCCTTATTAATGATAATTTTTGTTGTGAATTTTAAAAGGAGATGTTAGAGTGAAATGATGTTTGTAATGTTATTACTGGGTCCGACATGTTATGACATCAGGGGTTGATAGATGCATGTGATTAAATATCTGAAACACCTTTTTTGATAATATTATTCATGGTATGTTTCATAATGATCAAGTGACTGCCAATATGGTGTTTTCCTATTTTTCATTGAATTAAATTATTATTAAGAAAACCATTTGTCTATGATATTGTAGAAAAAAATCACCTATTATGAATCCATTGATCATGAAATTAAGAAATGATGATCTTTAGATTCAAATATATGTAGTCTCATAGATTAATACATGGTGAGAATCGTTAACATATTGGTATTTACTTTTTTCATGGGATGAAATTCATTTTATGGAGGATCATAGAACTGATATTTTTGGGTCATTATATTCCAATTTTATATTTGAGACACTATAGTGGGAATTTGGTAGGGTAGATTATGGGTGACATTGATTCTTGAATAATGATTTTTTCGATTAGTTTATAGTCATATGATTTCTGACCCTAGTTTGGTATGGTTATTTGTCTATGTGGGATGGCCTAAAGACCCTTGATACATGAATTAGTTTATTATCAATTAGGTGCCTAGTGTTGTGTGTGAGGGTATCTTGTTAGGGTAGTTATCCATTTTTAGTTAGTTCCTTAATGTTGGAAAAATGGATTTATTATTTCATTGAGATCCATGAATTGGAATTATTAATAGCGTTATAGAAAACTATATGTTTATGGAATGAGATTAAATAAGAGTATCTCATTAGGTGCTAAAACATTAGGATTCAAGGAACTTAGAGAATAATGGTTTTAAGGATGAATTTAAGAGGGAATGACCAATTCATTGTTAGGACATATTGACTTAGGATGCATTGAAATAGAGTGGTGGAAATATTTATTGGTTATTATAGAAAGGATTGGTGAAAACTGTTTGATAAAAGTTTAGTTATGTTTTTAATTTGTGAGGTGATAAAATTTAATGCGGAGTTCTGAGGGAACACATGTTAGATATGATTGGTGTATTAGTCCCAGGATTGTGTGTAACCCTTTTGATCATATTTGGCCAAGGTCACATTTGGTATTGGAAAATTGTATCAGTTTAAATCGGAATTAGCAATGGTTAAGCAATATACATAGGATGATGGGTTCTAATGGGATATAATTAAAATAACATAGGAAGACTAATACACATTTTTTATTTTTTGGAACGTTCTAAGAGAAGACCGAGAAGTGGTTTAAAGAAGGAAGTGTAGTGGGGAGTGAAACAGTGGAAAATTGAGGGACGTGGCCCTCATTATTGGTTGAGTTTTGTTGAATATAATTAAGTTTATTCTATCAAGTTGGAAAGGAATATATTATGATGGTTTAGGTTTATTATTAGGTATGCCGAGCCTATACATGTCCGACTACCATGTTCGGTGATGGAAAAATCATGGGATTCACTGATTGAGAAATTAATCCAATGGATTCATGATCAATATGATCATATGATGGGGATTAGGATGTCATTTGTTCTTATAAAACCCTTATGGTGGAAGGGATATGGTTATAATTAAATTTATCTTTTTGGGGTCATTTTAATTAATTTGATATTAGTGAGTTATGAGAGAGAATTCACCTAGATTCATTAGAGAATGATAAATGTGAATTTGGCTATTATATCTAACGGTGTCTTATCATTGCCTTTGACATTGACTTAATTTTAAAATGATTGAAACAAGATCTATATAGAAATTAATCATTCTTGTGAATGGTAATGATGGATGTTTTCATTGAGTGATGATTCTATTAAGAGATAACATCAGGCTTTGAGAATGAGCTACATTGTGTGTTCTTGGAAGATTATGATATTCCTCAAAGTATAATGGATTCATTTTTGGGTAATTTTTCTATGTTTAGGTTGTTAAAGTGGACTGTTATTGAGTTTAGTCAAAAAGGAGGTTCAACATGAATTATATAATATAATCTTATTTATATTGGTATGGAACCACAATAAGTATGTTGTATTGTATATGATGGGTTGGTTTGAAGCGTTTTATAGGGAAATTTAGAGAAAAGTGAGTGTGATTGTGTTATACCTAGATGGTGGATGCATAACCATTCAGACAAAGAAATTTCTACATGATAACGATTTCCATTTTCAAAATGGTTTCCTTGTGTATGTTATGCTGTGGTTTGTAATGAAGCATGATGAGCACGCCGATGGACCACAAATAATGTGTTTTGGTAGGAAAATCCATTGGTCGGAGGATTCCTGGTTTGGGATTTTCTTTTTGATTATATGACATATGATGTAGAAAACCATACTCAGAATTATTAATTGGTTAATAAAAATTTACTATATTGAGATAGATATTCTCAGGTGAGGATTTTCATGGTAATAAAATGATTAACATTAGAAATTCCCAATATTTTTTCATTGAGAAACATTGTTTTGGAATAGTACATTTGAGTCCTGTTGTTATTTCCAGTATGGTATGTGACTATTTGGATGAGAGTTGATGATTGAGGAAGGTGAAAATCTTATTTTGGATAACCAACAGGTCTTTTCAAAGTGGATAAGTGTTCTGATGAGGAGTTTTTAATTCCCAGTGTAATGCCCCGACCCCAGTAACCCAGAGTCGGTGCATTATTTTAATACATTGGCATGATTACAAGGAATCAAGTCCCAAATAACCGATCAGTTTAGCAGTCTTGGAAAATAGATTACATACATGAATGTTACATTACACTTCATAAAATACACAACAACATAAATAATCATTTATGAACGCCATTATTCCATTGTCTTAATCCTGCATATGAATCACAATACACTTCTTGGAATCCTGGAAAAAATAAAACATAGAAAGGTGTGAGCTCAGATGCTCAGTAAGGATAATAATACAACAGAAACATTCATAAATAAGAATAAACATTTAAGGCAATGTATAACTAAAAAAAGCCTTTTAAACTTGAACTTCATCAAAATATGGAAAAAATGAAATGAAATAATTCAATTTACATATTATCATGAATATTCCACTAATTGAATAATCACATTCAATATCAATAACCACTTTCATAATGATGGAATGCATAAAGCCAGACTATCATAACCACGTAGCCAAGGCCTCGTGCCAAGACTACAAATAAGATTTTTTCAAGGCCTCGTGCCAAGACACTAGTTTGTCTCATGAGACCTACCGATGCATCGAGGAGCTAGAGCGGGCTCCACCTGTCACTTACTAAGTCCAATGAATTCCTCATATGAACAGGTTTAATCATAACATAATCATTCATATTAAAACTAGCATACGAAATATCAATACTTTCTCCATAAACCATGAATGGTATAAAAATAACACATCCATAGTTAAACATATCACAAAACATCAATACAATATGGAAGTTTTGTATCAACTTCAAATAACCTTAAAATCTATAAAAGGATGTTGATATTGATGAAATCAAAAAAAATTGAGAGAAATATCTCTTTTTTTTAAATCATAGAAAAGCCACAAATTTATAAAGGAAGTAATTTAAAAGAGATTATTGAATCAAAGTGTCCCATACCACTTTGAATATTTTGAAGAGAAATATCATGTCCATATTAATAAATCCTTAAAATCAATTTGAAAACATGGACATTAATTTAAAATATTTAGAAAGATAAACATTCAAAACATTTAAAATTATGATCTTCATAAAGAGTTCCTTTTTAAAATATTCATTTTGAAATCATTTAAAAGTCACATAATTATAATATAAAACATTTACATTCAAAATATTTTAATAACCTTGTAAGGGAAGCTTCAAAGGTGTAAAAATGGCAGAGAATAACCGCACCCACCGTATAAGTAAAAAAACATTCTTACATTAATTCTGTCGAAAAGGTTAAAAAGGACCTTGTTTGGAAAAAGACATAATGATTACTTTATAAACTTCGTATAAAAAAAAGTAAACCAATGGTATAAATTAATTTAACCCATATTTTGTAAAATAGTAAGAATGTTTTGAAATTCATTTTTAAGAAAAAAGTATGTGGATGATAAAGAGGTCCTAGAAGATAATTACGTTTAAACAACCTCTGATAATGAAGAGATTGTGAAATAAACCCTTACCTTGTACTTTTCCTTGGTAGATGTTTGGTTAACCTCTGGTATAATGGTTAATTAATTTTTATTAAATTATACAAGAATCATATACATTAATATGATATCATATATGATCTTTTAACATCGCTTTGTTGATAAAATCTTAGCATTATCGTTGTTTCGGGTTTTAACTTACTCATTTTCATTTATATGTTTTGTTACATAAGCTATGATTGTTATGGATAGGTTGTATCTTATTCATATCTAGAATGATATAAAGTCCTCAAATATTATTTTTAATCATCCAATAAAATTTTGTCTTGAATGGATATGATGGGGAATGAATCTCATCGCGTTCGTGGAGATGGCAATCCGTACGTACGCACGAGCGACAATATCATTACTTTGATATTAAAATAATATATAATTGGATGGTATATCATATAGAAAGATTCATTATCATGTTATATTTATTATTTACATGAATTATAAATCATTATTATACCCATCTAAATAATAATATATTGAATAATAATTACACCAGAACGTGGAGACGGTAGGCCGTACGTACGCACATATGGTGACATGTCATTCAAGGGATGAATATAATAATGAATTTGTTTGTTCCATAATTATAATAACATCACAGTATATAGTAGATACTGTAGTTATTATTTTAGAATAGAAATAATAAGGAGATAAGAAGTTGAAGAAGAAAGGAACTTTAAAGATGGTGGTGAAGACGTTACCTCTTCTTCGGGTTCTTCCTTTTGATTTGATCAAAAGAGAACCTTAGGTTGGATTTTTGATCAAAATAAGGCCTCTAGGATGAAGTGAGGGAATTTTTTAGGATATTTGGGCCGAGTTTGGCCGAGACAAATGGCTTTGAAGGTGTGAATTAATGAGAAGGGGGAGTGCCCTTTTATAAGAGGGGTGAGGGGATCTTTAGGAAACACGTAAATTATTATTTTATAATAAATTCATATTCTGTTTATAATGGATCTAAAGTGGATTATTCAATGTCTAAGGTGGGTATGGGTCTAAATCCTTTCAAAAAACATATTTTAGATAGGTTTGGGTCATTATATTAACCTTATCATTTAGTTTTAACTCTTAGTTAATTAGTTTGACACTTACCATGTAACATTGAATTTTTACATTATATAGTTAATAAACTTACTATATACATCCAAGAGACCCCAAAGTGGTTAGTTAATGATACAAAAATAATGATATATTTCCTTTGGCCAAACTATGTTTTTTAGAAATATAATATAAATTAATAATATAATATTTGTCTAAAAAACTCATTTATGTCTATTTTGACACTACTCAATAATTGATTTTTGTTAAAGTCTTGAAAACTTTATTAATTAGAATCAAATTAATTTATTCAATCCTAAAATTTCATATTAACCAATAAAATTCATTAATGTCATCAAAACTTTTAATTTATATTTATTTTAACATTTATAATACTAATAATTTGTTTCATTCCTTGATAAGGAAAATACTACATCATTATTGCGTCATATATATTTTTAATTTTTCAATGTCTAAAATTTATAAATCAAATACAATTATGCATGAAATTGTTTTATCGTTCTAATGAATATTTCTAATCGAAAATATAACATATATAACCCAATGTAAAAATTGTTTTTCTAAAAGATATAACCTTATGTCATTTTTGTATTTACTTTAACTTAATTAATATAAAGTGTCCCTATGACCTAAAAGTGGCTCCATGGGGTCCCAAAATCGACCCAATGATGGCCATGGTCAGAGATGTATCAACCAATAGGGTTAGAATACGTTTTAGGGTAATTTAATATTATTATAATATTAATTTTTACCCTTATTTACCGGATTTACCTTATAACTGTGGTAAATAAAATATTTACCGATATAATTATTCAAAATGTCTAAAAATAAAAGGTACCTATTTACACAATTTGGAAATCCTGATTCCAAATATGGAATCCATTTTTCCAAATTCAAAACATAGAAGTGTCAGAAATTAATTTAATATTAATCCCAGCTATCAAAACAAAAAGCGTGTTTTTAAGATATAATAACTATCAAAAGATTGACACTTTTTATGTCTAGTTTAATTGTGAAATTATGTCCAATGACAAACATTGTATTAAATGGTAAAAATTTATTCTAAATATACTTTAAAACCACTCAAATTTTTGATTTATCACTATTAATTCTTTTGATTAAAAAAGTTATTTTTAATTAAAATTTAGTAATTTTCACTATTCATCAAAATATAAAAGTTATCTGAATAGTACCAAAATTTCACCCTAAGCTAAATTAGATAATCTGAATCCAAAAATGATGTCCATTTCGAGAGATAAAATGTATAAAATTTCAAAAAGTAGGTATTACTATTCATAACGGCTAGTTTGATTGGTTGTGGTGTGTATTAGAACTCGAAGTTGCATACAACACACGCTACTGTATTATTCAGAGAGAAGCGTACCATGGAAGAATGGGGTGTTACATTATTTCCTCCTTAAATAAATTGTTACACCTCAATTTGAAATTAATTTTTGAAAATAAAAGGGTTGAATATAGAAAATACCATTTGCAATACCCACATCATAAATTAGGTTAATAAAATTTAGTTTTAATAAGAAGAAAAGAGAAATTAAAGTGTCACCACGAAATTATGATATCGATTAGGAGAACATTGGTGAAAATTAGAGACATATAATTGGATGAAAAATGTAAATATTTATAGGGAGTGATTGAGGTCATCAATCACAAAAAATTGTAGAATTGTTGGCCTGAAAGCCACCAATCTATGATGATTTAAAATACCATCGGTTCAACAAAACGGATGGTATTAAGATAACAAAATTTTGTTTTTAAGATGCCTTAACTAATGTTTAAGAATTTATTTCATCATATAATAATAGAAAAAAATGTATACTTTTGAAGTAGAGTTCCATCCTTGAACTAATTTTTACCGCAAACTCATCTTTCACTCTATAAGATAATAGAACATAAAAGTATATTCTATTTATCCTATTCGTATAGGGTTAAAAAAAATGAATTTATAATTCTTCTAGAAAACCATTAAAAAAACCAAATTATTCAATACAGGACATCACGTGGGTCAGTGGTTGGTAATACACCATTTTTTCCCTTCGGTTGTGGGTTTAAGTCTCGCGACCTTTCCGGACACGACAAGTTGCCACCCAACCATCGGGTTTTCCTTTTAATGGAAATCCAAAAATAATCTCAAAATAGACTTATCCAAAATAATTCTATCCAAACTCACAGTCCAAAATTTGTAATGAAGGTAAACACAATGACGATCCTTTTTCCCACATAATAACATGTGAACACCTTCGTCGTGTATTCTTTTAAAACAATGTACATCCTAAATTACCACAAAACCTTATTAATTACATTGATGCTCCTTTATTCCTTATAGAATACTGGATATACTCCTTCTATCCAAAAATATTGTAAACTCCATCAATTATGGGAATCTATCCAAAAATATTGTAAACTCCATCAATTATGGGAATATAACACATTAATCATCTTCAAGGTAGTCAAGAATATCTAATATAAATTACTCAAATCAACCATCTCTTTTCCAAAATCACTACCACATTATCAAAACCATATTATGCTTTATCTTTCTCTCAACGATATATTTTCCAATAATTTAACCTTCTATTGAGCCAATTTTATTGGTTCCACACAATCTCAAGTTCTTAATGAAATAGTAATGCATTACATTCCTTATATACTCCATAATTACTATAACCAGTACATTGTTGATACAAAACTCAAATAACATAATTCTCTAATAACAACATAAGATCTCTTGTCATTCCTCCTTATCCATGGTTGTATCATAACATGATTATTATCCAATAGCATAATTTGGGGCATACTCTGATGATATGGACATTGGTTCACGTAGTGTCCCAACTCCTTGCATATGAAGCATTGCACATTTGAAATCTTTTTCTTACCCTTACAGTCACACACATGGTGTCCATTTTCTCCACACTTATAACAAACTCCCATTCCCTTCAGGAAAGTTCTAGGGTGTTTCTTCCCACAGTTATCACATATGGAAACTTTCTTCTTTTCCCTCTTCCCTTTATCCATCTTTCTCTCTTCCATCCTTTTCTTCTCTTGATTCCCTTAGAATCCACAGGACTTAGTGAACTCTTTAATTATCTTATCAACACATGATACTATTTCTTCATATGATGATAATACATGGGAGACTATTTCCCTTCTAAATTATGGCTCAATACCATGAAGGATACGATCCTTCTTATTCTTTGGATCATACGTATTTGTGGAGTTAACATTCCTTCTACTAGGCACCATTTCTATACAATGGAATAAACTATGTCAGTTTATGAATTATAATGATTAATTTCCAAACTTGTAAAATACCTAATGTAAAATGAATGATTTTTGGATATAATCCATAATCATAAAGATGTTTTCATTGAGGAAGTATATACTCATAAACCCTTCATAATTTTTTTTAATGAAAATGTGAATTATCCTAAGCATATCCCCCGGGAGTGTCGTAACCAAGAGTGCAGCAAGACCCATTGTCGTGAACCAGTTCCCGTTCGACTCTAGATCAATATGGTGTTTTTGGGTTTTACCCCTAGGTACATGTGTGACACAACCGCATCTACCTGCTCGTATCCAGATAGGGATGTATTTCTCAGAAAAATCACAAAATTTCTATAATACCAAAATTCTAGGAAGTTCTTCTATACTAATCCTCATAGTCTATCTTAGGGCTATGTGCTCTAATCAGAGTTTATCTAAATCTAGTTTCCAAGGTTTGTAATAAACTTCCTTTGATACCAACTGTAACGCCCTGACCCCATTTACCCAAAGTCGGTGCATTAGTTTAATACATTGGCATGATTTCAAGGAATCAAGTCCCAAAAAACTGATCAGTTTACTAGTCTTGGAAAATATATTACACACATTAATGTTACATTACACTTCATAACTTTTTAAACAACATAAATAATCTTTTATGAATGCCATTATTCCCTTGTCTTAACCCTGCATATTAATCAAAATACACTTTTTGGAATCCTAGGAAAAATAAAACATAGAGAGAGGTGAGCCTAGATGCTCATTAAGGATAATAATACACATGAATCTTTCATAAATAAGCGTAAACATTTAAGGCAATATATAACTAAAATAAAATCCTTTTAAACATGAACTTCTGCATAATATTGAAAAAATGAAATTAAATAATTCCATTTACTTATTCACATGGATATTCCACTAATTGAATAATCACATGAAATATCAATAACCACCTTCATAATGACAGAATGTATAATGCCAGACTATCATAACCACATTGCCAAGGCCTCGTGCCAAGACTACAAATAAGATTTTGTCAAGGCCTCGTGCCAAGACACTAGTTTGTCTCATGAGACCTATCGATGCATCGAAGAGCTATAGTGGGCTCCACCCATCACATAAAAAGTCCGATGCATTCCACATATGAACTGGTTTAATCATAACATAAACAGTCGTACTAAAGCTAACAGACTAAATGTCAGTGCTTTTTCCATAAACCATGAATGGTATAAAAATAACACTTCCATAGTTAAACATATCACGAAACATAAATACAATATGGATGTTTTTTATCAACTACAAATATGATTAAAATCCATCAATGGATGTTGACATAGATGAAATCAATACTTTTTGAGAGAAATACCTCTTTTTTTAATCATTGAAAATTCACACATTTATAATGGAAGTAATTTAAAAGGGATTTTTGAATCAAAGTGTCCCATACCACATTAAAACTTTTGAAGAGAAATATCATATCCATATAAATAAATCCTTAAAATAATTTTGAAAACATGGACAATAATTATAAATATTTAGAAAGATAAATCATTATAACATTTAAAATTTGGATCTTGATAAAGTGTGCCTTTTTAAATTATTCATTTTGAAATCATATAAAAGTCACATAATTATAAAATAAAAAATTTACATTCAAAATATTCTTATAATCTTGTAAGGGAATCTTAAAATGTGTAAAAACAATGGAGAATAACCGCACCCGCTGTATACGTTAAAAAACATTCTTACCTTAATTCTGTCGAAAAGGATAAAAATGACCGTGTTTGGAAAACGACGGAAATATTCCTTTATAAACATCTCATAAAAAAATTCAAACAAGGGTATAAATGACTTTAACTCATATTATGTAAAATAGAAAGAATTTTTTGAAATACATTTTTGAGAAACATGGATTTGGATGATAAAGAAGTCCCAGTAGATAATTACGTATAAACAACCTCAGATAATGAAGAGATTGTGAAATAAACCCTTACCTTGTACTTTTCCTTGGTCAAGGGTTGGTTAACCTCCTGTATAATGGTGAAATAATTGTTATTGAATTATACAAGAATCATATACCTTAATATGATATCATATATGATCTTTTAACATTGATTTGTTGATAATATTTTAGTATTATCGTTGTTTCAGGTGTTAACTTACTCATTTTCTTTTATATGTTCTGTTACAAAAGCCATGATCTTTATGTACTGGTTTTATCATATTTAAATTCAGAATAATATCAAGTACTTAAATATTATTTTTAACCATCCAATAAAATTTATTCTTGAATGTATATGTTGGGGAATGAATCTCATCGTGTTCCCGGAGATGGTAATCAGTACGTACACACAAGTGGCAATATCATTCTTTTGATATTAAAATAATATATAATTGGATGGTATATAATATACAGAGAATCATTATCATGTTATATTTATTATTTACATGAATTATGCATCATTATTATACATATCTAAATAATAATATATTGAATAACAATTATACCACAACATGGTGACGGTAGGCCGTACGTACGCACGTATGATGACATGTCATTCAAGGAATGGATAGAATAATGAATTTTTTTGTTCCATAATTATAATAACATCACAGTATATATAAGATACTATAGTTATTATTTTATAATGTAAATAACAAGGAAAGAATAAGTTGAAGAAGAAAAAAACTTTAAATAGGGTTGTGAAGACGTTACCTCTTTTTTGGGTTCTTCCTTTTGATTTGATCAAAACAGCTCTTTAGGATGTATTTCTGATCAAAATAAAGACTCTAGGATGAACTGAGGGAAGTTGGGAGGATATTTGGGTAGAGGTTGGCCGATCCAAATGGCTTTGAAGGTGTGAATTATTGAGAAGGGGGAGTGCCCTTTTATAAGAGGGATGAAGGGCTCTTTAGGAAAAACTTAATGGATTATTTTATAAAAAATTCATATTCGGTTTATAATGTATAAAAAGTGGATTATTCAGATTCTAAGGTTGGGATGGATCAAAATCCTTTCATCCAAAAGATTTTATAGTGGTTTTGGTCATTATATTAACATTATCTTTTTGTTTTAACTCTTAGTTAATTAGTTTGACACTTACCATTTAACTTTTTATTTTTACATTATAGAGTTAATAAATTTACTATATACATCAAATTGACCCCAAAGTGGTCCATTAATGATACAAAAATAATTATATAAGTCCTTTGGCTGACCCTTATATTTTTAGGAATAGAATATATGTTAATAATATGATATTTATTTTAAAAACTCATTTATGTCAATTTTGACACTACTCAATAATTGATTTTTGTAAAACTGTTAAAAACTTTATTAATTTGAATAAAATTAATTTATGAAATCCTAAAATTTTATATTAACCAATAAAATTCATGCATGTCATCCAAACTTTCAAATTATATTTATTTTAACATTTGTAATACTAATTATCTGATTCATTCATTAATAAGGAAAATAATGCGTCATTATTGTGTCATATATATTTTTACTTTTTCAGTGTATAAAAATTATATATCAAATAAAAATATTTATTAATTTTTTTTAGCTTTCTAATGAATATTTATAATCGAAAATATAACAAATATAACCCTATGTAAAAATTGTTTTGCTAAAACATATAATCTTATGTCATTTTTGTATTTATTTTAACTTAATTAATATAAAGTGTTCCTATAACCTAAACATGGCTCCATGGGGTCCCAAAATCGACCCAATGATGCCCATAGTCGGACATGTATCATCCAATAGGGTTAGGACACGTTTAGGGTAAATTAATATTATTATAATATTATTTTTTATCCTTATTTACCGGATTTTCCCTTTAACCATGGTAAATAAAACATTTACCGAAGTAATTATTCAAAATGTCTAAAAATAAAAGTTACCTATTTACACAATTTGGACATCCTAATTCTAAATATGGAATCCATTTTTTCAAATTCAATACAGATAAGTGGCATAAATTAATTTAAAATTAATTCCTGCTGTCAAAACAAAAAGCGTGTTTTTAAGATATAATAACTATCAAAATATTGACACTTGTTTATGTTCGGTTTAATTGTGATATTATGTTCAATGACCAAAATTTTAATAAATGGTAAAAATATATTCTAAATATACTTTAAAACCACTCAAATTAATGATTTATCACTATTAATTATTTTGATTAAAAATGATGTTTTTAATTAAAATTTAGTAATTTTCACTATTCATAAAAATATAGAAGTTATCCAAAATGTACCAAAATTTCACCCTAGGATAAATTCTATATTATGAATCCAAAAATGATGTCCATTTTGAGAGATTAAATTTATAAAATTTTCAAAAGTAGGTATTACAATTCATAACAGCTAGTTTGATTGGTTTTGGGGTTTATTAGAACTCGAAATTGAATACAACACATGCTACTGTATTATTCAGATAGAATCATACCATGGAAGCATGGGGTGTTAAACCCAGTGTCTATATGAGAATTTTAAATTTATGAAAAAAATTTAATTTTGATTTAGTGATTTTATCAGTTATTGATATGGGGTTATAAAAAATTAATTAGATTTAAATAAATATAAAATAGTTGTCTTTTTAAATCATAAATGATGTTTAGAGGAATTATGAGAGCATGGAGAAGGAATTAGAGGAGGATGATTAAGCGAGGGTAGTAGTCAGTAGCCACAAGCTAGATGGTTACCTACATAGTAGCACCTAAAACCTAGATGTGTTTATCAACCTTCCTATAGACAACTGTCTCAAATTAAATTACTATAGAAGGGGTAACATTTATTTATTTTGCCCATAATATTTTTAGTGGAATTCCCAGTCTCCATCTCAGGTTTTTTGCACGGTTGGGATCTCTCACCTGACAATCATCTTTCATTCTCTATGATTTGGCTGTGGAATTTGACACATTTATTAGAAATTAATGGTATGTAGTCCCCAACATTGATTATTGATCCCTACCACTACCTCATGATTTAATTTTTACATCCTCAGTATATGGTTTTGATGATAAATCCGTAGAATCATTGTAAAATTGGATGAGTGTGATAGGGTTTTCATTAAAATATGTAACAAGATTTCTCAAGATCATGTGTTCATGCCAACATAGTTAATTTTATTATGATATGTAACCATCGTGAAATCATAATGGGTTTTTACCAAATGAATTTTTTCTAACTGAATAGTAGAATTAGATAGTGGTTATGGATCTGTTTTTATTTCATGGTGCGTAAGGGATGACCATCCACCCATTTATCAAAGGAAAAATGATCATTGGATGGTCAATGAGTTTTCAAAAAATATTCCATTTAGTGAATTTTTTTAAAAAAATTATAAATGGTTATAATTACATTTTATATACCTTGGAGTGATATAGATATCAAAATGTATTCTTTTTTACCTCTGGATATGAGATAGGATTGGCTGAGGATGGGATGTTAGATTCAGACTATGAATAAGGTTGAAAATCGTATAAAACATGGTAAGTAGTTATTAGTACGCACTCCATGGTATTATTCATATTTTTTATGGTGTAAGTTTTTTTATCATACCCTCATGTAATTGACCTAGGAAATTTTGAGGATCAACCTATATTTAATTTAAATATTAAATATAAAATGAATTCTATTTTTAAAAAATTGTCATTATTTGGATGAAAAATGTTTCTGATATTCCTTGATAAACACATGATTTCCTTATCCACCATTGAATGAGATCAACTATAATCATATTTATTAAAATGTATGGACCTTGGTGGGTATACACTTTTTTTATTTAGATAATATAATATAGGGACATTTGGTGTAGGAGCATATATGGGGAATCATGTAAGATTTATATATTGGCTGGGAAGAATAGCCTTTGGGTTGGCCATGCAAGATCATGTTGATTCCCTTACATTATCATGAAAAATATATTATTGTGGTGTGTTGTTTCACCGAATATACATGGATTCCTAGGAGTGGTATACCCTATAAACATGGAGTTATTGGCTATGTGTTCATAATAACTTCTAGAGCTTCGATAAGTGATAGGCTTTAGTTCATAACCATTATGGATGGGGTTAAATGGAGATGTGATTTTGTATTTAGAGACCCTTAGGTGGTTTTTGGCCCATGTTGAGACATAGGGGACCTGATGGATTACCCAATGATATTTTGAGCATTGTGATGTGATGTGTTTGGGATTTGATAGTCATGATGAACATAATTGTTTGATAAACCCATTTAACATTATTTTATGATTGGAATTTATTTCATCCTCTGAGTCAGTATATTATGATATGGAAAATTCCCATAAGGGTGAATTTTTATTTATGTTGGAAAACATTCATGAGGGAGAGTCCATTTCCCTTGAAAGAATCAATATGGTAGGAATGCATTATTACTTCATGAGAAAAAATGTATATATGAGGTCAGTTATATTATTTGCGAGGTTATGACGGTTTTAGTTCATGGGGTTAATTTTGAATACTACGATGAATCCATATAGGAGTATTCAATGGGTCATTCATAGTTATGGTATGATGCCTTGACTAAGAAAAATATCATATAGGAAGTCGGTGATATATCATATCTATAGTGATGAGACTCTGTTATTTTGTATCATGAGGTATTATCAACACGTTGCACTCAGATACACCCCATCATGAACCTACTAATGTATTGTCATTTGTGGTCATGGACCTGATTATCGTAAATGGTATAATACTTCTTTCTATATTCGACACAGTTTACATGACATACTTAAAAACATTATGTAATTGGTTAAGGAATGTATTGGTGGACACATGTTTATCCGATATTTTATTGTTATTTATTTTTTCTGAGCATTTCCCATTTTTTATATCACTGCATTTCTAGTCATATATATTGTCGTTTTGTGTTTCCCTATAGGGTTTTGTTCTCAAAACCAACTTGGGTAGTCATAGAACATGGGTGCCTAAGAATATCTACCCTTATTGGATGCATAGGTTGGGATAAATAATAGGATCGAAGATATAGTTGGGATCAATCATATGGTACTAGATATTAAGATGAGGTGAGGCTTGGGGATTCTAGTGTTCCCTAATGTACTTTTATTATTTTATGATTTATTTTTATATTCAATATATGCCATTGGCCATGTTTATTTAGAATTCTGTATGACTGGACAAATGTGTCTATAATTTACATTTCTATTATCAGATGTCTATTTATTCGAATTTACACTAACTATTTTCTTATGTGGTAGAAGTTTTGTTTATTTTTAAATTTTTTGTGAACAATAATACAAGGGTAAAGTCTCTCCATAGTAACACTTAATACCATATTGCTAGATTATTTCCTCTAACATATAGTGAGGAATTCTTAATAACCCATGAATGTTCGACCTAGTTATTTTTCAGAGTACTCGGGGAAGGGAATTAATATAAACCCTATTATTCTTTTTTAAAAATCACCTTGTACTTAGATATAATTTTTTATTTCTTAATACTATAAAATCATTTTAGTTTTGGTGTATGATGATAAATTTAATTCCAATCCTACATGGTCGAGGGTTTCCGTGTCTTGTAATATAGTGTGTTCAGTGATTGAATACAAACCCGCTGATAAGATAATTTGAAATTTTCTGGAAAATGAAGTCAACATATCATCTAATAGGATTAAAATAAGGGAAAAAATTTAATTCCTAATATATACATAAAATTAATGTTAAATCACATAGTTTATTAATGTCTTCTGAATGGATGATTTAAAATTTTTAAATAGTTGTTTTTAAATTGATGTTAAATTTATATTATCGATAACCACTTGTTCACATATTATATTTACACTATTAAGATATCTAATATGGGAATCTCATAAAATTCTATAAATTATTATTTTTACTATATATATTATATTTCATAAATTTTATATTTACATTGCATCCACAGTATTCACTTTTATATTTAATTTATTATTATTTTATAACACCATAAAACATAAAAACTGATGGATTAAAATATATTTTTTATAATTTAATAATTTTCATTTCACCCACCACATATAGGTTACATGTATTACATCATTTGGAAAATATATACATGGACTGAGTCCAATTTTGGTCACCCTTATTCTTCTATCCATAAACAATGTAATGCATTACCACCCAAATTGTTCATGACCTATCCATTTTTATGATTTTTGTGTTTAAATCAGTAATAATACTTATAAACAAAATTTTATTCATTCTAATCATTTTATATTAACTCATCATATTAACTCAAGTATTACCTATACAAAAAATGAATATATATATTCTTTTGATGATTTAGTTTTTTACCCTTCATCATTTAAAAAAATATATGGTCAAAATGTATTAATAAATTATAATTTATAGAAATTATGATTAGTTTTATACAAAAATATATGTTCACAATATATTAATAGATATATGATTCCATCACATTCATAAAGATGTATTGATATATTAATATAAGACATCAAAGTCATATGAAACTAAAATACCCATTGGAGATTGTATTAAACAATATATAGCATATCCAAACATTTTTAAATAGTGCATAATATGAAAAGGAAGTGATAAGTACCTTGAAAAATCCTAGTATCAATAAATAAATAGATAAGATAGATATAAATTTTAATATTGTCCAAATACCACATATGCATAAATCATAAATAGTATTTACAATCAAGTTCATAAGAAAAAAATTCTTAGTATTTGTTCAATGTAATGAAATCCAATATCAGACATATAGGGTGACTCACTATATTAATGGAATAAAATTTATAAAATGATAATTAACCTAATAATTGAATTCATTCATTCATTGATAATATTAAAAAAATTAATTATTTATAATTAATCAAGTACAAAATCAAAGAATTTAAGATTTTTTAGTATATTTATAAATGTGCTAATTATTTTTGACCATTTAAATATAAATAATCTTAATCAATTTATAAATATATAATATTTTTGGACATTAAATAAATAAATATACATGAATAATTCCGTTTTATTTTAATATAAATTCTTTTATATAAAAATTTTACATAATATTCAAGATGAAATATTTCATATGTCAAATACGGGATATTATAGTAAAGCTAAAAATTCATATTATAAAGGAAAAATTTATAGAATATATAATAATTATTTATGAAGTTAAATATTTTATATTTTCTTATTTTAAAAATCATTTATTATACCAAAGAAAATTCACTTATGTTTAGTGTATATAAATTTATAAATATTTCGATTAATAAAAAAATTCTATGTTGTTTTTTATAATTGTTTTTATATTAAATATTTTATAGAAAACCTTATTTTACAATTTAGTAATAATTTAACAAGTAATAAAACATATATGGTCATAGGAAACCAAAATCATAACCATTTATGTTTTTATTATTTCATCAAAATTTCGTTAGTGATGGATTTTACTAATTGTTTTGAAAATATTTTTTTTATTATAAAAAATAATTTATATTCATGTTTTACTTTATATAATGAAATGGTTCTCATATGGAAGACTTTTTCAAATGAATAAATATAGATTTCCTTGGGTAAATGTATTATATATATATAATTTAAAAGTAACATAATTGAAACAACCAAGTTATTTTGTTATACTGCATTGTGATTTTAGTTATGAAAATATGGAAAACAATTATGAAATAAAAAATTATCATTTATATTTATTTCAAATATATAAAAATCCTATTTTTGTACATTATATTTTAAATAATAAAAATTATTATTTTATATTCTTAACCCATGATATGTTTTTTATAAATTTAATACAACCCATTGAATGTATCACATGGCGATAAATTTTCCATTTAACATTAGATAACCAAAATAAATTTTCTATATAAATTTATATTGTTTTGAGAAAATTTATAATCTTTATTTTTTTCAAGCCAAATGATTTGGATGAGATTATAAATAATTGCTTGTTTTCAGTAAAGAATAATCTTATCCGAAATTATTCGGAAAATAACCCTAAATATCATTTTACGATATGTTTTTTTATTTATTTAAAATTCATATAATTTTCATGTTTAATTAACCAAATCATCTAATTATAACTGAATATATACAATTTTTATACAATATGAAATATACTGATTTATAATAATCAATAAAAGGATTATTCTATTAGTGTATTTTAGGGTTTTACAAATCGCTGAGAACATGTGTTGGATCTATCTTCATCATGATTTTCTAGATAATTTAATTGATGACAATGAGTAAATGAGCGTATATTTGGTTTTCATAAACACAAATCCTGGCATGGTTAATACCATCCATTCATGGGTATTAATTTTCATTTATTTCTCTACAATTTAATACCAAATAAATTTAATCCCTACTATTTTTTCCTCTTATCCCTTATATTTTCTAAAATACTCTTTTGGATGGGATTTCATCAAAATATTAATAAGAAATAAACTTGGAGATATGTGAATGATGAGTAATATAACATCAATTTAAAACATAATCATTTTAGTATAATATAGTGATATTCTATATAATTTTTAATTATAAATACTTAAATCATACCCCATTTCTTTATGGACCGAAAAGTGTGTGATTTCACAAAATAAATAATAATATTCAAATATTTTGGAAACATTGTAATGGATGAATTTCATAAAAATACATGAATCATTTACACACTATTCTTATTCCACCATTTATTAATATTAATTTTCACATCTAAAACCATGAACTACCCACACATGGACTATGAAATAAAATATCCCTGACACTATATAACAAATGAATATTTTTCCATCACCATGCACTACGAATGATTTTTCTTTGAATGTATCACAGTAATGAGTTTCATCACCCATAACCAAATAGTACAGACATAAAAATACTTATAAACTCATTCAATTGTCTAAAATATTAGTTATAAAAATACTATTACCAATTTAATCATATATATATTTTCAACACCCGCCCCATAATTGAATCCTATTTAGAAAATCTAACTAACTTATTATAAATAAAAACTATATAAAATTTTTATAAGATATAAATATTAATAGTTCAAAATTATATTTTAAGTATAATCAATTATAATTTAATAATTATTTATAATACATAAATAATTTAATATTTTCATTCATATAAAAAAATAATATTTCATAATGTTAAAAAATTAAATTTATATAACGATAATATATATTTTTATAGTCATTAAATAGAGAACAAAATGAAACAATAATCATATAATCCAAAACTAAATTTATACTTTCTAATGATTACTTGAGTTTTTTTGTCATTATGTTAATGGGGTAAATTTATATTTATCTATTTTTTATGAAATATAAGTGAAAATAACGCATTAAAATATAAAGTGGCCAAAGAATAGACTATGGGGCCCAAAATCAACCCACAAAAAAAATGGACCCACGGTCCAACATACCCAAATAAGAATAATCTAACCAAGGGAAACCTCATAACATGAAATATTATTGTTTAATAATCAATAAATTCCATTACGTCTAAACAAATTAGGTGGTGGGGAAACCCCACAAATAAATCAGACCAAACAAAGAGAAAATGTAACACCAAGAAAAAACTATCCATTTATCCTAAGAGAAGATATAAGTTCCCAAATTCCACATCTAGCACATTAAAAATATTCATGGTATTCTTAAAGACTAAAACAATAAGAATATCAATTTCTACATTAGTTATCCTAAAACATAATACCCATGAAGATACCTACACACCCACCAAGAACAATGAATCAAGTAACACATTATAAATAATAAATAATAAAGTATATCAGTATATTCATATTCAATCACGATTTACTTGAATTAAACCACCACTAATATCCAAACATACCACCATCAAGATATAAAATTATATTTTAATTTCAATAAAACATATAGTAATGAAAAATAAAATGAAACATAAAAATGGACATCTAGATTGATTCAACCCATCTTTAATTTGGTTTTATTTGAATCCATATAAACCAATTGTAAGAAAACCTAAAACGGATAAACTATAGTGGGATCCATATGAAGAACTTATTATTTAAAAAATAGATTCACCATTAACAGTAACAATATCAATTACATTATATAATTACAATTTTTAATTTATTTTAAAATTTTCTCCTATATAAGAATTGGTTTTTGTTTTATTTCATCGTGGTGGTTTTCTCTAGATAGTCATAGTTTCTTTTTTTCTCTATTTCATACCCTAATCACATGAATCACTTAATTTATATTTATAGTGATGTAATTTTTTGTATAAGTCAAAACTATGGTCAGTATTTTTAAAGTGAGTACCTTATCTTTTTTTGACTCATCACATTTTGGGAAACATTTAATTTTAAATCCAGATAGGTTTCCCCCATAGGTATTTATTTTTGTTTTGTTTCCATTCATTTAAACTTTGGTAATCATGTTTGGTATTGATTTAGTGATGACATGGTTAGGTTTCCATGGGTGTTTTAGTTAGAAGATGTACTTAGAGTGTGTATATGATATTTGAGCTTTCATGTTAGATTTCCCCATCATTATAGTTATCATATGAAATGAACAACAGTTAGGAGATTGTGTAGTAAAATATCATACTTTTATCTTGATTTGGTTGCACTTTTTTCTTCTACGTTTTGGTTTATAGAAGTAATGACTTCTCTTGGTGATACTTTTGGTAAAACCTTTTTTCATGGATGTTATAGTTGGTTTTCATTTTTTCTATGGTTGTGTGGATATAGTATTTTATTTTTTAGTTTTTTTACATTATTGTATTTCAATTATTACGGTTCTATATTTCTCCCCTAGTCCCCACTCCCACGTAATGAAGATTCCGTGGATTTTTTTTAAAAAATATTTTATATAGTTATTTATATTATATAGTGATATATTTTATATCATTGTGTATAATATACCTGATTAAAAATGTTATCCCAAATCAATAATGTATTTCGTGGAAACATATAAGGAAAAAAAATATTATTTAAAAAATATCTATTAAAACATCATAATAATCACTTGTACTGAATTAATTTCAATTACATTTAGTGATATAACATTATCTCATCCATTTATACCCAATTACTAGAAATTCTCACTATAATGAAAAATTTTGTTCTAAAAAATGTCCTTATATAATTATGTTTCTCTATTACAAATATATGTCTCAGATATATCATTTGATGTTAAATTTAATATCGATGTTTCTATTATCTTGGATAACCACATTAATTATTTCATTATTTATCATATTTAGTGGTATCCAAATAAGATTACTTATGATATATGATATTCTATATTTATCCAATTTTCTAATAATAATAAAATTTATTAAATAATAAAAATGATTGTTTAATATACAAATGATATATTTTTATATCTTCTAAAAATTCAATATAATATGAATACTGGAGTACCCAAAATTCTAATATGTCTATAGAAGTCTATTATATGAAATAATTTCGGAATCATATATTTCATATATTTAATGTTTTAATTAATTAACTTAATTCCAATTAATTTTATATTATATTGAAAATAATCATTGTTCATCCTTGTAGTATATTTTTAACGTTATTTTTGATATAGAATAATATTATGATTTTATTTATTTTAATGATTTTCATAATTAATATTTTGAAGGAAAAAATTTATCTTTTGTATATAATGGTTTTTTAATGTGAAGAAACTAATAATGTTTTATTTTGACGATAAAATTATTGTTCTCACCTATCAATTGTGTATATAATAGAATATTTATGACTTTTTATGAATAATACTCATTCAAATGGGTAAATGTGATTAAATAAATTTGGATGTCCATTGAATAAGAATAAAATAGTGGTGCTAAATTGTGTTAAGATCATTTTTATGGTGATTTTCATACAAATGAATAACTAGCAACAAAAAATATATCTATAATATTAAACAATGGGGGAATCAGATTAAATAAATCATGTTTGACATTAATCATTGGTGTAAATCTCCCCTACATCATCATAGCCACAAGTCATCAAATGCAACATTGGAAAATCCAAGATATTTTATGGGATATTTAAGAATAATTTTCAAACATATAGAATATCTTTTGAGAATAATAGAAGAAAAATTGTATCAAAAGATCAAATGATGGGATATATGGAAATCCTAGATCCCCTTATGTAAATTATCATAGATTGATGATGTGATTACAAATAATGATGAACATATAAAAAATTGTGTGTTATGATTCAATATGAGATATGAATCTTTTTAGAACTCATATAATAATAACATGTGGTTAAAGAATATATAGTCATTAATGTGTATATTTAGAAATTATTACACAATAAAATAATCCAATTTGGAGTCATAGAAGACGATAAACCCTAAAAGATTTTTTGTACAATAATTTCATATGTAAGATAATTTCAAAAAATTGTAGATATATATATATATATATATATATATTATATTATATTAATATTTCATATAGATATTTAATATTTTTCAAAATATAAATTTTATTAATGATTTATTGTGTGATATTTAGAAATGTTAGTTAGAGTGAAGTAAAATGAAAAATAATTTCCATATATTTTTTCAGAAGATATAAAATTTCTTTTTCTTATTTTAGGAATTAATCCAAGGGATAATGAAGTGAATTGTTAATGATCATATATCATTTTCAATATTTTTTAAACCAGAAAAATAAATAATCTATCTATGTGTTTAATCTTGTTACTTGATCAGCTTATATATAGCTCTATCACCATTAATGTCAAGATCATAAGAAATAAATTTAAATTAAATTATCCCTTAAATTATAACATATTGAGTCATAGATACATATTATTTAAGGTTTTTATATTAAAAACCATTATATGAGTTTTATAACATGTTAAATAAATGTGAAATTTTATTTTGAATCTCTTGTGTTCATTTCATCCATGTGATCAATATCTCTAGATCCCTGATATAGGATCTCAAACCACATTTCACATGATGGAGGTTTAAATTATATATATATATATAGTAAAGTTTTTCTAAAATTTTATTTAATAACAATTTATTTAAGGAAATTTGGATTTAGGGATATTTGATCATTGAACCAAACTATCCCAAGTATATATCACATGTCACTGATATGACCCACCACATGATAAATATTTAAAACAATACAATATCATGTTTCATAAATTACTGAATTGGAATTTCATACTGTATATATGTACAAGAAAATTAAATAAATCCATGAGTCATAAATAATAATCCGTATAAAACTAAACCAGAAAAGAAGACAAAGATGAAAAAAACCTTTTCTCCATGCGACTATCCGCCACCACTACCCCATATCATAAAGAATGTGACAAAAAATAAAGCCATTATAATTAATTAAATTATAGAATTCCCATTACATGTGTCCAAAATACATGGTTATATCTATCCAATAGTGAAACTAGGGTGTGTGAAAAATACTAGTAGGAGAACACTAAATAATTTATAAAAATTCTTATATCATGAAATCATTTCATAATTCATCAAAACTAATCATGATATAAATCCATTTCATTTTAAAAAAAAATTATAAAATAAACTTCATTCAATTCCATTAGTATATGGGTTTCAACATAAATGAAAATAAATTGGTAATTAACCAAATTTATCATTATATAAAAGATAACATTGTGTGAATATAGAGTATGATACATAGGTGACAAAATCATTAATGAAACATAATTGGTCTCTATCTTATGGAATATAATTATTGAAAATGAAAATGTCACTAAGCTATAATGTGATTATTATGATATATATTTAATCCATTTTATAGTGATATTGACCTTTTGAGCACAATCAAGAATCCAAAATTCACATTTGTAATGATTGCACATAAAAAGACATTAATCTTAATATTATGTAAATTTTTTTATTTGAGATGCATCAAAACTCCCATTAATTGAAATTACACTTTAAGGAAAAAAGAAATTTCAATGTATGAATTGGATACATTAAATTTTAAAGAAAAACCCCCTTTAATATTATTATAGAAAACATCCATGATAAATGTTTTGAAAACATCCCACACATATTTAAAATAAAAGTAATTAAAAATTCAACCAGAATGAATTAACATGAAAAAAAATAATTTATGGGTTTAGGGAGAACATACAAGGAAACCAAACATATAAAAATTTCAAGTATTACATTCATAAAAACATTTTTTGAGAGTCAAGGATTTATCATTTATATAAATTCAACCTCTATCCCTTCCTCTCAATTCCCCATTTATGAGGAATAAAAAAAGGAAATGAATATTTTTTTTTAATTTTTTCTAAGATCCCTAATATATTTTCTTCAGGATATCAAAAACAGTTATAGTACATAATGTTTATATATTTTTAAATAATAACATGAGACTTAACAGTATACAAACCCAAAATTTAAGTTCCCCAATAAATTTTTTGTCTTCACCAAGAATAAATGTGAAAGTATAATAATATTTTGAAATAGGAGTTTGATCCAGTAAAGAGTCAAAATAATTCCATTTACATGAATTACAGAATTTTAAATCATTATAACGTCATTATATATAATTTTTTATGTATAATACTAAAAATTTTCTATCAATAACATTTTTTCTAAAAATGGAATTGTGTATCTATAACATGGTCTACCTCTACAATGCTCATAACGTCTATGTAATGGTAAGGGGTTTTAACTTTACACATGTCCCTCCACCATACATACACACATGCACCAGTTGAAAACCTTGACACATCAATTAAACACTTGGGCCCACCATCATGCAATGTCACCAACCCTTACATATCACCAAACATACACATACACAGCCTTTCAAAAACAGTTGGCCTAACCCTTTTTAGTTAAGATAACCCAAAAATATAATCTATGGTACCCATTAATTTCATTTTAAGAACATTAAACTACACTTAGATATCATTGATAAGCCTTTCAAATCTCCTAAGAAAGGTTCTACACCCATATGAAACAAATAAAAAAGGCACTCTACCCTTCAAAAACACATATCAAAGGTAATATACCAAAATAAAACATATAAAACTTCAATCAAACCCTTATACAATTGGTGTTTTTCCTTAGGTAATAATTTGAAGAAATATATTTTGTTTATGGATATCCCCAAATTTTAGCATCATAATGGTAGGAGGTCGTTTCCCTTACTTATACCATGTTCCCTATGTAAGGATTTAAATTAAAATTAAAATTATTTTGTTTAAAATTGTGGTGTTTTCTTGATTTTAGGAATTAATTATTTTCGGTTAAAAATTGATTATATTCAGTTTTGTCTTAGACCCTATGTAATTCTTTGGGTAGGTTGGGTAGTTTTTTGAAATGAAGAGTTAAGAGGATTGTAGGTTGGCATCATGAAAATTGCGTTAAATGTATCTTTAATACACGACATTTATCAATTACAAGATGCGTAATGGTATAGCATGAAACATTCATGTCATGTAATGTGTTTTTCTTTGTATGAAGACACTAATATTTACATGACATGTAAAGAATTTACAAACTATTTATGTACCCATGTCATTTTTTTAAATAGATGCAAAGCATCAATTTTCGACAAAAGACCTCACATACTCCCCCATCTCTCACGTAGGAGAACCCAAGGAATCCATAACCTCAGATTTCATTCTGTTTCATGGTCTAGACCATGTTTCTTCCATATTTAGTATTGTTTTATGTTTTATGTTTTATAGTGTTTTATATTTTTATATTTATAAATCAATCATTTCCCTTCATCTTGTCGATGTTATTTTAGTGTAGGACTATATGCTTTATTTTAAGGGTGTTTGACAATTTCTCTATTTTCTTCTAATCTGGACCAAATTGGAGGTTCATGCTAAATAATTAATCTTCCATATATATATGATATATGTTATATAATTTTACCTTTAAGGTTGGATTTTTATATTCCAATCTAATGTTTTTCCTCACTTTATATATATCATCTTTTCACCAAAAATAAATTGATTTCAGGAATTAATTTAAATGTAAACTCCATGGTCTATAACTAGTAGCTTTGAGATTGTTGGAGGTTGTGAGCCACAACCAAGTACACACATGTGGTACGTTCTTTCATTTTCCATTTGATATACCACCATATGGGTTTCTAGTTATTATTCGATTCAAGAGGAATCCTTAATTAATTGAGTTTGATGGATATGATATGATAAGAGAATATTTTTTCCATATTAGCAGGTGATGTAATATTGTTCACTATATATAAAATGGGTTTATATGGGATTTTTTATGGTTTGATGAACACATGGAATATGTATGCATTATTAAATGATGAATCATAGGGATGATGAGATGTTTATTATAACTGATTTCATAGATTTTATTCCTTAGATCATGATTCCCTATGATGTTATTGACATTTCTACTCCATGAATATTTATTGTGGTAATGGATTAATTTGACATTTTACTCTTATGATTCTTATTCTGTTGGATGCTAATTAAATTTACACAACTTTGATCTATATTTCTTAAACTCAAAATGGGAATATTATTTTGGCATGCTCCTTGGACTCCAACTAGGCCATTACTGAGTTTCCATTGAGATACTCCAGGGAATCAACATGGATGCAGTATTCTTCTATACCATGAATTTGGTTGTCAAACCCGTTTTATTACACGGAATGAATATTGTGGATGTGATACAATCTTCATAACATGTCATGGATATGATGTGTATTATATATTGTCTTATAATGTGTAGTCATGGTAGTTGTTTTACACATGGTTATAATGTGTGGACCATGTTGTTATTTTTCTATTCTTACTATTATCCTTACTATGGGTATAAGATTATAGTCATTACACTATATGATATAAAACCTATTATTTACAATTACAATATCCTATGATGATGGGAGATTGAATACGGTTTTTAGGTAGATGCGGCTGGTTTGAAAATATTATATTATCCTTGAGTTCATTAAATTCAGTAGTACCATACATGTTATATACTTCACACTCCTTTGACATGGTATACACAAAATAGATTTTGAGTATACACTTTTGGTGGTGACTTATTGAGTTTAATATTATACACTATTTGATCCACCATTGGGTCCCCTAATAGAGTTCATGGATGCTTGTAGGGATTGGTAATAATTTCTATAGTTTGATTATGGACTTTTTATTACTTTATAGAAGGGGATCACAAGACCATGATTTTCTCATGATGCTACCAGTGAGAGTTTGTTTTAGTATTTTTGGTATTTTGATACATGAATTGTACTAATGATTGTATATATGTTTTCCATATTTTTAGAGACAAGATATGACACATCAAATTGTATATGATATTTCTTGTTAAATTGTTTAAATATTCATAAATCAGGTGTTTATATTAGTTCTAGTACATTTACTGATTATGCTGTTTGACGTTATTTGATATTATATTATGTTAAAATATATCAAGAGATCATATATCTCCATAGAAACACCATACTCCCTTACAACCAACTGTTAGCCATTATTATATGTGGAGGTATTCATGAGGCCATGTGATCCATCCGATCGAGGAAACATTTAATAGAGTCTGGCTCTTTATGTTACCAATTGGTATCAAAGAATTTTGTTTTCGGTTTTAATATTTTTCATCATTAGAAACAAAATTAAGAAGGTATTGGAATTTGGTAATGAGATGTGCATGGAAGTAGAAAACACTCGTACAGGGAAAATAAAATTTTATTTGAAAAAACATGATTTTCAAGATTTCTCAAATTATTGTTGATTTTATTCCCCTATGGTATGATACACATTCTATTTTTAATGGCCGAACCCATTTTCCCAGATTGGGTGCATTATTTCGATGCATTGGCATGATCATTATAAAATAAAATCCCAATGGGATGATCAGTTTCATACCCTTGGAAAATATAAGATACCAACATAAGTTTTACATTACATATTTAAATGAATAACAACATATGGTCCCACATAAAACAACTCATATACCTTTGAAAATCCATTCTTTTAATTCATAATATTCTTATACATATCATTGGAAAAAATTAAACATAATAATGTTGTGAGCTCAGATGCTCAGCAAGGACAACAAAATATAGTAACCTATCATAAATAGGCCAAAACTTTTAAGGAAAACTATATAACTATAACACAATTCATATAAAACATAATAATTAGTATAATATAGATATAATAAATATAATAAATCCAATTAAACATTCACATGAATATTATACTTGTCAAATAATCACATGTAATATTAATAATTAATCTCATAATGAAGAAATACATAATTCTGGACATTATAACCACTACGTCAAGGACTTGTGAGAAGACCATACACAAATATTATGTCAAGGCCTTATTCATAGATATTAGTTTGTCTCATTATACTAACCTATGCATCAAGGGGTCATAGGGGTCCCCACCCTTCACATACGAAGTCTAATGCATTCCTCTTATGGATGGGGTAACATAAAACATAAGCATTCATATCAACACAAGAATAAAAAATGATAATATTTTATCAATAAACCATAAATGGTATATAATTAGTACATACATTTCCATACATATCATAAAATATTCAATAAAATATTTCTGATTCATTCATAATAAATCAGCCTCAGTTAATCATAAAATCCAACAAAGGATGTTGAAATAGATGAATGTAATCTAATAAATTCATTAGAACTCTTTGAGTGATATATCCATTTTACATGGAAATTGCATAAAATATTCTCAATTATAAAATAAAACTTTTCTTTTTTTAATATACTTGTAAACATAAACAACTTGAATCAAAATTTGAAGGCATTATAAGGGCAAAAAATAGCCACTATCACCATATAATATAAAAGGCATTATTTTCTTAATTTTTTGAAAAGATCATAATGTATATCATTCGTAAATTGATAAAAACATTCATTTAGAAATGTTTTTGAAAAAGAAAAACATGGGTAAAAATGTCCTTAAAAAATATCGATATCATTTTGAAATAAATTTAATGAATCATGGAAATTTATGGTAATGTGGTCCCAGTAGGTTTTATGTATAAACAATCTTATATAATAATGAAATTGTGAAATTAGCCATTACCTTATACTTTCCTTTAGTCAAGGATGAGTTAAACTCATGTATAATGGCTAAAAAAGATATTAAATTATAATAGGAAAATATTCATATCTATGATATCATATATTATCCTCTTATATCAATTTGGTAATAATATTTTAGTATTACAGTTGTTTCGGGTGTTAACTATTTTGTTTTCCAATTCTTGTTTTGTTATGTATTTCATATTTTTTATAAAAAGGATATATTTTCTTCATGTCCGTAATGAAATTGTGTTCATAATTATTCTTTTAACACATCATATAATTTTTATAATCATTCTTTAATTTTTCACGTAGAGAATGAATGTCCCTATATCATGGAGACGGTAGGCCATACGTATGCACGAGTGATAGAAAAATTTTAATGATGGCTTAATGGAAAGAATGTGGATGGTATATTAATTGTATAGAAACATCATAATGTTATATTCATTTTTTATAACCATTATACTCATCATTATACCCATCCAATCATCCCAATGTGGAATAACAAATTACATCCTAGTGTGGGGATGGTAAGCTGTACGTACGCATAAATGGTAATATTGTTTTCTGTAAGATGGGTAAAATGGGGAATATAGTTGTTACAATCTATTAATAACATATTAGTGTATATATGAAATTTTATTTATTATTTTTATATGGAAAAAACATAGAAATTAGAAGTATAAGATGAAAATAACATTGAAAGGGTTTATAAAACAATTACCTCTTCTTGGGTGTTTCATTTTGAATTGGTCAGATGTGATCCTCGGGGTAGATACCTGCCAAAATTTAGGCATCTATGATGATGTATTGGAATTTTAGAGGAGATATGGGTAGGGGTTAGCTGAACCAAAAGTATATAGATGTGTGAGTTAAAGAGAAAGTGAGGTTCCCTTTTATAATAGAGGTGAGAGGAACTTTAGAAAATTTCAAAAAAAATAAATTTATTATAAAATGATTTTCAGTTTGTAATAGCTCTAAATTGATACATTTATAATATAATATGATTATGGGTCAAAATCCTTTCAACCAATAATATTTTATATTTTTTTATCTTACTTTAATCCTTATCATTTTGATTTATCATTATTTAATCTGTTTAATTTTTAATTTGGTAATAATATTCAAGACATTAAATAGTTATAAATATATACTTATATAATGTAAATTTTCTATAATTGGTCACTTTATTTCATTTTAGACTACATAATTTTCACTTTCTAATTTTCAAATATTTTTTTACTTTCAAATAATTTTATAAAATGTGATTATCATAAAAATGTCAATAGTGTCAAGTTTGACGGCATTCTATTTTATGTCATTAAATAAAATATAATGTGGAGATTAATTTGAACCAGAATATTTAATACACTCATAAAATGTCACAGTAACCTTTTAAATTCATGGATCATATTAATTAGTTCATATTATATTTCTTTTAATATTAATAAAACCATTAGTTTGATATTTCATTTAATAAAATCATTTATACATCATTATTGTGTCATCATTAATAAAAGTTATTTAATCTCTAACAATAAAAAATAAAATTCTATGATATATGAAATTAAATTATATTTATATATGACAAAAATAGTCGATGTTATCACCTCGTCATCCATATAATAAAATTAATGTACCTCTATAAAATGAGATTGTGTCATTTGGTCACATTCATTAATTTTTATTATAATCATGTCATATTCATATGAAGGTGGTCATTGGGTGATTCCATTTAGAACTATATATGATAATTATCAAATGTTTTCATATAATAGTGTTTTTACATATATGATGTTAATTTTATAATATTATTTTTCCCTTTATTTATATGATTTTCCTTAAACCATGGTAATAAAAATTATTAGTAATGTTATAGTTCATAATGCCCAAATATATAAGTATCCTATTTACATAATTTGGATCCACTAATTCCAAATAGAGAATCCATTTTTCTTTATTTAAAAAACATGATTTAACACTCTATATTTGTTTTATTTGAAAAATGGTTTTCAAATAGAAATTATTATTTTTTACAATTCATCAAAATACGAATATTATCAGGAAAAAACCAAAATATTATCTAAACTAAATTTATATGTCCCGATTCTAAATTAGAAGGTTATTTTATAAAATTTAAAAATTTAATGTGTCATGTATTTTATTTAAAAAGGGTTTTCCAATAAAAGGATGTAAAACTACATTTTTTAAAAATACTTCATTTATTCTGAAAAATTGAATTCGTTCTTATATAATGTATGAGAAACACATAAAAGTAATGAAAAAATTTTATGGAATATATAAAATTAAAAATTTGTTTAATAATTATTGTAATATTTTTTATACGTCTTGAATGGGAGGTTATGGTGTGCTCTAACTCAGTGCTTCCTGTTGCATAAGATATTGAATTATTGAAAATGAAGTATATTGTTGAATTATGGGGTGTTACATTCTCTCCTCCTCAATAAATTGCATCATTGAAATTTAATCTTGGAATTGAATGTTAGGGGTTTTGTATTTAAAACATATTTGTTGAAATCCCATATGGGAAAAATGATGAATGAACCCCCTATATTAAAAAAAATAAATGAAAGTATTATGATCCCGTGGGATATCACATACTATGGTACCATATAGGAAAACATGCAAATGAACGAAAAATCATACCATAAATTTCTAATGGAAAGTGATATAGAAAATGGTCTGGGAAAAGTTAACATTCAAAAATTTAGATGTTGTTAATAATCTAAGGAGCCATAAGATTCATATAAAATGAATGTACTAGGAAAATATATTTCATTTTAAGATCATTTCCCAGATGTTTAAGAATTAAATACATTAATTAATAAGAAAAACAGGAAAAATACTTACATGAGAAGAATAGTTCCATCCTATAACTAGTTTGTACAATATTTTTATCTTTATCTACAAAATATAATAATTCACAAATATTTTATATTTATCACTGTCATATAGGGGTTGAAATATGAATTTATAATTCAAATGTAAGCCTATTTATAAAAAAAACCAATTTTATAAAAACATGTAAATTACATAGTCCACTTGTAGGTGATAAATCCTTGTTTCACTTTTGTAGTGGGTTCAATTCCAACAGCCTTGTCTGAAGTGATGGGTTGTCACCTGACATATGAGTGGTCATTTAATTAAAATATTTTTTATATCATCCCAAAAATGACCTAAGAAATATTTTCTCCTTAAAAAATACTTCCAATGTCCAACATAAACCATTCAAAATGATATATTTTCCCAAAATAGTCCTATCCATATTACCCATGTAAAATGGTCCCTAAATTTTCAAAATCAATGGTAGCATAAGATTTCTTCAACAACTTAATGTATCTCTTATTGACATATAAAAAATATTTGATGTCATTAAAATCATTAATGAAAACATTCGGGTCTCTAAATATTGAAGGAATAATTAATGTATTACAATAATTATATATAACATTATTCATATAATGAGAATATAATAAAATAATTATTTAATAGAAATACATTAATTACTCTACTTTGACAATAGTAACCACATAAGTTTATCCTTGAGCCATTTTTTATTCTAATCTATATTTATATGACACTTGGGAGATTCATTTTCATAATGTCCCATCTCATTACAATAATAGCCTTACAATTTTATAGCTTCATTTATTCCTTTACAGTCACGAGCCTAGTGAAATTTCTTTTCACACATCTAACAAACTCTAATTCCATTCAGATATGAGATTGGATATTTATACCCACAATTAATATATAGAGTAAAATCCTTCATTCCTATTTTATATTTATCCACCTCTTCCTTCACTGTTATCTTCATCTCTTGTTGTACATTAAAGTCATCAGACTTGGAGAATTCGATTTCTATCTTGATAGTGAATTAGACTATAACATCATATGATGAGAAATATTATAAGACTAGTTCCCATCATAAGAATGGATTTAACCCATCAAATAATCGATGAATCTTACTTCATGAGTTACATATGTAGAATAAAACAAGCCTTGCTAATCATTTGAATTAAACTCATACTTTGAAACATAATTATCGTCTTTTATCTTTAGACTCAGAAATTACCTTTTGAAATAAGCTATATATTCTCAAAGAAATTATTTTTCTATGATTTGATCATTAAACTCACTCTATTTCACCTTTCTACTTCTTCATATTCCTTCTTGTTTTGAATAAATGACTACCACTGTTCAGCATATCATTACAGATGATCGACTACCAGAAAATCTTTTTCCCTTTAATTACTCCCCAAATTAAGGAATATATACTTTATGGAATGTATCTGTTACTATGCTAAAAATGTATTTTTACTCCTATTGAATGTTGGTTGTTGTTGTCTCATTAACCATTCTAACATTGTTCATCCACATTTTGGAACATGCCTATTTAAATGAGTAAGGATATTGTTCGTAACCTGAGTTAGTTATCTCAATACGGTTATGAGTGGTTCAGACCCAGTTGAAGATCCTTCTCCAATACCACTATCTTGCATAGTTGGGAAATCCCAACATGGAATATGTGTGTTGATATAGTTTCCATTCCTTCCACTGTGCCCCATTTCTAAACAATGGCATATACTAGATTAGTTTATGAATCACAATGCATAATTATATACATATAAAATAAATATAGTTGATTGAGAAATTGAGGCATATGTAATCTATAATCCTAAAAATTGTTTCATTGGGGAAATATTTTTTGATAAATCCTACATATTGATCTATAAAAATGTCAATTATCCATATAATATCCCCTAAGAGTTTAAACCAGTTTTTTTGAAAGGCCCATTATCATTTTCCAGGTCTTCCTGAGTTAAGCCCGTAACACATTTTTGGAGTTATAACCCCTAGGTACATATGATCAAAAACCACATCCACTTTTAATATCCAGATATGGATCAATTTCTCAGAATACCCACAAAATATATATTTTACCAATCTTCAAGGATATTCCTCTATACTTATCCAGAAATTCTATCTTAATATAATGTTTCCTAATTAGTGTATTTAAAAATCTAGTTTCCCTGATTTTAACGAAAATTCCTATGATAACAACTGTAACGCCCTTACCCCAGTTTCCCCGAGTTGGTGCATTATTTTTAAACATATTCTTGATCACAAAAACTAAAATCCCAGAGGACTAATCAGTTTAGTATCCTTGGAAAATAATATATACCAACAAATGTTTTACATTACATCCTAAAATTAAAAAGATCATATTATCCCATTTGAAAACCTTCATATCCTTTAGATTATCCAAACAATTCAGTCATAATATACTTCTTCAAATCCTATGGAAAATGAAACATATGAAAGGGGTGTGCTCAGATGCTTAGTATGGATAACAATATAGTAGAAGATATCATAAATAAGAAAAAAATTCTAAGGCCATTAATATACTAAAACACAAGCCTTTTTAAGCATTATCTGTATCATTATATGAAAAGAATAAATCAAATAAATCCATTAATAATTCACATGGATATTCGACTATTCGAATAATCATATGTAATATCAATAACTGATATCATAATGATGGAAAGCATAATGATGGATATCGTAACCACTACATCAAGTCCTTATGCCAAGACCATACAAAAATATTCTATCAAGTACTTGTGCCAACACACTAGTTTGTCTCTAGATATCTACTGATGCATCGAGGTGATATAGAGGGCCCCATCATTCACTTACTAATTCCAGTTAATTCTTATTAGAAAGGAAGAAACATATCATAAACATTTGTATAAAAACTAGAATATGATATGTAATTACTTTATCCATAATCCATGTATGATATATAAATAGTATATCCATATTCAAAAAAATCTTAAAACATTTAATTAAATATGTATGTTTGTATCATAAAAAATTGGCATCAATTGAGAATAAAAACCAAAAATGGATGTGGAAATAGATGAAAATAATCTAATAAATTCATTAACACAATTTAAGGGAAATATCCATTTTACATTGAAATTATTTAAGTATTTAACAATAATAAAATTAAACATTTATATTGAAAATAACATTGTCATCTTGTATGGTAAACATCAAAATGTTACGACATCATAATGGTGGAAAATAGATGCTCGCACCATATAAGTTAAAAATCATGTTTTCTTAATTTTTGTCAAAAATATCATAATGTGTATCTTTTTTAAATCAATGGAAGGATTACATTTCAAAAAATTTTAATAAGTCAAATATGTGTAAACATTTATTTAAAAAAATACTAGTAATATTTTGAAATATATTTAATGAATCATGGACAGGGAAGATAAGGTTTTCCCAGTAGATACTTATGTATAAACAATCTTATATAATAAAATGATGGTAAAATCAACCCATAATTTATACATTCCTTTAGTTAGTGGTGATTAATACTCATGTATAATGGTCAAAACATGTTATTAAATTTTACAAGAACCATATAAAATTTTTTATATCATATATTATCCTCTAATATCAAATTGATAATAATATTTTAGTATTACCATTCTTTCGGGTGTTAACTATTTCATTTTACAATTTTAGTTTTTTTCAGTTATGTGTTTTTTATGAATAGAATATATTTTATTCATATAATGATTGAAATTATATTAATAATTATACTTTCAATTGTTTGTATAAATTTTTCAATAATTCTTCAATGGCTAACGTAGAGAATGAATTTCACCATGTTATGGAGTTGGTAGGTTATATATAGACACAAGCGATGATATTATTCCCTTGATGATTAAATGGTATGAAATTGGATTGTATATTAATTATAAAAATTTAATTATAATTTTATATTAATTATTTAAATCCATTAAACACATCAGTATAACAATCTTAACAACATATTGTTGAATAATAAATTACACCATGACATAGTGATGTTTAGTCGTACATATGCACACATGGTGATATTGTTATTTGTAACACGGAAAAAATAAATAACATGGTTGTCCAATAATAATAATAACATCTTATTATATGTTTTCTACTAGAGTTATTATTTTTATATGGAAACATCATAGAATATGGATGTATAAGAAGAAATGAATATTGAAAGGGTAGATAAAACAATTTCCTCTTCTCCAAGTGTTGCCATTTGATTTAAAAAAGGGATCATTGGAATTTCTATCTATATAATGTTTGGACTATAAAATGAATTTAGTTAGTTTTTGAGGTGAAATGGGTAGGGGTTGTCTGAAAAAAAAGGCTATAGATGTGTGAGTTGAATATAAAGGGAGGTGCTCTTTTATAAGAGAGGTGAGTTGCACGTTAAGAAAAATAATGAAATATTAATTTATTATAAATTTATTTACAATTTATAATTTCTCCAAATTTATTTATTTTTAAGATAAGATGATTATGGGTCTAAATCATATAAAAAATTAAATTTATAAATGTTTTGATTTCATTTGAAATTTTATCATTTTGACTTATCCATATTAATCTATTTAATTTTATTTATTGTAATAATATTCTAAATATTAAATGATTCTAAATATATAATTATATTGTGTCAATTGTCCAAAAATTTTCAATTTATGACATTTTAGACCATATAAATATAAATTTTTAATTATTAAATATTTTTATGACAGTTATACAATTTAATAAAATGTGATTTTTATAAAAATATCAATAGTATAAATTTTGACACTATTAATTTATTTGGCTTTAAATAAAATCTACATAGAATATAAATTTAAACCAAACAATTTGATACATCAAAACATGACGTTGACAACTCTTAAATTTATTCAGGACATTAATTGGTTCATATTATATTTATTTTAATATTTTTAAAATCATTTATTTGATATTTAATTTAACAAAATAATTTCTACATTATTATTGTGTCATCATCAATAGAAATTGTTTTGTCTATAAAAATTAGAAATAAATTATTACAATGTAGGATATTATTTAAGATATAAAAATAGTACCTATAGTGCATGTTATCTCTTTGTTATTCATATATTAAAATTAATGAACACATATAAAATGACATTTTGACATTTTGTCACATTTACTAATTTTTATTATATTCATGTCATATTCATTGGAATGTGGCCATTAAGGAAATAAATTTAAAACCATAGATGATAAGGTAAGAATTAAATAATTTAATATGATTTTTAATGGTGTTATGGTAATTTTATAATATTATTTTTTCCATTAATTACCTTGATCACCTTAAACATGTTTAATAAAAATAATTACAAACGTTACAATTCATAATTCTAAATAATAAATGTATACTATTAACATATCATGGACCTACTGATTCAAAATATGGATTCCATTTATCATGATTTAAAACATAGTGGTTTCTATAATTAATTTAAAATTAATTCCTCTTGTCAATGAAAGTATATGGGGTTATCAAAAGTAACAAGTATCAACAGATTTAGTAGTGATTATATATAATTTTAATGTGAATATAATTTAAATGACCTAAATTATATTTATTGATAAAAATATAATATAAATATACTTTAACACCATTAAAATTTATATTTAACGATATAAATTTGTTCGATTTTAAATGTTTTTTTAATTAAAATTTAATATTTTTTACTATTCATAAAAATATGAAAGTTATCAGAAAAACACCAAAAATATATACAAATTAAATTTTTATTTCCCTATTGGAAATAAGAATCATATATTATATAATTTTATATATAAAAGTTAAAACTATTAGAATTAAAAAATACTTTCTATTAAAAGGCGGTAAAATTTCTTTTTAAAAAAAATATATTTTATGAGAAAAATTGTATTTGTTTTTATATTATATCTTTGAAACACACAAGATTAACTATAAAATTATATGGAATATATAAAATTAAAATTTTCATTGATTTTATTCCTAATTTTTTTAAATGGCTAGTTTCATAGGTCTTGGTACGCTCAAATTCGGTGTTGAGTGTAGCACAAGATATTTAATTATTTCAAAAGAAGTGTAATGTGGAAGAATGGGGTGTTTTATATCTGATGGTCCTTATGATTATGTATTTTAACATTACCTAAATAGATGAGGGTATTCCATATCATTGTTTATTTTATGAACCAATTACAACTCACATTCCATGAATTATTCTATTCCATATAAGAAGCATTGATTGATTGCATGCCATTTATTATGTGGGTCTTAGGTTACATACTTGTTGTTGGATAAATGTTTTTCATTGGGAATTGAGAATCATGACTGGATATAAACTCAAAATACCCACCCTTTTCAAATATTTACATTACATTACTTTTATAGAATACATAACATGTTACGAATACATATACCCATAGAACATGTTCGTTTATTTCATTTGGGATCATGGAAAAAAATATTATTACTTAGTGAATGATCGATAACATTTCCCATAAATATCTCCCCTATGTGATCCAACATAAAACCAATTTTTCATAACCTTGGAAATGGAAACATAATAAATGGTTGTGATATAATTTACAGCAAGGGTAAATTAATATAATATGTTAGAATGACATGAACATAAGTGTTCGAGAACATTTTCATAACATTCCTACATCCAAAACTACATATCAAATATCATAGTAATTAATCATTGAAAAATGGATTCAATTTGATGCTGTATGAATCATAAGTAACTCAGGAGAATAATTTATTGGATAATAACTAGATTGGGATATGACCCATCTACCTACTTATTTTATTTCCTAGGATTCAACCCATGTACACTCATGTTTTCATCTGTTGAATACAACCTATGTACCCTCATAATTTCATGATTGGGTAAAAAACCATGTTCCTTCTTAAATTTAGGATTTGGAGAAAACACACGTACCCGTTTAAATTCTGGATTAGCCTATAGCCCATGCACCCAATTACATTTAGTCTTGGGATAGAACATGTGTACCCTCTTAAATTCAATCCTAGGATAAAACCTTGGTGTCCATTTACTTTAATGATTGGCCTAAAACCTCTGTACCCTCTTACATTCATGTTTGGGATACAAAACATGTATCCTTTGAGATCGTATATAAATTATCATTACCTAATGTATTGTAGGGATATATAGGTCCCACCCATATCATAATAAACTCATTCATACATGTTCTAAAAAATAATAAAATAATAATCCTATGTTGACTCATAAAAATATACTGATTATGAAAACATAAAATTATGACCCCTGAAAATAAATGGATACCATTATCATATAATACATTAATTAAATATGAAAAATATATAGGTTTCCTACTCATTTCATTAAATAAATACCCATGAAATGTAGTGGGTCTCAAAAGAATATAACCCAGAAAAGATAAACAGGTGTCATAAGAATCATTCCATAAAAAAAACATTAATTAAATAATATTAATGGAACCATTTGATCATTTTTTTGATAGCAATCAGTTATATTTATAGATGTCATCATTGATGGATTTTTTTTAAAAAATATCATTTAAATTTTTTTTGAGGAAAATATTATACTACAAATTATCAATAATATTCAAAAAATAAAACATTTTAATTTTTTTGATATAAATTACTTTTATCAAATTTAAATAATTCTTTAAATCCTTTTGAAAACCTTTTTTCATCGATAATTAACAAAAAATTCTTGAAAAAAAATTAAAAACAATTTTTCAAAAACAACATTAAAACAAAAAATTTCTACAATATTAAGAATAAATATTCTATAAAATATAAATTCATAATCTAGTCAAATAAGATTTAATGTAATGATAGTCATGACGATGGGTAAATTTGTACATGTTAAACATTCTTCTAGAACCATAAATTATTTATAATAATTCATTATTTGAAAATAAAAATATAATTTATTTTTAAAAACAATTTTTCTAAAAGGAAATACATGGGTAAAATTTTATTTTAAAGACCATACAATAATATTAGTATTTTTTTGGTAATATATTAAAATAATGGATGCGAAGGAACATATATTTCAATCAAAAGATAGTGGTAACGTTGAAAATTCTTAAAATAACACTTTTTTGATCATATTATGTACTAAAGAGTTGGATAATTGTAACCTTACTTGGATATAACATGTATAACTATAGGGTAAGAAATATCGTGGTTTTTCCGAGATAATGTTTACTGTATTTCATCAATGAAAATATAATCGTAAATAATATAGACATACAATTAGATTATTTAAATAAACACTTATCACATGGTAACATTAAATAATTCCCCAAGTAAGAAAATGAAAATAAATACAGATTAAAAATATAATGATAAGAATAAGATTCACTATAAAAAATAAAAAATCTATTATATACTCCTCATAGAAAAATATAGGTTCATAACATGGTATGTGTCCTTCAGAAGGATAATTGAGAAGAAATTGAATTACCAATTGGATAAATTTTGAAATATAATCCCCATGAGTGAAAGATCATAAAAAGGATATGAACATACCAATATAATTTAGTGTAAAATTTTTATAATATAGTAATGGGAATTATATATACGTCACAATAAAAATGTGTAGTGTATAAGGCATGTATCTCACAGAAATAAAAAGTGATATAAAACTCCATTACTTTATGTATTGAATATATTCATACACTAATGAAGTATACTTTTATTATAAATTTATCATAGAACCTTATTAATATATATATTACTGCTTAATATTTTTTATGAAATTTTATTACCGATTTATTTAAAATTCCATGTTAATGTATCATTTTGGGTAATGATAGATTTCTTTATCATAAATGTTGTGACTTGTCAATCATGATCCTACTACATAAATAATGATGTACATAATTATATATTTTAAAATGTTCATTTTATATCATATATATTCATTATATAAACATTTATAATACAATATAATATATAGATATATGAAAATGGAATCACGGTTCAGTGAGACGGTAGGCCGTACTTAAGCATGAACGTTGTTTCTGTTTTCCTGGAGTATTAAAGGAGTGATAGTAAATTATATGTATATATATATATATAATATAATTATAGTATCATTATTATGTCATATTTATCATATAGTTTTTCGAAACCATTCTTTAATAAATACGATGTAATGTGTGGACGAACATAATTTCTTGGGGGAGGTGGTAGTCGACAATTCCACAAATGAAGTCATCATAATTTCACAAAATGAAAAGCGTAATGGTATGATTTCCATAATAAATAAATAAGAATAATAATTTTATAAATATAATATATATCATACAAAACAATAGTATACATCATAATTAACAATCATAAGTGGTGGCAGAGGTAAAATGAACAACATCGTTTTGTGAGGCAGGTGTTCGTCGTACACAAGAATGTTAAGTTCATTTCAAATTTTATGGAAATGTGTGTATGTGAAGGTAAATACCATTTCATAAATACATATAAAAATATTAACAATATTTTTTCTATTATTCAATCCTTAAATATTAAAAATTCAGGTGGTGGAGATAGAAAATAAAATAATTGAGGTTGAGGAAATATGGTAACTCTTCATTGGGTAACCCATTTTGGTTTTCACCAAAGGGATTCCTTGGATGGATTTATTCTCAAATGAGGAAACCAATGTCTAATATTGGTATTTTCTGATGTAATTTGTGAAGAGAGTGATAAAAAATAATTTATTATAGATGTCTTAATGAGGGGAGAAGTGTTGGCCTTTATAGTGTATGGAGGGGACACACTTGGTATTTTTGAAAACATGTTAGGGGTCCCAATATTTTTTCTAAAAAAAGTCATTAAAAACCTAAAAATAAATAATTTATGGTTTTAATTATAATTATAATGATCCAATAGAGTTGTGAATGTTTATATTTCATTGGGACCTTAATTTTATTTTTTATTCCCCTATTATGGATAATTTAACATTAAGCGCAGTAAATTACCTAAATCACATTCACTAATATTTTTGGTGAAAATTTAATTTGACATTATTAGACTATTAATATCATAATTATTAAAAAACTTGTTTTTTTCTTCAAAATTAAATTCCAATACTTGTAAAAAAATTTATGTTGATCTCATAGATAAGGAGAGAGAACATGTTTTTAATGTTATATCGTTCAAAGGGATATTAAAATTTTATATCTAAATTAAATATATATTGATTAAAAAAACTAAATTGGATTAATAGATATATAATTTATATAATTTTACATAAAAACATAATATATAATTTTAATATATAAATAAATTACACAAAAAATGTAGTTTTGAATTGAAATTCAATATTTACATTATTCATCCAAATTAGAAGATTCTAAAAAAATCCAAAAAATGCTCACTAAGATATTTTTTACATTTTAATATAAAAAAAATATTTTTTTTATAAATTTTATTATCAATATTTTTCTATTATTAATTTTATTATTTTTCATAGAAGTTTGTAAAACAAAGGTCTTTTAAGAAAACAGTATTTTGAAACATTTAATGGATTTTGAAAAAAAAATTATAGTTTTCATTATCAAAATTATAAATAATATTTAAAAAGTTTGTATTAATATTAATATTAATAAGTTAAATATATACGTTATAATTATATTTTTATCTATTAACTATTACTATTATTTGATGTTTCCTAGAAACACAGTATTGCATGTAACACACTCTAATTTAGTGTTTTTTGTAGTGCAAGCCACGTAATTGTTTCACGTAGAAAAAACATGTCCAAGGTTATCATGTAATGAAATATTAATGTGGTGTGAAATTAAATAAAATAATATCATGGTGTTTTAAAAAAACTCATGAAATATTCAGTGTTTCATAAAATGAAAAAAATATTATAAAACTATTTTGAAAATAATTATTCAATAAAAACTCATGGTGTTACATTGTACCCTACACCCCCCCTTAAAATGAATTTCTCCCATGAAATTCATATATGTTATCAATGGTTTAATAAATTTATAAACCATTAATATAAACCCAAATCATTAAAAAGAACACTAAAACATTATACTAAAAATTTATATAAGAACCATAATGGTTACACAATGTAAATAATACATGGGATTCCATGTAGGAGAACATATGTGGGAAGTAAAAAACATGTACATTGGATAGAAATATAACAATTAATTTCTAATGGATATTGACTTAGTATATTGATCAGATGAAGATGGTTATCAAAAAACTATAAATCTGTGATGATCTAAGGCTCCATCTGATTCATCATAAATTAATGTGTAATGATAAATATTTTTAGTTTCATGATCATTTAGAAACAGTAAGATAATATTCATGTTAATTTATACATACCTGATTTCAATCCCTTTCTCATGTAAAATCTCCTACATTGTTCGTGTCTAGATCAATTTCTACTTCACCTCTTTCTCTAAAAAGGAAGCTATGTTTATCATTCCTAAATCACTAACTGATCATGACATCCATGATACACCATCCTATATATCATCATTTATAATCTAGAAAAGTATCTTAGAAAATGTTATCAAATATGCATAAATCACCATTTGGAATGAAAATAAAATAATCTTAGAGACATAATCCAAAGTTTAACTTAATAATTTCATAAATAGTTAACCATATAACCCTTATGAAATTTAAAAATCCATAACTTTATAAATAAAATCATTAAATAAAAAAACCTTGTTCCCATATATATTGAAAATTATTTCTTGGACGTGACATTTGCACCATGTGAATACCCTAATAACTAATTCTCTTGAACCACAATAATAATTTGAATTAACATAAATACTTTTAGAAAATATCAATAATTCCTTATTAGAAATATTAAAAAGAAATATTCATTAAATAAATGATGCTGTAATATTCTAGATTAATAATATAAATTACCTTTTCAAAATATTCTTTATCAGTTCATAATAATCATTAGCATAAAACATACCGTTGTCCAAACAACATTATGTCAACAACATGAAAAAATTTAGTCTTACCAAATATTAATCAAAATATCAAATTTCTATGTAATTACTTTTCTACCTCGAAAGAAACATTAAATTTATCCTTTAATATCCTTAATGAAAAAATTATATTAAAATGATTTTATATTTCATTATTTATATAACATAATACCAATATTCCAAAACATAAATACTTTATTCATCTTACATTATTCTTAATCCATTACCCATTCGTCATTAACATTTTCATTAATACCAAATTTATAGAATATAAATTAAAAATAATTTCATAAGTATACTCAAACAAAATATGATCATGATTCATGAATCTAATAAAAACAATATTGGATGATTATTTCAGACCTTTCACATGTAATTTTTGTTCTTTTTATCTTTAAAATTATATATTATACTCAATGACAAACCTAATTATCCTCTAAATATTTCCCCATATTAAATTAATTTTCATCATGACCATCCTTTCCATAGTTGAAACACAAATGTTTAACTAATTTATTCTAGATCCAACTATTGAATTTAACCATAAATAATTGGGTGAGAAACAGTTGTCATAGCGTAAATTCATATAACCATGAAAAAATATTTATATGTTGTCTAAATAACTATTCATACTTAATGAATATATAAAACCATATATTTATCTTATGTTATTCATAGTCAACATATTTTTAATTCATTCATGAAGGTTTATGCTGATTCAATTAAATCCCATATCAGAACCCTCAGGAGTGTCAAACCATTTTTGCATCAAAGCCAATTTTCTTGTATGATTTTATGTCATGTTATTCCCAACACAAATTTTTAGAGTTGTTACCCTTAGGAAAATCTATTCTTGATCCACATCCACATGTTCTATCTAGACATGAATTTTTTTAGGAATCCACTCACTTTATCCAATACCACAATTCTAAGGCATTTTTATAAACGTTAACTCATCCATATATGTAACACCACAGGTAAATAAAGAATATGAAATTTTTATATTTATCAATATTTTTGAATAAAATGTTAATATTAATTTATAGATAACGCTATGCTCGATGGCTTACCCAATACACAACAACGAGTTTCTTTGAAATATTACATTGCACTCTAATAATAAAATAATTTTATGGTAGTCAACACCTAGCCGTTGTAATGAAGGGAATGAACAGAACTAACTAAAAAATGATTATATATGTCTATCAAATATTTTTTCTTTTTACAATAAATGTTAGAGGATTAAAAATGTGAATTAATCCAATTTTAAGCGTAAACATTCTAATATTCTTTAAAAGGTCGATTAACCTCCTTTTGATGGCGAACATATTTTAAATCCAATTTTGACAATTTTATGTGATATATTTGAAAAAATAAAATTCTTCTTTAGAATCGTGACATCAAAATTTACTTTGTGTAAATTTTTGGTATTTTTCCGATAATGTTCATTTTTTTACTGAATAGTGAAAAATGTTGTATTTTAATTCAAAACCTATTTTTAATCTAATTTATTTATATGAATAGATTATCTTTTGAATTGGTTTTAAAGTAAAATTAGAATATATTTTTACCATTTAATCCAATGGTGGTCATTCTAATTAATATCACTTTGAAATTGATCTTAAACTAGTGTCAATCTTTTAACAGATATTGTTTTTCAAAAACACGCTATTTGTTTTGACAATGGGAATTATTTATTAAATTCATTAATTCAACTTATATGTTTTTAATTTTTTAAAATAGACATCATTTTTGAATTCAGAATATCAAAAATAGCTTAGGGTGAATTTTTGGTTTTTTTATTGAAAAACTTCAATTTTTGATGAATAGTGAAACCACTAAGTGGTAGTTTAAAAAATGAATTTTTGTTTAAATTAAACTTTTCCACTATTGTGATTTGAATTTCAAAAATCTGACATAATTGGTTGTCATAAGGATGTAAAATTTGGTTCAGTGGGATTAAAATAATTTTTTTGGTGAATAGTAACATTTAAGTTTATAATCGCGATTAGAGGTAATTAGTGTAATTTAAGTAAAAAAATAATGTTTTAATAATATGAAATGAGCTTGAAACATTTCCTACCCTTATTGTATGTGTCATGGCCATCCAAGACAATCCATGGGTCAACTTGAGGACTCCATGGAGCCACATTGGTAGGAAAATGACATTAATAACTATTTATTTAAATTTAAAATAAAAATGTCACAAACATGAGTTTATATACTAAAACAATTTTTAAATGGGGTTATACAAGTCATATTTTTGACTATAAATATTAATTAGAAAGATAAAAATATTTCCTACATCATGATCTTTTTTTATAATTTTTACACATTAAATAAATTATATAAGTTAGGATAGCATGATGATGTAGCGATTACCTCGTTATTTAACGATTTAAATAAAATGAAAAGATAATGTAAAATCTAAGACCTACAATTTCCAAAAACCTATTGGATGGGTGTATTTCTAACTCTTATAACCTAATCCTCGATATATATAATTTTGGAATCTTTAAAATCCGAAAATCATTTTATAATAAAGTAAAAGTTTATAACATTCCAAGAGTGCCCCTCCTCTCCTATTATAAAAGGCCCCCACCTATACCACCTTACCCACACCTCTCAAGCCTTTGGATCGGAAAACCCCTGCTCATTTCATCTATCCACATACCTATATTCATAATTTATGCCTCACCTTTGGGAATAATTCTTTCCAAGGAAGCCATTGAGCTCAAGTCAAAAAGACTTACCCGATTTAAAGGTAATGTCTTCCCTTGTGTTCTTTTGTTTTATTTTGCTTCTCCAACCCTCTAAACTCTTTTTATTACTTTATTTTGTATGAAAACCAGTATCATAAATATACTAGAATGTTATTATGTGAAGGATTCTAGCTACACTTACAGAAACCTTCGTCTAATGGTTAATGAACATACTATTTCTGTGGATGGAGAATTTCTGTCTCACGAAACGATGATTGTTCAATCTTCTCTTAACACCTTTCATGGTGGAAATTATGATGTCACTATATTTTACATATGATATATATGGTATTTATGTTTTCTATATTTTTCTGAATTTTATATTTAAAACATGCCTTTATGCATTTCATGTTGTGGAAATGCGATAATCTCATATGAGGAAGTGTGGACTTCCGCCCCCTCAAGTGATGTGACTCATTCATGCAATACATGGAATGTATAAAGAATTAAATTGATGAACATATGTGATCTATATAACATATATATTGTACTGGAATTATAATATATATATATCTCTCATCTATTTTTAATTCCATTAATGTTCCAAAGAAATGAAAGTAGTGTTCATTCGTACGTACGACTTACCGTCTCCATGAACGGTACATTGCATTTCTTATATCCAAATGTTATGTACTGTTATAAGTACATATATATAATGGATATATATTTAATATATTATATCTAAATTATGGATATAATTCTGGAATTATAATATATATATCTCTCTTTTAACTTTAATTCCATTAATATGACAAAAAAAATGAATGTAGCGTTCATGCGTACGTACGACCTATCATCTCCGTGAACGATTATTTTAATTTTTTATCTCAAAATGTTATGGAATAGTTAAAAATGAATATATACTGGATATATATTATATTTAAAACAGTAATACTATTCTGGAAATTATGTACCTATAACTACATGGAAAATTATTTTCCAACAAGTTCAATTTTTACTCATGTACTGAACATCGACAAAAACGTCTGATATGAACTCACTTTATTAACAAATTATTATAACATTATAATATGTGATATGAACTGAATAAAAATATTTAAAGGAGGTCCTTATGAAATTATAAATTGACCAAAGATTATTATTCAGTAATATAACGAAACGAACAAGACAAGTCGGACTTGAGGTAAGGGATCCAACCTCTCTCTTTTTTTTAAGTACTCTCTTCTATGTAATTTCTTTTAAGCTCATCTTTCATATTTTTGGGTATGTTATTTTATATTCATCATACTTTACTTTTTATGTTAATATTATGAGAGACCCTATTTGATCTCATAAATCCATTTTTTTAAGTTTATGTGGCGCCGTTAGGGTGCCGAGTTTTCGTAAGGGATTTTTCATCTCACTTTTATTCCCATGACATTTATGCTATGTTTGCCACTATTTCCTTTTAGTGGTGTATGTACTTCCCATTATTATACTCTTTGTATAGTATAATTTAATTTAAGGGTATTTACATCTTCACTATATGACCCTTCTTCTATGGGTTGTATGTTTCGAATGTTACCCAACTCGGTAAGGGGACCTTTCACCCTCCTCTTTTTAAAAGACTTCTTTTGTTATGTCTTTTAATTAACATACTATTATGTAGGGATATGTTCTTATATATCCCAATTTATGTAAATTTTATTTCCAAGTGATGAGATACCATTTTCTCTCTCATCAACCCATTTTCTGAATTATAAAGTGACGCTGTTTAGCTATCAGATTTCTGTAAGGGAACTTCTTAACCCACTTTCAATTCTTTGGGTTAAACCTCTAAATCTTTATTTTATTATGACAAGATTATGTGTGTAATATCTATGTTGTAATTTCCACAAAACTTTGTGCAAATATACTATTTCTACCGATAATCATATCATTGATAAATTCTTACGAACTTGTATGGGAAATAATAACTCAATCTCATTTCATTGAGTTAAATATAAATGTCATTGGTTTTGTTTTTCCAAGATTATATGTTAATGACCTCTAATTTTTTCACATTTAATATCCACATATATTGGGTGTATTTATATTTCTCACACATAATTATGTGATAGATTTATCCTTAATTAAAGGACACCATCTTTATAATGTATTTCATCTCAATTTACATTTCCATTGAGACTTCATTGCTGTTATGCACCAACTCACTCTTATATGGTGTGTATAATGTCCATTGACATATTATATCAAGAATCCCTTTATTCTCATGATATTATAAAGGTCAGATAAATGTTATTCCGCAATTATTTGTATTCAAGAGTCTCTCATTTTGTTAAAAAATCATTAACAAAAATATCGTGTTAAATGTTTTAAAGATTCATTATTCGAAATCATTATCATTAATGTCCATGTTTTCAAAATGGTTTTCAGTATTTATTTATATGGACATTAATGTTTCAAAATTATAATTCCATTAAAATCTTGAATGTGGTATTGGAAACATTTATTCAAAAATAACTTTTAAATTGTTTTTGAAAATGGATTGATTAATTTAATATCTTGGAATTAATTATTGTGATTGAAAATGATATTTTTTTACTGAAATGTTTATATTTTAAATATTTTATGTGTAATGATGGTACTTGGACATTTTACGGGTGGTTACGTGATAAACCATATGACGGGTGGTGCCGTGAATTCCAGGACTGGTGGTTATGTTATAACCTCCAATGCATTGGGTATGGAAGTTGGCTGTACGGCTATTCCATTAAGTATGTGTGGAAGTCGACCGTATGGTTATTCCATTTAAGTATATTTATTTCCCAAGTTACTTTTATATTTTATGTGTTCTTTATATGGGTTTTATGGTCATCTTCTGGTTACAAAAGGGTAAGTAATGGTCTTTTATTCTGTGAATAGTTTTTACTACTTCATAATGGTGAAAAGTATAACTTTGGTAAAGTATTAATGGTTTACTTGTTGTTTTGAAAAACTAACAGTTTTCCTTCTTTGTGTGTCCTTTATTGTGATTTTTATGCTCATATCATGTTTTTGAAATGTTTTCCACAGGACTTAAAGATGAATAGGGTCAAGGATGGGTTCAAGGAAAGACATGCTATCTAAAACATGGAACTAGAAATGTTTCTTTTTAAGAGTTTTTTTTATTATTTTATGGAAACATAGTAGAAGTGTCTACAATGTAATATTTTGAGATGTAATAGTTATGACCTAATTCTCTAAAACTCTAAACCTGAAAAGATCCTTTATGTGAATTATTCATTTAATTCATGGTTAAGTAATGTTTAAGGCTGGGGCCTTATAGTTGGTATCAAAGGTCAGTTTAGATAACATTATTGGTGATGGTATGCTCTAAGCATAAGGGACGTTACCATAATGGTTAGGATTTCAGAAAGAGTACTAGTTTTAGATAAAGTGAGGGAGTAAGTATATCTTAGTGTTTATCTTCCCCATTAGTACACGATGGTTTTGTTGATATACTCACTCTGACCTTCTTGGTTTTAGTAAATGGTTGGATCTAGCAGACACCAAAGTAACAGTGGATGTAAATGAAACTGTGACAATTTTCTGAGCGAGCAACTAAAAGATATGGGAGCTGCAATGAGAACTCTTGTGTTTATCCTCAACCAACTATCTGGAATAATGATTGACCACCTAAACCTTGCTGATTTCTATAAGGCATCATATATGTGAAAAACAAATCCCTATGGAACTACAGGTAATAATCATAAAGGTAAGTGTGTTAAAAAACCTATGTGTCAAAGATGTGGAAAGAAACACCAAAGAAAATGTTTCAAAGGGACAGAAATATGCTATAGATGTGGAACTGAAGGTCTTAAAGAAAGAACCTGCCATGGAAAAAGGAAGCATCCAGTTGACTCGAGGAAAGGGAAAGAAGTTCTTTCTGAGGGATTAATTGAATGTTTTAAATGTGGTGTGCATGGTCATTTTGCAAACACATTTCCTATGAAGAAGTTTTGGGAATGGGATCACCAGGATCATACAAATATTCATTTACCAATACCTAATGTCATTCTGATTCAGGATGAAGAAACTGCCATTGACCAATCAAAGGTATGGATTATTTCTTAAGTTTTGTTTTCCAATTTTGAAATCTTATGATATGATTCATGATTTTTTTTTAGGAAAGAATTATTTTAGAATAAGTTGGAATGGAATGGTTAATGGATCATGAAGATTGCTGAATGAGTAAGAAGTCAACATGTAAGGGCTTCAAGAGTTATGGTGAAATTATTAATAGTATTAAGTCAGTTTTGATGATGGGGTTACATTAGAAGACTTTTTATAGTATGTGTAACCCTGATGTTTGATATATGAAAAATTTATTCAAGGAATAGTTATATGTTCTTCTGTGGACATATTTATAAATAACCATTCGGGTTAATATGATCCTTACTTTTTAGGTAATTATTGGTTACTCTATGATATGATGGAAAATGAAAGGCATGATATAAACATGAGGTTAAAATTAGTTCTGCTCATTTTTGAAGATTTTATCACGTTTTGGGGGATGTTTTATTAATTATGTAGTTTTGGAAAAAGGACAACACAGAGACTGTGTGACAACCCGTCGCGTCAGTCAAAGCTGTGGGAATCGAACCCACAACAAAAGTGCGACTGGAATTTATCGCCTACCACTGGACTACGTGATGTCCCTGGTTATTTTGACTAATTCTTTTTAGTTATATGATTTAAGGAATCAAGATTAAGATTATTTTGGGTTATCTATGGAAATTATTAACCTATCATGGAGGATGTGTGATTAGGTTAATTACTTTTCAATATGAGACTTTAAGAGCAACTGATGTTATTTGGAGATAAATTTTAATTTGTACCTTGGAAGACTATGTCATTAAATCCTTCAAATATTTGGGTTTCAATCTTAGTTTGGTTTACTTTGAATATTTTTATGGACAAATTTTTTATCGAATGGTCTTCGTTGAACATTGGGTTTTGTTGGACAAATTTTGGAGATTAAGAATTGATTTTCTTTTTTATAAAGGATTATTCATTTGTGGATATTGTTCTAACAATTTTGGTTTCTGTTTTTGTCTAAAGACATGGGAAATATATATTTATCATTTTTGGATTCGGTGATTCTCTAGAAGTTGATTACAGTTCTCTTAATGTGAACAAGTCTTCCTAAATACTCATCATTTGGGGAATGTATGAGTTTGTGTAGGATATTTAGTAAAAGTTGAAAGTCAAAATGACAAGTAAGTATGTTTCCTTAAGATCAAAAAAAAATTCCTTAATGAAAATTATATTAAAACAAAAATGTTGTCTATTAAATTTTCCTACTGGGGAATCGAATACCGTTTAACCCACCATAATTTTGTGATTTTCTTGTGGTTAACTTTCTCCTAAACATGTTTACTATCACTCTCCATCAGAACTTGACCCTTTGTTTTTTCTTCCATATCCATATTTTCATACTTGGGATCCCTGTATGGGTTAACTCGTGTGACCTTTGTACTTCTATCCCAATATTTTAAAGTGATTGTTTTAGTGACTCCTTTTTCGATGTGGTGCTTTCAATGATGTTTGTGAGCCCAATTTTAAAATTGCGAGGACTCAATTCCCAAAAGTGGGGAAGGATGTAACACCCCAGGTAAATAAAGAATATGACATTTTTATATTTATCCCTATTTTTGAATAAAATGTTAATATTAATTTATAGGGAACGCTAGGCTTGATGGCTTACCCAATACGCAACAACGAGTTTTTTTTTGAAATCTTATGTTGCACTCTAGTAATAAAATAATTTTATGGTAGTCAACACCTCGCCATTGTAATGATAGTAATGAACAGTACTAATTACAAAATGATTATATATGTTTGTCAAATATTTTTACTTGTTACAATAAATGTTAGAGGATTAAAAATGTGGATGAATCCAATTTTAAGCGTTAACATTCTAATATTCATTAAAAGGTCGATTAACCGCCTTTTGATGGAGAACCTATTTTAAATCCACTTTTTGAAAATTTTATGTGTTATATTTGACAAAATAAAATTGTTCTTTATAATCGGGACATCAAAATTTAGTTTGGGTAAATTTTTGGTATTATTCCGATAAAGTTCATTTTTTAATGAATAGTGAAAAATGTTGTAATTTAATTCAAAAACTCTTTTTAATCTATTTAATTTATATGATTATATTATCTTTTGAATTGGTTTTAAAGTAAAAATAGAATATATTTTTACCATTTAATCCAATTGTGGTCATTGGAATTAATTTCACATTGAAATTGGACTTAAACTTGTGTCAATCTTTTAATAGATATTGTTTCTTAAAAACACGCTATTTGTTTTTACAGCGGGAATTAATTATTAAAGTAATTAATGCAACATATATGTTTTGAATTTTGTAAAATAGAAATCACTTTTTAATTCTGAATATCAAAAATAGCTTATGGTGAATTTATGGGTTTTTTTTCTGAAAAACATCAATTTTTGATGAAAAGTGAAACCACAAAGTGGTAGTTTAAAAACTGATTTTTCCTTTAAATGAAACGTTACCACTTAAGAGATTTGAATTTCCAAAATTCAACATAAATGGTTTTCATTAGGGTATAAAATTTGATTCAATGGGATTAAAATAATTTTCTGGTGAATAGTAACTTTTACGTTTTTAATCGCGATTAGAGATAATTAGTGTAATTTAAGGTAAAAATAATGTTTTAATAATATGAAATGACCAGGACACATGGCCTACCCTTATTGGATGTATCATGGCCGACCAAGAGAATCCATGGGTCATCTTGGGGACCCCATGGATCCACTTTGGTGGGAAAATGACATTAATAACTTTTTATTTAATGATAAAATAAAAATGTCACAAAGATGAGTTGTTTTACTAAAACAATTTTCAAATGGGGTTATACAAGTCATATTTTGACTATAAATATTAATTATAAATATAAAAATATTTCCTACATCATGATATTTTTTATACTGATTAGACATTAAATAAATTAAATTATTTATGACACCATGATAATGCAGCGATTACCTCGTTATTTAATGATTTAAATAAAATGAAAAGATAATGTAAAATCTAAGCCCTAAACATGTCAAAAACCTATTGTATGGGTGTATTTCAAACTCATATCACATTATACTTGAAATATATAATTTTGGGAGATTTAAAATCTGAAAAACATTTTATAATAAAGTAAAAGTTTATAACATTCCAAGAGTGCCCCTCCTCTCCCCTTATAAAAGCCCCCACCTCTACCACCTTACTCACACCTCTCAAGCCTTTGGCTCAGCCAAAACCTGCCCATTTCATCTCTCCACATCCCCTTATTCATCATTGAAGCCTAAAATTTGGGCATAATCCTTTCCAAGGAATCCATTGAGCTCAAATCAAAAAGAGTTACCCGATTTAAAGGTAATGTCTTCCCTTGTGTTCTTTTGTTTTATTTTGCTTCTCCAACCCTCTAGAGTCTTTTTATTCCTTTATTTTTTAACAACACCAGTATCTTAAATATACTAGGATGTTTTTATGTGAATTATTTAAGCTAAATTTCCACACACACCGCCGTCTAATGGTTAAAAAACATACTGTTTCTGTGGATGGCGAATTTCGGCCTCACGAAACCATGATTGTTCAATATTCTCTTAACTCCTTTCATGGTGGACATTATGATGTCACTATATTTTATATATGATATATATGGTATTTATGTTTTCTATATGTTTCTGAATTTTATATTTAAAACATGCCTTTATGGCTTTCATGTTGTGCAAATGCGATAATTTCATACGAGCAAGTGTGGACTACCGCCCCTCAAGTGATGTGACTCGTTCATGCAATACATGGAATGTATAAAGAATGAAATTGATGAACTTATGTGATCTATATAACATATATATTAAACTATAATTATAATATATATATCTCTCATCTATTTTTAATTCCATTAATGTGCCAATGAAATGAAAGTAGCGTTCATGCATACGTACGACTTACCATCACCATGAACGGTACATTTCATTTCTTACCTCCAAATGTTATGTACTATTATAATTTCATATATATAATGGATATATATGTAATATATTTCATATAAATGATTGATATCATTCTGGAATTATAATATATATATCTCTCTTTTAGCTATAATTCCATTAATATGACAAAAAAATGAAAGTAGCGTTCATGCGTACGTAGGGCCTACCGTCTCCATGAATGGTGCTTTTAATTTTTTTATCTCCAAATGTTATTTAATAGTAAAAAATGAATATATACTAGATATATATGATTTTTAAAACATTAATACTATTCTGTATATGATGTTCCTATAACTACATGGAAAATTCTTTTCCAACAAGTTCAATTTTTACTCATGTACCGAACATAGAAAAAAACGTCTGATATGAAATCACATTATTAACCAATTGTTATAACATTATAATATGTTATATTAACTTAATAATAATATTTAAAGGATATATTTATGAAATTATAAATTGAAAAGTGTTTATTATTCAGGAATATAAAGAAACGGACATGACAAGTCAGACTTGAGGTAAGGGATCCAACTTCTCTCATTCTTTTTAAGTACTCTCTTTTATGTCATTTCGTTTAAGCTGATCTTTCTTATGTATGGGGATGTTATTTTATATTCCTCATATTTTACTTTTTATGTTCATATTATGAGAGGTCCTATTTTATCTCAAAAATCCATTTTTGGATGTTTTAAGTGGCGCTGTTAGGGTGGCGAGTTTTCATAAGGGATTTTTCATCTCACTTTTATTTCCATGACATTTATGCTACGTTTGCCACTATTTACTATTATTGGTGTCTTTACTTACCATTATTATACACTTTTGGTAGTATAATTTCATTTTAGGGTATTTACATCTTCATTGTATGACCTTTCTTCCATGGGGTGTACGTTTTGAAAGTTACCCAACTCAGTAAGGGGACCTTTTACCCTCCTCTTTTTAAAAGAATTATTTTGTAATGTCCTTTAATTCACATACTATTATGGTGGGATATGTTCTTATATATCCTTATTTCTATAAATTTAATGTCCAAGTGATGAGATACCATTTTTTCTATCATCAACTCATTTTATGAATTTTGAAGTGACGCTGTTAGGCTGTCGGATTTCTGTAAGGGAACTTCTTAACCCACTTTGAATTCTTTGGGTTAAACCTCTACTTATTGATTTTATTATTCCATGATTATGTGTGGAATATCTATGTTTTAATTTACACAAACCATTTTGTAGATATACTATTTCTATACATAATCATCTCATTGATAAATTCTTACGAACTTGTATGGGAAATAATAACTCAATCTTATTTCTTTGAGTTAAATATCTATGTCATTGGTTTTTTTACAAGATTATGTGTGAATGACCTATGATAGTTTCACACTTAATATCCACTTATATTGGGTGTATTTATATTTTTCACACATAATTATGTGATTGATTTATCCTTAATTTAAGGATACCATCTTTATAATGGATTTCATCTCAATTTACATTTCCATTGAGACTTCATTGTTGTGATGAACCAATTCACTCTTATATGGTGTGTATATTGTCCTTTGACATATTATATCATGAATCCCTTTATTCTCATGATATTATAAAGCTCAGATTAAATTTTATTCCGCATTTATTTGTATTCAAGATTCTCTCATATTGATAAAAACTCTTTAACAAAAATATCGTTTTAAATGTTTTAAAGATTCATTATTCTAAATCATTATCTTTAATGTCAATGTTTTAAAAATTATTTTCAGTTTTTATTTATATGGAAATTAATATTTTTAAATTATAATTCCATTAAAATATTCAAACTGGTATGGGACACATTGATTCCAAAATCACTTTTAAATGGTTTTTGAAAATTGAATGATTAATTCAATATCATGGAATTAATTATTGTGATTGGAAATGAAATGTTGTAATTGAAATGTTTATATTTTCAATATTTTATGTGTAATGACGGTACATGGACATTTTAAGGGTGGTTACGTTATAAACCATATGACGGGTGGTGTCGTGAATACCAGGATGGGTGGTTACGTTATAACCTCCAATGCATTGGGTATGGAAGTTGGCCGTATGGCTATTTCATTAAGTGTGTGTGGAAGTCAACCATATTGTTATTCCATTTAGGTATGTTTATGTCCCAAGTTACCTTTATATGTTATGTGTTCTTTATATGGGTTTTATGGTAATCATTTGGTTACAAAAGGGTAAGTAATGGTCTTTTATTCCACGAATTGTTTTTACTACTTCATAAAGGTGAAAAGTATTACTTTGGTAAAGTATTCATGGTTTACATGTTGTTTTGAAAAACAAACAGTTTTCCTTCATTGTGTATCCTTTACTGGGCTTTTTATGCTCTTCCAAGTTTTTGAAATGTTTTCCACAGGACTTAATGATGAATAGGGTAAAGGATGGGTTCAAGGAAAGGCATGCTATCTAAAACATGGAACTAGACATGTTTCTTTTTAAGAGTATTTTTATTAATTAATGGAAACATAGTTGAAGTGTCTACTATGTAATCTTTTGATATGTTATACTTATGACCTAATTCTCTAAAACTCTAAACCTAAAAAGATCCTCTATGTGAATTATTAATTTAATTCATGATTAAGTAATATTTAAGGCTGGGGCCTTATAATATATAGATCCTTAGCGTACTGTAGTGTACTGTAGAAGTAATGTAGCGTGCTGTAGCAGCGACGTACTTTAGCAGCGGCAGGCAATGTAGCGGCGGCGGTGGGCACTGTAGCAGCGGCGGGTACTGTGCAGTACTGTAGCAATGCAGGGTACTGTAGCAGTACTATTCACAGATTGGGCTTCGGGCAATGAAAATGGGCCTACGGGCCATGTAATGGGATAAATGCCCACTGGGTCTTCGGGCTATGTAATGGGTCTCCCTCTACCCAGTTAAAAGAGGTCTTTGCTTTGATTTAATAATAAATGAGGCTTCGGCCCCAACCTTTAAAAAAAATACATATCATTAGATACATACCTAGTCATATGCAATGAAATATTCCTAGGGATATCATTATAGTTTTCCTAGACTAGTTTTCAATTGTTTACAAATCCTTCCCTGTAATACTAACTATAATGACCCTCCCATTTAATTTGTTAACATTGCATAAATTTTTTATAATATGTAATAAATTAAGAAAATGTTCCCAAAGACCATTTTAGTTTAGTGCATTTTTAAATTTGGAATAAAAATCTTCTATCTTGGTGAAATATTTTCAATTATTCCTAGAAAGATATCCCCCTTATTAATCCAACATAGATTTTTTTTTTCAGAACATGGGGAATGGAATGATAAAAAGGGGTTATCATGAATTCATAATATGGGTAAATAACCACAATATTGAAGAATAACATGACCGTACAGGTAAAAGAACATGAACATAAAATTAACAGATCATATGAAAGATGATAACCATGAATCATGCAATATTTATTGGTAGTTCATAAGACATGATTGATAATTGAGTCAATAGAATAATCCATGAAATAATTTCTGGGGAATAAGACATGGAATTTATGACATACACATAGGAATATAATTTCATATATCATGGATACCTACAAAGACAATTATAAAATTATTATGCTTGGGATAAAACCAATATACCCACTTCTTTTTAATCTTTTGATACAACCTTTGTACATTCATGTTTTTAGTCCTAGGATATAACCTATGTTCCCTATTAATATCATGCTTTGGATACTACCTAGGTACCATCATACTTTCATGATTGATCTACAAACCATATACACATTTACATTTTGGATTGGGCTATAAACTATGTAAATTTTACATTCAAGCATGGGATACATTGTATGCACCTTCTTATATTCCGGATTTTGATAAAACCATTGTAACCACTTAATTCTAGGTATATGATACAAAGAATATAACCTCTTACATTAAAACATGGGATAAAACCTATGCACCCTTTAAAATTGGATATATATTATCATTAACCAAATTGATGGAGGGTGATTTAGGTATAACCAATCTCAAAATAAAATCATTCACACATGAGAGAAAATATATTTAAACAATCATCATATCATGACAGATAATAATAGATCGGTTTTATAAACATCAAATAATGGCCGATGAAATGAAATGTGTATCATTCTCATTTCATCGCATCATATCCAATGGAAAATATAAAGGTTTATTAATTATTTCATTATAACATTATTCATTTAATGAAGAGGATTAAAACCCATAAAACCCATTTATGATAAAAAAAATTTATAAGAACCATTCTATCAAAAAATACAGTATTCAACAAAGAAGATGAATTAAACCATTTTATCACTCACAAAATGGAATAACTAATAATAATTGATGTCTTCTTAGATTAAAAATAGTTTTGAAGTATATTTTAAAATTATTATTGAGGAATATAAACTTAATTATTTTAATGTGGATTCTAAAAACCCATATTAAAACAATTTCCATAGAAATATCATTAAAAACAATGAATTAATTCTTGAAATAATTTTGAAAACCTTTTTTCAATGAAAACATATTAATAATGGTTGAAATATGTTTTAAACTCTTTTTATTTGAAATCCAAATAAAAAATTATAATTTAAAAAATGTTGGTAATTTTTTATACATAAAACATAAATATATATTATTTTAAAAGAATCTTCATGGGAATGATGTTAATGACTAAAATTAAATCTGTACATATCGAAAATTACTTTTTCACAGTAAAATGTTTAAACAATATCATCTATGAGAAAGAGAACATGATCATCCTTTTTATATTGAAATTTGTGTAAAATGTAAAATATGGGTAAAAATATATTTTAATTAACATATGATGATATTATAATATATTTGGAAACATTTTATAATAAACACATATTTTTTTTTCTAAAGGGACATGTATAGTTGGAATTTTTAAAAAGTATTTCATGATCATATTATATATAAATGTGTGGAGATATGGTACCATTACATGGATTTAACCTGAATAAAAAAAGATTAAGAAAAATCATGGGGGTTTTTGATAGGTGGATCATAATATTTAATCAGTGAAAACATAATCATAAACAGTCCAATCTAGTGATGAGATTGTTTTAGTATAATTTTACCATGTTGTAACACTAAATACATCACTACATGTAAAAAATGAAATTAAATATAGTATAAAAATATCATGAGAAGAATGAGATTCATTATATTAAATGTTAAATGCATTATATACATATCGTCAAAAAATATAGGTGCATAACTTTACTTGTTTCTCAAAGAAGGAACATTGAGACGGAATATCTTTACCAATTTTGAATCTTTTCAAACCTTAACCCAATGAGGGAAACATCATAAAATGTATATTGAAATAAACATAACATTAATTATACGAGTCAAATAATACATTATTGGGAAATATAAATATAATAAAAAATGAGTGGTTTATAAGGCATTTATCTTACAGAAATAAAAAGTAAGATGAAATTCCCTTACCGTGTGTCTTGACTTTCACCGAACAAGCACAAGACCCAGTATTAAAATTATAAGATAATTAAAAATTAATCATAGATCCATACTCATATATATAATACCATATAATAATTTTTTTGGATATTATATTACTGATATATTAACAAATCCATGTTAAATAATGTATCATGTAATAACTACATTGTTTATCGTTCATGTCCTGATTTTTCATTATTGATATTCATAATTAAATCATGATTTATTTATTTCCCTAATGTAAAAAGTGAATTAAATAACATAAATATTCAATATATAATAATTTATAAAAAATAATATATATATATATATATATATTATGTCATACACCGTTCATGGAAACAGCGTGCCATACATACACATGAATGATGATTTTATTTTCATAGTTTATTGAATGAAGGTATGTAAATTAAAATTATATATATATATATATGCATATATAATATCACTTTAGTATAATTATTATATTATATATATATTATAAATTTATTAAACCCATCTTTAGAAAATTCCATGTATAGTTTTAATGAATCACATCTCTTTGAAAAGGCAATATTCTGCACATCCACTAATAAAGTTATTGCGTTCACAAAAATGTAAGCATTAAAGGAGAAATTTTGCACTAAATAAAAAAGAATAAATGAATCATAAATTTCATATATATCACAAAAAATAGATTTTCTATCTTTATCTCCATGAATATGGTGTTGTAAAGGTAAAATAAACAACATCATTTCATGAGGTCATAGTATGTTGTACACAAGAACTGTAACTTAGTTACCAATTTGATGAAAATGTGTGTGATTATAGGTCAAAAAATATAATTAAAAAAATTTAGTATATTAATTAGACTGACTCTATTGTGTTTTCAGCAAATTATAATAATTTTTGTGTTATATAAATAATTTCAAAGAAAGGTTCTTGATAAATGATGTTACATATTCTTTAGGTAACTCATTTTAATTTACACCAAAGGGATTCCTTGGATGGAATTATGCCTAATGGGAGGACTGAGGAATTAAGCGGGGGATTGGATGTGTATTTTCATGTAAATGGATTGTCCTATGTTCTTTTAGTGATGTTAATGATGGTTATAGGCGGTGACCATTAATATGGAATGGAGTGGATATACATAAATTTTTTTAAAATATATTATGTGTTCTAATATATTTACATTAAAAAGTTTTAAAAACGAGACAAATATCATGAATTTAATGTTTAGGGATGATATATGTCCAAATAATGTGTTATTTACATGTGGATAGGTCATTTGGTTAGTTAAGATTATGTTTATTCCCTTGTTAATATTAATTTTTTCTATAATTGCTCTAATTAATCATAATCACATTAATAATCTATTTGGTTAAAAATAATGATCATATTAGTATACTATAAATACCTTAAATATTACAACCATATTGTTACATTTTTATAAATTCAATTCACATAAGGGGAATATTTGTGATTAGTTCAAATATCACAGACATCAAGAGAGAGAGGGTTTTTAAAATGAGAATGTTCAATGCATCATTAATATTTTATTTATAAATTCAATATAAATAGATTGAAATGAAATAAATTTTATTAGTAGATCTTTAATTTTTTAGGTGACATTATAATGATCTTAAAATTTAATTTACCAATGAAAATAAACGAGATGAAAAAGGGGTTTTGAATTTTAATACATCATTTCTCAGTATTCATCCAAAATTATGTTTCTTATAAAAATTCCTAAAATTCACAGTAAGATAATTTAGAAATTAATTATTCATAAATACTATTTATTTTATCACATTCAATCAATAAAATTGTCTAAAATTAATTTTATTTTTTTTATAATAGGATATAAAAAGTAGTTCTTTTGATAAAATAGTATTGTTAAACATTTATAACTTTACCACAGATTATATTTTTCATTATCACGATTATAAAAAATATAATAAATTTATTTATTAATATTAATATTATAATTTTAATGTAGATCTTATATATTTCATAATTAAATAATTATAACAATGTAATTATGTTTTTTGGAACTCATTGGTGCATGTAAACCATATCAAGTTTGTATTGTTTGTACCACAATCCATGATGGTGATATATGTAGTGCAAGCCAAGTCATTTTTTCATGTGGTGAAATCATATCCTTGAGAATTTTATAATGAAATTTTAACATAGAGTTAGTTTTTAGGAATGATTAACTTGGTGCTTTCCTACAACATAGAAATATTCAGTGTTGTGCGAAATAAAAAATATGACAATGATTGAAACAATTCAAAAAAAATATTTCATAAAAATAAAGATGTTATAAAATTTTATTTCATATCATAAATATTTTTTGACTAAAAATTCCCCAGTAGACACCATATGTAGTCAACTATGGAACATTTATTTATGTACCTCTGGTTGTATGGTTTGGAACATGTTATCGTCTGGATTAAGTGGAAACCATACATCAGGTCAGGAGGTTTATGGGACCTTATGTATAGAATTTGGTGACCAATTTTCATAATAAATTTAATGAAATATGTGATATAACACTGAATTAAAATGAATCGAAAATTTATAGAAACATAGATCTCAACCTAGACCCGTCTTTTGGGTGGGTAGTATGTAGTGTCTCTCGCACTTCTTATGGTATTTTCATTTTTTTACATAGTCTTAGATTTATTCGAAGGCATAGGGGTATTTCTTGTAAATAGTAATGTTTTCACGGATCCTACACATTTAGATTTTATCTACTCATTATCAATAACTTTTAGATTTTTTTGGATTTTAATAGATATTACATGATGACAGCCTTTATTCTTACACCTATAGGATGGAAAAGACAACCCTTTTGTGGTTGTGGGACATGAGATACTAGTAGATCCTAATATTAAAAATGTTTTTGGACCAGTGGTGTTTTCCAAAATAGGTTCTATATAATTTCTATGATAGGTGTTCTTATGAAATAAAATATTTTTAGATAGAACCGTAACATTCATTATCAATGAGAAAACTGATGAATATTTTCCCCACCAGCATCCAATGACTTATTTAGGGTTTGGGGGTCTAAATGGTACTAATTTATGGATTGAAACTACATTTTAAATCATTGATAATTTTTACACACCTTATAAGTGATTCAATCTCATGAAAAGTATACATTGGGGAGCTGAAAAACTCTACTGGTATGTTTGGAACCACGAATATATGCTCCTAGATATTTTTTGGGATAGATTATAATGTAGTTTATATGATTAAATTTTTCATTAAAACATATGTGATGAACATAACCATGTGTTCATTCATCTATAGAAGTGATTTATGACTATTGTACAGTATTAAACGTCATTTTAGAGCATCATCATTTTACACCGATATAACATTCTAATAGGGGGATCGAGGGTGAGAACACTTGAAAAAGGTCATAGGAACATCGCTTAATTATTTTTCAATGTTTTCATGCTTAATATTATTATGTGAACGGTGAATTAGGTAATTATTATAGTGTGTAACCTAAGGGAATATAGGGTTATAGAGTAGGGAAATTTAGCCTCTCGACCCGCAGTTTAACAGACTTCTGTAGTAAGTGTCATTTATAGGATTCTAATGAGGAGTTTAATAGGAAGAATAAATAGTTATGGTAGCTCTTTTTTCTATCATCAATGTTTAATATGGTGGAATATGAGGAATCTATGTTATTAATACCAAGTCAAGTGCTGAGAATGCATCACGATGGGACACATGTAGTGTTTCGGCATGACCATTCCACAACCAGTCAGTAGAACATTATCAAATCCACCTATGGGATTAGGATTGAGATTCATAGCTCTAAATCCAGATGTAAAATAGAGTGGAACTATTCATTCTGGTCAAGGTGGTTGTGTTCATGGAATCGAGACACCAATTATACTGAAATAGTAGAGTGGGCATATTCTTTGTAGTGAGATTTTGTCAGAGAGATGATGTTTATTCTAGATATACTATGTATATCATATTCATGTGGAGAATAATGAAAAACTATTTATGATGATAGGTATGATACTAGTACCCTCTATAATTGTATCTTCCCTTTTTATATAATTGTTTCACCTTGATATATATGTGTACCTTTAGTGGAGAGAATTGAGATCATTTTAAAATTTTTGATGGTGTGATGACCATGGATACTTTGTTGTAGATTAAAACAGAGGTATTAATCAATATATGGGATTCACATAAAGATAGTTTTGTGTCACTTCTTATGAGAATTTTTTATATTTGAGATCATAGGGTCTTCATTAATATCCTGATGTACTGGAATGTTTCTCATCCATTCCAAGCTTATTTCTATCACTACAGGTTGATTTTCCCATCACAAGACGGTATAGCTTTTATTCATAATGATGTTGGGGATTTTAAGGATAGGTGATTTATACCATAGAATCATGGGATGAGTGGGATGATAACCCAGATACAATTTTTTTTCTATATGATTATAGATCAAATTATAGAGATTTCCCTCTAGTGGTTGATCATTTTTGCGATGGTTTCCGATATTAGTTTAATGGTTTCTATCCTGATAGAGTGGTAGATTTCTCCATCAATATATTTAAAAAAGGGAAACAAGTATTCATTTGACCTTATATGAATTATTCTATATAGTAGTAGGACAATATGAGTAAAAATAGATACTTATAGGTGAATGATACAAACCAATAATTTGCTATTTGGTTTGTTAGACCTTTCTGCAAAATCATTGGACAATACCCTCAGTGTATGTGTGGATAATCAAAAATTAAACCAGATAATTTTTAATAACTTATATAACATTCCATGGATGTATGAACTTATTTATCATATCTATAGAAATTGGGTGGTCCCAAAAACATATTTGAGATCTGAGTATAATAATTTCCATGTTCAACTTGTAGTCACACCTCATTCCTCATTTCATTGAAGGTATGTTTTATATGTGTCTTTGGTTATTTCATCTAGTCTACAAAATGTGCCTGTAGTTTTTATGGTGGTGATGAATTGAGGTTTCCATCCTTATCTATATTTATTTTTGGTGGTCTTCGTGGATATTATCTTGAAGTAATCCCATAATCATCACAACCATTTCAAACATCTTGGGGTCATTTTGGATGCATTGTGAATGAATCAATTATATTATAAGCTCACATTGTGGTAGTTCTGGATCGATAAGACTAACATTCTAGGTCACCTTATCTTAGTAATAGAAGTATCAATTGACCAAGAGAATTTGAGAGTAGTATTTTCCAATTAAAATACTATGAACATCATTTATATCATAATGTACTTCTAATTTTTAATAGAACCGCTTATGGGGTTGACTAAGAAGGGCGTGAAGTTGGCATGAATAGATACCTGTGAGAAAACCATTCAAAATATGTATGTTAGACTAAATTTAGTTCTAGTTATGATTCTTCATATATGGTGTAGATAAACAATGTGTATCATGATGCATTATATATCATGCTTGAAACAATTCTAAGGTCTTAGAAGAGATTTGTGACAAATGGGTCTCGGTAGTTGAGACTACACAAGAATAATTATTCAACACACAATCATGTGATATTTGAAGTTTTTAATGATTCATGTTATTGGAAATATTACTTCCTGGGAGAGAATCTTGTGTTATAAATGGACACAAAAATTATCATTTGAATATTTACATAGAATAACTTTAATTTGAGGTAGGGAAGGTGGGTTGTGTAGCTATAATCATTGGACTTAAATATATTTTATATGGATGAAAATTGTAATACAGTAACTGATTAAAAAAGTATGATGAATCAGATATAGAATGTTTGGAAAACCTGTAGTGAGCAGATGATTATGGAACTATTCCCAATGATTTACATAGAGGTGCATGATTGTGATGTTATGCCTTTTATCTTATCCTTGGATGTGACATACACTCTTCTGGATAGAGTTACGATGAGACCGTTATCTGATGATGTCATCCTAGTCCTATGGGAGTGTGTGGAAGTTAAGGATACTATTATAGTGTGAATGTTGATGTGGATGGTACACTTCATATTCATGGGTGAATTTGTGTTCCTATAGATATATATTGGGTGTTGACATGAAATATTCATTCCTTCATTTGGGTAGTACATCCTTGTATTACCATGTTTTACGAATACATTCATCTCCATTATTTGTAGTAGGGAATTAGACATGAGGTAAATGGTTTTACCATGAGGTGTTCCACATGTATGCAGGTGAATTTAGATCATCAATGAATAGATTGTATTTTATAGTAATAACCTGTTTCTATGTGGAAATGGGATTATGTTGTGATAGATTTAATGAAATTCTGGACATTGATTTTGTGGGAAATGATACATCATGGGTTGTTGTGGACATGTTCATGAATTATTCTCATTTTATTTTGATCAAGGGGACCATTTTATAAGATATTCATGGGATGAATTACATATTAGAGATAGTATGTTATCATGTGGTTCCTCATTCCATTTTATCATATAGGGATGTGTGATTTACAAATTCATTCTGGAATATGTTGCAGAGAGAGTTGGGTACATACGTGCTTCTAAGAATATTATTCCACCATTAGACAGATTCCCAGTCATAGAACACGATTTTGGGGCATGATGGCATTATGATATCATGCATCCTTTGTTTTTGAAAAGGAATATACCCCTATTGGAGTTCACCTACAACAATAGATATTATATAACAATACAAATTAATCCTTATAGGGATTTTTATGATGGGAAATGTATCTTTCCCTTGTGATAGTAAGATGTTGGGGAGGCATAATTTATTATACTGAATTCTGTGTAGATGAATTTTTATTAGGTATGGTTTATCAAAAAATAGATTTCTATTGAATGGATAGTAATCTTATGATAGTTTTTGTCGAACACATCTAGTGCTCAATGTTAGTGATCATGTGTTTTTACATATATCACCGAGGCTGTGACATAGACAAATTAAGAGATAGGGTTTGATTTCACTATGATATGTGACATCAGTAAATATTCTTGAGAAATTTGGGCTAGTATTTTATTGATTGTAATTACATCAGAGATATCAGTACATAAACGACATCTTCCATATATCTTAGTTATTCCATTATCAATAAAACCCATCTCACACACTATAGATAAATTAGATGGAGATAAAAGTATATGTTTCCTTGAAGGAGAATCATATTATTATAACTAAAAGTAACATGGAGGTTCTTAGAGTCAATACAGTTCATATTTTAAGGGTTCTATTGAAGAATGATTGTGTACAAGATTAGAATTTGGAGCAGGAGGATGAAGTATGTGCTCAGTGATAGAATTTTTTCTAATAAAATTACTGGCCTACCTTGTAATGTAAATTAATTGATTAATAACTTTATTTGAGGATGATATCAAGATCATTAGTTTTTATTAAGTTACATATAATTTTCATTTTGGTTATAGTCTTGATTAAATTCCCTTATGGATTATATCCTATGTCAGGTTGTGGGAAAGTTGGGTATTTATTTTGGAATGGAAGTGCTGGTAGGGTTGTAGGTTAGATGTAGGAAAATTACATGATATATAATTTGAATAGACATGGGGTATAAATTAGAGAACATGTAATGGTATATCCTGAACCATTCACATCATGTAAAGTTTTTTTCTAAAGGAGGAATACCCATAGATTTACAAGATGTGTAATGGATTTACACACATGGTAAATTCCCTATAGATTTTTTAAAAAATAGAGGAAAAGACTCAATTTTAATGATATGGCCCACCCCCTCCCTCCTATCTCACATAAGATATCACTAGGATTCCATGACCTAATCTTCAATTCTGTTTCGTAATTCTGACATCATTTCGTTAGATATCACTCTCATTGGATTATCGCTGGTCATTTCCCTATTCCTCTGGAATAATTAATAATCTATTTTCTCTTCACTCTAGTTATTTTGGTGAAGGATCTTAAGAATTATTTTTAAGTAATTCATCTGATTTATTCTGAAATTCAAATCTAGAATAAATTATAGGCTATTACAGGAAATGTGTTCTACCAAAAGTATACAGTATGTGGTTTATATAATTCACTTTTGGTTTTTTTATATTCTTAGATGCATTTGTTCTGCACATCAAAATTTCTATTTTATCCCAAAATAAGAATTGATGGCTTGAATGATATTCAATGGAACTTTCTTAGTTTTCATATCAGTACCTTTTATATTGTTGGATATTGTTAACCAAAACATAAACCTCTAATAGGTGTTCACTTTCCAATTCCCAATGATATACCACCTCATTCGGTGTGTGTGTGTGTTTCTGTGTGTGTATGATATTCATACAAGTTTAATCTTTTATAAATTAAATTGAGATGATACGAGAGAGTTGGTACATTTTTTATATGTGATGGTTTATTTTATAATTTGATTATTTTTTATATAGGAATTTTTATATAGGTTGATGTACTCATGGAATGTGTATGAATTATGAAATGAAGACTGAATAGGATAATGAGACGATTGTGGAAGTATATTCCGTGGTCAGTATATCATAGTTCCTGAATCCATAGGATGTCATAAAAATTTCTACACTATGGGTCTTGATTTCAGTAGTGGATTCTTAGGACATATTTACTCCCCAGATCCCAATTCCTTATATTTACAAGGGAGTTGATACCCCCTTCGACCATGTATTCTTTGACACTTAGTGGACATGGTTTGTTGACATTATCCTTGTACTCAAACCAGAATGTTATGGTGTTTTTATTGAGATTACCCTGGTACTTGATTGGGATTCCTTGGAATTCTATACCTCAGATCTAGCCCTTGGTGGTCTGACAATTATGATTACATCACACAACTATTTGGGATGTGATAAAGTCATAAATATATGGGATTTATATGATGGGTATTACGTGCTATATTATTTGGTGTTGCCGTGGTTGTTGTTTTATACATCATTATATGGTGTGGTCGTGGTGGCTATTTTTATATTCTTATATATTTCCCTAGAATGGGTATCAAATTCTAGTGGATATAATAAAATGTACCATACTTATTAGTTATGAATACATATGACCCTTTTTATAGGAGTTGGAATACTTTTTACAAGGTTTCTTAGTTGGATAGAAAGTATCAAATTTTCATTGTACACTTTACTTTTAGTACATCTATACAAGCTAAACACATTAGTCTTCAAAAAATTCTATACATAGACTATATTCATTATAGAAATATTTGGTAGTGGCCTACGATGTTCTATATCACACCCTATTTTGGTCATCCATAGTTACTCAGATTTACATCATGGATTCTAGTTGGGACATTGAAAATTTCCCACTATACAATGCTTGAGTGTTCAATGATTAAGAGTAGGGGAGCACTTGACCAATCTAGGATTGTGGTTCTTGAAAGGATACATTCTTTTCATTATTTTTGGTATTTCGATAAATGTATTTTACTGATTATTGTATAAATTTTTTCTATCTTTGTAGAGTCAAGAAATAAAAATATTATAATTTATAATATATTACTTTTGTAATTTTTTTATAAATTTTTTCGGGGTTGATTATCATCATTATGGTTGATTAACTACTATAAATTATTGATTAATATGATATTAATCTATGGTACTCTATTACATGAGTGAATATTATCCCAATAGACACACCATATTCCCTAATTTCTAGTTGACACCCTCTCGAGTATAGGGTGGAGTGCTTGATCCATGTGACCCATAGGCTTGGGGCACTATTTAATGGAATCTTATTTAGAAGGATACATTTGGATTTCATTGAAAAAACATTATCAAATAAAACCCTATGTGTTTATTAAGGGAAAATATTGTCCCTATATAATCTAAAAAAAATCATGAAAAAAATATAATATTTTCCAAAAAAAAATATCGAGATGTATAAATTATCCCCAACATAATGATTTTCCCCTAGAATGTTGTTACATTTCAGAACTTGTGAAGAGAAAATTCCATTAATACCTCAACAATGACATCCGCTCCAATATCTTGTGGATTCCCAATAAAATAATCCATAGTACCTGAACCTTTTGAATTATTTTACCATTTAGTATATTCTCTTAGTGATCCATAAACTGAACCGCCCATTCAACTATAGTGGTATAATTCTCTAGAAAATTATATTCCCAATAAATCGCATTGGGAGAATCTAGTTGTTACCTCCTTTGAGAAGAAACATGTTATACATTGTGAATTGATTTCAATAATAATGAATTTTATAATAAATATTTGACCTTTCCATGATGTTCATCAATCACAAAATTGATGATAATCATTGGTGTGAGCATATCATGATTTCACAATTGATGATCTCTACAATGAGGGAATACTCAATAAAGGACCAAATCATACATTAAAATCAAATTTCGATAGAAATTATGGTTCAAATTAAATTTTTATTCACACTATGTTGTCATCAATGTTTTTCATATTATTTTTACCCTTTTCATCATATTGTGCAAGATGTTTGGTTGAACCGCTGACAACTCTCCCAACACTTCCACAGATAGGGGTGTTCAATAATTACAAGGAACCTGCCTAAAAACATTACATAATAATGAATTATATGAATAATTCATATATAAAATCTTTTCAGGTTTAGAGTTTTAGAGAGTCAGGCCATCACTATTACATTTCAAAAGTTACAAAGTAGATAATTCTACTCAATTTACATTTTCTCATAAAATAAAAAACTCTTTACAAAAATTCCTATCTAGTTCCATGTTTTAGACGGCTTGACTTTTCCTTGATCCCATCCTTGATCCTAATCCACTTTATATCCTGTGAAGAACATTTCAAAAACATGGGATGGGCATAAAAATCTCAGTAAGGGATACACAATTCAAGAAACTGTTAGTTTTTCAAAACAACAAGTAAACCATGAATACTTTAACATAATTAAAACCTTTAACCATTATGAAGTAGTAAATACTCTATAATGAATAAAATATTAATACATACCCTTTTGTAACCAATAGATTACCATAAAACCCATATAAAGAACACAGAACATATAAAGGTAACTTGGGACATGAATATACTTAAATGGAATAACCATTAGATCGACATCCACACATATAACTAAATGGAATATCCATATGACCGACTTCCATACCTAATGCATTGGAGGTTATAACGTAACCACACGTCATGGTATTCACTGCACCACCCATCATTTGGTTATCACCTAAATACCCGTCAAATGTCCAAGTACCATTAAAAAATCATAGAACATAAAATATTGAAAATATCAAAATTTCACTATTAACATTTCATTTTAAATCAAAATATATCATTTCAAGATATCGACAAAATCAATGATTTATCAAACTATTTTTAAAAAAATTTAATAAAGAGATTCTTGAATCAAAGTGTCCCATACCACTTTCAAGATTTTAAAGGAATAAAATTTAATCAAAACATTATAATATCATGAGAATAATTGTATTCATGATATAATATGCTGAAGGATATTATATACACTATATCAAAGTGAGTTGAAACATAACAACAATGATGTCCCAATGGAATGTAAATTGATATGAAATCACTTATAAAGACAGTATCCATTGATTAAGGATAAATAAACTACATAATTATGAGTGAAAAAAGAATACGAAAAATATAAGTGGATATTATGTGTAAAAAATTAAATGGTAATTCACACATATTCATAGAATGACATATTCAAAGAGTACAATTTTAACCCAAAGAATCGAAATTGGTTTATGATGTTCCATTATAGAAATTTGACAACGAAACGACGTCACTTTAAAAGTTAGAAAATAATTTAATGAGAGATAATAAGGGTATATCAACACTTGGAAAAAGTATTTACCAAAATAAGGATATATAAGAACACATCTCAACATAAGAAGATTTAAATTAAAAAACATAACAAAAATAAGTCTTTTAAAATGAGGAGGGTGAAAGGTTGCCTTATTGATTTGGGTAACTTTCGAAACGTAAACTCCATGAAAGAAGGGTCATACAATGAAGATGTAAATACCAATAAATTAATTTATATTACAAAATGAATACAATAATGGGAAGTACAGACACCACACAAAAGGAAATAGTGGCAAATGTAGCATGAATCTCATGGGAATAAAAGTTAGATGAAAAACCCCTTACCTCGTTGTAATCAATCGAGTAGTATGACCAAAAAATAATAAACACCAAATGAATTAAAAAAAACCATTAATATAAATATAATCCTGATAATATATATCAATTGGAATTATCCAATACACCAAATGCTATAAATAAGTGGCGAACAAGGGAAATATCACGGAATTAAAAGTTATATAAGTAATCCCTTACGAAAATTCGGCAGCCTAACGGTGCCACTTAAAGCTTCCAAAAATGGATTGTTGAGATCAAATAGGGTATCTCATAATATGAACAAACAAATACAGTATTATTGATATATATATCATATCGCAACATAATAAAAAGTAACTTGAAAGACTTGACATGAAAATAGAACATTAAAAATGAGAAGGGTGAAATGATTCCGTACAAAAATTCAGCAGCCTAACGACGCTACTTAAAAATTAATAAAATTAATTGATGAGAGTAAGAGGGGGTCTCTAATTATATTAAAATACAAATTAAAGTAATGTTAATATAGAATAACATCTTCCAACATCATAACATGGTGCATAAAAGAAATGACATAAAAGGGATAACTTGAAAAGAAAGAGGGAGGTAGGATCCCTTACCCCGTGTCCGACTTGACTTGATCATTCTTTAATCTCCCGAATAATAAACTAGAGTTAATTTATAATTTCATATGATCCTTTTAAAGTTCATTATTCCTTTTATATCTCTTATTACCATGTTATGAACATTATGTTATCATTTGAGTTTATAACGGTCATTTTGTCGATCCTTAGTACATGAGTCAAAAATAAACATCTTATAATTACAAGTTGTTCATGTGGTAAAATATCCATTACCTACAGAATTATATTCATGATTTATATATCATATATATCATATATATCAAGTATGTACATGCATTTACAATATTACATAACATTTAGAGGTAAGAAATGAAATTCACCGTTCATGGAGACGGTAAGCCGTACGTACGCTTGAACGCTACAATCCTTTATATTTCATATTAAATAGAATTAAATCATAATGATACATAATAATATCATAATTACAGTATAGTATCATATATAATATCATTAACTCCTTCCTTTATATGTAACAAATATGGTATTAATGAGTCATATCACTTTGAGGGGGTGGTAGTTCGCACTTCCTCTAATGAGATTATCGTGTTTACACATAATAGAAATCATAAAGGTATTATATAGAAGAAAAATACATAAGCATAAAGTAAACATAAACACAATATATATCATATATAAAAATAGTGTCATCTTAATGACGACCATGATAGGTGTTAAAAGAGGATTGAACAATCATCGTTTTGTGAGGCTGTAATTTGCCATCCCCAGAAATAGTATGTTCTTTAACCATTAGACGAAGGTGTGAGTAAGGGTAGCTCAAATACATATTATAACAACATCCTAGTATATTTATGATACTGGTGTTGTTAAAAAATAAAGGAATAAAAAGAGTTTAGGGGGTTTGAGAATCAAAATAAAACAAAAGAACATAAGTGAATACATTACCTTTAAATTGGGTAACTCTTATTGGTTTGAACCAAAATGGATTCTTGAAGAGATTTATGCCTAAGGTAAGGCTTATAGGAAAAAGAGAGTTATATTGTGAGATTATTTGAGTAGAGTGTGTATGAGACAAAGGGATTTATAATTGTGAGATTTGGGTAGGAAGTGGGGTCTTTTTATAAGGGAGAGGAGGGTCTCTTTTGGAAATCTTAAAACTATTATTTTATTATAAAATGAAATTCGGTTTATAAAACACCAAAAATCATTAAAGATGAAGATGATGTGTCCAATGTTAGAAATAAAATCATCCAATAAGATTCAGACAACTTTTGGAAATTATTTTAAACATTATCTTCTTATTTATTTAATTTATTCATTAATGAAATAAACACTGCATCTCTATTATCCAGTAAGCCAATTGAAGCACAACATGTCCTGAGAGAATAACTGAGGATGTACTGACCATGTAAATGATTTTATCTTCCCAGTTGACGTCTATGTCATTGAAATTTAAGGTGAGACAACTTGATTCCAATCTCCACTGATTCATGGATGACATTTCCTCATGACATCTAAAACCAAAATTGAAGTCCATAATGGGATCATATCCATGGAATTTGGTGACCAACTGGTAAAGTTCTATATTTTTCAATCCATGTGATACCGATTAGAGAATAAATCAGTATTCTATATCCATGCATCCGAAAGTTTCTCTGAGAGTGTGTTGAATCCCAATCCATCATGTTCTTCCTATTATACTGAGAAAGGATCTAATGAAATCTACACCCTGATTAATCAAGTTATAAATGGAGAAGTTGATGTTGACATTACCATTGAAAACTACATTGATGTAATGGATCTTGAAAACTATATGCAATAACATCTCACCTCTAGCCTACACTTCTCCAGCATGGATTTTAATGGGGAAAACTAATAAGAATATTCATTTTTTGATTCAAATATGATTATCCAACATTAATCATTTCTTATCTATGATTCTAAAAATTATATTATATGTGGTGTGATCCCTGAACCAATGTTTTTATATTGTCCATCATGTAGTGATGTGTGGGACATTCATTCTATAATTAATAATGCGATAATTGGTTATGTGTAATTGAGCATTCTTTTGCGAACAACATTGATACAAAGGTAATTTTAAAATTTATTCTCTCTTATGACTCAACTGTTCCTCATTATTCTACATCGGTTACTGATGAAAAAAATGAGTCAAAAACAATTGGGATATCATACTTTGGTTTCATGTTATCCAAACCGTACATAAATGAACAACCATAATTGATACATCTTCTTGAATTTTAATGCATATAAAACCATTAATTGGTGGATAAATTCAATCCTCACTTTGAAGACAAAAGGAAGGATAGTAATATTCTCTTTCCTCCCCCCCATTGAATTGAAATAAAAACAATAAGGGGAGAAATTATCCAGTGATTCATCGATCCTCCAAAAGGAAATGTTTTTCTGGAAGCACACTAGTGTTGAGAAAATTAGATGGCCACCAGCAGACTATGGGCAGTCCACTGCAACTATACAGATGTGAACAAACAAATGCAGTGCTTCATGGGATGCAACCCATGTTTTATTTTACTTTTATGAAATTTTAATTTCATTTCAGTTTTTAATTAGACGAATAATTATTCTTCTTTTTCATGTAATATCCCACATGATGCACATAAACATCCACTAACCCACCAATGAATATAGACAACGACCCACATAATTCAATCCATGGTGCACATCTTTCTCTCTCTCTCTCTCTCTCTCTTCAATAGTGTTCCTCCCTCCTCATTTTTTTACAACATTACTCATCACACATTTTTTAATTTACTCTTCCTATTTTTTCTGGGCGTGTCTATAAAATAATAAAAAAACATAAAAAAATTCATTTAAATAGCTATATGAAAGATAAAGCCATACTGACTCACATTCCAATTTTCAAATTTTGTAAAACAATTTTGGGGAGTCAAAATATATGGTTTAATCTCAATTTTTTTTTGTTTCATCATGACATTGGATAACGAATCATGTGTCAAAACTAAAAAATTTGATTGCTCAATTTTTGATTTGGAAAATGATTTTCCCCACCTATAAGAAACACAGTATTCTTTCATTCCAAGTCAACCTATGTCCATCTATAAAAAGTTTGTGTTCCTCACCTCAATTTTTGAGTCTTGAGTTTAAGGACCTTAGAGCTGCATTTACTACTTTATTTTACATTAATATGCTTGATACATTTTATGAACCCCATGAGAATTATAATAGCCAAATTTCCACCAATTAACTATACATTAATTCTCATTTTGAGAGCCCTTTAGAGCCTATGAAGACCGTTTTTTTTATACCCATTACAAACCCAATCCCATATCCCACCCAATTTCATCATGGATTTTCATTGAATGATTTATTGAAATTTTAGTGTTTAGGGGGTATGGATTTCTTTTTATTGTTTCCATTTTATTAATTTTCAACAATATATCATATGCTTGTGGGAAGGAATTTATTTTAGTGTGAAGGATATGTTTTACTTCAGTGGGGATGGGAAATTCATATATGATAATGACATGTTGTTCAAATTTTATTGAGGAGTGTTCAAAAAAATTGAAAAAATGAAAAAATGGGTTGTGTATTGGGTGGGTAAAAAATCCCAATTTCTCCGCCTTTGATCTTTTTATAACTGTTACAATTAGAGTGGTGAAGAGATTAATCATGGCTTTGTATGTGATTGTGAGATCTATTTCAAGTTCATCATTCAAAAAAATACAAAAAAGTGCACTAACATTATATTCTTATATAATTGGGAGAAGTTTGGTGTTTGAAAAATATTCCATCTTCTAATTCCAATCACATTTTCTTTCAATATTTTTTCTTTCTTCACACAATAATTCCACTGTAACTATATGTTTACATTTCATTTGAAGACTTACTTAAAAAAATATTGTTTTCCTTTTCCATGTTGGGGTTTTACCCCCTTTTTCCAATCTTTCGGATATCATTTTCCCACCATCCCATAGACACAAAAAAACCACTAAAAATCTATTCATTTTTGAGCACATTGTATAGGGAGTGGAATCTACGATCTCTTACAAACTCTAGTATTTTCACTTTGGGTTGGTGAATGAGTGAGCTCTGAAAATTAATTTTATCATCTTGAGAGGAGTATGTTTTTGGTGCCACCATTTTCCATTAATAAATTTCAGCATAAAAATTTAATTTTTTTGGAATATTGATTCTTTAAAAAAATAGTGGTGGAATTCAATATCAATGATTTAAATTATCTAAACCTCCCCTAATTGGAAAAAACAAAATTTTAATATTTTATGGGGAGTGAAAATGATTTTTTCATGTTTTTTTATTTGTTGCACATGATGACATGAAAAATACTATGTGTGGGGTAGTTGATTTTAATAATATTTTGATGACATATTATATACTCCCTTTATTTATTTTATATTAAATGTGCATATTTTGTGTGCAATATTAATGTTTTAATACTAAATATTATTTTTGAAAATTTGTAGAAGATGTTCAATTGATTCAGTTTACTATTTTCATTGTAACTATCACCATACTGATCCAAATAGTGTTATTAATGGTTTTGTCGAATTCATTATTCAATTATCAACATATCATTAGAAGGAATCAGTTTCCAATTCTGCCATTTTAAGGGTCATATGGACCACACAAGAAGACCCAAATAATCTGTGAAGAAACTAGAAAATCCATGAAGACAAAATTACTAGGCTCACTCCACACGTCTAAATATATTAATTCTCTTCCAAATGTAGGGTAAAATTAAATTCATGTGGGATAAAACAACCAAGGCCCAAATCTAAAGAGAAGGGGCCCAACTGACTCATTTCAACTCAGACCAACATACTGTATGGGAAATGAAATCAGTACAGTATTCATGACATGTATCCTGATATAAAAATAAAATAATGATGACATTATTCAGTGTGAAAGAGTAGATATAGGCGTCTGACATTTTTTAGGAAATTATTTTAATTCAAAGGCATCTTCCTATTCAAAAATCATTCACATTTCGACCATTGAAATATAATGGATAGAAATGGAAAGTTTAATTTTGTTTAATAAAGCCACTGTAACATTGGCACCATATGTCCAAATGACTCAAAATTTTGAGATACGAAAACCACAAGTATTATCTAGAACTTTTACGGAGATTCTATCTTGATATTCGGCGGTCTGAATAGCCAAATTGGAAATTCAAGTGGATAGACAAATTTTGAATTCAAACAGTACACCTCCATGGGATATAAATACAACCCCATCATCTCCTTCAATATGGTTGGCATTTCAAAAGATATAAGCATATATTGGAATGAAAAAAGCCTTGAAAAATTATTTGTAGAACCTTCCATACTCATGTTTTTAGTTGATATATTTTTCCTCCTCTCATTGTTTTCATTTACTTTTGTGTTGATCTTCGTTTGTAACCGTGTATGTGTTTGTTTTTGTTTTATATTTTAATTATTGTTTCTTCTTATTCCACTATTATTATCATCCAACTTATATTAAATAATACTAATGGTATTAAATGAATTTAAATATAGTTGAATCCAATTCCCTTATTGTGCATTCTGATTTCATCGAAATTCAATATTTAATTCCCATCACTATATGTGTTGTGTCTTCGATGCACAACTCATTTTGTATACCTTTATTTTTATTCAATTATTAATTAGTCATTATAAAATTATAAAAATATTATTAACCACCCAAATGTAAGTGTAAATATCTCATTGAGTTGAGTTATAATTACGGTATGTTAAGTGGTTTTCAATTTTGAATTATATTAAGACATACAATAATTAAAACATTACCATTGGTGATGTGGATGATAGTCATGTTTATAAATAATTCATATTAAAACCATATAAAATAATATTGTTTGGGGGATTCAGTAATTGTTTATAAAATAATGAAATTACTTAAAAACTCTTTATTATACTCATGAAACATATTTTGGGTTTTTTTATACTCATTATACAATTTATTATATACCTTTTTTGTTATTACAATTATATAATAGATTTCAAATATTTGTATAGTTTTTTGATTTTTACCAAAAAATCAACACTCTATATAAATTATGAATAATTCATCATTATATAATTTTAATATGAGTATTTTAAAAATAAATATTATTTTATAGAATGCAATTTTATAAATATATGAATTTAATCATTTAAATCAAAATCTTAAATTATAAAAAAATATAATTTTTTATAGTGATGACAATTTTTTGACCCATATAAATATTATATTCGAATTTAAAAATTATATTAAGATTTATATATTAATTGAAATTATGTAATTATAAAAATTTATTAAAATAATATTTATCTAAAAAATTAAATAATTCAAAAAAACATAGTGTCATGATTGAAAATATATATTTCCTAAAAATACAATTTTTGTTACCACGTATTGAAATCAAATTTTTATCAAAATAATTTTTTAAAAAATAGAAAATTAATAATTAAAAGCAATAAATGTAATAGTATTTTTATTGAAAAATAAAAAATGAATAATATTATAGTCTATATACATAACCCCTCAGAAAAAATCCTTTGTGATGGGGGGAAGCAAGATTCTTACTCTTACATCATGACGGTTGCACCCACTTTGTCTGTCACGTCCCCATCGGTGGGGGAGGGACCTCTAGTGACTAACATGAGGGTAGGTTCCCCTTTTTTTGCCTTTTCTCACCCTACCCTCCTTCCACCATTTCACCGAGATTTTCGATGTCTGAATGTCCCTTAATTGTACGAAGGGAGCTATTACTTCTCAATATCAATTGTGAAGTTCAACGATACCTCGACGCTTAAAAAACATACCGTGGTTTCTCAATTCAAATAGTGTTTCCACTTATATAATTTTTTTGATTAGAATGTTTTTGGATCTTGGGACATACTAGAGAGGGTGATTGTTGGATTTCGTTACAGTAAGAATATTATGATATATTTTTCGTTGGGGGATGATTAAATTAGATCCTGGTACATCACACCCTAGAGAAACAATGAATTCCGGTTCTACCACTTTAGATGTACCTACGACTTCTATATGAATTGTGACTCTTCATCGATGGAAATCAGGGTCAGTTTCCATATCCTTCATCTACCATTATAAAACCCCTCTGTGATTCGGATTCTTGGGAACTTAGATAGTATATTCTTGTGTTTGGATAGCTGTACTACAACTATTTTTCATCTTGTTTACCATCAAGTCTGTGTGAAGGTGGATGTGTCAAGTGTTCTGTTCGAAAATGTTTCGATCACAGTAGGTGAAGAGTTTTGGTATATGAATCATGTGGTTTAAGAATTATTTTCTGAATTCTGGGGTTTATATAAGCATCTGGGTCATTTGTTTTCATCCTATATATGAGTTTCTTTTAATCCCACCACACATATGGGTTTGGAATGTGGTATGGTTACATAGGCTAGTGATGAGGCATCTTTGTCTGGAAAAAATCCACTGGGAGTGTACAATGAGTCTAAATCCAAAATGGTTGTCATGAGTGGATCACATGAAGAAAATTTATTAGTTTTTGACATTTTTGGTAACTTAAAGAATAATTTTACAGTAGCCCAACCCCTTTTCATGCTCTTTTAGGGGTAGAGGGTCCTGCTGTGGAGAAGGTGAAGCCTGATAGTGGTAGTGTTCTTTTGGATCCACACCTAGTGGATAAATGAGGTTCCATGACTCCCATAGAGGTTTTATATATCAAGGAAGTGAACTCAGGGACTTGTACATTTGACAAGGATCTGGTTATGTCCTCTATGTCACCAGGGGAGGGAGACTCATCTGGTTGTGAAGTTCTGCAGTGGGTGGAGGTGGCTTCTATTGTGCTAAGAAACAATTTTTTAGGGTTATTGAATAATAATAAATTTATGGAGGTTAAAAAAATACCCAATTAGGCCTTCAATGGATCAAAAGAGGGCCTTTGAGACTAAGTCCATTGATGTGGACATTGAGCATTCATCAGGAAATATAGAAAGTGACACCCCGAGTGATTAGCTTTCATGCCCGAGACACATCAAGAACTACATGGGTAATAAAAAAGTGATGAAGAATTATTCATGTATTTCTCCACTTGGGGAGACCAGAGCAGTGATGAAATTGAAGGGAAGTGTTCCTCCTTCCACTGTTGAATCTCAACAGTAGTAGGAGCATAGTGTGTTGAGTGACTCTTCTGATGTGTTTTTATGCACTCGGAAAAAGAAATTGCGGAATCGGTTTTGATAATTAAGGTTTAAAAAGAATAATATGAAAATATAATAGATATTCCATTAAGGGTGGTTAACATCTTAGAGCTGTGTTATTGTAATGAAAAACAAGATCTAATATTGATCGGAGGATTTAATGCTTGGTAGATCTGTCAAGAGGAGTACATTCAGTCATGGGGAAACCTACTGTATCGATTCAAATGCCATTTGAAGGATGATCCATACACTCAGGTTAGTACTATTTCATGTAAATTATGTATGGAGATCAAATCAAAGAGGCTTAAGTTTCCCTTTAATGGTTTTGTTATTTCCATTAGTGCTTGAACTATGGTTTCTCACTTTTTCCATAAAAGTGGTTTCTATAATAAATGTTTAATTTTCAATTCACACATGACCCCTATAGAGACCAACATATTCCCTAATGGGTAGTGAATGTGATTATATCCCATTCATTGGGTGGTTCTCCAGATATTGTATATGGCATGATATGGACAAGCATGGCCTTCTAGTATAAAGAATTTCCCTTAATCTTTAGATGTTTAATCATAGTGTGGGCTTTGTCAATCGAAATGAAAAGTGATGTAATATAGATTATAATATCTAATAAATAAGTATCATAGGGTATTATCCTACTATTCTCTTTTGGAAATTTATTATTCTAACAATATTCAATGAGTTTTCCTTAAATAAAATGCATAAAAAAACCCTTGTATTTTTACTAATAAAAAATTAAACTAATTTCAGGATTATATTTCTTGATAAATTTGTCTTTTTCTATAATTAATTTTGTTTAAATAGGTATCTAATGTATTATCTATATGTTTTTAATATTATTATAAAACATATTTGTAACATATGTTTAAATGGGTAACATATTGTTTGTGATACATAATTTCAGTAAGGATCTATAGTTTGTTTATGCAACATTTAGAGTGAAAATATATATTAGGATCCCTATGATATGGTAAATTTATGGATCAGTAAACATACCTTTTAAATCAAACCTATGTTTAATGAACTAACATATAGAAAATTAAATATATGGTTTGATGTAAATCGTATCTTGAAAACTCTACATCAAAAGAATATATATTGTTTCTCTTAGTGGACCACAATGGTTTGTTTTAAGATATTTACTAAAAAATTCTACAACTGTCTTACAAAATTTAAATATCACTTTAAATATCCTTAAATACATATTTTATGGACTTTATTTAATAGATTAAAACATTTTTATATCTATTGTATGTTACTATTATCTATGGGTGTTAAAATTAAAATACAAATTGGGGTGAGATGTTTTATTATTGTGTTTATCTAGTGATATTTGTTATTATGTTCATCTAGATGAAAATTATTTCTATTATCAAATTAAAACAGTTGTAACTTCTGAAAAGTAAAGTTATATTTAAATGATGGAATAACTATAACATAATATAGAAATACATTATAGAAATATATGTTTTTATCCTTTTTTTACTATCGTGATGTTGCTACAGTTGCAATTTTCTATTTTCTATATTTCTTGAAGATCATACAATAGTTGGATATCTCAAATTTTCTCCATCTTATTAAATATCTATAATTAATGAATAATATTTATTATATTTTAGTTTTTTTTTTAAAAAATGAGTTGAATTTGTTTCGTAACACATTAACTAATCGTGTTTTTAATGATTATCGGGTACTAGTACTTAATCATAGTGGAGTGTCAACTTCTCCTAATAATATGTGTATTGAGAGGTTCACTATAAAATAAACTACCTTCTTACAATTTTTAAACAACCTTCATTTAGTTTCTATGATTATATGATAGAAGGAAATATTTTTTGAAAATTAATAATCTCACTAATAGAGCATTGGATGAGTGTACAGGGGGATCTTTATGCCTATAAACAATATTAAAACTGAAGTATTATGATTATATATTTCTCCACTGTATTATTTTCATAATGAATTTAATTCTTCATATCGTAAATATTCTCAAATATTGATAAATTTTATCCTACCTATATTTCTTAATGTACCCAATTCACCCCTATTGTATATCTTTTTATTATTCTGACCTAAAAAATGGTATCAAAGAAGATATTTTTCCATAATTCTAATATGATTTATGACTATCAAGTTAAGGTAATATATAAATTAATATTTATATGGAAAAAATCAATAAATGAATCTCCATAATCTAATTCCCTTACATTAATGAATAAAATTATTAACATTGGAAGGTAATGTTGATTATTATTTTAAATAATAATTGATTTAATCTTTTTATGAATTTTTTCATGAATTATAAAATTCCTATTGAACTAGAGATGTGGGTGGAAGAAAATGAAACTAAATATGATTTAAATTCAAATTTTATTAATTATATTATTTTTCGACATGGTTTAAATGAATTAATTCATGTATTACAGTGTGATACTACTTATAGTATGTGGAAATATTCAATTGTTTCTTATGAAAGAACAAATTATGATATTAAATTATTATTTTACATTATAGAGATGGAATTTGACACATTTAAAAAGTATTACATTGAAATAATCACTTAGATGAATGAAATATTGAATAAAATAAACAATGGGGTCACTTACTTTGGAGACCTAATTACCTAACAGGACAATGCTTTAAAATATTTATGATTTTTACAATGAAAATTTAATGTAATATAATGTTTTAATCATAAAATTTAATCATGTTAAAAACCTATCAATAAAAGAGCTTCATGACACTCTAATGATGTAGGAATCTAAAATGAATGTTTATGCTGATGATCATAGAATACTTACAAGGGAAACCACCCCCATTAAATGTACTATTCAATAATATAAAATGATATCAAAATAAGATGATTTATCCTAAAATGATTCATAATTATCATACTCTATAATTCAAGTACCTCATATATCAATAATATTATGTAAAGTTTTTTATGAAGAATAAGGGACTCAAAAATCCTTTCACTAATGTCCGGAAATGTAGTCATGGTATTAAAGATGGAATATGATATGTGTATAAGATAATTGGGAAAATCTGATAGGATTCCCTATATCTAAAATTAGATAAATTAAATATATAAAACAAATAAAATAAATATATGATAAAAAATAATTATAAGAGAAAACATAAAACGTTTTGGCTACATGGTGTGTTTATAAGGACTCCAAAAACACATTTAAATATAATTCATAAAAATATAAAACCTATCTAAAATAAAAAAATATATTTAAGGATTTATATGAATAATAGGTAATAAGATACATGACTAAATTTTTTTAAGGTAATTAGATATTGGATGATGAATGAATAAGAGTATAGACTCCTCCGATTTTCATTAAATGAAAAACTTATATAAAGGTCTGATTACCATATCAGATAATGAAAAAAGTAACATAATTATAGTGGTATTTGTTATAGATTAAAAATCAATATTTATTTGCAAAGAATCATATGTTCAAGGGTTATAGTACAATTTGAGGAGTACACATCATCTATGTGATGATTGTTTCTATGATGATTTTTTTTAAAAATGATTTCCCATGTTTTAAAGATTGTATTCATAAATTTGTAGTAAGTAGAATTTAAATTTTTTATTCATTTTATGTTAATTACTTCTGTGAACATAATATTTTTTTCTTAACATCTAATTCAATTGAATCAAGTGTTTTTAATAGGATATCATTCCACTATAATTTATTTTATCAATTAAAATATTATAGGCAACATTTATTTTCTGATTTGATCAGTATTAATTTTGATAAAGATAGATTTTTTGATGCATTTAAAATTGGAAAGTAGCATAAGTAATCTTTTAAATATAATAACATTGTTTCAATATCTAATCCCATAGAATAAATCTTTATATACTGGTATGGATAATTAAGAGTTGCATTCTTGGATTGAATATACCATGTTCTTGTTTATGTTGATGATTTTTATGGATATACCTGTGGTTATTTCTTAAAACATAAATTTTTTTTCTATCCATTTTGATATATTTTGTATAATTGTATAAAATAAAAATATTATAAAATTATATCATTGAGAATATATCACAAAAGAGTGTTTGAGAATCAATAAGTTTATAAATGCTTCTATGACATGGGTATTCCACAGTCATTTTTTGTTCAAATAACACATAAAAATGGAATTGTATAAGAGTGAAATATGAATATTCAGGAACTATAGAAAACTATGTTAAATTAATATAGCCTTCCTACCAATTTTGTGGTCAAATTTTTCAAAATAAATTCACATATCATGAATATAGTTTCACTATGACCCATTATAAAACAATCATCCAATGAGTTATGTAAAAAACAATAATGTTTCAAATTTTTATATTGTTAGCTAAAAGGTATATATCATTAATAGTAAATAAAACCATGGTACATGTTATCAAAATGATGATGAGTACATGTTTTTATGACATTCTATTGCATATAAATCCAATTGAGTCTACAAAAAATGTCCGGGATAGTTCAATAATCTATTTATGCGATGTTTGAGGAAGGTGATAATTTAGATCACAAAAAAATCAATCAAATGAAGTTTACATTTTTTAAATAACATGATACTAAATAAAATAAATAGTTTTTTTAAAATGGGTTTGAATACATATAAATTCAGAACAACACATAAGAACATGAAGTTGGTGAACCTAAAAACATCGTACATTGGAATCATATACACTTAATGTAATCCACATTAGAATCATTTATAATATATAAATATATATATATATATATATATTGGAAATTGGACAAGGAGGAGTATAGTAATGGAATAATAATTCTATTCCTCAATATATCAATTAGATCCTAAAACTATAGAAGAAGAATTAGAAAATAAAATTTCTCTAGTAACAAATAAATAATAACATTTCTAGTATAAATAAATTAGTCTATTAATTAATTGATGCACAATAAAATAATCCAATAATAGTAACCATATGATTTATAGGTATAAGAATAATATCCAAGGGATAATTATTTTTAATAAATCATGAATTGTAGCTAAATTATATTCTTTGGAATAAGGGAAATATAATGTTGAAACCAATGCTTTATTTATAGATAATAATTTATTTGAATCCTTTTACCTAGATAATAATATATTAAATTCATATTATATCAGATGAATGTGATATATGGTTTTCTAAAATGAAACCTAATGGATGAGCTCTATTTCGAACAACCTACAGTTTTTGAAAATCCACATTTACCATTTTTTTTCAAAATAAGTTAATAAAAACATGGCCTTAATCATGACTGAATATATTTTTAGGATTGATGAAGTTCTTTTTAATTGAAAAATAATTTTTTAAGTGTTGAGGATCCTACTATCTTTTAAAATACATATAATTATAAACTTATATTGGTAAAAAATTATTTAGATGATGTAATCTATGGTTTATATAATAAATATATTTTAAAGGATATTTAAATACATATGTAAAAATAATTTTAAATTTGTTTTGTGGGAGAATTAAAATTCATTCCTGGTTTTAAAATATATATAAAATATTAAATGAATATTTTAGAGAAAATATAAACAAGTTATTGTATTATTGAAAAATATTATTCAAAAATAGTAATTCTTATAAAATACCCATGTATACTAATATAAAATGAAATTTTGATGATGCTGGTAAACTATTTAAAAACATCTCATTTAGAGGAATGACTGGTATATTGATATATCTACCTACTAGTATAAAATATAATATGTTTTAATTCATTCATTTTTCAGTATTTTATCCTATCCCAAAATTATATCATCTTATTGCAGTTAATATAACATTTATATATTTAAAGGATACATTTTTTATCATTACATTATACAAAAACATATAATTTTAATTTATCATAATAGTCATATGTTATTTTTTTTGTTTTAGGTTACATAAAAATAGTACCTTAGGGATTTGTAACATTTTACAGAAGTCAATAGATTTGTTGTCTAGTACGAAATAAGAATAATTGAATTTTCAATAGCCGTGGTATAAAATATTTCAGCTAGAAGTTATTGTTCACAATTATTTTGGATGAACCACACATATCTAGACATTGGACTATATTTTGAAAAAATTCCAATTTTTTGTTACAATACAAGTGAAATATTTTTTTAAAAAAATCAAGCGAGACCGTAAATGACTAATCATATTGATATAAGGTGTCATTTGGTAAGAGATAATATCCTTAAAGGTTATATATCATTGGAATTTTTTAATACTAATTATTACCATCATGATATTTTCACTAAATCACATCTCACTGGTGTTTTTTCATGTTTAATGGATGTTAAGTAAATATAAATATTAATTAAAATTATATTTACATTAATTGATCATAAAATTTCAATTTATTTAAAATTTTACCTTAATAGATTTTATTTGTTTTATTTAGTCATTTAGATTATTTAATAGGATATAAGTAAATATAATTTTTTAATTAATATTTTTTCTATTAAATAATTTATTTATTAGTGTATTTGAAAAATTTCCATTTCAAAAGATTAATACCCAAATGATTACTATGAAATCTTTTTTTCAAGAAGATGAACCAGCATAATGAAAAAGGCATTAAATTACCCATATTTCATCTAACATCAAAATAAATATGTTTTTTCCTTCATTACTATAAATTTGTCTTAAAACCATATAATATGAACATCAAGACATAAAATTTCCTATAATGGACAACTCAATGTCAATAGAAGAATGTGGTCCAGTTACATCTATGAACTAATGATCTTCAATACCATGAATAAGATTCTTTTAATTAATGGTAATAAATATGAAATGTTGTTCTAGAAAAATATAATATTAAATTAATCCTGAGATTTTCATTTTATGGAATTTATTTTAATTGGAGATAATATAGAATAAATTGTTGATCATTAATTAAAATTGTTTTAAGAAAAATCACAATTTTTCATCTTTAACGCTAGAGATATACTCAAACATCTAAACTACCCAATGTGTTTTTTAAAGTATATTCATTAGAAATAGATTAGGTTGTTCAATTTCACCCTGTAGAGGGGTTTTCATTTCTATATTTGATTAATTGACGATTATGTGCATTAATATGAGAGTATTTTTGAATTTTGTTGTTTAGATCTACCATATGAAGAAGGATGTTTGTGAATTAACATGAATCTAACCTTATTGTTCTCAAAAAACATATTCAATATGTTATCATACCCTAGATATCAAAGTAGGAGATCATTATTTTTCCAATATGAATATATTTTTTATTAAGGTAAATTATGTTCCATTTTCAAATATATATTATAACTTATATTTATCGTTATTTTCAAAAGGGGTCTAAAATTAACTTTTAACCCTATTGATGGCTTGTTTATCTATTTATTTCTAAAAAACAATTTGTGACATTCATATTGTTATAAAATGTCATTATGACAAAATTATTTCTTCCAAAACCTGGATAATATTATGTTCCTTTAGAGAACTATAAATAGATTGATGATTCACATAGGTGTTGATGATCATGAATAGTCTGTTAATCAAGCGGGGGTGGGGGGTTTGATATAATCTTGCTATATCATTTCAAATTAATGATGAATATATTATTGAATCAAGAATATAATATACTATTAATGAAACTAAATTAATAATAATAATATATTTAAGTGATAATACCATTGAAATAGGTGTTCCTCACTCTTTATAATATCCCTTACAGGTATGAAAAAGTGAATAACTATCTCATAGTCCTGGTTGAGGAGATGATGTTGTGGTTCATGTAGAATAATATGGTACCAAAGATGATGAAAGACATATTTTTTAGGGTTTTTGGCTACATATGCGGAAATAAAAACTGAAATTAGGGATTCTAAATAAGGTCTTGGAGAAGATCAGATTGATTAGAATGTTAAAGATGCTGACCAGGTGCACACAGAATTATCTGAAACTACCATGTGGATTGATAATAAATATTTTATATTAATGATGAATCTGTTGAAAATCATATTTTTAATTTTTGTGAGCACATTGAATTGCAAGAAAAATATTTATCATCATTTACTGGAATAATTTATGGACAGTGCCTTCGAATGGTTGAGGAAAGAAAACACTACAGAAATTAAGAAGAGGAATATTCTGGTTCCGGGAATGCTCATATTTTTGAATAGGAAATCATCATAAATCATTTAAAAGACCAAAAAATAATTTTCCATGTGATTTGGATGTTTCTAAAAAATATATTTATGATTTCAAATGGTTATCAATTTCTAGAGTGTTGTTAGACTTAATATAGATCAGATGTAAATTGTGAGTGAATATTGCATTTCAAAAAAAGATTTTGATTATTTTCAAAGAGAGGGATGACTATCCAAATTTATAATATGATTTTAGATTCTATTTCAATGAATAATTTTGGAGAATTATGTATATATCTAGGATTCCAAATTTAATTAGATAGATGTATCTCATGTTATGAATGAGCATCTACTTCTAGTCAATATTCTTATATGGATTTCATAAATGTTTTTGAATCTATAAGAGTTATTTTTTAATAAATAAATGATTGAATTTAGAACAAATAGTGTGATAATACTCTACATTATAAATTTTGAGATAATATTAAGGATCTAATTAAAAGACTATATTCAAAATAACCTATACTTTTTGAGACATGTTCAATCAATTTGATAATCTGATAAATTCCATTATAATGCTAACGAAGAATTTTTCTAAATTTATTAAATGAAATTTGGTTGAAATTATGAAAAATAATTTGGAATCAAATATGTTGATGAATAAAAAAGCATGAAAAATGAATTTGAATATTAGTATATTAATAGAGGTTTGTCAGGTAGTTCATTACATAGTTCATGACTCTTTTTCATTAGAAACCTCATCTCAACTAGATCCATAACCCTATTCTAATAATAACTCATATCCCTTTTAAGATAAATATTATGTATTAATAAAAATGTTTTTAATTATATTATTCATTCATTATAATATTATTCTGTATTTCATAGTTTTCTCTAAAAAATATATATTTTATAAGTTAAAGTTTTTAACTTCAAAAAAAATTCCCTTCAAGTTTTGTGTTATAGCAACAGTGTTTTATTTCATTCTTATACAAAATTTTTGATATCCCAAAAGGAAAAAAAATCTATACAAAAAATTCGTAAAAAATTTATATGTTTATTATTCTAAATGGATAGAGATTTGGAGATATGAGAGATTAAAATAGTTTAATCTGATTAGTTTGTAAAACATAGATTTTCTGATATTTATATAGTTTTTATAAAAAATTTAATGAGAAATATAATTTCTCTTTTATCATTTATAATATTATTCTATTTTTTTAAATTTACTATATATTTAGTGGGTTTTTTATTATTAAAATTGTGTAGATATTTTTTCATGTGTCATTATAATAATATTCATTGAATTCACATTTATTTTGATGATCACTAATATCATAATTTTTCTTACAAATTCAACTAATTGAAGTGTTTCTAAATATTATATTTTTTAAAAAATTATACTTGTTAAATAGTAATTTCATGTTAATGATTTATTAAAAATAATGATTTTATTTTTTATGAAGTATTTAACAACTATTCATACATTAAATTTTAAAAAGGAGTTTTTTGTTTCAGAAACCTACATTCTTTAAATGACCATACAATGTACCTTGTATTTAGAGTAAACATATAGATTTTGTACCCTATTCTATTGTGAAAGTATATATCTGTAATAATACATTAAAGATCAAAACCATGTTCGATGAATTAAATTATAGTTTAACAACCCAATATTTAAATGGTAATAGTTTGTTTTCGACCATACATAATAATTCTACCTTATATTTGACTCAACAAATTGTGGATTTTAATTTAATAATATTTACTACATTTTTAAATAAAGTTACACAAGAATTAAATATCCCTCAAATGGTTCATAATGACGGATTCTATGTCTATTATGGAATATATTGAATCATTCATATATTTAAGGGATGTTATAATGTTATCTGGTTGTTGAAATTTAAATTCAAAATTAGATAAGTGGTTTTTATCACATTTTATCATGAGATACTTTTTAATCTATTTGGGTGGATGTAAATACAGTTTCTTATTAAATACTAAGATTTCAATCTTTTGAAATGTGAACTAATTTTATACATGATGGAATTTTTGACATCGAATATAGATACATTTTGGAGACATACATATTTTTACTGTCTAACCAGGACATCTGGAATACTTTTATTTGTCATTTTATATGGATTTGAAATATTTTGTTGAGGTGAGGGATGAGCTTGGATTATTGTTTTGGATAATAAATGAGTTTTACTATGCTTGATAGTGTTCATTACATTGGTATTTCATTGTCTAAACAATGTGGGTCTTCCAAAGTTCCATTACAACCTTCATGGGGTTAAAAAATACGAATAATGATAAAATGAAAATAATGTAAAATATTTATGTGGGATCAAAATTTATGAAAATTGTTCTAATAATCATAATATTATTATTATTATTTTCAAGTTTATTATTATTTTTATAATTATTATTACTGTTATAATATTATTATTATTTTGGATATTATTATTCTTATTCTTATTATTAATATCATCTATGATAATAAATTGAAAATATTTAAGGTTTGAACGCTCTCCCTCACACCTATCCTCCTACCATGGACCTCCCCTCATGAGACTCATATCTAACCTCCCTCTTTTTTGTGCATATCACATAACCCTCTAGACTCCCTTCACTCATGACCGTGACCTCGCATTCCTACTCATCTTGTGCCTCTCACTTCGGTATGATTTTCATCCACATTGTAGTTTTTTATTTTGGGGTTCAATTTGTATAGGGTTTGATCATTAATTATATTGGTCTAAATTCTTGTATTTGGGTTTTTTGAGCTGTTTTGTGTCTGATTTTAGTTTCACACCGAGTTTGGTTGTTTTCGACACCCGAGGTAGGGGTTCCATGCCCTTTCATTTTAAAATGACATTATTTGTTTGTTTAATTAATTTTATCAATTTATATTTATAAATTTTTTAATGCGAATTATGTTTTGGGTATATTTTGGCATACATGCATGTCAAATAAGATTTTCTAAAATAAATTTCCCTGTTTTTACGCATCTTACTCTGAAAATTCTTTAATGTGATTAATATGTTTTTATGTTATTAATAATTTGTTTTCAAAATATTTTTGAGATGTGAGCCTGTTGAAAATGATATTTTTTTAAAAAAGTTTTATTTCATATATAATACATATTTTGAACATTTTATTATCTTTTTAATTGTTTATTATTTGAAAAGTATGGTTTAAAGTGGAATTTGTTTATTTGAAGTCTTATAATGGGGTGTGGCCCATGTAATTGATTTGTAAAAGGTGTTCTTTTTAATTACATTATCTAACAAGTATTTTTATGTTGTGAAAATGATGAGAAACATATTTTAAAAATTGAGGTTTTCTTCTGTGTAAATTTGGAAGGGGTTGCCACCTAAAAAATTGTGGAACTTATTCTTTTCATTTATAGTAATTTTTCAATTGGTTTTTATGAGTTTTATTAGTGGTGAATTTTTTTTTCAAGTGGTTCTTGTGTGTTTAAAATGAAACATGGGTTGGTTTTTGGAAAATGGAGATTTTATCGTAGTCAATGACAAAAGATTGGGAATGTGGTGACTTGTGTGAACTGTGAACATGATCAGAAGACCATATGAATCCCATTTATATAGGACGACTAGATTGTTCATTTATTCAAGATGAGATGGAAGTGGTTTGTCCGTGTTTTTTCTGGCCGGATTGACACTTACAACACTAACTAATCTTTTTTGATGATTAGAGACCACCATGGCATTGGTGTGTCCCTTCATAGTGGATCATTCCCAAGAATATATTTTCTCATGGTTTCGAACCCACAAATTCACCGAGGCATGATGTTATCCTATCCCACTCTAGATACAATAACCCTAGGGTATTTAAACATAGTTCTGTACCATATATGATGTGGTTCCATCCATCGGCATATGGTGGACCTCTTTCTTGTGCATGTGTGCATGTTTTATTGATATTAATTAAATTTCTCTTTTATGAAAATTATTGTGAAATGGTTTGTTTTAGACATGATCCCATTTTAAATATTTTTTCCTAATAAATTCATTGATAGAATTGTTTTTACTATAATTTATTTAGAAGATAATTTTAAAATATATTATTAATGTTTTGTCATGGAATATCTTTTGGATTTCATTTTTCTGGGATTTGGATAACACTCTACATGTACCTTTGATTTTATTCAGACCTCATTCTGTTTTGGTTCTATGTTAATCCATAATGTGTAGAAATGATGGATTGTGATTCTTGTGAAACATGTTGTGGATCATTGTGGGGGAGGCTTGGGGACATTTATTTTCTTTTTAAAAATAGCTTTTGGTCGATGTTATATTTCATTTTTATTGTAGTAATTTTTTAGGATTTTTTTTGTTGTAATCATGAAATTTTGAAAATTATAAAGGATTTGATAGTTGTTGTTTTATGTATGCATTTTTTTCTTTTTGATTATATTATTTATCAAATATGTTAAAATTTTATTTATGAATTATTTTGATACCCTATAAGTTGTTTCAAGCCAGTGGGGATTGATAATTCCCATCACCACATTCCACAGACTTGGTCGGGTGCTGGGTCAGATGGTGACCTGACATCATTTGTGAAAAAATGGTATTAGAGCCTGTTATTATTTTTTAGTCTCATTCCTTGGGGAAGATTATAGGTAGATAGAATTTATGTTTGTCTTGACATGATATTCTAGTCTGGAGTGCGGTGTTAGGGAAACACACCTCATGATAGGATCCAAGTCACCATGGGAATTTTGGATTCATCTATTTCTTGTGGTCTATGTAGTTATTCGTTATTTTTTAAATAAAATGAGATTTAGGAAAATTGTCTCAATGAGCCAGAATGGTCTGGAAAGCTATGTGGAGATGGGGACAAAACCCTGGAACACACTCTCTGATAATGGTGTAACTAGAATATGGCTTCCAACTATATGTATGAGTCACCCATTGGTTCTAGTTTCCCTTAGATTGGATCAGTATCATTATGGTTTTTGGAAAATAATTTTGAAGACAGTTTTTTGATATTTATGATATCTAGTAATTAAATTTGAGATGTTATGGTTTTCAAAGAGGGTGGAAAATGGGGTTTCAGAATTGTTTTGAATAACGTATAAAATGGTGAATTATTATAAAGTAGTATTGAGTTAATGAAAGTATGTTATTGTAATTAGTTTCATTTCTGTCTGAACCTGTAGTTTTTTGGAATTAATTTCATGAAAAAGATATAATGATGTTAAATCATGTTTTGGAATTCTTTTTTAAATTTGATTTTATGAACTATTGAAACGTTTTTGGAATGGTATGAAATGATTTAAATATTATGTGTGTAGTTTTAAAATTGAATTTAATTTTTATTATTTGTGGTCTCTTGGAATGATTTACATATTTATGGGAGTTGTTTTAAAGAGGATAATTGAGTTTCCTAATGGCTGGGTATCGGTGAAATGGAGTTTTTTTGTGAAACTAAGAGTGTTTTAAGGTGAAATGATTTTTTTTTTAAAAATTGATGTGTAATATTTGAATGTAATTTTTTTTTGATTGGTGTTTTTTGTATAATATATTTTGAGATTAGAAATTGGCTTGATTTGGTGGATAGTGGTTTTAAGAAGTGGATGTGTGTATTGAATGATGTTTTGGTAAATAGAAAGTGTTTGTTTTGATATATAGTATTCTCCTAGGTGATCGCATGCATGTTTTATGAGAGGAATCATGGATGAATCCTTGGTTGGAGATGAGGTGGGTGTCTACTATAGCATTGAAACCAGCATGTGTGAGGCCCACGATACACCATTGGTGATTATGTAACCAAACAAACAATTTTATTTTCAAAAAATATTTTTTTTGGAAAATTTTGGTGTTTTGATAATTGGTGATAGTGTGAGGTGTCGTCATAATTTTGGAGAATTTTATTATGATGTGTATTGGGAATGAACCCCCCACACCACTACATTAAATCTGGTTTGTGTTTTGTGTTTCATCGATAAGTTGGCTATAAATAATTGATTATAGTCTCTTTCGAGATGTGTTTCAGAATCCTTTTTTGTGGCTCCCCTCATGTGCATGAATTTGTTTTATAGAATGCATTGTCCAATGGATCAGTTCGATTAGGCCCTTAGTTTTCTATCATTGTCTTGTGTATTCCCTAATAGAGAGATAATACAAGATTGAAGAGTGACCCCATGTGTTTATCCATTGGATAATCCTCTTGTTGATCAATGTATGGATTTCCTCATTATGTTTTAGAATATAATTCTCCCATCCTTTTTCGGTAAAGTGAATCTTAATCTAACCAAAGAGTGAATGCATGAGGAGTTCAATGAATCTTTAGTTTCCTCAACTCTCTTGATGCTCAAAGGTGAAGTTTTGCATCACTAAAATGGAAGATTATTCTAAGGAGGGATGAAATAAATTCTACTGGAATTAGTAGAATGCGGTTTGGGTTATTTTTATTGACGAATATCATTAAAAAAATTTATGGATCATCCAATAGTTCATCTAATTAATTGTTCTTATTAAGCAACCTATGTTCGAAATCTGGTCATGATATGTTGTTATGGACACTTACAACAATCTCATGTTTTAGGGAGTAGGTTCTAGGACCACCACATTATAATGTCTCGGTTATTTTCAGTGGTCATGATCAGTGAACCTTTGTAGCTTGGCAGCAAGGGTGAAGATTATGTGATCTTCCAACAATCTCTATTTAATAAAGAAGGTTGTCTTCATTTGGGAAACTATGAATTTTTTTTTTCATAGTGAAAGTTCCCTCCATGTGTACTTTGTTCTACAATTTATTCCTCAATGTGAAAGGTATGGTTCATATTTATATTTTATGAATTTTTTTTGGTGAATGTGCCATGTGGATGAAAGTGGATGTTGGAGTGTACAATGCCTGTTTTTGTTGTCTATATTTCTATATAGTTGATTGGGGAACTAGTAGAGGGAGTTCTATTTATAGGATTTAACACCTGAATATGATGCAGGAGATGCTTATATAAATAGAGCTCAAACCATGGGTCTCTGATTGAATCTGGTTCACAATCTGGAAACCCCCTATGAGTGTATGGAATCATTGTTCAATTAAAATATTCATTAGTAGAAAATGGTAAAAAAAATTTCTTCTGATTTGGAAGTTTCTCTCCAACTGGTCTCATTTGATGGAATGATACATGGGGACCTTATTTGAAAATGTTATGACCACTATATGTGGAGGAGTCCCCCCTTAGAAATAAGGAGGTGGGGTTTTTGTTTTCTTAAACCCCAATGTCGGTACCCTAGTGGATATGACTATATTTGTGGTTTTCCTTGTATTAACAACTTTCTATGTTGGTTTCAATTTTTGTTTGCCTAGATGCATCTAAAAATTGTAATGTCTATGGAACCAGTGAGTCATGTAGTGTCTTCTTTTTTATTGTAGGTGTATGAATCAGGTCCCTTGTGGTGGGAGGTAAGGTTGTGTAGAAAGCTACTAAGTTATTTTTGGATATCCCATATTAGTCTATGCTAGTGAGATAAGGTATTCGGTCATTTTTGTGGGTAGATACATCATGGGACTCAGAGAAATTATAATGGGATGAATTGATTTAATCTCATTCCTTAGGGTGGGGAGTCTGTGTGGGACTTCCCATGTTGGCTATCTAGATGAGGTTCTGATGTTAACATCAAAATGGGTGGTTTAGTATAATGATGCCTCATCTAAAATCCCTTCCTTATGTAAATGTTTATATTATAGCACGCCCAACAATTTTTTCTAATTAACGTATTGGGAAACTTCATTAGGATGTGGTTGATCTTGTTTATAATTTCATGAATGTGGTGTGTGATATTTTTTTGATTTCATGGGTGTTTTGGACCAAGAGGTTTGATTAAAAATTATAAAAGTTTCCTATCCATTGATTGATCATCTTGATGTGTTTAAAAACATGGGGGTGGCTGGAAAAAAGCGGGGAGTCCATTTGAACTTCTCAAGTATGACTTATAAATCCATTTCCATGCCGGTAGAGTTCATGCCATATTTTCATTTTTCATTTCATTAATAATATACTTTTATTGAGTTAGAGTACGGGTTATTTCTTTTGAATCAACCATGGGATGTCTTTCTAGGGGTGAAAACCATTATAGAGGGAAGAAGAATTAAAATTATACTTCTGAAATAATTTTATTTTATAACTTTATGTGGATTTCAAATATTTTGTCGAGGTGCGGTGGGAGCTCGATTGAAATTTTGTGTTTTAAATGATAAATTTGTTTCTTCAGGGTTTCATTGGAATTGTCACACTGGTATTGCCAAGACAATACCCTATGCCTTTTTCCAAAGTCATTGTACGGCCTGACCAGTGTGCAAAAAAAATTAATAAGAATAATTATAAAATGAAAATTAAGTGATATATAAAAATTTGAATAAAATATATTATAATTGTTTTAATAATGAAAATAATAATATTATTATTATAGAAAATATCATTATTATTATTATTAGTGTGAAATTTTTTATGTTATTGTTGATATTCATAATAATAATATTATTATTATTATTATCATTCATATAAAATAACTTTTCATTTTTTAAGGTTTTGAACCCTCCCCGTCAACCCTCTCTCCACCAACCATACACCCTCTTGCCCCTCATGCCTGGTCATGATCCACCCCCCCCCCCTCATGTGACCTACTTCTTGACACCCTCCTCCCTATGCAGTGCAATGGACCCACTGACCTCTCGCCGACGACGTCTACTACCTCACTGGATTCTTCCTCCTCCATTGGATCCTCCAATGATATGATTTTATTTCTCCTTATAAGTTTTCAGTTTAGGTTTCCATTTGTATAGGGTTCAATGTTGATTTATTTTGGTTCAAATTCATGAATTAGGGTTCACATTGGGTTAATTTTGGTATGTTTGGTGTGTGATTGATGTTTCACACTGAGTTTGGGAGTTTTCAACTCCAGATGTAGGTGGTTTCATGCCCTTGCATTTTTAGAAGATTCAATTTGTTTTCTTAGATAATATTAACAAGTTCTATAGAAAAATTATATTATGTAAATTATGTTTTTGTATATTTCTGCAAGAAGGTATGATTAAATATATTTTCTAAATTAAGATTCCTTGTTTTTTATATGTGATACTATTGAAATTCATTTATGTGTTCAATTTATTGTTTGTCATATGCATATTGTGTTTTCAAAAGAGTTTGAGGTCTGATTGTGTTGATAATGATTTTTTTGATGTAAAAATGTATTATTATGGTATGTCAAAAATGTTGTTCACTTTTGGTTAACTTTTGAATAGTTTAAAAGTTGGAAAACACGAGTCAATGTGGAATTGGATTGTGTAACGACATAGAATGAGGTGTGGACCATGTAAGTGGTTGGTAAATGGTATGATTTTCTTGAAGTTTATAAAGCAGAGATTAATATGTTTTTTAAATGATGAAAAACATATTTTAAAAAGGGAACTTGTCTTGTATGTCGATTCGGAAGGGGTGGTCCATGAAAAATTGTTTAACATGTTATGTTTTTTTGGTAATTTGTTAATTGGATTTTTTTAGTTACATAAGTTGTGTGAATTGTTTTTTCATGTATTTTTTGTATTTTTAATAAGGAAAATGGTTTTTTTTGGAAAATAGTGACGTTCATGGAATTGTTGGCAAAGGATTGGGAATGTGGATGCATGTGAAAACTGTGAACTGGATCTTTACTCCATGGGAATCTAAGGTATCTTGGTGGACTAGCTAGATTAAGTACCCTAGATGATTCCAAAGTAGTTCATCTCAGTTCTATCTAGTAGGATTGATTCTTACAAAATTAACTAATCTTTTGTGATGATTAGAGACGACTATGCTATAGTGGTGTCCCATCCTTGTGGCTCATGCATGAGAACACATTTGGTCATAGTTCTATAACACATTATCTCTGAGCTACGAGTTTGTAGTGTTCAACATGATATATATTAACCCAAGTGGATTTACCCATGCTTCTCTACCACATATGATGTGGTTTCATCTGACAAAATATGATGATCCTCTTTCATGTCTGTTTGTATGGTTGTGTTTTCTTTATATAAATTCACATTATATTTTAGGAAAATGGTTGTGAAATGAATTGTTTTATAAATGATCCTGTTTTAAAATTGTTTTTCTAATAAATGATTTCATAAAAAAATTTCTAAAATAATTTATTCAATGAGAATGTTAAATTATCTTATTAATGAGTTTTTGTGGAATATCTTCTAGGTAGCATCATACAAGTCTTTTTGTCAACCCCTTAATTCACCATTGGGTGTACGAAGACCTTGTTCTGTGTTTGTTCCAAGTTAAGGTATTTAATGTAGTGATGAAAAATTGAGTTTCTTTGGGCCCTTTTTTTGGATCTTGCTGGTTGTGGCTTGAGGATATTTCACATCTTGTTGCACAATGGTACGAGTTAATTTTTAGTTTCCATTTTTTGTAGTCTTTTTTTCATTTTTTATGGTTGTAAACATGAAATATATATGATTATAATGTATTTTTTAGTTGTTGTTATTTAGTTTTTGATTGATTATATTGTTCATTTGATTATTCATGAAATTGGTTAAAATCATTCTCGCGCTTTATTTTGATACCCTTGTAGTAGTTTCCAGCTTGGGGGGATCTGGAACATCATTATAGTATTGTTGCAGACCTGGTAGGGTGCCAGGTCAGATGGTGACTAGTCTTGGTTCATGAAATTAAATCTTCGCAATCTGACTAACATGTTGATGTTTCAACTATAATCATTATATTATTATATTTCATTGAATATCATCTGAAACAATAATACCTTTGGAGAAATTATTTCTTGGTGAATTTATATTCTTGATGAAGAAGATGCATTATCTATTAGTTGTTTCTGCAACATGATGCTTTTTTTCTCAAAAAATATATAGATCATTTTTTAGGGTATCTTCTACCCTTACTCATATGTGGTGTAGCATTATATTCTCATACTAGTGGATCTTTTTTCCCCAATCTAATATAAAAATTTATGTGTTCTTCTTCTCTGATTTCCACTAAATTATTATCTTAAAGAAGATACAATTATGTCATTATAATTTATGAAGAAGGATTAAACTTTATTCTATAAATATTTATAAAAGTACACAATTCACCCCTTCTTGTATATCATCATATTATTCTACAATAAAATTAGAGGTCATTGTGTATACATAGGTTTCAATTGAACATCATCTAAAACCATTATATATAATAATATTAGTTTTATATGTATAATGAAAATATTATAAATGATCATCATTCTTGATTGTCTTGTAAATTTTACTTGATATAGCTTATATTTATGTAAAATAACCAATGTTGTCCATGTTTTCATTAACACCATAAATTAATAAGGAAATTATAATTTCAAAATGTAATATGATTTATAAAACATTTACTCATTACATTTCCCCCCGTATGATATTTCACCCTAAAACATTCATTACATATACTAAAAAAATTAGTGTACTTCATTTTCGGCCCGTATTCAAATTCTCATTTCTCTTCCTCAAACATGTGGTTCTTCTAAAATAATTTGACCTTTTGAATTGCCCTTTTTTGTTGAACCTTGCCTCTATGATCTAAGATCTTCACCAGTTTCTCCACAAATGATAGATAATTCTAAAATGATACCACCTTTGGACATATTACATGTGAGGTGTCTTATTATATACTTCCTCAAGAGATATATATGGATGAAATCAGTTACTGGATATAGGTTCATATGGAATTCATATCGATAGGCCACCTCTCCTATCTGATCAAGTATGTCAAAGGGGTTGATGTATCCTGGATGAAGAATTCCCTTATTCCAAAACCACATGAATTTAACATACAGAGATATACAATAGAACACTTTATTGTTAACCATAACATATATCTCTTATTGAGTATTGTTTAAATATAATATCTATTGACATTATCGGTATTTCATTTGAAACATAATTGATAGAACTTTATTTATCTTCGCTTTACAAATATTTTGAACCATCAACATATTCTCTCCAAAACCATCCCAACATGTTGGAGTCTAATAGTTATTCCTAACCATTACCTTAAATGATTCCATTTGAATGTTATAATGAATCAATATGTAAATTTATAACTATACTAGTTGAAGGTTCTAATCCCAAAATATCTAGAAATAAATTACACATGAGCTTAGAATATCATTTTGAGTTTAAATGTGTTCTATTAGACGAACCATATTTTTTAGTGTAATATGAAGTACTGAAACTCAAATCTACATCCAACACTATCAAATGTATTATCTATAACCTCAATGTAAAAATTGGATCATGATCATATATAATGAAGAGTGTCACTCCATAAAATCTTAAAACATATCTGATATATGCCATCGAGATTTTTTCAATAGTGAAATAATAATATATAGTAATTAAATGTGGTGAATTTATAAAGAGATCAACTAACACACATATTCCATTAATACATTTAGATTTATTTGGTAGTCCTATGATGAATTCTATTATTATGAGATCAAATTTCCATACATGTATGGGAAATTGTTTCATCATTCACTAATACTTATATCATTTTGCATTGAAATTTTGGCATACAAGAAATCGTAGTACAAATTAAAAAATATCTCTTTGGATGCTCTCCCTAATGATTTTTTTCATCCTATACCTATAAATTGTAAACATTCCTAGACTAATAATGTTACATGAGCTATGAGAATCATCCAAAAGATCCCTCTTTAGTAATGGTTTTGTGGAAATATATTTCTGGGTTCTAAACCGTTTAACTATACCCTTTAGAAAGCTATACTCTAGAATATTAATTGTAATTTTTTTTGGCATCACATCATATTTCTTGACATCATTTATCCTTATAATAATTGATTTCTAAAAAAATTATTTGAGAAATTTAAGATGATGTTCATTCTATAATTCCCTTGTATAGCATTTACATGTCCATAATATCATATCACATTAAATTTTCCTCCAACTCACTATTTTGTAATTTCATATACATAGAGAATTAGACCATTTTTTCAACTACTAGGTTGTAATAGATTGAAAGATGATAATCCTAGATCGTCTCTAACAAAATTTGTTGGAGAATATTGAGATCCTTTAGTGTTAATATATACTTAGGTAATTTAGGATATATATTTATTTTTTTAAAGGATGGTTAACTTAGTAAAAATACCAAATCTAAAATATTATAAAAGAAATAGGTTTGAAGAGTCTAAAATATGGAATCATATTAATAAATTTATTGTTAAAAGGGATAAGATTAGAGGGGTGATCATCGAGGATGGTAATTTCCTGATATAATCCCTTGTTTTTCAGGTAGTCTATAACCATACATTCTTCATGATAAACATGTCAAATGATGTAATTAGTAACGAGAAGAAAGCCAATGTAATCCATCCAACAAGTAGTAATCGCCCATGCAAGACGAGTCTCACAATTTTAAATCTCTTGAAAAATTATGGATGAGTCACTTTCAATCATGATTTTATTACAACCAATTATTTTACAGATGGAAATAACATGAATCAAACTCATTATTTTGTCCTCCATAGTGGAGGAAATGCCACAACTACCATTAAAACATACATCAAAATGACCGATGTTATTCATAATGATAGTGCCATAACCCACCAGGCCCAGATTGCCTTTGGAGGAACCTCACACATTTTATTTAATCCAAACATGAAAATGAGATATCTAGAACACTTATAATGTGTGGAATGGTTAGAAAAGTATCCATAAATATGGAGAAGTCACAGGATTCAAAATCCATTAATAGAGTTGTCTCTATCACCGTCGTTCATCGAAGTAGCATCACGTATGGAAATAAGGATCCACATCCAACCAGAATTCTGATTAAAGAAGTAATTTTATGAACAAAATCATTTCTGTTATTTTAGATCACATGGTAGAGCTCAGTGATAGAAATATGGATAATATTATTAATTTTTTTTGGAACATTCCATTTCTACACATCTCTATACTTGCAATTTTACGGAGTTATGAGTCAACCATTTTCATTCAAATATGTGAAGAATATAGTTCCAAATAGCCTATGTATTGACATAAGAATGAAAACGATAGTTTGTATCTTATCTGTTTTGGTTGTATAATCTAAATTTATAGTATAGTTGGAATCCAAAAAAATTAAGGAATATATTTGTTGGGACTCTATTGTGATCAAGATTCCAAATAATATTGAATCTAAATGGCTTGATAGATGTTTTATTAATTTATTTTTCAATTAAAAATCATTATCAAAATTAAACAAATATTGGTTATAATTTTTTTGTAATGCATACCATAGTGATTAGGATCCCAAATTAAAAATTCATTAGTTTTTTAGAATGAGTTTTTTCAATGGATTATAGAATAGATTTAGAGAGATGATAATGTTGAGTTTTTAGAATATCACCAATTGAGTAGATGGTATTATTTGAGGTTTGATTAGGTGTAGACAATTAAATTATGGGAGGTCTAGTCTAGTTATCTAACAAGAATCTCATAGAGGAGAACCTGGAAGCCATCCATCTAGAATTATTCATAATACTGGAAAAAAATTGTTTAATTGTAGGATAGAATTAAGAGTTAATGAAATTCATGTTTCCATCCTTAATATTGTCAAGAAATATATTCTTTTAGAATATCAATTTACTTAGAGTTGTTATAAATAATATTCCAATTGATCATGGATTGTAGGGCCTCATTAAATTACTTATGATTTTTTATGACGATACCACCTTTTCTATAGGGTTGAAAAAAGTCGAAGAAGGGACAATGATTCATTTTGTTTATAGTGTGCTACTAGTGCAGATAATTGTTTTGATAAATATATTCATCTTTTTTACAAGACCAATAATCCATTTTTAGATCATCATGGAGTAAACCATCTTAGAATCAATTGTCGATTTATCAATGACAATACGACTTATATGGTGAGGGAATATCATTTCAAAGAAGTGAGTTTGTTGAGCATGTGCTCAACTATGGTAGTAATGTAGCATGTCTTGGGTCTTCCCCAAAAAATGGGAACAACTAGATAATCAAAATAAAATTAACAAACTTATAGACATAAATCATTGATAATTTTACATTTCCTACAAGAATATTTTTTTTCAAAAAGAAGATACAATATTTGTTACAAGTAATGGTCTAACCTAAAACATCTTCATAGTGGGAGAGTGTATTTTTTTGGTTTATAATGATTATATTATCTATTTGTAGTAAGAGGATGATGTCATCATCATGTAACATGTGGGTGGGATTATTCACATTCCTATAATCATGAATGGTCTTGATCTTATTCGAATCCACAAGATGGGTGAGCAGGAAACTATGATATTCTTTCATAATTGAGAAGACAGTGGGAGATAGGGGATTACCTTTCCATACTCCTTTGGAATATTTCAAATATCACTAGGGAGAACCATTAACTAGAATTGAAATATAATCCAAATTGATCAATGTTCTGATTATAGTGATAAATGAATCACTAAATCCAAAACATTAATGAGAAATGAAGATAAATATCTAATACATGGTATCAAATGATTTCTTTAATTTCATGTTTTCTAGAAATATAACCTCCACTATTTTTTTGTTCATTATATTAACACATTCATTTGAAATACAAATGCAATCTTGAATGGATATTCCCTTAATAATCCCATGTTTGATCTAGGAGACAATTTTGTCAATTATGGTTGTATGTCTATTATCAATTATTTTAGTAATGATTTTGTATGGAGTATTCAATAGAGTAATGGGTCAAATATAATGATTTTCAGAATCATTTTCCACATTATAAATAAAGGAAATAAATTCCGCATTAAGATCATGTGATAGGATACCATTGGAAAAAATATTTGACAAGAATGAAAAATCAAAACAGATAACATCCTAATAGTGTTGAAAGAATCCATTGTTTAAAACATAAGGATCTGGAGCACATTCAACATTCTAACTAAAGACAATGTAATCAATTTCATGATCAATAGTGATATTTAGATGAAATGCATTATCGTCGTCATTGAATGAAATCATAATGAACTCAGGTAGGAGGTATTTGTTGATATTAGGGACATTAAATATGGATTCAATATATGAAACAATATGATTTGAAACGTCATTTTCATTCTATAAGATATTGTCTTCATTATTTAAAATAGTATGTGGTCATCATTCCTCTCTGACTATTTAAAGAGAGTTTGTATAATTTAGAATTTATATCTCCATATGATAACCATTTAACTTTAAAGGCTTGTTTCCTCATGTTTTCATTAAACGTGATTAATGTATTTAATTAAACCGCATGGTGAGTTTCTTTAGTCGAATAATTATTTAACTCAAAACTACTGTTGTTGTTTTAAATTCTGTTTAGATCCTCTTAATGAAAAAGGATGTCATTGTTAATTTATTTGGATTTATATTTTCCCCAAATATTTAGTGAATGTTTGAGGTATATTAATTTGATAGTAAAAGCAATCGAATCATTGATGTGAGATATAGAAGGTCATCCATTTTTATGATATATTTTGAATAAACATAAGAAAAAAACACATTATTAAATATGTAGGGTATTTAGGGTTTTGTGTAATTAATGTAAACATTGACCAGAATGGGATGGTGATCTGAGTTCATCTTGTGGAAAATGGTGCTAGAGATAGTTTCAAATTTTTCCAAGGAATAGACATTCATGAAGGATCTATTTAACATGGATGGAACATCCTTATTTTGATTTACTGTATACAATGTAAACCTGTCACTAGTGAGATTAATTTCAACTAAAATAATGTCTTCAATAGTTTTTTAAATTACATTGTGGAAATAATAGAACGATAGAGATCAATTTTTTCACATGAGTTAGGGATGAAATTAATGTCTCAAATAGGAAACCTGGGAGAATTAATTTTAGAACCATGATAACAAAAGAAATTCCAAATTGGCCTCCCTTCATGGTATTTATTCTTTATATAAAAAAAAGAATAGAATAAAATCATTCCTTTGTGGATAAAATCACAAGTAAAGACTTTTGTCAGATACATTACAAATATTAACATTCACTTGAACAACGTAAAAAAACACATAGATATTCAAAATCTGTGGTATTTTTTATTACACCTAAAATTGATTAAATACAGTGGCACAAGTTAGAGAATTTAGTTGAAAAATTAATTTTTGGATAAATAATAGAAAAAATCATATGATGATGAGTGGTAACAATTATTTTTACAACAATATACATTTCAGAGTTGGAAATACCTTGACAGTTCCAAAATAAAATCTTCATTTACACATATATTTGTAGTTAGAAATCTAATTTTTATTCCCTGAACTTTTGTTACTAAAAGGTCATTGATATTGTTGGATTTCATTAGGAATATTGTTCTATTACTACTTAATTATTGTTGTGGTAGGATAGAAAGTGGGCCTATTTGGATAACTTTCCATAGAATTATTTTTAAAAAGATTATGCAAAGAGGCATTCATGTTTGAGTCTATAGTCTTCTATTTACTAACATTAGCATGATCATCATTTTTAGTAGAAATCATATTCTCCGATTTAACAAAATTATTAATGTTGTTATGAGAACAATCTATAGAATTGATATGGTTCCAATGACAAACATTAACAATGTCAGCATTTGGAATTGTACATATATTTTCATGGTGCTCAAAACTAGAATTGTTATCAATACATTGTGAACCGTCTACTGAAAGAATAATAGTTTTTAGAGTACATGGATAATTTTTTGGTGTCACATCATTCTTTAGAACAATGTTTTATTCATAGTGTATTTTTCCTGCAACTAAACAGTTTCCAGCACCGATGTTGAAGATTCCTCTACATGTTTTATTGTTTAGACTCATAGGTCTTATGTTCATGGAAATAGATTCAACATATTTATTATGAGTAGAAACATATAGTTGTCTTAGATTTCGAGAAGGTGTTCTGTCGTTTGGGATTGGATTTACTAAACTGGATGAGACCCCAACATGTTTCCTATTTTTTTATATGCTCTACCTTCAATGCTAATAGTTATTACATTAACCATATAATTTAATTCATCTTTACCAGATTCATAAATGATATAAAGAGAAGTACCTATGGAGTGGATATACGTCTTAAATTTTCATTATCCTCATATCCAGTTTATTTCCTATTTGGAATAATATCCATTACAAGGGTCTCTAAATCCCCAAAGTGTAATAGATATTTTGTTTCCTTCACTTCTACAATATCACCCCTGGATGTATCCAATCTATTAATTAAAATCCTAGAATTTTATGTTTTATTCCCCCATATTTCAATATTATCCATGGATATTTCCAGGAAATCATAGATGGGTGCCTTGCATTTTTTAGATCTCAATTCCTTACATTCATTATCCAATGGTTGTATCACTTGTATTTTAATTACCCTATATTTTTCTATAGAATGGTTTATAATTTTTTATATCTCACAAAATGTTTGTTTTCATTCAAACTATATCCTAATATCAATTTCATAATCATTTCATGGAATTTTTTTATTAGGATGTTGTCAATCTATGCTGAATTCCACCAGTACCCTCACAAAGAGGCACAATTCAGCATTTAGAGTCCTTTGGAAAATGTTTTGAGGAAATCAAATTTAAGAGACGATGTTATTTATGATTTTAGGATATCAGAAATACCAATTAAGGCCTCGAAATCTAACAAATATTTGATCCATTGTGTTCTTATATATATAGGGGTAAAAATCATTGTCCCAATCATAGATCTCAAGTAATCCATGATTGAGTTAGATGATACCGGTTTTCTATACACGTTTATGTTTATTTTGTGAATTTTAAAAAATATGAATGTTACCTCGACATATATGTACCAATTTTCATTATAAAATACCTCAAATGAGTGATATTCTATGTTTAAACTCTATTAAGGTCTAAGAGTGATCACATTTCATGTATGAGATGTGAATCATGAATGATAATTTGTATAAAAATGCAAATTGATATTTCACATCTCGATCTTCATCAACAGTGAATCCAACATCATCCAGATTATTGAAAAGGGGATGCATCATTGTGGAATGATCATGACGAGGACCCATACATTTAATCATATCCATAATAGAGAAACCCACCGATCTACATGTGATCAAATGATTGAGAGCTCCTATAGGGTTTTTCATTCTCTGTTCTTAGCATCGAATACTCCACATTAGGTTCGTGATTCAAAAAATGGTGGGAGACTAATATCCTAGGTAAATGAAAGTTGGACATGAGAGAGAGAAACTGATTATTTAGAGTAGACGAACAGCAACTGATCACAAGTTTAGAGACAGATGGTATCTCATCTCTCTACAATCATTCCCCCATTTAAGATATAAATATATATATATATGATATATTTTAATGTCACACTACTAAAAAAAATATTGTGTCACCAAATCATCAATTTTAAGATCACTATTAGGAATTATAGATAATTGTGTGAGTTTTTATAGTCATGTAACATTAATTTTTAAGGGTAATATGCTATCAATTTGTTATCATAAAGGTGTATGCAATCCAACCTAATTTTGGACAAAAAATTGAAGATCCAAAATCCTTCCCCATTGATCGGAAATGTGACTATAGGTGCAGGAATTATTATTTATATCATTAATGGTTACATTGAATTCTTATTTACATAGAAATGTTACACCCTTTTAAATTATATTGGATAGACAGCTTTAAAATTATGATAACTATATCACAAGTTGATGAATGTACATAGATAATCTAAGGAAACTAGGTATATTCATTAATGATATTATTTTAGGATATCTTTTAAAGGAATGTATTTTTAATGATCCATATACGTAAATTTTTCCTTGATAACGTACCAATAGAATATTTCATTCTCAATCCAAAAATTGAATTTACATTAATTTCAATAGATATTTTCATTCATCAATGTATTTGGTATAGTATTGAAATGATCCTCATTTCACTCTGTGAGTTGGCGTATATAAGAATATCAACTATAAATAATAAATTTTTTTGAGGTAATACCTACAGACTCTATTACATATATAAATAAATATAGCTTCATAATTAGTATGTCTAAATGAAATAATTATGATCTCATAGTGTCCCTACCTTGTACGGAAATAAATCATTGTGATATCATCTTTCTTCACTATTACATGATAATATATCGATTGATGATCCACCATGGAGATGTATAGGGATAAATGTATCTCATATAATAAGTCGACAATCCATGGTAGTGAACATGTCCTTTTTATCATGATCATAGTGAGCTAAAAAAAATTAGTGTTGCATTTACTAACCCTTCTTATTAATGAATAGGACTAGTGCCACACAAGCTGATGTAAATGAGAATTTAAACCCTTTATCTTCATTCTCGCAGATTTTATTATTTTGATATGTAAGTTCACCAATAAATATTATAAATGGATTCTTGGATATTTTAAAATAGTCTTGTATATGTTTAATTATTAACTTGTACTATTAGCTAGAAGGAAGACTATGAAATTTTTCAGAAAATACATCAATGAATTCCCTTACCAGGGGCATGTCATCAAGGATGATATTATCCTTAGTATCAATAATTTGATCCAGATATGCTTTATAATAATTACATAACATATATAATTGAGATTATGATACTAATGGATATTATTCAACATCATCATAAATATTTAGAATCAGTGGGAGATATTGGATACAAAGGGTCATTTTTCTCTCTTATAAATTTGTGTTTGATCTATAGAAGGAAATAAAATCCATGAAATGAAGAATTTAAAATTATAATAAATTATGTATCATAAGTTTAACTATAAATTTAATCTCATGATATTTATCAAGGGTTTATTTATATATTTGGGAGGCAATAATTCACCCATTTTCTATCTTCCATGAGAAATAAATGCAAATGTTTAGAGCTGCTGTTTTGATAATTCTTGTTCACTTTCATGATATGAATGAATATAAAAAAAATTAAATTTTACATTATATATCATTGAATTAATTTCTATTATACCTTTCACCACTTAATTATCGAGATCCTTCACAGTATTAAGGATGGCATGAACTCACCACTTCACTATATAGAATGGTGTTTTTTATTTTTAATTGACATCCCAAATCATAGTTCATTTAATATCAAAGTATCATAGTTCATTGTTATTTAATCATTTGATGACACTCTTAGATTTGACTACATCAGTTCATTCCTTAAAATAATTTTTGGGTTTCTCTTATTTGGAATTAGTAGCTATGTCTCATTCCATCCCTCAACTGAAGAATATCATTTTACCATTTTGGAAATTTTGGGTTTCTTCTTCCTATAATTTTGACATGTGAGATACTATAATTTCTTACCCAATGATAGTTTCTCATCATTTTCACATAAATAAAATATTTCATCTCCTTCTTCACTCTAGAATAGTGAGAAATGTAATATTTATTAAATACTATTTCAAAATTGAGGGAATAATAATAAATATGTTTTTATTTTTCATGTTATTAAAATGAAATTACATTTCATTGACACATCCTTAGAAAAACAAAATGTGTATAAAAATATCACTAACAGTCAACAAAAAATTCAATGGCATATCATGAATGTCTGGTGATGTTTTAATCATATTCTCTAATGTATTTTTGAAATAGTTTTTCACAAGTACAATAAAATACTACTCCATTTTATCTGGGATTGTGTGAGGAAAATATTTATCAAAAAAATTATAAATTTATTTACACTCCATGACTTTTATCTCATTATCTAGATTTATTTTTTATAACTGGATATCATTGTTCAATTTCTAACTCTAAATGATTATAAACCATTACAATTTTCATATTTAGAGAATTTTAGAACAAAATAGGTATTTTCAATGAATTTAATATATTAATCATGAATTAATGGATTAAAATATCAAATTTTACTTTAATGGATTAAATTTTAATGGACTAAATTTAAAATTCCTATTTCTTAGGTGGATGTGGCTGTTATTCATGATATCTATTTATATTGAGAACATGAGTTTACTAAGAAATTATCATCATCAATTTTTCTATTAATTATTAAACTTCTGTTGGAATATAATTTGGGATGTTATAAAATTTCCCCTAACATTAGTTATTGAATTTTACCCCTATTTCTAGCCAATGAATAAAATAAATGGGAAAATAGGGATGAAATTTTTTAATCTATTAAAAACACAAATGATAAAATATTAAAATTAAAGGGATAACACATAAATGACATATATTCTTCAACTTATGAATTTTGATGTTACAATATTATTAATCCATAAAATATTTCCATTGGTAAAATTTTATAGTTAATTTGATTCCCTTAATAATTATTCATAATGATCATGGGAATTTACCTTATAATATCACATCAGAGTATGAAACTACATGTGATGTAATACCACTTGCCTATCGACCATGTGACAATCATGTTAAGTTGGGTTCATTTTTTATGGTTATTAACAAAATATATAATTGAACTAGTGACACATCTACTTATAGTATCTATGTGGGGATGTATATTCTTGGAAACCCCCAAATATATACTTTACCCAAATTTAGAGATGTTTTTTATGTTTATTACTCTCCCTAAATATTTCACATGGGTTTTATAACACTAATATCTAAAAATATTGATATATTCCTTTGATACAAGTAATGAAAACCACATATTATAATAAAAATATATTCTTGATTTATTAAACAAAGAAACACATAATAAAATATCTGAAGATACCCATCCCTACAATCTTTGTGAAATTATGTATATAGAATAATAACACTAATCATGTGAAAAAAATAATTAATCTAAATTTATAAAACATTCATTGTATTCCCCTAATCATATAATAGTACATGGGATGACCTGGATATATAAATAATCATTTTTGAACTATAAATCCAAATAACTTAATAATCATTGATTAATATTAGTAAAAGAAGTATATGGGAGAAAAGAGGCATATCAATGTAACATAAGATGGATGATAATCATAAATTTCAATATCATATCATGATAGAAGATGATAACATAATGGAAACATGGTAATGTGTCCACAAAATAAAACATGACCTCATAAGAACATGTCAATTAAAACTACATGGACATTATAAAATACTTCTATTAGGATAAAACCCAATAAACCTAAAATTTTATCTTATGATATAATAAATTTTACCTAATGAATTGTATTGATATATAATTACACATTTATCTATCACATTCATATCATGTATATGCATAAGTGTGCCACATAGATCAAATCAAATAAATGTATATACAATCACTTTTAATATATTGATTAATTAATTTGGTTTATATATATGGAATTAACAAATATAATAAATAGATGTATATCTATGGGGGTAGCCATGATGAAAATAGAAATGGTTTTTTAGTTCACAAATGATTTCCATTGAAAATAATAGAATACTTTCGGCTGTATAAGGAGGAACATAATGATTCTTGGAATGGATTAATGAGAGTTAAAGGGCTCTATAATAGGTTGGATATCAGAAGTAATTTAATATGGTTATTAATGAACAAATCCCAATGTAAAAAATTGTAAATAAATTGGCATTTTACAATAAAGATTCTTGATTACGAAGGAGGAGGAGAGGATCCCTTACATTTGGGATAACTTCTAAAATATTGGAAGGATATTATTGTGATATTGGGAAAACACTTGTAATTATTTGGAGAGGGAATGAAATATTAAATTCATTCCACACTTTTTTGATTGAATATGAGTGGGAGGAAGGTTTGGTTTTTATTGAAAAAGAGAAGTGGATTCCTTACTAATTTCTAAGCATAGGTTTTATACTCTATATGATAAAATTGTCAAAACCATACACCTTATAAAGGTTTTCCCATGGTTTATTTTAAATAAAATTTTGTTCCAATATTTTTTAATTATAATTACTAAAATAAATAATATAATACTTTTCATTATGGGGAAGTTAGTCATGTTCACCATGAAATAATTATAAAAAATAAAAATATAACATAGGGTTTGGATGAAAAATAAGGGGTTAATTAAATTCATTAAATAAAATAAAAAATAATTATAACGTGGATACATAATATTGGTCATGGATTCTAATTATAGTATTTATTAAATTTTCTTTTTAATTTTATGATGTCACAATACACATATATATTTTTACTATTTTTAATTTTTACCCAAAAAAACATGCTCCAAATTTATGGAAATTTTATCATTATCTAATTTTGATGTGATGATTTTTAAAATATTATTTATTTTTTCAAACTATTCTCTATATACATGAATATAAACTTTTAAATAAAATTACTCATTTATATGAAATTTTTTTTTCTGACGGTGGTTGTTTTCTGGATCTTTTATAAATTACATTTGACTTCATAAACTTATATTATAGTTTTAATTTAAATAAATATTATTTACTGCAAAAATTTCATTAAATTAATAATTATTTAAAAAATTTCAGAATTCATAGAAAATATTTTCAATATTTAAACATTACACTTCCAAAAAATTCATTTTTATTTTTATTATATAAAAAGAATATTTTTTTATCAAACTCATTGTTTTTTATTTTTTAAAGTATGAATAAAAATGGATTAATATAATCATTAATTTATTAAAAAAATACATATATTAAAATTCATACACTTAGGTTGTATATATATATATACATATATTATATTAGTTTATTCATTAAGGGTAATGTGTATGATGATGACACATTCATGGGGTTGTTGGGTGAATATGGTTCAGGTGGTGAAATTGATAGGCATGAAAATCTCACATAAACAAATTTACTAATGATTTTGTTACAACATATAATATTAATATTGGTGAAGATAAAACCTTAGATATTTTATCTCTCATAAGACGTCTGATAATTGGGCATCATAGTGTATGATCTACCTGGTTGAGGTCATCAATTCATTTGAATATTTCAATTCAACACTAATATAAATTTTTATATATTAAAAATTTAATGGTTACTGTAAAATGAATATGTTATAAAAATATAATTATGCATATTGGTATATTAATTTAATCAAGAATAAACTATAATGGTCCAAAATAATAATAGTATATTATCTGTTTTCTATAGTTTTTAATATAATAACTCACTTGTTCATCTAAAAATATAATTTCTTTTGTAAACCTATTTATTCATTATACTAACTCTTTTCTACCATGTACCCCTCATGAAACCCTATAAAATTATTTTCAACTTTTTCGAATAATTGTACTGATATAATTTGATCACAAACCAATGTCGTTGAGAATCATATGTCACTAGGATGACCACAACATGATTAAAATTTAAAACAATAGAAAGAAATGTTTCATTAATAACAAAAATTATATAATAAACTATATTATATTTTAATTATAGTTAAATATATCCATGAGGTAAAAACAGTAAAAATAATAATTAAATATATATATATATCCAAAAAACGAAATAAATAGAGCGTCTATGTGACAACCAACCACCACTGACTCATGTCACAATGAATGTAACAACAAAAAATAAATCCATTAATGCACTGTACTCTCTTAAATTTACATGTGTCTATAACAAAAGGTCTAAAACTCCAAATGGAAAACCTAGGGTGATAGAATAATCTCTTGTATGACCACACTAATGAATTTATACAAAGTCTAACATCACGACATAATTGGTACAAATATTAAAAAAAATTATTAAATCTATTTCCTTTGAAAACATTGAAATACAATATCCGTATTAAAATACACATGATTATGATTATCAACATGAGATAATATATGAAGGTCATTAATTAATTTAATTATTTAATAGAAGATAACCATGTGATAATGTAAAACATGATACATGGGTGATAACATCATGCATGAAACAAAATTAGGATCTAGACTATGGAATAAATTATAGGAAAAATAAATGGGCCCTAGGCTTAAAATTGAATCCTATAATGTTAATTTATTCTTAAGTTTATTGATATCAACAATAGTTTTTAGTCAAAAGATTTTAAATTTCTCTATGGTCTATTATTTTATAAAAAACATAAACCATCCTCATTATGTTTGAAAACAATTCTAAAAGAAATTCACCACAAATGAAATTATTTGAAGATAAACATCAGAATAAAAATATTTTACTAACGCATAAATTTTATAATTTTATTTTCAATGAAAGAATTATTCAATGAACAGTTTTAAATATTCTAAGATTGAATTTTATTAAATTTCAATAAAAAATTTTAATTTATGGAATTTAATATATCCACTAAAGGAAATTAAAAATAATATTCATTATTTAAATGGATATAATAATCATATATAGAAACATAAATCAAACACTGTCGAGTATTCATGGGACAAAACACATCAAATTTATAGTTGAGGGTGAATGTTGAATGCAAATTATCTTTTAACTCTTACTATTGACTCCACATTTGATAAGAATAAAAAATAAATCATATAAACTATAACATCTTTTATAGTAACTGATGACCAATAATAATCACTTGATGATACCCACAAATTAGGTGTAGTGGTGGTTTATGTATTTTTAAATAAATACCTCCGGTGTAGAAACGTTAATACCCCAAAAATTTGAATTTAAATTATTTTTAAATTTCAATCTAAGAATTAATGTGTAATGTTTCAAATATTTTAAAATAGGTATTAATAAATTTCAAGGATCAAAATAAATACATTCCAATTATTTTTAGATTATGAATTTTTTACAATAGAATTATATGTAATTCTAAAAGAATTATAATGAGATATTTATTTTAAAATAATTTTCTTTACATAAAGGGAACTATGTAAGGGTAACATGTTCTACCCTTATAATGCTCATAAAGTCAATAGAATGGTATGGAGTTTTAACCATTCATATGTCTCTTTCTCAGACATACCCATATATACTGGTCGAGTACCCTTACACATCCATTGAAAACATGGGCCTTCCCTTAAGCAGTGAGGCTAATCCCCAAATAGTACCAGAGGTAAACTTATTTATCCGAAAAAACACAATTTTTCTCTTTCATAGTGTGACTAAACCATACACTGTTTTTGAGAAACCCTTATTCAACCTCATAAAAACTCATCATTTTTCTTACCTTGCATGTCTATCCCTTATCGAGTCTCTATAAAATATTCTATTCCCACATAAAACCAATATAAATTGAACACAACCATTATAAACCCTTTATAAAGTTATATATACAACAACTTAATGTATATAATTTCATCCATAAACATACATAGAATGTGTTATACACTTTTAAAAAACATTAATGACTAGGGTTACCAATATACAACACCCCAAAAATCACCTATGAAAATTTATGAGGTATTTACACATACGGAGGAACATGTAATACTAAAGGATAACAATCACAGTTTTTCAATTTAAATTTAGAAAAATTATAAAATAAAAATAAATGTTTTTTAAAGAGAATATATGGTCTTAAACATATCAAAAACTAAAATATAATATAATGAACTTAAGAAAATACCAAAAATAAAATACTCACATGTTATAGTATTGGTTCCTTAATAATGTAACCTCTATTTTTTCAACCTAATTATTTCATAATAATACCTCATTACCTCAGTAATCATGTTAGTATATGATGGATACAAACTTTTTACATTTAATTGGTATGACTGAACACAAGTATTTTTAGTGTGGATTCTATAAATATTTGTGTTCTACATTATAATAACCATATAAGACTTGGGTTTCTGGTTAGTTATTTGATCTTAAAAACACTATGAATTCATGAATATAACCTAATGTGTTATCTACATTTATGATTAGATGTTTAAAATTAACGGCTGTGAGGTAATTATCTATGAGAGAGAGAGTGTATTATCTAGAATCTATCAAAAGTAATATTATTTCTTTATAATAATTTTTTTGGAGCCTTTCTATTTATTATTACATTTTATGATTTCATGTATAAAAAAATTAAACTCTATTTTCATTACATCATATAAAAATTAAAATACCAGATATATAATAAAGGGATTTTAATTTTCATAATCCCAAAAAGGATCCGTGAGAGATTACCTTGTTTAGACACTATTCTACACATTGAAATCTATTAAATGTATTTATATATGACATTTTACGGCTGTGTAATCAATCATTCATTATTTCTGAGGATCCAATTAATAATTTCTTATTAATTACACATTTCAAAAATAATTTTTTTTTTCAAGGAAAACAATAAAAAAATATTTTTTTAACTATAATGTACTCAGATTGATATTATAAATATATGTAAAGTAAATAAAGGAAGTTGTTACACAAATAAGTTTATTATTTATAAGATTTTTTGTTGCAATATATATAGAAGGATATGTAGGAGATAAGTTATAAAATGTAACTATTAGATGGGTACCTTTAGGCATGAAATGAACAAAATCTAGACGAGGAAGGTCATGAACTATTGGAATAAGTTTGTAGAACACCAATTTTTTCAGTTGAAGAACATAAGGTTTTCAAACAGATAATACCATGAGAATATTATATTGGAACTCAATCTATAACATCCATAGAAAATCATTAAATCTAAATTTATTTTTCATTCAAAAGAAACAAATAAAAAAAATTAGATTTATACAATAGTGAATTTATATAAACTATCTTGTTTAATGATCTTATTCTCTTTAAATAATAACCATTAACACTAATATATCTTACTATGTTCATGAATGAAAAATAATAAAACAGAATTTTATATAATCATGTACATCACAATGATCCTCTTTATCAATATTCAACTAGAAATTACAAATTAAACACATCTATGTGTGTTAATGATGAGAAAAAAATTCCATGTTGATAATAATGAGGTTTTTGGTTTTAATAAAAATTCATCATGTTTCAATAAATTTACAACAAAATTTATAGAGTACCATGTTAAACATAATATTAATTGTAAAATAATCAAATTATTCAAATAATAAATATCAAAATCGTTGAAAAACATGTGGAATAAATGTTTTCATTTCATATAAATTATCTACATAAAAATATTATTTTACAACAAAAGAAAACATTTATCCACTATAATGGTCCTCTATACCCTTCCTAGATAACACAAATGTTATAATCATCTTCATAAACTAGATAATAGAATCATAATAAAAGGGTTATCATAAATTCTAATCAATATAAAATTCTTATAATAATTTTTAGATCATAAACATGATGGAGAATGAGTAGAAGATATATATATATATATATTAATAAAAAATTATAAGATTAGGATTGATAATCCAATAAACATGATGAATTATAATAAGACAATTAAAATAGAATTAATGAATCATAAATGATATTATGTGTCTAATAAATATAAATAATAATAAATCATTTTAGAATCATTTAAATGTTAAGAATAATTAAAAAATAATGAATGGATATGAAAACATGTAATTTCATAGAAATTAACTTCATACTGTAAAATTTACATAACATGATAAACAACATAATAATGTGCATACAACTTTATCAACTCAAAAAAAAATTATAACTTGTTAACAAATATAATATGGTTCATGAATAAGAATATGAAAGATACTTTGAGAAAATTCATGAATCCTATTGCTTTTAGAACAAGCATATCATGATCATGTCTAAAAATGTGGGCTGACCCATTAATCCCAGTATTGAGGTGAAATCCTATTATCAATCCCTAAATCTCTCATGATATATAATATTATACCAGGATTTTGGGGATAATATAGTACAATTAATGTTAACATATATACAAATATATGTCATATAATAGGAATCAAGATCATATTTTAAATATACTTGGTATTTTTTTATTTCATAAACATTCAAATATCATCATAATAAGAAATCATAGAATTTAAAAAATTATTTCCCAAAAGGATTTGTTAAATAATTACATATATATAGTCATAAAAACACGACTTCATGGGAGATAAAACATTGAGAAAAAAATATAATTTATGATATGAATGTTTTCAGATATCCTTTTAAAATATTTTTAGAAAAGATAATATCTTATTTAAATTTAAAATTAGAATTTAAAAAGAAATTATATTATTAATTTTAAACCATAATATAAAAAGGTATAAATAAAATTCCCTAGAAATGACCCATGGTTTGAAATATGTATAATTGAAAATATATAAAAAAATTATTTTTTAAAATAATATTAAATAGTGGAAACAAAAAAAATCATAATGTTTTATAAATGATAATGTGTATAATATGATAAAGCCTTTTAATTTTAAATGATAAGAAACCAATTAAACAATATGATATAAACTTTTTGATAACTTGCACCATAAAAAATTGAAAATTACTCATGAAATTAATATTAATTAATGGGAATGAAAGATAAAACCAATTTCTGTTTTTGCTTGGAAATGGAGAACATTGGTGGGATGTTGAAATATAAAAATGAAATAAATATCTGTTAAATGTAATGGTTATCATTCTTACTAAAAATAAATTTTTACATAAAATTATAATAATTAAGGAAGATGATTTTATTGTGAATGTTGAGTCTCTAATAAAATAAGGTGGTATACATAATTAAATACTAATATGTTAGAATAAATAAATCTATAAATAAAATATTCAATGATGAGCGATTATGACATAATAATGAGAATTAGGTCACAAAAAACACTTATGGATTTAGAATTTTTTTAATAAAATTTCATTCGAAAAACTAGAGTAATATTTTTATATATATTCTATATAATAAATTATGTAGTTAATCAAAAAAATTATTTGGTATTATATACACCCTTTATATAATAAATTAGTGACACTCATAAAAAATTTTATCAATGAAAAAAATTAGAGATGAAAACCATTACAACCTTTGTATAATTTGAATCAGAACACAAAGAAAGATTAAACATGGAAAACACTTTACCTCTTGAAACAATGAAAAATCCTGATAAAAATTCAAAAATGGGCAGAATTTACACCATGAAAAAAACAATGTAGAAGACAAACATATATCTAGGGATTTAATTATGAAATAAATAAAATATTACCTTGTTTCCCCACATAGATAAAAGTTATATAAAGTCATGTAAAATAAAGATAAATATCGTTAAACAATATTTTATAACAATATTAAAGACTAAATGAATATATAATTCATAATTATAATTAATGTCTATTTTAATATTAGTTAGTTTATTCTTAGTTTTTTAACCTCATGTTTTTATAATATTGATAGTTTTTAGTAGTTTCATTGGAGAGGAGTCAACGTTCATTATTATCCAATATTTCACCATTAAATGTTTATTATTATTAAAATATTTTTTTATTTATAATAATTTATGAATTTTTAATTACCTTTCATGATTACCATATCCATTATCCTCGAAGGAGAAACCGACATCAAACATTTTTGAATGATTTCTAACCTAAGAATGGTGTTTTCTAAGTTAATGAGTTTAATATTTATTTATCCATCACATAAACAAATAAATTAAATATTATAATATTTATATCATTTTATATAGTAATTTTATTTTTTATAATCATTCAGCATTTAATATAATAGAATTATTTTTTTGTGATCAAATTTCCCAAATCATGAAAATGCTTTAACCAGATTGGTGATTCTGTTTTAATGGGTGTTTATTTTGAAAAAACATTATAATATAATAATATTTACATTATTTTAATTTTTTATGATTTTGAATCATATTCTGTAATTCTTTAATACAGAATTTAAAAATAAATTAAATACAAAAAAATGATTCTTTCTAAGATGGTTGACAGTAAAATGTACGGAAATAATTTCATTTAATTAATAAAATATAGGGGTTAAATTGGGATGTGAGAATGAAAGAATAGATAATAGTGTCAAGAAATTATATTTATTCACAAAAATCACCATTATAATCATCTATGAATAGTGGTGATGAAAAACAGAATGTGTAACTTTATGGAGGTGTTAATCCATATATACAGAATATTAATTATTTATGTATTTATTATTCAATGGAAGAGAATAAATTATGGTTGTACCCTTATTATAATGACATATAATCACAATAATTATTATGATATTGTTATTATAATATGATTATGGTATTTTTATAAGGAATATAACATGAATAAAATGTTAAAAAATATGTGATATGTATGTCGAGTCCTTGGACATACTCTTAATTAAGGCCATACATATAAGGAAAATAGACTACTTTTGTGGGTAATAGAGGATATTGTTAATATGAAAACAAGTAAATTAGATAATATTTGGTTAGGTTTTGAAATAATTTTTTATATTGGTGTCGAGTATTGAAATGGTTGTAATAATCCTGCATTTATAAGTGAGTTTGAGGGACTTTTCAATGGAAAATAACTATATGTATATTGTAATAACAGAATTGAATGAAAGATAGTTGTTTTAGGATATGGTTAAATGGTATGGAATTTTGTTAAAAATTTATAACATATAAATTTGATATTTTTTAAATATGTTAAATAATGAAACATCAAGCCACCATTGATTAGCCATTTAAACACTTTTTTCTTTTAAAACAATATAAATCATATAAATTGTTTTCTTACATAATACATAGGAATAAAATTTTTATAAAATTTAAAAAATATGAATTCATGTTTCTATCTGAAAATACTAATTAAATTTTTAAACAGGAAAAAATTAACTTTTAAATCCGAACATGTTCTTTTTTTGAAAAATATTTTTTAGAAAATACCTCTTTAATAGTTAAATGGTTGTAGTCTTTTTTTAAATTTATTACCCCTATAATTAGTGTTAACTATATTTTATAAATTATTAGGCATCATATTAGATGTCTAATTTGAAATTTATTCGTTAAATTTGAAAATACATAGTATTTATTATAAATATTATTATATAAAAGATCATTTTAATATGGTAAATAATATTAAACTAAGTTACAATTTTTTTCATGAAAAAAAATAAATCATTATTTATTAAATAATTATTCACCATTTATTATATATTTAAAAAACATTTCATTTATTTTAATTGAAAAAAACATTTTTATTTAATAATTGATAATAAATTAAAGACAATATTTATGAAAAATATTTCATATGATTTAAAATATATAAAATATGTTTTTATTTGACTTAAGATAATTTAAAATTTAAAATTTCAAATAAAATACCTATTTTTTTCAACAACATGGATTTTACAAATGTCATGGAATTTTTAGAAAATAGTATTATTCATCAATCACCAAACAAATATATTCTTAAATAAGTTCCACAATTTTATCTTAGGTAAATATAAAAATGATAAATCAAAAACTAGTATAAATATTATAAAACAAGTTACTTATATTTTGTATTTAGTATTTAAGTAAAATCCTCAACTATGATATAAATCTTTGAAAATTTAAAATATCTATTTTTATTAAAATGAAACTATTCATTATTGTTTTGTATTATTCACAAAATATGTATATTTTGAATGGTTTATAACTTATTCGTATGAGTATTCACATATATAAAAGATATATTTTTATTTCAATATTGGAAAGAATAAATTTTAATGTTAAAACTCATTTATTAAACATGTGAACACTTGATAGTATAGATGAAAACAACATGGTGATGTCATATTAATATCTACTCAAAAAACTCCTTATAACCTCTATATATGATCTTCAGGTAGGAAAAGTGGTAGTGGCATTCATGGGTGGTGATTCCCATAGAATAGATTTTATACTGAGGTCTATGAGGTTAATATTTTTACAAAAGTGATGTCTTTAGATTTGAAGTTTCTTGGTATTTGATTTGGTTATTCTAGGAAAAATCATAATGAACTTACAACCCTTTTGAGAATATTCAAATGGGATTTGTATAGAATACATCTACTTATAGATTCAATTTAATTCTATTCCATTAAATTATTTTGACTTATGGTTTCATACATTTATAGTATATAATTTTTGGGCTATGTATTTCCATTCATTTATAAAGTAAATTTTTTTAATGGTTTTTCATTAATATTAACCTTTCACAGTTTCTATAATATGATATTTTATATGACTTATTTTTTAGTTGAAAATATGATGAAACATTAGGTCATTACATACGGCCCCTTAAATAAATTTCAACCTTGATATTTTATTATAATCTATTTATAAGAATATTTATTGATCAATATACAATAACACCCAACAATATATCATCTCTAATAATATATGGTCCACAATATGATATGGAAGACTTGAAAACACTTATTTCATCCAAACAATTTCCTGAAAATATATCTTAAAACATGGTGTTGAGGCTCATGTGAATGTTTCAATTTTCGTATTAGATAATTTATAACTGTCCTCACACTAATATATGTCCACAGTTCACTAAAAATATGTTTTCTCATATTCTACATAATTATATAATGTCAATGAGAATATATCCCATATAATTTAAAATTTGGATTAATTTTTTATAGGAGGAAATTATTCTTTTTCTAATGATTATTTTCACATAAAAAAATTCACACTACAAAATATTTTATTTAAAATACAAATCCATAAGTGTGGTGAGTTTTTTCTTAGAAAGAATCATAGATAAAATAGTGTTGAAAACATGAAAATGTATTTAATTATTATATGTAGGGGGTTAGTGGAATCCCAATTACCAATATCATACTCATTGATAGTCATTGAATAGGGTTTTTTATGTTTTCTTGGTCTTTCAATTTGTGGATTCCAATCATCCAAGACATCATGACATTTGAAAATTTTCTTGGATAATTATTGAGGGATCTATACACAATAAATTTAATTTTTAGTGGTTTCCGTGGATGATTTCTATCTTTTTTCTTAGTTTTTAGAAATATCTAAAATCTCTATTGATATTTTAATTCTTAATGACCTCCATTACCAGATGTAATTCATCTTCCTATCCCCTAGAAACAATTCTATTTTATAAAAAACCATATTTTTTCATTTATAGGATTTAATAAACAATCATTAAAAATATAAATTTATTTAATTTTCCTAATCCTCTACCCCTCTATAATTTTGTTGAAAAATGATTTCATGAATGGATATATTGATAATCAAGTTTCATAATTGGTTGGTTTATCATAAAGACAAAATGTTTCAGTCTTTTACCCATTCTCATGGGTTGATTTTTGAGGTAATCATCACATTTCCATTTACAACAGTGTTTACCCAGTTCATTATTAGTCCATCCATTAATATAAAAGATCATTTTGAAATGAGTGAATAGAATTACCAATATTTAGGAATTATCAAAATTTTAAAATGAATTCAATAATTAAATGTATTTTATTTTTATATTATGATACTACTCTACAGTTCCTTTAGTTCATCCAATATAAATCATAGTTTTTCCAAGGTTACATTATGTGGGGATATCATATATTTCGCAACATAATCACTCAATGTTACACATAAATAAATCACTCATATTGTTTCTTATTAAAGTTCATTAGGAACCAATTAATATCCCTCTATGAGTTTCAAAATAGTTGTAAAACATTATACTCATTCTTCATGCCTCAAGATGATGACTAAGTCATTGCCCAACCAAAACTTTTTTGGGGGATTACCATAAGATTTATCTATAGAAAAACAATATACACTTCTAGTATATAGATAAGGATGTATTCCTAAAGAATCACATCTACTATTAAATTTTAAAATATTTCAGGATACTAAAGTATATTTAGATCCATATATATTTGTTTTAATAATGGTTCGAAATGATAATAGTAATGATAACTAAACTCAATTCCCAATGACTAAAATAATCTCTAAAATAACTAAACTAATGTCCAAAATGGAAAAACTAATCTCTATAATAGCTAAAATAACCTTCAAAGTTACAAATACACACTATTAATTCAATCTATAATGACCTATAATAATCATAATGTTAATATTAAAATAATAAAATGATTAAAATAATATATCACACTAGAAAATATTTAGGACTAAACGGTTAATTTTGTTATATATTATCAATATAATTTTATGGTTTAACATCACTTCTAAAAATTTATCAATGATAATGTTCTCATAAAACCTTTTTTAGATATTTAATATTAAATAATCATATTCATTACAAGTGTATTGGAAACATAATAAAGGTGTGATCTCAAATCCTATGTAATGGGACATACATATCATAACATATTATATCCTATTAATTAAAAAGAATAAAATGAAGGATAATATCACTTAAAAAATAATCATTTGACCTTTTATGATAATCATAGAACATGATGGAGAAACATATGAACATAAAAAAATTATTACGGATGCATAAAATATATTTCATGGATCAAAACACATATAATTAATCATAAGAAATGTGCGGATGATATAAAAATGTAAAAAATTAAAAAATTGAAAACAACATAATAACAAGGAATTTTTACGGGAAGTACAATGAATATCATATAATAAAAATAAAATGATGACGAAATTGGGATTTTGGAATAACATTATGATGAACTTGAAAATGATTCATATCATGATAAACATGAAAATGTGGCACATACCTAATCATAATAAAACTTATTAGAGAAACCTAATTTTTTCCAATCCTATATGAAAAAACTCATTATGTCCTTGAATGAAAATGTAAGCAGACCCATCATACCCATGAATATGTGAAAAGACTTATTATTTCCACCCCTGAATATCTCATGACATATAATATTATACCATTGTATTGGATTGTGATGTAGGAACCCACCGGTATTCATCCATCCGTATGTGAACTACGTAAAACAAATCAACAAAATATCATAAATAAAACATTAAAAATAATGGGTTTCATTGATGTTGAAATAAGATGAACATAATTAATCATAATATATCAAAATATCATTTACCAACAGGATTTATGACATATAAATATAAAAAGGGTGATCAAAACATCACTTCATCTATGATAAAATATAGAGGAAAATTTTATGTAAATATAAAAACCTTCTAACAAATTTTTTTAATTTTTTATAAATTATTATGTATGAATTAAATTAAAAAACTCAATTTTGAGTAGTTAATGAGAAATATAATTGATTAAATTATTATAAAAATGACCAAATAAAGTATTTTAGGAACAAAATTTCTTTCAAATATCGGATGCGAAAGTACTTATAAAATAATTACAATGAAATAACCATGTGTAAAAACCAAATAAATAAAAGAGATTAATAATTTTTTTTATAAAAATATAATAAGGGGAATAAATGGACCAGTAGAAATAAAAATATGTTAACTTTTCACTAAAATAAGGATGACATTGGTGTGATGTATTCATATGGTAATAGATGAAAATCGCTTAAATTTAATGAGAACTATTGTAAATAAAATTTCTTTTTAATGAAATAATTGAATAATCAAGGAATACTAGTTTTTTTAAAAAAACATGATAACCGTATAAAAGAACGTGGAACATATCCTAAAACCATAATAAGTTAAAATAGACCACCCATGAATGATAGAGGATAATTTTGAGTGAGTATGACCTGATAAACATAATCAAGTCACAACGAACACTTTACTGTTGAGACCCCGACCCCAACATCGCAAATCTGCTGCCTTCTTCCATTATATTTTCATGTGATACAATGAATATCACCCAAATATATAGGTACATTTAGTAGTATTATTAAATTAGATAAAATAATAATTCACAAAATTCCTTGAAATTTAAAAATTACAGTATAAAATATTTCTTTTGATAATAACATTAATCCATCTATAATATCCCTACATATTAGTTATAGAAAACCCCATTTGAATCATGAAAAAAAACAAAACCATGTGAGAAAAAATTCCCAATATAGTTTAAGTATAGAATAATATATCACTAATAAATAATCATAATAAATATTTTAAGGTAAATCAATAAACACATATTCCATTTAATTAACATTATTGCATTAATAGATAAGTTATAATAATCGTAGAAAGGTAAATAATTGAACAAAAATTTTATTTAAATATGTAGATAAGTTATATCAATATGGAATGTTAAATAACTTAACAAAATTATATCTTAATCAATATATTTAGAAGTAAATTAATACTTATATTATGACATATTCAAAATCATATGGATTGTAATAAAAAAATTCCAAATTAAGGTAATTATTAGCTATTGGAGACCATGTCTGACGAACATGATACCTATATTTTCAAGATCATCCACAATATATATTAAACTACAAGTAAAAACTATTTTAATTGTTTCTCAACCAATTTGTTTCATGAGACCTACTATTTAATCAAATGGTATATATAATGCTAGGCCCCACCAATCACTTCATGTATAAATAATTCTTCATATATATAATAATAGATTTAATTCATGAAATTGTGTCATATTATCAAATATTGATATTATGTAATTTATGTGAATTTATAATCATTTCCCTATTAATAAAATTACTGTTAAAGTAAAAAAAATTTAAAAATTGTTATATTTTATAGTGAACAATAATATCGATGATAAATGATATGTATATTTTGGGGAAATTTAATAATAAATGATCACAAGATTGTGAATAATTTATGTTGAATAAAATTAATACAAAATTGATTCAACGATGTGATATAGAATACTATACTTGGTCGAAATAAAAATTCTTCATCTAAAAAAATAACGAGGAATGTACATATAATATTTATAAGAATTTTAGTAAGAATAAATTGTTTTTGTTTTTGATGAATAGAAATAACATAAAAATATATTTAAAAAAATTCATTAGGAAAATATACTTTTTATTTTGAAACAAAATTGAAATTAATCTTGATTGAAAATAACATTACAAAAATTCTTTAAAAATATCTTCTTAAAAATTCCACATAAGATACAATGAAATTATGGTCCGATATGAGATAATTTCTGTACATGTCATAAAAAAATTTATTTTTCATGGTAAAAATGATAGAAAAGTTGTTATTTTTTAAAATTACAAGACGAATGCATTGAATTGTTTTTGTAAAAATAAAAAATGGATAAAAAAATATATTAAAAAATTATATTGAAAATATTATAGAACAACATATTCAAATAATTTTTTAGAAAACATGGTTCTGTATGCAAGAATATTTCGGATAAAATAACGAAATGATGTCCTTTTTTATTAAAAAACCATTAAAAATAATATTAATTACCAGAGAGTGATAAAATGGTAAAATCACATTAAAAATATAAGTAATATTCATAAGAGAATAAAATTAAATATTTTATTAAATAAAATAGAATAAAATATCATTTAAGAAATATTCTATAATAATCAACTTATATTTGGAAAAGCGATTGGGAAATTAAATATTAAAATGATCATAACATTTGTGTGAAAATGGTTCAAAGAATCAAAAATAACAAAAAAACTCTAAATCAAAATTTTAATCGGTAAATAAAAAAATATATTGTAATAATTATTTATACACATAATCATAGAATATTAATAAAGATGTAATATAACCCAATCAAATGAAATTGGGGCATAATATTCATTACTAATTGGAAACATTTAATTATAGTATCTATTGATGAATTTATTCAAAATAGCACATAAAATACCACAAATAATTAATTTTTCAATATAATAAATGTCAAATATGATTTATATAAACCATATAAATGAAACTATATTCGTAACATTACAATATGCCTTAATAAATAAAATTGAGATGATATCTATTGCCATAAAAAAATTAGTTGAGAATGACTTAACATCCTCTATTATTTTTATATTAAAGTTAATAACTAAATAAAATATTGAATTATTATTTATTATGTAATATATTCCTATTTGATAACATATTATCACACAATCATTATTAATCTTCCTCTGTTTTCATTATTTTAGATAATAATTTCTTTGTTTTGTCTTGCATGTTTTTTCACCATAGATTAATTTTTTATCATATTATATTGTTCTATCATATACATAATAATAATCGGGATATATTTATTATATTTATACAAATATTTTAATTCTAAAACCAATCATGATAGATGGTTGTGAAAAATGAAGTACGTTATGATCATGGAGATGGAAGGTTGTACGTACACATGAGTTAGGTTTTCCACTTATCAATGATCACAATGGAAAAGAGTAAGTGATATTATACAATACAATATTAATAATAATAAAGAAATTAAACATGTTATATACATATATATCATCCATGTTATGTGGTGATGAATATAGACCCACCTTGCTTCGTAAAGGCGGTAATCCACATGTACATGAACAATGTTGTCAACAATACGTGAGTCAAATGGAAAGAAATAAAATTAATAATATTATTAATAAAAAATGATAAATATGTAATTAAAATCATAATTTTTTCCTGAATATCACATATAATATTTTACTTTATCTTTATCAACTTTATTGTTAAGTGTTATTGAAATATAAATTTAATCGCTTCGCAAGTACACATAAGAGATATTATCATATATTCAACAGAATGAAAGGTAAAAATATATATAAATGATATAATGACTAAATTTTTATAAATATTTTTTAAAATAATATATATTGGTTATATCCATCTTTATACACACCCTTGAATAGTGGTAATGGATGTAAGTAACGACATCAGTTTGTGAGATGAAAGGAAGTTGTACACAAAAATAATGATTTCTAAACCCGTCATAGGTAAGAGGGGAGGTATATAGGTCATTAAAATGTAATAAAAACATCCCTATATACTTAAGATAATAAAAATTTAATATCATAATTGTATAAAAAAATTTATGGATGTGGATAAATAATTATATAAAGATGTTCATTGAAGAATAATACCTCATCATCAATTATCAAACAGAGGTTTGCATTAAATAATCACAAGGTCGCATTTCATACAAATATAAGGACTATAATATATTGGATTTGAATATTGGGATTGATTTGTTAAGGTATTTTCAAAAACAATTTCTTGTTATGGTGATAAAAGGGGTGATGAAGATGTTTCTATTTATAAGTTGTGAGATTTACATACTTATAATTCTTCAAAGGAGTTAATTATACCCACAATTGTTTCCTGTTAAATACGATCCAATGATTGTTAATTATTGATAAATGGTACTATATGTTCTATAATTTTCTATAAATGGTGTTTTACATGTAAAGACCAGTAAATTTCAAGGAAAATTTTATCTTATTTTTCTTTGGGATTTTAGGAGTATACATTTTTTGACGGCACATGATTCTGAGGCCTGGTGTGCCAAGAATCAATTTACAAAGTTTAGCTCAGGTACGTTCAGTGAAACAAACGAGAGCATTTTTATAACTTTTGAACCGGTGCTCAGAATCGAAATCTGAGGGCACCGATGAAATCTCAGCACCCGTTTTTGCTTAAGGAGACTTTTTCTGGAGTTGCGTTTTCTCGGGAGGTGATGTTAAAAATGATGTTATTTAATTAAAGAGTGAAATAAAATACGTGCTGAAATTTTATTTCTACTCTATATAATTATAACTTACGTTTAGAAGTTGAGGTGGGACCCACTAAATCCTAACTCTTCTTGATAGGATATTAGTGAGGTGGGCCCCACACGATCCCCACCTTTTCAATTTCCTCAAACCTCCTTTAATGTTGGAAAACACCCATTAATTTGTTTCTCCTCCACTTTAAATTACATGACAATAAAACACCCCATTAATTGGACAACACACGTTAATTAATTCGGTGAATTCAATTTTGAATTTTAAAAAATGTTGGAATGAGTAATAATATAAGGAAAGCCTTATTTTATTATTGTTGGAATCGTTGTGTGGAGATTTTTGGAGAGGAGGTCTCTAGTCTTTAATATCGTCTTCTTCTCATTGAACAATGCGAAGAATGTCGTAGCACCAAGGAGAGATGACGTGATGATCTATCCCTTCTCTACAACCAATGTGGGGAGACACCCTCTTCTTGGACGCTTACCAATGCCGTCTTCGAACCACCCTCGCGATGCCGTTTTTTCCGCGACGATCCTTATATGAAAACTTCTTGAGGTAGGGGTGTGTTTTCCTGAAGTGATTATTCTTTTAATTCTTCATTATATATTAGGGCCTCCTATTATCAATTTAACAGGAGGAGGTTGTACCGCCCGAACACGGCCGATCCTCTTCCCCCTTTGTTTTTGTATTCGTTTTGGTTCGAACAAAGGCGACACGGTGCAACAGAACCACGTGGAAACAAGGAGGAACGTAGTAAAGAAGCGTAGAGCCATTGTGCCACGCCGTTGAGGCCGAAAGAGTCCACAACCAAAGCGGGGCCGCGGTGGAGGGGCGCGGAGCCGTCACACCGCACCGGAGAACAATGGAGGGGAGCGGTCGCGGCGCCGTCGCGCCGCGCAGGTCAGACCAAGGGCTCGGCCTTTGGCTGCGGCGGAGCGGGGGAGGGTGGCCCGAGGCCCCAGTGCTCAGGAGGAAGGACCGGCTGGTCCCGCGCAGCACACTGGCTGGCCATTACGATCGACCAGATCCGGAAAACCGAGGGATTGAACCCCGGTCAACGCAGCAGGGCGGACCCCATGCGGTTCCGCCATCCGGTTCGAAGGGGGTGGTGGTTCCACCCCTTCGGCGCTGCCGCGGTGCGCGGTTCCCGTGCCAGGCCGCGTTAGCCGGGCAAGGCCGTACCCTAATGGGCCGGACCCAGACCCGGGTCGGGTCAACTCGGTTCGGGCCGACCCAGGGGGTCTCGGGTCAGGTCGGTCCGACCACAACACCCCCTAAAAACGGACAGGTCCGTTCAAACGCCCGTAACATGGGCTACAAACCTCCGACGGACACACCATCAGTGGCGGTGGGATCTTTGGATCGAGATGGTCATTTAGTTATATTACAATCAAGGTTTTGGAGAACTTTGTGTACGGCCAGGTTGGTTCGAACATGAAACCAACCGGGCCCTCGGAGAAGAAATTCCTATAGCTTGAGCTCCGAACGTCTGATTGACATGCCGTCGACATTGTAGGATACCTCTTAGTGAGACATACCTTTTGGCTTACTCCGCTCGAGGTTTGGACGCAGTTGGAGTGCGGTCGGGTTGGTTTTGACTTAAAAACCAACAGGGCCCATGGAACAAAAAAGCCAATAACTCTCAGACTGGGCGTCTGATTGACGCGCCGTCTGTCACGTTGAGTTCCTTTTTTCGAGATGTAACTTTGGGATACATAAACTCCGGACTAAATTTCAGTTGATCTATTGACCCCCTTGGTTCGTGGAGCGGACCCTCTCGGAATCAACCATGCTGTCTGTGGGAACCGTAGATCTGGCTGTGACTTCGAGGACGATGACAACTTCACTGAAATCCTACGTGGGTTCTGTAGCGACGACGACTGCACTCAAATCCTCTATGGGTTCTGCAGCGTCGACGATCGTACTGAAATCCTTCGTGGGTACGACGGTGATGACTACTTTTCTTGTATCCCTTATGGGTCCGGAAGTATGTGACTACTGTTCTTGTATCATACATGGGTCCGGTAGAATTTTACTCTGTACATGTATCCTACATGGGTCTAGCAGAGTAGCTGGTCTTGCATCCTTTGTGGGTCTGAAAGCATAGCTGGTCTTGTATCTTACGTGGGTCTGACAGCTTAGATGAATCAGTGGCTACATCTGATCATTACAATCATGTTACGAAGAAGTATACTTGTGTGAGCTGAGTCTTGACTTTCAATCATTGTCTTTGATATGATTTAATTGCTTTCCTTTGTGCTTTGGGTTGTGTTATCCTGTGTGGATTGGTTGTGCTTTCCTGTGTGGACTAGAACGAACTCGGGCTCGGATATTGGAGCCGAACTGGAATTGATGATTTTGGTATATGTATGGTCATATACCTGACTAGTGTTGATTGTTACTTTGTGATTGTATCTTTCCTTTGTGGATTATGAGTTGTGAATTCTAGGAGACCATTGGGGGTCTCGGGGTCCCTACTGAGTAGCACATACTCACCCCTACACGGGCTATGCCCGCACTACGTTGTGTTGGATGCAGACGACGGAAAACGCTGATCGTAGTTGAGGCTTGTGAAGAATGTCGGTACCTAGAGGTGGACCACTGGGATGGACGTACACCAAGCGGACGGCTGGACCCAAGGAGCTAAGGAGGCTATCTGTACCCACCCTTTAGGTGGGTTTTTTAGTGGACAACTCGGCGTTGCTTCTTTACTTTTCAGTTGTTGTACTTTCTTTTCAGTTGTACTTTACTACATTTGGGTTTGGATTCTGGCCCATTTACATTCCTGCACATACAGTTGTACCTGGTTTACTTAGTGTGTACTTTAGCTTGCTTACTCTATGGTGTTTGTTTACTTTATAAAGGAAATTCCTTCCCTTTTTGTCGGGATTTACTCCTTTGGTGCTAGGCTCCATCCCCTGGCCATTTGGAGGTAGGCTTGGGGTAGTCATGGCATGGGCCCCGAGGAAGGGTCGTGACAAATTGGTATCAGAGGAGTTCGGCTCTACCGTAGAACTCAAGACTATGATCTTTCTTCTATGTGAAGAAATAGTGCTAAGGGTATTGAGTGTTGTTATCAGTCCAGGGAGTCCAGTGATGGTGTGGCGGCCGACGTATCCATACAGAAGGACCCTGAGCACTGATTTCCGACTCAGTGCACGAAAACATTGACTACATGTGTGTTTCAAAAGTTTTCTTTGCGATTACATTATGTCAGATCACCAGGTATATTGTATTAACCGTGGCGCACCTGTTTCCTTTCAGGATGGCCCCACGACGGCAGCCAACTAGGGTTCCGGGCTTTTTGAGAGATGAAAACCCACCGAGAGACAAGGCCTCAGTGCGAGGCCCTTTTTCAGCGGGGGCACCGGCTGTACTTCTACCTGCCGAGCCACCGATGCTAGCAGCCCCAGCCACTGAGAGTGCACGTCACCTTAGTGTACTACACGAGTTTCAGTGCCAGAGGCCGCCCAGGTTCTGTTTTGAGACTGACCCTCACACAGCTGAGGATTGGATGGAGGTTGTTGTTTATGTTTTCATGTTAGTGGGGACACCAGCTGACCTCATTGTGATCCTTGCAGCGAGCCTCCAGCACACGGCAGCAGGAAGATGGTGGAGCCTGATTCTCCAGGTGCATGACGAGGAATTTCTTCTCTGGAAAGAATTTAAGAGCCTCTTCCACTCAGAGTTCGTCTAGCCACCCTACGTGTGGTGTGCATTCAGGAGCTACTACTACTGCGGAAGGGAAGCATGACGGTAACCCAGTACTCGGAGAGATTTACCGATCTCTCATGCTATTCCGCGGACAAGGTATGAGACCCATCCTTTCTGGCTCGGACCTTTGAGTAGGGACGGAGTCATGAGATCATGGCATCGATGATCTCCCTCATAATTCCGACCAGGAAAGAGTACTGGAGAAATCCCTTCTCGTAGAGAGCTTTCTTACTGAGCCTACACTAGCAGCGAGACCTACCGTAGGGCGGAACGTAGCAGAGTCTTCTGGAGCTGGTGGACGACAGATGTCATGGGGGTCCAGGTAGACCATACCATAAAGCGGATAACCTCAGGACACTAGCTCAGAGGTGCGGGGCACAAGGCACAAATCCAGCCCTCCGAGGAGCAGACAATGCTATGCATGCGGCGGGCAGGGCCACATGGCTCGTGACTGCCCGACCCGCCATGCGGAAGAGAAGCAGACGGTTGAGGGACCACCCAAGCAGAGGTAAATGGTCAACCGTGGAGGTCCACAAGGAGCGGGCAGACGAGGCAAAGGAGATGGCCGAGCAGCTTGTGGTGGGTGACGCTTGGAGGCTTTACCACCACCACCACCAGGAGGTCCTCCCCATCCACATGGAGCTGGTGGGCAATGGAAGGCTCATCTTCAGGGAGTGGAGGCCTACGACTACGACGCACCAAAGATGATTTGAGGTACTATCTGTGTCTACTCCACCTATGTTGTAGTTCTTATAGAAACAAGTGCGAGTCATTATTACATTGTCGCTGCCCTTGTTCGGAGCTGGGAGATTCCAACAGAGCCATTGACTCGATCCTTATAGCTATAGAATCCTACGGGAGCAGACTCATCGATTACGCACTGGTGTTGGTAGTGTGAGCTTACTCTAGGAGGCGAGAGCTTCGGCTGAGATCTTCTTTTAGCGGTGTCGAGGCCTTATGACGTCATCTATGGCATGGATTGGTTATCTACAGTCCATGCTCAGATCGACTGTATTAGGTGCAAGGTGCGGTGTGTCCTCACTGATGGGTGCAGGCTCACCTTCAACAGTGAGAAGGGAGCCTTAGTAGCGCAGGATGGACTCACACATAGGAGAGGACAACCGATCACTCATCAGTTGGATAGCCTCATCTTATGAGCAGTTGACGTGCGGATTCTGAGTTTTCCTGTAGTGGTGGATTAGTATGTGGACGTTTTCCCTGACGACGTTTTGGGACTACCTTCTTGTAGTGAGGTAGACTTTTATATTGACCTATATCCCAGGACAACCCCGATATCCACTCAAGCATATCAGACGGATCCAGCTGAGTTTCGAGATCTACGTGTATAGCTGGAGGACTTGCAGGGCAATGGATTCATCTGACCCAGCATTTCACCCTAGGCTTCCCCGATTTTGTTCACCAAGAAGGCGGATGGGAGCTTGCGACTGTGTGTCGACTATCGTTTCCTGAACCAGGTGACTGTGAGGAAAAAGTATCCGCTATCGAGGATTGACGACCGCTTCGATCAGATCAAGGGAGCATAGTGGTTCTCAAAGATCTACCTCAGGTCAGGCTATCATCATATCAGAGTTCAGGACGAGGACATATAGAAGACAAACTTCAGATGTCAGTGTGGCCACTATGAGTTCTTGGTTATGCGTTTAGGCATAACCAATGATCCAGCAGTGTTCATGAGTCTCATGAACAGGATCATTCAGCCTTACCTCGATAGATTTGTCGTGGTCTTCATCGACGACATATTGATATACTCGACCACTGAAGAGGAGCACGCCTACCACTTTCGGGTTGTACTGGACACACTCTGAGAGCACCAGCTTTATGGTAAGCTCTCTAAGTGTCAGTTCTGGTTATGTGAGGTCCACTTCATGGGACACGTCATCTCTAAGGTGGGAGTTGTGGTGGATCCTGCGATGATCGAGGCTGTGCTAGATTGGGATCCACCTAGGAGCGTGAATGAGGTGCAGAGTTTCCTAGGTTTGGCCGAATACTACCGGAGGTTCGTTCCATGATTCTCTAGAGTTGCGGCACCATTTTCAGCTTTGAAGAAGAAGGGGAAAGCCTTCATGTGGTCAGATAGATGTCAGTAGAGCTTCCAGGAGCTGAGGCAGTGGTTGACCAGTGCACGTATCTTGAGGCTACCAGAGGAGAGAGTAGGGTACGTAGTCTACTGTGATGCATTAGGGACCAAACTCGGATGTGTCCTGATGCAGGAGCGGGTAGTGATCGCCTATGGATCACGATATTTGAAGCAACATGAGTAGAACTACACTCCCCATGACCTGGAGTTTGCAGCAATTGTCTTTGCTCTGAAGATGTGGCGACGCTATGTAATGGGCGAGCGCTTTATAGTCTACTCTGATCACCAGAGTCTCAGGTACATCTTCTCACAGAAGGGATTGAACTTAAGACAGTGGCGATGGCTTGAGTTCCTTTAGGACTATGACTTTGAGATAGTCTATACTGCTAGAAATGGGAACGTAGTAGCCGATTCTCTCAGTAAGAGGACGAGAATTCAGCTACATGGGGAGGTGATAGAGCAGCTAGCCGCTTTGAAGATATCCTTCGTGGATAGAGATGGAGCAGCCTTTCTTTAGTCACTCACAGTCACTCCTCCACTACTACAGCTGTTCAGAGAGGCTAATCGCGGGGACGTTGACTGTGAGACGCGGCGTGCACAGATATCCTCAGGACAGGTACCTGATGGTTTCTCTGTGGGAGGAGAGCACATAATCCTTTTCAGAGGACGTACCATGGTACCATCTGCATTACAGGAGAAGGTACTGAGAGAGTTTCACACTTCCCCTTTAGTGGTACATCCAGTAGTGGTGAAGATGAAACAAGATCTCAGAAATCAGCACTAGTGGCCAGGTATGAAGAAGGATGTAGCAGAGTTCGTTTCTTGATGCATCACCTGCCAGTAGGTAAAGGCATAGCACCAGGTACCAGTAGGCTTGGTAAATCCCTTTGAGGTACCGAAGTGGATGTGGGACAATATATCTATGGATTCCGTGACTATACTTCCACGTACATCTAGAGGTCACGACTCCATTTGGGTGATAGTCTACTGACTCACCTTGTCGGCTCACTTCTTACCCATTAGAGAGCAGGGCACATTAGAGATCTTGGGACGTCTCTACATTCAAGAGATTGTATGGCTTCATGGTGTGCCTTCCTCTATTGTTTCCGATCGAGATGCTCTCTTTACTTCCCGGCTTTGGAAGGGGTTGCTGGAGGTATTCAGGACGCAGTTACATCTGAGCACCGCCTTTCACCCTCAGATGGGTGGTTAGACAGAGAGGACCATTCAAAATCTAGAGGACATGCTCCATGCATGTGTCCTCGACTTTGGTCACAGTTGGGAGGACCATTTACCCTTGGTGGAGTTTGCGTAAAACAATATATACAACTCCACCATTGGGATGGCACAATACGAGGCATCGTACGACCGACCTTGAAGATCACCGTTGTGATGGACAGACCCTGGGGAGTCAGCACTTGTGGGACCAGAGATAGTCCAGGCCATGAAAGAGAAGGTCCAGGTCATCCAGGAGTGGATGAGGACAGCTCAGAGCTGATAGAAGACTTATGATGGTAGGAGGCAGAGACCACTAGAGTTTGAGTATGGCGACCACGTCTTCTTGCGGGTCTCACCACGACATGGATTACAGAGATTTCGCTGTGTTGGAAAGTTATATCCGTGCTTCATCGAACCATTCCAGGTTCTCAGCAGGATAGGTGAGGTGGCTTATCGCCTGGCTCTACCACATCAGTTGCACCGGGTGCACGAAGTCTTCCACGTATCTCAGCTGAGAAGATACGTGCATGACCCAACGCATATCATCGAACATGGGGAGTAGGACATTGATGATGGGGTGACTTTTGCGAAGGTCCCGATGGAGATAGAGGATCGACAGAAGCGGGTCCTACGTGGGCAGTGAATTCCTCTATTGCGCATCATATGACAGCACATGAACCTCCAAGAGAGCACTTGGGAGCGGTAGGCTCAGATGCATGCTCAGTACCCTCATTTGTTCCCCTAATTTGTGTTGTATATTTACGGGGACGTAAATCCCTGAGCTGGGAGTAATGTAAAGAACTGTAAATTTCAATTAAAATTTTCTTTTACTTTTCTTTTGGATTTTACGAGTATGCAGTTTATGACGGTGCCTGATTTCGAGGCCCGGTGTGCCCGGAATCAATTTCTGAAGTTTAGCTCGGGTACATTCAGTGAATTGAACGAGCGGGTTTTTCTAACTTTTGAACCGGTTCTCGGAATCAAAATCATAGGGAACCAATGAAATCGTAGCGCCAGTTTTTGCTTAAGGAGACTTTCTCTGGAGTTGCATTTGCTCGGGAGGTGATGTTAAAAATGAAGTGGTTGAATTAAAGTGTGAAATAAATTACGTGCTGCAATTTTATTTCTACTCTGTATAATTATAACCTACGTATGGATGTTGAGGTGGGACCCAATAATCCTAACTCCTCTTGATAGGATATTAGTGATGTGGTCCCCACATGATCCCCACCTTTTCAATTTCCTCAAACCTCCCTTAAATTTGGAAAACCCCCCCATTAATTTGTATCTCCTCCACATTAAATTACATGCCAATAAAATGCCCCATTAAATGGACAACACACGTTAATTAATTCGGTGAATTCAATTTTGAATTTTGAAAAAGGTTGACATGGGTAATAATATATAGAAAGCCTTATTTTATTATTGTTGGTATCTTTGTGTGGAGATTTTTGGAGAGAAGGGATCTAGTCTTGAAGAACGTAATCTTCTCATTGAAGAACGCAAATAACAACAGAGCACCAAGGAGAGACGACGTGCCGATCTCTCCCTTCTCTGCAACTGGTGTGAGACGACATCCTCTTCTTGGATGTTCGCCAACGCCATCTTCGAACAACCCTCACAACGCCGTTTTTTCCGCGATGATCCTTGTATGACATCTTCTTGAGGTTGGGGTGTGTTTTTACGAAGTGATTATTCTTTGCGTTCTTCATTAAATATTCAGGCCACCTGTTATAAATTTAATAGGAGGAGGTCGGACCACCCTAACATGGCCGATCCTCCTCCCCCTTTGTTGTTGTATTCGTTGAGACTCGAATGAAGGTGGCGCGGTGCAACAGCACCATGCTGAAATAAGGAGGAAGGTGGCGAAGAAGCGTGGCGGCGTCGCGCCACGCCGTTGAGGCTGAAAGAGGCCACGACTGGAGCGGGGGCCGCAGCCGGGGTGGGCGGAGGTGGAGGGGCGCAGCGTTGTCGCGCCGTGGCCTTTGGCAGCAGCGAAGCAGGGGAGGGTGGCCGGAGTCGCCGGTTCCCAAGAGGCAGGACCGGCAGGTCCCGCATGCCACACTGGCCGGCCATTATAGCCGGCTAGATCCGAAATACCAGGGGTCTGAACCCCTGGTCAATGCAGCAGGGCGGACCCCCGTGGGGGTCCGCCGTCCGGTTCGAAGGGGGTGGCAGTTCCCCCCCTTCTGCGCTCACACGGCGGGCAACGCCTGATCCGAGCCGCGTTAGCTGGGCCAGGCCGTTCCCTTATGGGTTGGACCCAGGTCGGGACGACCTAGTTTGGGCCGACCCAGGGGGTCTTGGGTCGGGTCAGCCCGGGTAGAAAACCCCCTAAAAACGGACTGGTCCGTTCAAACGCCTGTAACATAGACTACATACCTCCGATTGAGGAACCTTTAGTTGCGATGCAATCCTTGATCGAGACGGTCATTTCGGTATATTGCACTCAAGGTTTCGGAGAACATTGGGTATCGCCGGGTTGGTTCGAACATGAAACTAACTGGGCCCTTGGAGCAGAAACGCCTATAACTTGAGCTCCGGACGTCCGATTGACGTCTCGTCGACTTTGTTGTATTCTTCTTATTGGGAAAGACCTTTTGGCTTACTCTGATCAAGGTTTGGACACAATTGGAGTGCGGTCTGGTTGGTTTTGAGTTAAATGTCAATCGGGCCCCTCGAACGAAAAAGCCAATAACACTCAGACTGGATATCTGATTGATGTGCCGTCTGTCACGTTGAGTTCCTTTTGTCGAGACGGAACTTTGGGATATATCAACTCTAGACTACGTGTCAGTTTATGTATCGAACCCCCTTGGCTCATGGAGTGGACCCTCCTGGAATCGAGCATGCTGTGTGTGGGAACCCTAGAGGTGGCTGCGACTGCAACGACGATGACGACTACACTGAAATCCTCCATGGGTTCGGCAGCGATGACGATTGCACTGAAATCCTTCGTGGGTTCGGCATCGACGACGACCATACTGAAATCCTCCATGTGTTTGACGGAATTGACTACTGTTCTTGTATCCATTGTGGGTCCGATAGTACGTGACTACTATTCTTGTATCCTACGTGGGTTCGGCAGTATTAGACACTGTACTTGTATCCTACGTGGGTCCGGCAGAGTAGCTGGTCTTGTATCCTTTGTGGGTCTGACAACTTTGATGGTCTTGTATCCTATGTGGGTCCGACAACTTAGACGAATTAGTGGATACATATGATCATCTCTATCATATTACGAAGAAGTGTACTTGAATGAGGTGAGTCTGGACTTTCAATCATTATCTTCAATATGATTGACTTGCTTTCCTTTTCGGATTGGGGTGTGTTACCCTATGTGGATTGGTTGTGCATTCCTGTGTGGACTAGAATGAACTCATGCTCAGATTTTGGAGCCAAACTAGAATTTTTCACTTTGGTATATGTATGGTAATATACCTAATTAGTGTTGGTTTTTACTTCGTGATTTTATATTTCCTTTTTGGATTATCCTTTGTGGATTCTAGGAGACCTTCGAGTGTCTCGGGGTCCCAACTGAGTAGCGTATACTCACCCCTGCATGGGCTCTGCCTGCACAACATTGTGTTGGATGCAGACGACAGACAACACTTATCATGGTTGAGGAATGTGGAGAAAGTCTGTACCTAGAGGAGGACCACTGGGCGGGACGTACACGGAGCGGACGTCTAGACCCGAGGAGCTGAGGAGGCTATCTGTACCCACCCTTCAGGTGGGATTTCCAATGGATGGATCGACATTGCTGCTTTACTTTTCAATTACATTACTTTCTTAACAGTTGTACTTCACATCAGTTGGGTTTGTATTCTAGCCCATTTACTTTCCAGCACATAGAGTTGTACCCAGTTTACTTAGTGTTTACTTTAGCTTTCTTACTCTAGGATGTTTGTTTACTTTATAAATGCAGTGCCTTCCCTTTTTATCACGATTTATGCCTTTGGTGCTAGTCGCCATCCCCTGGACTTTGGGAGGTGGGCTTGGGGTAGTCACGACACAGGCCCTGAGGACAGGTCATGACATTACATCTTTTTTGGTCATTTCCACATAAAGATTAATAATTAATCACTCGATAGACATGTTTGTCCCTTAATCACTGTAATTAATTTTAACTATTTTAGCTAATAAATTTGGTAAAAATTTATGCTAGATATATTATGAATTATAAATTATGGTGATTTAAAATATTTAATCTATTTTTAAAAATTCAATTTACCTAATTGAACAGATTAATTTTAAATTATACCATATACATGATGACAAATTGAGTTGTTTTACAGTGAAAATATTCAAAATTACATAAACATTTAATATCTAAATTCAATATTAAATGGATGAAAATGACATAAATTAGATTAATATATTTATGATTTAAATATTTTAAAATTAATAAAAATTAATATTATAAATTAACATTATAAATTATTTTAAAGAAAGTAGTTTTCAATTAAAATTATGTAACTTTTACCATTCATAAAAAAATTAAACTTCTCAAAATAATACCATAAATTCACCATAAGATATTTTTGGAAAAAATATTTAAAAATTATGTTTTCACGATATGGTTTTATAAAAGTGATTAAAATTAAATTTATATTACGTGTGTTTGGTGCGATTAATCCATGTTATTAAAAAATAAAATCAGAAAACATTTAACTTTTCAAATGAAACTGTTTTTTATTAATAATTAATATATAATTAATAAAAAAATTACACTATATATTTTCATATGTTATTTAATCCATTTAATATTTATCGTACCAATATTTAGTTAATAACTGTTATATTAAATAATAATGCTAAAAGAATATTGATGTTCGGTAAAACATGATCATACATTATATGAAGGTTTTCAAATAAACACGTTATTCCAAGTGACAAAAGCTATGTAAGTATAGTCTGTAACATATCCTATCTCATATAGTGTTATTATTTAGAAATTTTGTGGTGTTACATTTTCCCCCAACGTAAATAAATTTATTTTTTTCAATTTAAACAACTTGTTGGTAATCATGATTTTGAAATTTAAAAATATGATTGTTGAAAAACAAATATCATGATAAGGGTTTGAAAAATGACATCATAATAAAAAGGAATTGGAGGTATAATGATCATATTTTTTAATAAATATAAAGATCATATTTTAGAGGAAAATGTTTTAATGTGATGATATATATATGATGGTAAATTGTAAATAATTATAGAGAGGGATTTAGGTCATTTATTACAAGAAAAATAATGATAAATGTAATGTATATGCCCTCAAAAAACTAAATTCATTGATTATATAAAAGACCGTATGATTTATCAAATTTGAATTTAATATGTTGTTTTTGATAAATTTGAAGAACTATTTTACAGTTGAATAATACATGAAATTACAAAACATGATATTCATTTTTATATTACAAATACAATTTTATCCTTTGGTTGTTATTTGGTAATTTATCAATTCAACACTTACTCCATGAAATTTTTATTCCAAAAATAACATTTTTGTCCGAAGCAACAAAATATTCTTTTAACCTATCATAATATCCAAAAAATATGTCATCACATTTGTCCCTAAGAATATTCTAAAACTAATATCGTTATTATATTTTATCCAATATAATAAATTAATCTCTATACTTCAAAAGTAACACTATCGTTTAATCATTAATATTTATTCATCAAATTTCTTATGTAAAAGCAACAACAAACAAACAATAATATCACATATGCTAGTGTAAGGAGAATAAACATTTTCATCCTTTGGTTAGGGGTTAACGCCCAATGTCCTTATCAAACAAGATTGGTTGTCCCTCATCAGTCATGGTGCTACTATTTTAAACTATATTTATATAATTACAATAATGTTTTCCAAATAAATGAGTGATATCCATGAAATAAGAATTATTCATTAATTAAAATTTTTAATAACCAACTAAATGAAACAATTTTTAATGTTTCTAATAAATAGAGTAATCATATTAACCTTACAAGATATAAATAAAGTCAAATATTTTTTTGTAAAATGTAATGGAACTATTCTTCAACCAAATTTTCTAATAAAACTTGTTCATATTTAATGTGTTTTATTACAATAAATTTATCCTATATTTCCTTATTATTGGATATCTCCTATCACATAATACTGGAGAATAAAATTTTTAGACATTTTATATGTGATCAATCCTAAACTCATTAACTAATGATGGTTTGCATAACTATTAAGTCAGTGAAGATGTTAGTGATTCTAAAATTTAACACAATATTTATATGTTTAATGTTTATTATCAAAAAATCATCACCAATAATACTTCTAAAATTTAATTATAGAATCCCAATGCATAACTACATCACACAATTTTTTCCATATAGGTATTTCCTTGGTCTAGGGTTTATTATTGGACATTCAGTGTCATCATCTATTCAAATACATTATAATGGGATTTTATGAAAATGTGAATTGTCTTAAGCATATCTCCCAGTAGTGTCAAACCATGTAAACAATATGGCTAACTTTTTGTATGGGGTAAAACTTGATTCAATATCAATATTCTATTTCTCTATATATTTACCCTTGGTACATATATACAAATCCATTTTTATTTTTATTGTCTATATAGGGATGCATTTCAAAGAATTTTCTTATAATTTATTCCTTAAAAAATATTACTATTTCATTCAATAATAATCATATATGTATATATGATAATTCTATTATATATTCCTTGATATCATAAATCTACTCACCAAGGTTATACTAATCATAATCTGATACAAACTATAGTGACCCCTACCTATGTAGCATATAGTTGTTTTCTTCTACTATTAAAATGGATTAAGATACAAAGAATATCATCCTAAATGATCAATTTGTATTGCAGTATGGGAAAAGAGTATATATATATATATGAGAGTCTCAGATGAAAATATAATTCAAAAATAAGACAAATATTTTTTTTCAAGAATAAATTTATTTCATCTTTCATATCCCTCTAAATCATTCATAGTCAAATTCATTGAATCACGATGAAAGGGAAAAAACCGAGTGTGCTCAAATTCATTTCAGGGCATATGAATAATATATGATTTCATGAATTAGTAAGAATAATAAATACGAAAAGGTAAATAACAAAACACACATTATATTTAAATATCTTTACTACATGAATAGAAAATACATAATCAATATGTCATGGTAAAAAACTAAACACACATTCCATTTAAATAACAGGTTAAAGAATGATCAATATTGAACGACATATTATTGAACACACATTCCGTTTAATGAATATACTGAGAATGAAATGATTCTATAGATATTTTCATAGAGAAAATATCATGGATACAAAAATTTAATTTCTTAATAGAGGAAATGCTTAATAATAGGACATCATGTCTCAGTTACATGATACTCTAACATCAATATATCACATGAGCTAGTTAAAACTACAGGAAATACCCCATTTAATTCTAGATTAACTAACTTTACCCAATATTCCTACTGATGTAGTAAGGGGCTATATAATTCTTAGAACCAACCCTGAATTTAAGTCTAAATAATTCATTATATATAATAATTAAATCAATTTTATTCCTGGAAATGGGTCGTATCGTCAAATATTTATATTAATTAATGAATATGAATTTATTAACAATTCCCCAATGGGCCAAATAAAAAAAAACTATATGTATAAATTGTAATTATTATTATATAATCATACCCATGATACATTATACATATATTAAGGGAAAATTCAATATTTAATGATCTCAAGAAATAGAATAATTAAATGTGAATTAAATTGTTATAAATATGATTGAAGGAAATGAATTTATAAAAAATCAATGGTAAAATTAGTCATAATACATCATGAAACATAATATGGATAATATCAACCCAACATTAATAAATTGGACATGAATTTTTTTTTAATTTATGAATATAAATAACATTAAAATATAATGAAAATATCCTAGAGGGAAATATCCATTTCATTTTGATTTTTTGAAATTAATTTTCATTGAAAATAACATAAAAACATTTCTGTTAAAAATATATATGTAAACATGAAAATGAATATTTAAATAATTTATGGTCATATTGGTGGTTGTGTCTATACATGCAGTAATGATAATTCCTTTTTATAGTAAAATGGTTATAAAAGAGATTTTTTTGGAAAGAGAATGAATGATTCCTTTGATAACATTTTATAAAAAGAAAAAATAGGTAATAAATCCTTTTAATATATATTTTTTAAATGTTTAAAGAATAATATTTGAATTATTATTTTGAAAAATGGTTTTATAAGAAAACAATTTCCTACCAAAGAGATAAATGTAGTTGTATGTTATTAAAAAATTCAAAAATATTATGTTCCACTTAGTGAAAAATGGTACTTTCACATGAAAAATCATGAATAAAAAGACATGATTAAAATTAATTTTTTATTAGGTAAATGATCATATAATTTCTTTTTATTGAAAATCTATAACAAAAAATATCAATTTAGAAAAGTAATTGTGAAATAAATGATTAAAATGATCATAACATTTAAATGTGAATGATTCAGAGAAACTACAATGTGTATCATATTCAAATAGAAATAATAAAATTATAATATGAAAATATAAAATTTAACCTCATTATATTTAGAATCATATAATATCAACAAATAATTAAGATAATCCTATTAATGGAAATTGGGTTATAAAATTTACTACCATTTAAAAAATTTTCATGCAAATATACCTCGGTGAAATAATTCAAATTGAAACATAAAATACCGCGAATAATAAATTATAAATGATAATACGTGAAAATGGGGAATTATACACAAAATATAAAATAAACTAGCTGCATAACATTACATTACACAACAATGAATTAAATTTAGTGGAAATCTCCTTTTTCTTGTTTTCCATTTGTTGAATGTTATATTACCTCTTGTATATTGATGTAATGAATATTAGTAAAATTCTACAGAATCATAAAATTATTTATGAGAAAATATATTATCCACATATAATATATTATCATCTATTTGATAATAGTATTAATTTATTATCATTTTTTGGGATAATTTCATTATTTACTCTTACTTGTTTGGTGTAGTTATATACAATTCTTGTGTCTATTTTTAGTTATATCATATCTACAACAATAATCATGAAACAATTATAATATTTATAAATCAATAATTATTTTAAAACAATCATGAATTGGGTTACAAAAAAATGATGTATGTTATGATCTTTGAGACAATAGGTTGTATGTTTGCACGAGTAACATTTCCGAATTTTCAACGATATTATTATAAAGAGGTAATTAATTTTATAACATTACAATGTAATAATAATAATATGATGTATGATGTATTATATACTTATATATATCATCCATGTGGTGTGGTTATGAATACAGAGTCACATTGTTTCTTAAAGGTGGAAGTACACACGTACATGAACTGTTTTGTCATCATTACATATGTGAAATGGAGAGAAATAAAATAATGTATATTATCATTATTTAATGGTAAATATTCAATTATTTCCAAAATTATTCCATTTATATCCATATAATTGTTACATTTATTTTTACTATATTCCATGTGAAACATTAGTGACATACGGATCACATTGCATCACGAGGGAATAGCCCGCCATATACATGAGCGACATTATCATATCTACTGTAGAATATAATGTAAAATTATATGTATACAGTATAAATATTTTCAAAAGATATAGATATGTTATAAAAATATTATATGTATAATTTATATCTCTTATCATACCCAACCATATATGGTGTTAATTGAAAAACGAACGAAATATGTTCATGAGGTCGTAGTCTATTTTACACAGGAACGATTATTTGATAACCCATTTTGATGGAAGAGGGGAGAGATATACGTCATGAATATTTTATAACCACATCCAATTATATAGATTATACTGATATGTTTATATCAATATAGTAAAAAAAATTAATGGGGGTGTATGAAGAAGAAAAATAAAGAAGTTTGTTCAAGAACAGTAACTATTCTTCAAGAATCCACCTTAAGATTACACTAAATCATTCTTAGACATAAATTATACAAAATTTAAATATTATAAGAAGATAATATTTTATATTATATTTAATTGGGAGGTTATTTGTTGATCCAATTGTTTTTTATTGTTTGAAGATAGGAGGATAGGGTGTGGCGTTTTATAAGCGTGATGAGTGGCACACATGTAAATTCTTGAAAGAGTGAGTTCCATAGATATTTTTACATGTCCCCCAGAATCAATAATGTTCCATCATTTATAATATAATTTATATGGTAAAAAATATTCTATAAAATTTTTTTTCCCAGGTAATTTATTCCCATGAGATAACATTTAAGAAATTGGTAAACTCATTTTTACATTAATCATTTTTTTAATTTTGACTATATTCACTAATAATTTTAGTCATAAATTTATTTGGAGAGATTAAAAATGAAAAATGATTCTGATTCCTAATATGGAAACTATTTTATCAAATTTAATTCATATAAGAAGAAAAATATTAATTTAATGTTAATCCCGCAAATGTGATAACAATGAAGGTTTTTTATAAGTGAAAATGTTTAAAAGTATTCAATGTTTATATATCTAAATTAAATGTTAAAATTATTTCAAAGACCTTAATTGGTTTAATAGATGTATAATTGAACAATTTTTTTTAATTTACAACCCATTAAAAATAGAATTTTACAATATAAATTATTTAATCGAGATGGAAAGTTTCAAGTAAAAGTCATTATTTTTTATTTTCTATAATAAATTAAAACATCATAGAAAAATCAAAATAAATCTCCAAATGATGAATTTGGAATTTTGATTTTAAAATTTAAATTATTTCATATAAATTTTATAAAACTGTTAATATATAATTTTAAAAAAATTCACAAAGAGTTATTAATCACTCTTTTTTAAAAATTATGTTTTCTATAAAAAATTAATTTTACTTTTAATGATATTTATTTTATGACTACTAAATTGATAATTAATAAACATGTGCCAAATATATATTTCCAGAAGTTAGATATTATTATTCATACCCCCTATTCCAACAGCTTTTTAATAACAATTATATTAAATTATAAAATTAAAATAATATTGTTTTCCAGTAAAACATAGCCTTTTATGTAACACATCATTTTTATGAAAATAATTGTTGCATAAAAAAATATAATTATAAACATTTTGAATCATATTCTATATAATAATGTTAAATTCCCTAATAATATACTGTGTGGTGCTCATACAACATTAGTAATTTTTGAAACAAAAGTCATTAGAAGATCAAGATAAACGGTTAGTTAGATATTATTGATTAAATTATGGCCAATGTCAAAATATAATCATTTCATGTATATATTCTATATAAATAAGAAATTGGTTAAAAAAAATATACATTTCTTGGTGAAGAGAATATAAGACATAATCCATACCATAACTGAATATTTTGAATAAAAAAAAAGGGAATGAACATGGAATAAAAAATTTAAAATAATGAACTATACTATGAAAATGAAAAAATGTTGTATCATTTACATGATAAAAAATGAAACATGGTGTATAACATAAACATGTGTCATGAGATTCAATTTTGAGAAAGAGAAACCCTTAACTTTCATACTCTGTCAGAATCCCTCTAACTATTTGTATCATAGAGATTTATACAATAATATAAAATATTCTTACCATATTAATACCTAAAACTGTTTACAATTTTCATTTATAATCATTTTTTACATTTATTTTAGTTTCTATTTTTTTATTTTCCATATATTAGTGTTTATAGTTTTTAATGTTTTTGGTAGTTTTATAGGATTAGTTTTGGTAATTAATTTTCATCCAATGTTCATAATTAAAATTACATTAATTTTATTGTAATGTATGTCGAATTATTTGTAATGATGATTAAATTTCATTACATGAGTACTTTAATAATTACATTAAAATATGAAATCAACAAAAAAACATTATTAATGTTTTTAAACCTATCAAGTCAACTTTCTTAATCACGAGTTATATATTTTTAGAACCTTTCAATAGCCAAATAAAAATACATTTTCACATATTTATTTTTTATTTTTCCAATAATTATATTTTCATAATCATGCATGATATAATTTCATAACATTATTCTAGTTGGTGGTTAAACTGTCTTAATATTGAACATGTAATAACTCGATTAGTGAGTGTGGTTAACATGGAAATAATTATAAAATAATTCCAAAATAACAGAAGTTTTCTAATAAAATATTTATATTATTTTGATTGTGTACCATATTTTAATATTTCATGATAAATAATGAAAAACTATAAGAAATACTAAAAAATGATTCTATGTGGAGGTGGTGGTCTACAAGTCAGACAGTTAGAGTTTCTATTACATAACAAAAGATGGGTGAATGTGAAATAGAAGCGATAATTTATAAATCATTATAAAATTATATAAATAATATTTTTTATTCAATTCAATAATTTTTACCATACATGGGGGTGGTGAATTAAAAATTAAAGCATCATGTCTTGATGGCGTTAATCCTCACACACATATGAACTAACATCGATCATTTTATAAGAGAAGGAATAGAGTATAAAATGGTTGAACTATTATTATAATAATATATAAATACAATGATGATTATATATTTGTATTTATCACTAGGTTATGGTTGATTTTATATGGAATTAATAATAATGAATCTTTATGAATGACATTATACATACACCGAGACATTAATCTTTATCATCAAATGGCTTTATATTTGACAATGATATTCCAATTTATGGTGAATAAAGGAATTAAGTCATGTAAATGACATCAATTATAGTTTATTTTCCATGGGAATACGGTATATTTTGAAATATTTTTGACTTATTTAAATGGTGGATGTGATCCCCCTTTTATAAGGAATAAGTGGGACTATTCAATGGAAAAAACGTTATGTAAAGCGTAATCATTTAAATGCATGAATGTTAAATATTTTTTATTTATTTTTATTAAACATATTGTAGATTAAATTTCAAGTTTATTCATTTAATATAAAATGTAGAATATTTAAGAAATAATTGTTCTTTGTAAAATAATCATATTACATGGTTGATGAGTAATTTTACAAAGTAAATAAATCTTCATGTATAAAAAAAGATACCCATATTATATAATTTATAACTGTATATTATAAATTTAAAATATACATAATTTTATTTAATTGGAGAATATTAAATTGAAAATAATTATGTATAATTTATTTAACACAATTTCAGAAAAAATTTCTTATGATTTAAAATATCAAATTTTGTTTTGTTATCTAAATATGATTTTTAAAAAATATATTATTATATAAATGATATATATTTATATTATAATTTTTCCTATGATTTATGTTATTTATATATATATGATATGTTATAAAATCCATAGTATTTTAAAAAATGTATTTTTTCTCTATTCATCATAAAATATTTTATTTTAAAAAAAAAATTATAAAAATTAATGTGACGATAATATGAACATTAGAAATAAAAATATGTTATTGATTTTATAAAATAATATTCCTAAAATTATATAAAAAACTATTCAAAATCAGAAATATTATATAAATTTCTTAAAATTGAATAATTTCCAATTTTAAAAATAATAATTATTATTATATATTGAGATTTATTTTCATTGAATATATATCTAATAAATGATAACTTTTTTGTTTATATTCTTATCAAAATGTTCTATAAGATCATTTTATTTCAAGAAAGGGAAAAATGTTTCAAGATTATAATATATTTTATATTTTTATACTCAATTTTATTATAATGATAAATACTAGATGATGATATCATATTTATTTATACTGACAAAACCCCATATAAAATTTATATACAATCTAAGGGTAAGATCATCAGTTGTGGTAGTCATCGGTGGTGATTCCATAAGAATGTATTTTTTAAGTTATTTACACAATCTTGAGATTTCCCCACAAGATATTTCTCTAAACTCATATTTACCCTTGTTTGACTAAGAGGTGGTATAGGTAAAATGATAGAGAATATACCCCCTTATGATAACAAAAAATAGTATTTTTATGGAAGGTTTCCAATTTCAGAGTTCATTTCCCCATACTTTATTTTTTCAATTTTATATATGGCTACCTCAATTTATATTTATTAATTTCCTATATATATTGTAACAATCCTATTTAAAATTCAAAAATATATAATAGTTTTTAAAATTTTAATTATTTATATTTTGTTATACACTCTATTTAATATATCAACAATATAGAATGATAATAAAATGAATTATATGGTCATTGAGATATTCATAATGAATCTCCATTGACTAAAAACATTGATACATAGTTCAAGGTGGAAATACTAAATAATAGTAATGAAGAATCCACCGGAAAAGTGTTATTAAAAAAAGAGAAGAACACATTTACATTGTGAGTATTTATTGAAATGGTATCATATATATTATACATCACAACACCTCTTGAAGATAATGATGATGTTCTTTTACTCACTATACCACTATCTATATGTTAGAACTTTTTTAATAGTATAAGGGTTTCATAACAATGATTCATTTCCAGGGACCCCAATAATTATATGAATTATTATATTGAATCAATGAATTTATTTTTCTTCTTATCCATGAAACCACATAATTTATCATATTGGGTATAACCATAAGCCTCCTTGGTTATAATAAGTAGTGATGTAAAACTTATTGATGAATTATTAAATCTTATATTTACATTTCAAATTTTTATAATTTCATAATTTTTTGAAAATTTTAGTAATTTCATTATTTTCATATTGGATTTTAGAAATTTTTGTTTTTGATCCTAACTCAATCCACCATATACAATATAAAACTAGGTTTTATTTCTCAAACCTTTTTTATTAATAAATTGTTTATTCACATCCATTCATCATGGATTGGTATTAACATAAAAGTTTTTAATAATGTTATCATATTCATAGAATTTTTTTGGGTTTGCATTTGTTTTCCATTATTGTAATCATTTAAATGAAATTAATATAAATTTAATGTTTTCACAAATTATTTTTTTGAGGGAATTTAGTTTAATTAAAATTTATATTTTTATATAAATATTATTATGGATGTTTTTAATTAAAAAATATATTGTATTATATTTTGGAGATGACTAATTTTTAAAATCCATGCCCTCTAAATAATGAACCAAATTTTTCCGTTCATTAATTGTATTTGAATCCATTTTGATATATCCTTCATAATAACATCATTTTTTTGAAGAGAATCATTAATTTTTTTTTTCTAAATATAAATCTTTAGAATATGTATTATTAAATAAATTATAGTTTTTTAAATTTTTTTTATATGAAAATGTAAGAAATTTGGATATAATTTTTTTACTCGATACATATCCTTATATAAATCATTTATTTGGACCACATACTCCATAATATTCATTATAGGAATAAATCACATTACAAAATTTTTATCCCATGAATACCTTCAATCATAATTGTTTTTATAATAATTTCTTGTTTGTGTGTGGGAAAAACTATCATTAATTGTTCTCATTAGGACTATTATAGTGATGGGTGATGTGGGAAGTGGATGTAATATTTGGTAATTTGAGGAGATAAATTTACTATGAAATTTTCAAACTTTTTATTTTATTATTCTAATTTTTTTTATATTTAGAAATTGATGAAAAATCAAATAAAATAGTTAATATGATGATTTACTAATTATTATCTTTATTTTAATATTATCTATGAGAAAAATAAAAGGGAATTAATTTTCATTCAATTTTTATATTCATTCTACATCTCATACTTTAGAGAACTAATATATAAAAAGAATAAAATTATAAAATATTACAGTATATGGATGAAATCAATATTTTATTTTATTAATTGAATAGTGAACCATGAAAATAAAGTGGATTGTAGTGACACAATTTTAAGGATATTTAATTAATAAATTTAAATCATTTCATCTAAATGTTAATGAATTATATTATTGAGTTCAAGCTCATCTTTCTTATCCTAAATTTTATATTCATTTTCTAACAAAATCCATGATACCCAGATTGTATTTAAAATTTAATCATGATGAAATAAATATTCATGTATCATGGTGAGGTTAATTAGTTATTTTACATGCCTTCTGTGATATACGAACTATCTATTTATGAATATAACCTAATATTGAATTTATTTTCACTATGATAGACATGAATTTCAATGCGTGGTAGGCTAAAAATAGGTCTTCAAGGATTTTATGAGGCTATATGAATTTATATCTGCTGAGTGATAAAAAAATATTTTATATAAAGGATGCCTAATATATTAAATTTTGGAAAATATATTTAAATATCCTATCAATATTAATAATTATGTTGACTTGATATGGTTTTTTATTCTAGAGTGAATTGATAGTTGTTGTTCAGTGATAAGGAACATATTTTCCTAAATTAACCTCCATATGTTTATTATTTAATAGTTTATAATTTCAAAATATATGATAATTAATTATTTTTAATCATTTTAGTGTGTTAAATAATTAATTTTAATTATTGAATAATATTGTGTTTGAATTTTTTTTTGAAGTAATGGAATAGAATTTCTGGGATAATATTTTTTTTATTAAACATGGTTTTAGGATAACATAGATAGGAATGTAGATATATATGAATATAATTTAGTTTTAATAAGTCTCACATATATTACATTGAAATTATGAGACTACATATTATTTTAACACACATTCAACGGCCAGAATGTGATTCACTTCATTGGGAAATTACTCATTTCATATTAATCTTATAGAAGTTAGATGTGTTGGAATAAATTTTTATGGGGATGTTCACAGCAATGAAAAAAATTTCATATCAATATTCATAGGATTAAACATGGGATAAAAAATAATAATGTAAACCCTCCTCAAATTAAACGATGTATTACACACCTCCAAAATAAAAATAAAGTATGAGCTGTAGAGGATGGATTAAATTTGCATATATATTTCAAAGAATACATCTGAATAACATCAATTCATATTGATGTTCCTATGAGATTAAAATCCTAAATATTTTTTTGGATATTAAATGATTAGAAGCTGGGAAAGATCAGATTCTCTATCAAATCTTATGATAGATGGAAGAAGTGATCCTAATTGATGAATAATAAATTACATTTCTTGAAATTTAGTTACTAATGGATATATTAATGAATTTATTAAACTTAAAAAACAATAAAAAATGCTTTTGGATGTTGAATTTTAGAATACTGAGGAATTCCAAATATTACAATGGAAAATACATAGATTTCAAAGAAAATTATAATATGAAGAGTTAATGTAATTGTTCCAGTAATTGTGTTTCTTATGGAAGGTTTTTAATGTTTCAGTTGAAAATGAAAAACTTACAAGGGAATTTTCTATGATATATAATTTCTTTCACTTATAAAATTTCATTAAAGAAAAAATATAATATATATATAATACCCTATTATAGAAATGGAATATGAATAATTATTTCAACCCACATTATTTCTGAGACGAGAATTTAATATAATTGTTTAATCACATTCATTAATCTAAAGGACAATATGAAATCTAACTAATGATCATTTATTAATACAAAATATTTCAAACAATGAAAAATATATAATATTTCATGATTGATCAATCCTACGTGTTTTCTAAAATTCCACCCCTCCTCAATATATTTAGAAGAGGCGGTAATGTTTCTAGGCCTTCAGCAACATCCCCAGGACGATAACAGCTAGAAATAAATTTTTATTTCTTCATTAAAAATAGGGGGATTAATTTCCCTTTGAAATTTAATTTATCATATCTATATTATCAAAATCAACCAAAATTCTACAACATGTATGGGAAAAAATAAAAAAACAAAATAATAAACCAAATTAGTGAAAAATTTGAAAAAAAATCATTAATAGAACCAAAAAGAACAAAAAACACAATTCTCCCATGTAACAACAACAAAAAACCCCCAACCTACTAAAAGATCCAAAATCACATGTCATTCCCATGGTAATTAGAATCATCATGGAAAAACTTAGATACATTTCCATTAGCTATGTCTCAATGGATGGAATACCCACATTCATAATAGTTACCCTGAAGAGGGAGAGTATAAACACAATTAGATTTCTCTAATTAATTCCAAAATGTTAAAATTAGGAAAATGCTTGTTAAAAAAATTTTAAAAAAAAGAATTTTATTAATAAAAAAATTGTTTTTGAATATTCCCATTAATTTGTTTTCAGGAAAAACAATTTAAATCACAAATTTTCACTTATTTACTTGTCATAACCACAACCATGTCCCCAAACACACACAACATGCATTACCAGGTAATATATCCATAATCATTAGCGGTGTCTCATAAATCCACAATGTTTTCACAAGGTAAAAAATATGTAGTTCCTCAAGGGAACACATCCCTTCCACATGGTCCATCTAAAGTAAATGAACTCAGTACAAGCATGTATTCCAACTATCCAATCCAAACCATTCAACATAAAACCTTTTGTTCATTAAAAATTTCTAAAATACGATTTCAAAGCATTAAAATTTTCAAAAAATCAAAATCAAAATTTTAAATTCAAAAACCAATGTGGTTTTCCAAAATCCAAAATATTTTCCTATATCTTTACAAATTCATATTAAAATCGAGATTAACTCTATGAATCACATAAGGATTTCACACAAATTATATTAAAAATTATATTTAAACTATTTTTCCAAGTTATAAATAATTTATATATAATATACATGACGCTTACCTCTAGAAAATTTGTGAAAATGAATAATATTACTATAAAACATCATGTTATGACCACAACCCACATTCACATCACTAGATCCAACAGGGATTTCCTCATTAAATGAGTCATCACAGAAGATACATCTATAATGTATTATATGTATTGTTACAATATATATAAGAACCATGAATCAAGGAATATATATAATGAATGGGTATATACATATTTATTTGAGCCTCCAGTTCCATTGATTTTCTTATGAATTGATATGAAATTGAATGTGATTCTCTCCAAAATACTAGTGAGTTGAAGGAATTCATGTTATAGTGATTATAGATGATCAGAGGTGTTATAACATCTTATTTTGTTTATGGTCCACATGTTATAGAGGTATAATTATATAAATCCTTTTTAGGCTTCACAGTTTCTTAATTTGTGTTCCAACCATGTAGTGATAATAGCATAAGGCCATAATTTTTAAAATTGGAACACACTTTTAATTTTTTTTCCAATAATGCATTAAGATATTTTTATAATAGAATGGTTTCATGATGGTACTCTTAAACATTGTCCAAATTGTGCACCAATAGTGAACCTACAAAGTTCCCATTGTCTTCCTTTATACGGTTTCCTGGATATGGTTCACAATATATGGTAACCATGCAAAAATCATAAACCACAATGAAATACTTTAAAACCTGCCAATACCCCTCAAAACATTCCATATTTGAACTGAAACATTTTGTAAAGTCAACATACATTTATAAAGGATCATATATATAAAACACCGGGTGATAAAATATTACCCCAAGTGGAATTATCCAAATGAACACTAAAGTTTCACTCTTTCTATTTAAATGATTAATTAATTCCATTGCATATAATTTAGTTCTTCAATTATATTTGACTGGGAGTTGATTTATGTCTTGTTTTCATTATATTTAGTAATAAATATTTTAAAAAGTGGGATATATTTTGATTCATGTGTGTTTTCTTCATCCACATAATTATGATATAAAGTTCCATGATGGTGGAATGATAACTAAGGGACATACAAAGGAGGATTCAATGTGTATTCAATATATTGAAAACTTATTTTCATATTTTATTATCACTCTATGTGTTAATGGAGCTCTACAATTAATAATATGTTACAAATATTCCTTTCTATAATTGTTTCTATATTTTAATTCGTATGAGTGCATAATAATAAAACATTCCTATTATAATAATTTTTTTATACAAAGAAAATAACCTGTTGACATTGAATTTGGGTGATTTCATGCCCATAAAGAATGTGATGATTCCCTTTAACAAGGATCATGTCATTACCTAATAAATGGAAGAGTTGGATGCATGGTGTTATAATATATCTCTTATGTATTATGAATTCATATTTATGTAACAAGGATATATGATCATGTATGATTGAATATTTAAAGTGAGTGTTAGTTGGATATGTATTTAAGAGGAAAAGGGAATATTCAATGGTATATAACCAAGGATGATTGTTTCTTGATAAAACTATTGTTTGGGTCTATATATTCATGTTTATTTATGTTTTAATCCACAAAAATCACCACTATTATATTTTCATTTTTTAAACAATTAAAACAAAAAATTAAATGAAATTATTTTAGAAACATATATATCAGAAAAATTATCCTTGAATGCTAACCGTGGACATATACAGTGATACACTTAAGAAATTATAGGTTAATTTTATTCATTCCCTCTAATAGTTGTATAAAATATATATCAACAATTTTGTAGACCGAATTTTTTATTCTCTATTTAATTTATATTTTATAAACTACTTATCATTATGATCTTCTGAAATATTGAGTGAATATATTATAGTTCCTTAACATATTAAAATTTAAATTATTATTTTAGAAAAACTTATAATAATTTTATTCAATATATCATATGATAAGGATGATAATTAGTTTTTAAAATATGAAATAAATATTGAATACAAATTGGGTCTACAAGATTGGTTATATATATTTTATATTATTATTTCACATGGAATGGCTAGTCATTGGTATAATAAAATGTTGTTCATGATTCCAAAGAAATTCGGTTAAAATTTCTCTTAGAGGACATGCATGATATTTGAAAAAAAATTGAGGAGTTATCATTGCAAATATAAGAATAATAGTTTTTACAGTTAGAAAAAGATCCAGTAATGGGACATGTTTCACTATTATATTTTCTATTAAATTTCTTAAGGAAAAAAATGTAAAAACATTAGAGTATTCCACTAGACCTAAATATAAAACCAGAATAGGATCATCTTGGATAATAAATTCTGGATGATACACATAGGGTTGATTAAAATATTTTGGACTGATAATTTAATTGGAATATATAAACAATCATGTCAAATTATCATCTCATTAGCAACGAAATGAAATCAACATGAATATATTAATCTATATCATTTGTAGAAAAAGATTCTAATGAACCATTAGAGTAAAATTTATAGATCCCAAAACTACATAAATATTTATTAAAGGGAATTTATATGGAATTGTTAAATAAGGGTGATCATGATAAGAGAGAAACAAAACAACTTATCTTTAAGGTGTTGAATTTTGAAATAAATCCATTATATTTCAATTTATAATAAATTAACTACATAATAATAATCCTTATATAGTGAATGTAGATTTAATATTCATAAATGTATTTAATGATATATGTGACGTATATGATACTGTGGAAATGGTATTCTTTTAATAGAATCTAGTTTTTCCATTGTGATAGATAAGGTTAATGATAATGTAAACATGGTGGATGACACGGTAGCTTAAATGGTGAATGAAAATTTAAGCTTAATCATTCTTCAACTGTATACACATGATATTTTTTTCATTATTCAAGGGGTAGATGCACAATAATATTTTAATGGGAATCCTATAAAAATTATTTGCATCTTTTTAAATGGGTCTAGGATTTTTAATAATTAAAATTACATATATAAATCCCTTAATTATTTGGTATAACAACATTAATTATAGACAATATATAGTATAAATATAACTAAAAAGGATTGAATACCCAAGATTATATTTACATCAATACCATAACATTATTTTTTGAATTTTTAAATACGTTGAAAATATTTTATTTTATTTAAAGCTTACATAATTTGATATTTTGAATCTTCAATCAACCAATGAGATATTGAATATAAAAAATTTATTTATAATTCCCATTGCCATAAAACCAGATCTAGTGATAAAAAAATATTCATTTCATTGTGTTTTAATACCAACTATTGTGACCTAATCATAAAAAACCCAATTATTTAAAAATTATAAAATATTGGGTCACATATATTTGCAAGACATTTTATCCATCATTACAATGCTAAAACTTCTTTTAAATCCAAATGAAATAACATTATCAAGAAAATATCAAGAATTATATTCCATGATATTCTACTTTAGTAGACCCATAACCTTATAGGGTAGGTATCCCATACAACATACAATAATACAACAGTTTCCATGAGAGTCCCAAGATTTGTTAAAGAGGACAACATCATTGCCTTCACTTCACATGTAGAGAACCTTAAACCGATTAATATTTTCTCTCTGAATTTTGCATATACAATTAGATATGGGATTATGGATGATGGTATTCTCTTATACGTAACTAAAAGAAAGAATAATTTTTTTTTTCAACTATGTTAACAATTATAGAATTGGAGTGACATATCATTAACCAATTGTGGATGGAAAAATATTTTTATATTAGTTAGTCCCCCATGACAAAGTTGTTACTGAAAGTGAATACCACAAAACCTCTTGAGTCTCTAACAAATACAACCCACATTAAACCAATGTATCTATAACCATTAACATTGATTATGAACAAACAATTTTTGCTGGTCATATGAACCCATCTCCCTTGCACGTTAGGGTTCTAAGAGGGAAAAATTTTGTACTAGCTAGCTATGAACATTCTCAAGGTGGGGGAAATCCTACATCATCTATTAAGAGACATAATGTCAGCCCAAAAAATTACAGATCTATTGACCGAGGACATTCACAAGATACGGTAACCTTCAGCCATAGCATGTTTCATTGTATTCTCAATTAATTGGAAACAAAACATAAAAAACGTATCCTATGCCTTTCACTATGGAATATTAGTATGAATTTTTTTAAATAAACATAAAATTAAATCCAATATTGTGTAACCCTAAATATCATGTATAATGAAATCAACATAACACCAAGAACAAATACCACCAACTCATATTTGACGAATATATTCAAGGCTGTTTCTTCAATGGATGTCCCAATGAATATGAATTTCGAGTAAAGACACATCCCCTTAATCCTCACATCCTCTTAAATTAAAATGGAGCTATTAAGGAATATACAAAAATACAATTTGAACTAATTTAAAATATATTTACACCAAAGGAAACCTCCATGTTCATTAGGGATGTGGTTTTAAAGTATTATGTGGTCATTGTCTTTGGAAGATTAGTTCCTTGATAAATTTTCAAAGAGAAAGAATATTTCCTAGTCTAAATTTATAGTAATTATGGTGAATATCTCATATTTTAGGGGATTAGGGATGGTCTAAATAGAGGTGGTATGTATAATATCTTGACAAAATTAGATATTTATTGATGAACTCCTTTATAACCTGAGAGTAGTTAATAAATTGTTTTTTTATATGTTGATGTTACGATTTCCAGTAATACATTATGACTACCACTACTTCTCATGAATGTGAACACATAGAGAATTTCATAGACTATAGGTATTACCATTTATGTATTACAAATTATAACTATATTTTTATGGGTAAATGTTCCAGAAGATACCAATGATCCATTACATCACATTAATGTTTATATTTCATAGAATTCATGTTCCCTGCAACACTTCTTACATTGATATAACTATCCTCTGTCACATTTTCCATCCTAAACTAAGAGTCCCAACATAACCTCCCTTACACATTAACATCCTACATGAAGGACTAAAAAATATATTCTATGTTCTAGAACAATTTATTTGTAATTTTTAGGATCTATTGTAGATTCATGGTGACAGACATAATGAAATATTTGAAATGTTTTATTCATCCCCTTGAATAGGGAAACTGGTTATTGTAGTTGAAAATATAGTTAGATATTTTTTCCTCTAGGATGTTTTAGTGATGAACATGAATTCTTACAAGGGAAATTGGGTCTTAAAATTAATCAATGTTGAATTATATACTATATACTACTACTCAACCCTTGATATTTCCCCTATTATTTTTTAAATATTTTTTTAAATATGATGAGTTATATTCAAACTGTTAATAATATTATGACTCCATTTCCAATACTACTACAATGTAAAAATGAAATTTTAGAAGAATCTATGAATTAAATTTGTAAAAGAGGCCATGTCATCATAGGAGAGGAGGTTTGAGACTCTATTAAGGTGAGTCCTACCCCTAATGGGGAGAATACTGATGTTGTTAATGATTCTATAAAAAATATTAATATAGGGTGTATGGAATCATTATTTTGATTATTGGGGAAAGAGGACCCACATTCCTCCCCACAAATATATTTTAAGAACCCACAACTCTTCTCCATAAATGTGATTAAGACCCATGGGGTGGTATGACACCTGAAGAATAGGGTGATCAAGATGGTGAAGAAACCCACGAAATCCATCCCCCAATGATATAGGACCAAAATATCCTATTATATACCTTGTCCATGTCCATTTCAATATAATATTTTGATTCAATAGTTTTCTTATTTATTTCATGGATTGGTTATTTGGAGATCCAATGGAAAATGGTGTGGATCGACCTTGGAAAAAACCATTATGGTTTTCATTAAATGGGTATTTTTACACTAATTTTAGGACCAATAATTTATCTATTTATTATTTATCATCTTGCAAAAAAAAATATACAATCATGAAACCCATATTCACATTATATAGATAATAGTTGTAATCATAATTTATAAAAATTGAGATATAATAAAGGTAAGATAAAGCATTCAATATAAATTAACATACCAAAATAATTCATGTAATACAAAAGGTATTAATAATGTTTTATTAAAAATTGATTATAAATAATAACATGATTTTTTGATATATCCATGGATCACATAACAATGAAAATAATAATTAACATTATTATGATGGAATACATTGGTGTAGATATCATAAACATACCATAAATTTCTTATTCTAATAAATCAATAATAAACATAAATAATATTCAAAAAATACCCAAGATAATTAACTCATTTTCCCTATCAATGAAACAATGAAAAATATAATTATATTTTTCACTAGTCAATAATTAATACAAATTCATTCATCATATGAATAAATGAATAAACAATATGATATATAGTAATAATAATTCCATTGATACCAATAAATATCCTTAATGAAATTAAATGTATAAGGAATGAAAATATTCTTAATGAAAATTAATAGAATAACATTCAAAATAGATATGAAAATAATATTATATATATGTTTAATTCAAAACTAGATAAATATATTATGAAATAGTGGATGATATGTTGAATATATCATCGAAATTAATGGATATTCACCTGAAGGATAAAAATAAAATCAATATATGGATGGAGATTGATAGATATGAGTAGCCATTAGAACAAAGTGTGGTATGAATTATAAATTAACTTTATTATTAAGAGGGATATACATGATCAATAACTCTAAAATAGATATATTATTTAGTGATCTTGAAAAAAAATTAAGAAAAATTATAAAAAAATCATAAAACATGAATCACATGGTTTTAAAAAATGTATTATATGTCCCTTTCAAAATTTCATTTGTTAGGTTAAATAGATAACATATGAATCAATAATTTTAAAATAAATGAAAATATTGAAACTGTGAAAATAATTGAAATTAAAAAACCGGAATTTTTTTTAAAATTTAAAAATATATATATATGGAATAATTTACTATTACAAATTCTTCAAAAATAATAAGCACTATTTTTATGTTAAACAAATTAAAAAATAATGGGAATACAATTTAATTATTATAATGATTACAATTTGGAGAGAAAAAAACATTAATATTAATAGTTATAAATTTGGGAAAAGGTATTCATTTTGTTATGGTCTCCATGAAAAGTTTATGGTTCAACTTGACCATGTATAGTGGCCAATAAACCCCCATAAATTAAGAAAGAATGAAATATTATCATGATTGTCCAGTGATTAATCATGTTTTAATTGAGGGAAAAGGATCCCAATATCTATTGAATGATGATGATATAATCATGTGAATTATTTTCCTCTTCTATTGAATTATGAAAGAACAACTATGTGAGCACCCTTATTATACACTAGATGTTTTCACCCATGATGAATAGAAAGAAACCTCCAAAACAAACATTATGATCCTATAAAATACATAGAATATACAGAGTTTATGGATGAAAATGGTTTTAATTAAAACATGTGTATAGATACATGTGTTTAAATTTAAAAAATGTACATGATATAAATAAAAAAATTTAAATAGTGTAATGAATCACAATATTATATTCTTAAATAAACCCACAGTCCCACATGGAATTATCATTATAGAAAAAAAAATTTGATGGAAGAAGCTCTATGAACTCATATTGTGCTGTCTACATTAAAAGATTAAATTTATAAGACTAGTACGGATGGATTTTTTCTACATATTCCCTCTCTATACAATCCTATAATTTATATGTTGTTCCGCAATCTCCCTCAGGGATATACCATTCAAAAAAACTCCCATGTGGGTTGCGATCCTTCTTGAAATGTACAGTAGTGTTTACTCCATTTTCTAGACATCCAAAAAGGATGTACCAAATTTTGAGGATATAATGTGGGATTACCTTTTTCATGAACCTAACATGTGGGATGGTCGATTATGATTTTCAACCACACATGGAAGACCCTCTATTTTCAAACCTGATGTGATGTCCTTCTTTGAGGCCATACTATTGGAATTGGACACCCTTGGGTATCAAAGGTCATCCACTTGTTGATAAATGTCCACAAATTATTTAATAATATTAATATAGCTCATATGATTAACATAGATAGAAAGATGTTTTGAAACTCCATGATTTCATATAATAAATTTTCATTTTATAATTTTGTAAAACTAATTCAATAAACCTTTGGTTCCACCTTCACCATGGTCAAATCACTAAAAATGTAAAATCCAAACATCTTCCAAACACCATAAAAATATGATCTCATAATTTAAATCTACATAAACCACATTAATCATATACACACTAAATAAATTGAGGTTTATAATTGTCAACCCTTATAGGTATATCTCATAGGATAATAACAATCAGGTATTTATCTGATAATATGGGTCTATATCCTAAGGAAACTGTTGACATCTCCCCATTCACACTGTACTCACCCAAAATATTGATTATAATTTACAAAAAATGTGGTAAAAAGTTTTTTTCATAGGCATAATCCATATATATATTCCCATTTCTGATTTAATCACATAAAATTATCAGTTATCAAGAGATATCCGCATTCATTTAGCATACTCACATTTTTAATATCCTTTAATATTCATATAGTTCATGAGAAACATTAAATGAATAATTTTATGTGTATTCCCCTTCAATATATTTTCATGACTTCTAACTAATATATATTTTTTGATATATTTGGTATCCTATGAATATACCATGGTTGATGATCTACTATATTACCTTTTACTGAAACTCATCCTTCCACTACGATGTTAAAATAGATAGTTTGGTCATATCATATTACTTTCAACATTTTAAATTTAACTATGGTGTATATGATTTCTACTAGTTAAGATACATAGTATCCTTCTTTGATGTGAAAACCTAACATCTCCAACACTTCTGTTCATCCTTTAAAATTAATATTTTCGAGTGGACTAGGAATTCCTCTATTTAGCACATATCTTCGACAAAAAATTTCTTCCACATGAAGAGATATATTCCTTATATGAATTTAATTGAATTCCATAATTTTTGACATTACGAATGAATCAACTTCATTAGAAATTAATTTTGATGATACTATATCCTTCTTGGTATATATTGTTGGAACGGATATATAGATATGTATGTCTATTAGATGGAACAATACAAGAGGGGGTGTGAATAGTAGGTTTAAAAAACCATTGAGTTTTAGCAACTTGAGAGATTAGTTTAAATGATCTTAATCTAATACAAATACAAACACCCACAATTGTATTGAATATAAAAGGTATGATGTAATGTAATACTAATGAAATGTAAAACAATTGTATTCAAGATGAACACAATAATCAGAGTAATATAAAGATGAATGATTCTACCTTAAAGCATATAGAATCAATCAATACAATATGTAATAGAATGGATGTAATTGAAACAATTACAAATGTATAAAAGATAGAAAAAGGAAACAAAAACAATTTCATTTCTAATACAATTAGCAACGAAAATGTAAAAGAATTACAATTCTTTTAACCCAAAGAGAAGGGTTATCCTTTCACCTAGGATAAAAGGTCTGTCTCACCAACACCTTGGTGAGCCCTCGATACGATGATCAGACTGTCTGTCTGCCTATCCCTGGCAGCCCTTGATATGATGATCGGAATGTCTGTCTGCCTATCCCCGGAAGCCCTCAATATGATGATCGGTCTGTCTGTCTACCTATACCTGGCAGTCCTTGATTTTTTAGGTAATCAGCACCTCTGTCTTTCAATCACTTTAAAGCCTTCGATACGATGATCAGATGCACAATGTAGATGAGAGAAGTCATAGTTTCTCTCTCTAGAAATTGATAGAAGTAGAGTATCACAGTTGTTCCACACAGTCTCATTCGTCATTCTTTCTCAGCTTCAAATGACCTCCTATTTATAGGCCTCGAGTTCAAATGGTCACAACTCCTCCAACAGTCATATTTCTCCGAAAAAATCAGAGAGACTTGGACACCTGGGATCATAATGGTCATATTGAAATAGAAAGCATGACATCGTTTTGATTAGTTTGTAACTAACTCAACAACATCGTATTGGTTAAAACACGATATATATCAATGATAAGCAATAGTACGATTCATTTGAAACAAGTGTTTTTGACTAAGTACTAAAACAAGTAATGAAAGTATGAATAGCAGAGTCAGTACGATACATTTGACAGAGTCAGTACGATATAATTAGCAGAGTCAGTACGATACGATTGACAGAGTCAGTAGGATACGATTGATAGACTCAGTACGATACAATTGACAGAGTCAGTATGATAGGATTAAAAAGACATTTGTGATTTCGAAAACAAAATATAGATGTAAAAAAGATAACTTTTGACTCTACAATCTCTCCCTTTTTGGAAATCACAACACACCAAGTAAATATAACAAGAAATACTTTTCTCCCCTTGAGTTATTGGAAACTCTTCTGAATATGAATTTGAATAAAACTAACTCCCCTTAGGTGTACACTTTTGTAAGGATTGTATTCATAGATTTTCCTTGGTTTCTATGTATTTAATTAAACCGATCTCCTTTGTAAAACATTCTACCACTTTATAAAACATTCTCCCCCTTTATAAAACATTCTCCCCCTTTGTGGTTTACAAAAATAATGTGGTTACTTTGAGTTGAATGAATGTGTTAGAGAGAATAAATGCAGGATAAAAGAAAAGAATCATAAAAGTTATTACAGAACAAAGACTGGTTCCAAAGGAAAACAAATACAACAGTCATTTGTTTTATCCTTACTTTTCCTTCTTTATGAGCTCATGGAGAACAAATTTCATCTTCTTGATTTCTTTCTTGTCTTCAAAAATTGATTCACCCTGAGTTCTAAGAAGCTCTTGTTGGTCCGCAAAAATCTGATCTTGATTCTTGATAGTCTCCTCTTGGACTCTGATTACTTCTTCAAGAGTTTCAATTCTGTCTTGCAGATTCTTGTTATCTTTGGATAACACTGAATTCTGTTTCTTCAACAAAGCCATTTCATCCTTGAAAGATGAAACCTATGAGAATTCAGATTGAAAAGCATGCATTCTCTCTTGCAATTCTTTCACTGAAGGAATATCAGCTCCATGAGTTCTCTGATTCAGCCTTTCAACAGTTTCTTTGTCAAGATTATTAAAGGAAATATCAAGATCATTTGACAACCTCTTTATATCTTCAATTTCTATCTCATGGTCATTCACCGAGCTTTCTATTTTATATGACCAATTGGTCATCCTGTTGCAAGATTTCTTATGAGCAGCTGAGGTTTCAGAAAGGACATTCAAATTGGCTTCAACTGACAAGAATTTCTTTCTCAACTCTCTTACAGAACCAAACTTATTTTTTTGATTATCAGTAATGAAATCAATATTACCTTCCTGCCTGGGAAAGTAAGGAATGGTCTTTTCAACCCTTCTCAAAACATGGACAATATAATCACTCTTCTTGAGAGAGATTGTATGTTCTGAATCAGTATCCTCATCGTACGAAGGCAATTAATTTGATCGGCTTGAGTCAACAACTGGCTGTTTTCCTTTTGATTTTTCTATCTTATTTCATTCTTCTTCCACTTTATCACTGATGACAATAACTTTTTCAGTATGAGAAGATTTCACACCTTTCTTTACTTGAGGTGGTGTTTTATCTGGAGTTTCAAATGTTTCACAAAGTGCATGACCGGAATGAGGGGTTTGTTGAACACCTTCACTCTTCTTTTGAACTGATTCCTCCCTACTGTTCTTCGAACATTGAATAAATTCTTAAAGAAAATATCCTTCCTCTTCTTCCACTTCTTCTACATCTTCCATCATTTATTTTCCTTTTTCTTTCTCAGGAAGGATCTGTACGATAGGCTCTTGATGCACTTTTATGGTAAGTTGGCACTAGCTTCCTCAACTGCTTTCAAGACATTAGAGACATCAAATTCTTGTGCTTTTCTTTTCAAAAGAACCTTATTCTTATTTTCGGCATGAAGGGTATCCTCAACCCTTATTATTTCTGCAAAAGCCTCACCTGGGTCAAGAACGAACTTTGGATCACCTTCTTTTCTCTGTTCCTTATCCTTTCTCCACTTGGCTACAACTTCCTTATTGTACTTAAGCTTCTTCTTCATCTTTGAGCTGGTTTGAGGATCAGACTTCTGAGGAACAATAAAAGAAGTAATCTCTTTGGCTGGCATAGGTGACGATTGATTTTGAGCCGATTTAGCTTCTACATATCTTATAAAAAGTTTTGAATTTGGATCAAAACAAACATTTATCTTTTTCATCGTAATCTTACTAATCCAAGATAGATTCAGATTTATCGGGTTTCCTTTCAAAGGAATGTTGAAAAACATCATGCTCTCAAGAATAAATTTGTAAGGATGGCTGGATACAGAATCATTTGGGACTTAATCCCTCTTTTCCTGACATTCTTAATGGTTTCAAAAACATACCCCATGAGATTTACTTTTCTCATATTTTCAAGATAGTCAAGCATAAATATATCAGAAAATTTCAAAGTTTCTCTATCCCCTTTCCTTAGGATAAGAAAACCTTGCATCTATAAAGTCACAAACCAATTTCCTGGAGAAAGATGAGACACTTTTTTCTTCTCTTCATTTATAACAAACAAAGACTTTTCAGCACTTTCTATATTTAACGTACCAACTTCATCTGGTAGTTTATGAGATGGACAAAAGGAATCCCCTTCTATTGGGACATTCAGAAAATGAGCCGCTTGTTTCACAGACATAGACAACATTCTATCGTACACAACAAAATTGGTAGTCATGTCTTTGTCGAAAAATACTGTTTTGTAGAACTGACTGACTTCATCAAAGAGAACCGGATCTTGAGAAACTTTCATTTCAATACACAAATGTTCCCATCCTTAAAACAAAATGATTATTCTGATTGTGGAATCATACGAATCAAAAAAGTCTCGAGAAACTAACCTTTCTCTGAAAAAGTATTTCTCTGTAAAAGTCTTTGAAGACATTTCGGCGGGAGTGTTAGCAGAGGATAGAGACATAAAGGTGTTGCCGATGAAAGATCGTATGATGATTTAAAACCAATGGAGTAGAGATTCGCGTCAAAACCTGAAAAACCAAAGTGGGTTTGGGGAGGGGGGGCTATTTATAGGCGATACAGGGGTGACTGTTGATCTTCTACGGTCAATATTAGAGGAAAACATATCAATGGTAAGGATTAAAAACGAAAGAAAATAAATTAAAAAAATGAAAAGTAAATAACGGAGAACGTGAGGTAATTGTTGGTTTTAGTAGAGCTAAAAAGAAAAAACAACCGTACGATAGAAAAAGAATGTCATACCGATGGAAAAAAATCTTGTTACCATGAACTGAAAAGCCAATGGAAAACAATTTCGTTACCATGAACTGACAAGCCGATGGAAAACAATCTCGTTACCATGAACTGACAAGCCGACGGAAAACAATTTCGTTACCATGAACTGACAAGCCGATGGAAAAGAATTTCATTACCATGAACTGACAAGCTGATGGAAAACAATTTCGTTACCATGAAGTGACAAGCCGATGGAAAAAAATTTTGTTACCATGAACTGACAAGCCGATGGAAAACAATTTCGTTACCATGAACTGACAAGCCGATGGAAAACAATTTCATTACCATCATCAGTCAGTACGATGGAAAAGAAAATCATTACCATCATCGGTCAGTATGATGGATGTCATGACCCGCCCTCGGGGTCTGTGCCGTGACTACCCCAAGCCCGCCTTCCATAGGCCAGGGGCTGGCGACTAGCACCAAGGCGTAAATCCCGGTAAAAGGGAAGGCATTTCCTTTGATAAGTAAACACACACCACAGAGTAAACAAGCGGAAAGTAAACACTAAGCAAGCAGAGTACGACTGAAAGTGCGGAAAGGTAAATGGGCCAGAATACAAACCCAAACTGAAAGTAAAGTACAACTCGAAAAGGGAAAAACAGCAACTGTAAAGTAAAAGCCGCTACTCCGAGCTGTCCACCGGAAATCCCACCTGAAGGGTGGGTACAGATAGCTCCTCTGCTCCACAGGTCCCGCCGTCCGCTCCGTGCACGTCCCGCCCAGTGGTCCACCTCCGGGTACCGTCCCGCTCTACAAGCCTCAGCTAAGTCAACGCTGTCCGTCGTCTGCAACCAACACAACGTAGTGCGGGCGAAGCCCGTGCAGGGGTGAGTATAAGCTACTCAGTAGGGACCCCGAGACCCCTGAAGGTCTCTCAAATCCACAAAGGATAAACCACGAAGAAATGTACAAACACGAAGTAACAACCGACACTGCTTAGGTATATGCCCATACATATACCTAAGTCATCAATTAAAAATACGCTCCAACCTCCGAGCCCAAGTACAACTCAGTCCACGCAGGAAAGTATACGTATTCCACATAGGAAAGCAAAACATAATCCACACAGGATTGCACAACACAATCCACACAGGAAAGCAACAGGATTCAACTCACACAGGTATACTTCTTCAGAGGACGATAAAGATGATCACTGATCCATCTAAGTCGTCGGACCCACGAAGGATCGATAGGTAACTAACCCCCGCAGAAGACCCACACAGGATCGGGCTCACACAGAACCTGTAGGCGCTGGCTCACACAGAACCGCTAAGCGCAAGGACCCACACAGGATCGGGCCCACACAGGACCTGTAGCACTGATCCACGTAGGATCGCTGAGTGCTGAAGTCGTCGTCGTCGAATCCACACAGGATCTCTGTACTGTCGTCGTCGCAGTCACAGTAGCAGTAGAACAGTCGCAGCCAGCACTAGGGTTCCCGCACAAAGCAAGCTCGTTCGGAGGGTCCGCTCCACGAGCCGAGAGGCTGATACATCAACTGTCACGAAGACCAGAGTTGATGTATCCAAAAGTTCCGTATCGTCAACAGGAACTCAACACAACAGACGGCGCGTCGATCGGACGCCCGCTCTGAGAGTTATTGGCATTTTCGTCTCCGGGGCCCGGTTGGTTTTTAAGGCAAAACCAACCCGACCATACTCCACATGCATCCAAACCTCGGGCGGAGTATTCCAAAAGATCCGTCTCACTAAGAGGAACACAACGCGACTGACGGCGCGTCAATCGGACGTTCGTAGCTCAAGATATGAGCGTTTCCGCTCCGAAGGCCCGGTTGGTTTCGTGAACGAACCAACCCGGCCGAACTCAAAGTAAACCGAAACCTTGAGTGCGATATACCGAAACGACCGTCTCGATCCAAGGATCGCGTTGCCGTAGACGGTTCATCATTCGGAGGTCCGAGGCTCAAGTTATAGGCCAGAAACCATTTCTGGTTTGAAACGGGGGGGTCCGGGTCCGGGCCGACCCGGCCCAACCCCCCCCCCCCCCTGGGGCGGCGCGGCGGGCCGCGGCGGCCTGGCGCCGCGAGGAGGCTGCGCACGCGGGGGCAATCAAGCCCCCGTTTCTTGGATGGCGGCGCGGCTTTGCCGCGCCGTTTTTGTAAAACAACGGCCCCCCTCCTGGGGGCCCGCTTTGAAGGGGATCCGGGGGAGCCGCCTGCCCCCCCCCCCCCCCCCCCCCCGTGGAAACCGCTCCCCCCCCCCCCTCATAAAGAGGGGGGTTTTAAGTGAAGGCCGGGGGATTAATTCCCCCGGTTTTTAAGACATCCGGCCGGCCAGCTGGCCGGCCGGTTTTCTCAAACGGGACTGGAATTTCCGGTCCCCTCCTTCGGCTTCCGACGCCGGCGGCCCGGCCGCCGGTCTTTCTTCCGCCGCGGCCCGGAACCGGCCGCGGTCTCCTCGTCCCGCCGCAGCCTGGAACCGGCCGCGGCGTTCGTCATCCGGCGCGGTGCGACGGCACCGCGCCCCTTTGCCGTGCTTTGATATTCATTCAACGCGGCGCGACGGCGTCACGTTCTTGTTGTTTCTTCCATGGTGCGCGCGATGGCATCGCGTAAGATATTTGCACGTTCATCCGCGTGGTGCGACGGCACCACGCCACTTGCTTTCCTCCGCAAAATAATTAAACAAGAACGATGGAGGGGGGTTCGGCCGTGTTCGTGCGGTCCGGCCCCCCTCACGTTAAAATAATAACGCAACTTAAAACATTTAAAAGTCTCATGTTTGACATGCGAAATCCAGGATCAAGAAATGGAATAAATAAATATTGAATCAACAACCCCTACCTCGGGTATAAGTTCAAGGATTTGACTATGTCCGCGGAAGTCGACGTCGTGGAGATCGGGCGTCGCGGTAGTCGTTCGTCAATTCCGTTGACGAAGAGATACGTCCGATGTGATACGTCGTTGGAGAAACCTCTTATGTCGACGAAGGGAATCCGAGGAGGAAGCGGCGTTCCCTCTCGTTGACACCCAGGACGAAGAAGAGAGGCGTCGTTCTTCGTCGGAGTTTGAGCGTTCTTCGTTCTTCGTCAGAGCTTGAAGATGAAGAAGAAGCTCTCCAAAAGCTCTCAAGGAGACAAACAAACAACCCATAATAAAATAAGACAACTTCTTATTTTATTATTACAAAACACAATAGAATTTCAAAAGTTTGAAATTCAAAAAGATTTAACTCCCATAATTAATTAAGTAACCCAAGTTGACAACATTAAATGAAATGAGTTAAAGGGGAGGTTTTGAGAGAATTTGAGGAGTTGGGGTTCGTGTGGACCCCACCTCACTTAATTCTCCCAAGGGAGGTTAAGTGGATGTGGGTCCCACTCCCAACTCCCTTTGGTAGGACTTAACTAGTTAAAAAAAAATTTGTTCCTCACAAATTTTATTTAACTTAAACTAAAAACCCAAAAACTAACTTTCAACCCGCAACAAACGCAACTTCCGAAAAGGTCTCATTAAGCGAATATCGGCGTTGCGAGTTCATCGGTGCCCTCGGATTTCAATTCCGAGCACCCGATCAAAAGTTAGGAATTCCCGCTCGTTCGTTCACTGAACGTACCCGAGCCAAACTTCGGAAAATGATTCTGGGCACTCCGGGCCTCGGAATCAGGTGCCGTCTGAAACCGCACTCTTGTAAAATTCTAAAGAAAATTAAGAAAAAAATTTCCTTGAATTTTACGGGTCTTTACAATGGAAAAGAAAATCATTACCATCATCGGTCAGTTCGATGGAAAATAAAACCATTACCATCATCGGTCGATACGATGGAAAATAAAATCATTACCATCATCGTTCGATTCGATGGAAAAGAAAAACATTACCATCATCGTTTGATACAATGAAGTAAATACTACAATAAGACTGTCAATACGATAAACAAATAGGTATATATTACGATAAAACTGTCAATACGATAAAAAGAAAAACACAAACACATAATATGAGAGTAAATAATTAATGATCATAAGATAAAAAGAAACATAGTAAAAAACATAGTAGGAAAAGTCCTCCCCCTTTCAAAGGGAGTTATTTAATGTAAGAAGAATTGTAAAACATGAAGTAGATATGAATGATTATTTTAAAGTAATCATTCCTAGATTCTGTTTTATAAACTCAAACCTATCGGAAGATAATGGTTTTGTAAAAATGTCAGCAAGTTGTTCTTGAGTTCCGATAAATTATAGAATAATATCACCTTTTTGTGTGTGATCCCTAAGAAAGTGATGCCTAACATCGATGTGTTTTTCATGAGAGTAGTGTGTTGGGTTCTTACTAAGAGCTATGTCACTAGTATTATCACAAAGAATTTGAGTTTTGGAGAAACTCAATCCATAGCCAGTGAGTGTGTGTTGCATCCACAATACATGAGCACAGCTACTTCCAGCTGCTACATATTCAGCTTCAGCATTGGATAGTGCTACTGAGTGTTGTTCCTTACAGGACCAAGAAACCAGAGAATCTCCTAAGAAATGACATGTTTCAGATGTACTTTTTCAATCCATTCTAAAACCGCCAAAGTCAGCATCTGAAAAACTTTTTTAAAACAAAATCTACCCAGAAGAGTAAAAAAGACCTAAATCCATAGTGCCTTTTAAATACCGAAAGATTCTCTTTTCGGCTTTTAAATGAGTCTATTTTGGATTAGACTGATATCTTACACATAAGCATACATAGAACATTAAGTATGGTCGACAAGTTTTCATGTATAGAAAACATTTTATTATACCTCTAAATATTGTTTGATCTACTAGTTTCCCAGTTTCATCAAGATCAAGAGTATTTGAGGTACCAATTGGAGTGCTAATACTTTTAGTTTTGTAATATCCATACTTTTTGAGTAAGTCTTTAATATACTTATGTTGAGATATATACGTTCCTTCTGGTTTTTGAGAAATTTGAAAACCTAAAAAGAATGTTAACTCACCCATCATACTCATTTCAAACTCAAATTTCATTAAATTTGCAAAAGAATCAGTTAAAGATATCTGAGTTGATCCAAATATGATTTCATCAACATAGATTTGAACAATCAAAACATTTTTGTGTTCCATTTTTATAAAAAGGGTTGGATCTTCTGTACCTTTTGTATAATTTTTTTGTAAAAGAAATCATGTAAGTCTATCATACCATGATCTAGGGGCTTTTCAAAGACCATATAGAGCCTTGGTAAGTTTGAAAACATGACCTGTATGTTTTGGGTCTTGAAAACTAGGAGGATGTTCAACAAAAACTTCTTCTTGAACAAAACCATTTAGAAAATCACATTTTACATCCAATTGAAATAGTTTAAAATTAACGTATGCTGCAAAGGCTAATAGAATATGAATTGATTAAAGTCTAGCTACATGAGCATATGTTTCTTCATAGTCTATTCCCTCTTGTTGATTATATCCTTTAGCAACAAGTCTTGCATTATTTCTTATAATGAATCCATTTTCACCACATTTGTTTCTGAAAACCCATTTTACCCCAATCACAGTTGTTCTTTTAGGTCTATCAAATAAAGTCCAGACTTGATTCCTCTCAAATTCATTTAGTTCATCTTGCATTTCTTTGATCCAATCATCATCACCTAAGGCCTCACTTGGTCTTTTAGGTTCAAATTTGGAATGAAAAGCAAGATGTTTTATTTTATTTCATAAGGAATTTCTGGTCCTTACAGGTTGATTTACATCAACAATGATGTTATCACTGGGATGATTCCTAAGAAACAATTGATTTGGGTTTTGTAAATCCTGTTCATCAACATATGGTAGAAAATCTTCTATGGTAAATTTTTCAGAAGTATCTTCATGAATATATTCCTTATCAGAAGGATCTTCTATCAGAGGTTGATAATTAGTTTTTGAAAACACATCTGAGGATGTAGGATTGGGTTGGTTGAAAACAAAAGGATCAGTTTCATTGAATTTTACATTTACTGTTTCCTCAACAGTACAAGTTTTTTTATTGAAAACACTATAAGCCATAGAAGATGTAGAATAGCCTAGAAAGATTCCTTCATCATATATTGGTGCAAATTTTTGTAGATTATCTTTTGTATTCAGAATGAAAAATTTGCTTCCAAAAACATTGAATTATGAAACTTTAGGTTTTCGTCTAGTCCATAACTCATATGGGGTTTTATAAATAAATGGTCTAGTAAAAACACGATTTATAGTATAACAGGCAGTACTAACAACTTCAGCCCAAAAGTGCTTAGCAATTGAGTATTCACTCAACATGGTTCAAGTCATTTCCTGAAGAATACGATTTCTTCGTTCAACAACACTATTTTGTTGAGGAGTTCTTGGGGCTGAGAAATTGTGAGTAATACCTTTCTTACTACAAAATGTTTCAAAATCTGAATTTTGAAATTCACCACCATGATCACTATGAATAGTTATCAATGGTAGGTTTTTCTCATTTTTAACTTGGGCTCTAAATTTTTTGAAATAGGAAAAGGATTCAGATTTATTTGTGAGAATGTAGACCCATGTAAATCTAGTAATGTCATCAACTAAAACAAATAGATAGTATTTTCCTCCAATGCTTCCAGATTGTGAAGGACCAAAAAGACCCATGTGCACTAACTGTAATGCAATAGAAGTTGAAACTTCATTAATTGATTTAAAGCTAGTTTTATGTTGCTTGCCAAATTGACAAGGATCACAGACTTTTGAAGAATCATATCTAAGGTCTGGTAGTCCCTTCACAAGTCTTTTCTTTGAGAGTTTACTAAGGTTTCTCAGATTACAGTGTCCTAGTCTTCTATGCGAAAGCCTTGATTGGTCTTCTATTGCACTTAAGCAGGATAAGTTTTGGATTCTAAGGTATTCTATGTTAATTGTGTAAACATTCTCTTGCCTATGGGCAGATAGAATGAACTCATCCTAGGAATTTTGAACCAGACACTTATCATTTCTAAAATTCACAAGGTAACCTAATCACATAATTGACTTATGATGATGAGATTGTTCCTAAGACCTTTAACAAACAAAACATTTGAGATAAGAACTTTTCCATGAAAAACAATATTACCTATTATAACAATCTTTCCTTGAGAATTATCTCCGAAGGTAACTTTTCTGCCTTTTTTTTATAACGTTTTCAAAAAGATCTTTGTTTCCGGTCATGTGCTGAGAACAACCACTATCCATGTACCAAATATTCTTATCGGTACACTTCTCATTTTCCTGAAAAAGAAACAATTAGTTTTTCAGAATCAAAACTTGATTGGATCCAGAAGGGTTAGATAAAAGAATTTTAGGAATCCACATTTGTTTTGCGAAATGAGCTTTATGAAATCCTAAAGATTGAGTTCTGTTAAGAGAACAATCTCTTCTCCAGTGACCACCACATTGACACTTAGAACAGAAAGTGGTTTTTTGTGGAAAAAAATATTTATTACTAAAAACAGGTTTGGAATAAGTATAACCAAGACTAGAATGATTAAGGTCTAATTTGAGAATACATCTTGTCAAAGTTTTCCTTTCCATGAGTAAATTTTGACAAAAAAATTATCAAGGAAAAAATTTTGGACATTAGTTTTAAAACCAAATTATTATTTTCCAAAACATTTGAATTGGAACTAGAGTTAGGCTCTAAAATATTTTTCTTTGAAATTACATTTTCAAGATCCTTAGAAAGTTTATCCTTATCAGATTTGAATTTCTCAAGGGTTTTTAAAATACATTCAAAATCAGAAGATTTCACATCAAGATCATTAGAAAGAGCTGATACTTCTTTAGTCAAGATTGAAATTCTAGAATTTGATTTCTCAAGCTTCTTTTTGAGTTTAGAATTTTCATTTTCATATAATTTAGAAAATCTAGATAATTCTTCAAAAGTAGATAATGTATCATCCTCTGATGATGAAGATTCATCATTTGAAGATTCATAATATCTATTATCAGTGTAATTTGCATTCAAAGAGAAATTTGTAATAGCTTCAGAATTATGTACCTGAGCCATGAGACAATGAACTTCAATTGGTAGTCTGGCTATAAGTCCGATATTCCTATGTCCTGAGGACTCATATTCTGAAGAATCATCTGAAGAATCACTACTTCTTGCACTCTAGGTATCATTTTCCTTCAATACTTTCTTTGTCTTATAAAACCTTGTCTTGTTTCTTTGAGAGTGTTTCTCCTTTCTGTCTTTCCTCTTCAGTAAAGGATAATCAATCCTTATATGTCCTGCTTTCTTACAGTCATAACATGTTACCTCTGAGTCTTTCTTATCCTTCCTATCATTCTTTTTGAATCTATATTGGAAGACTTTCTTTCCCACAATTTTGTTCATCCTTCGAGCAAGATTGGCTAACTCATTATCCGAAAGATCACAATCACTTGAATCAGATATAACTTTTTGTCTTTAGATCTTGTAAGCCTTTCAGGTGTATTAGACTTAGATGCAAAGGCTACACTTCCATTTTCATTCTTCTTCTTGTTGAAATCAGCATCTCTCTTCATTCTTGTCTCATGCTGTAGAAGAGTTCCAAAGAGTTCATCTAGAGAAATCTTGGAAACTTTTCTGTTTTCATCAATAGCTCTCCTTTTTGACTCCCATTCATTTGGTATTATATCTATAATTTTATCAACTAGAGATTCATCATCAAGACCTTTTTCTACCATAGATTGTAAGCTGTTGACAATTGTTATAAACCTTTGTTGCACTTTACATACTGACTCTCCATAAGGAAAAACAAATCCATGATACTCTGCTCGAAGTATTTCTCTTCTTGTTTCTCTATCCTTGGATGTTCCAAAGAGAGTGACTTCTAAATTCTTCCAAATACAGTTTGATGCTTCACATGAAGATATCTGACTGTATATATTCCTGGTCATAGAGCATAATAAAGTATTGCGTACCTTGTAATTCAGTTGATATTCTTGCTTCTCTTGGTTAGTGAAAGTACTGACTTCTTTGTCAGGAATTTTGTAACCTCTAATAAGCATAATAAAATTGTCTACACCCGTGTTGATCATAAAAGTATTCATATGATCTCTCCAGTACTCATAATCACTTCCATCAAAGATAGGTGGTCTAGAAGGATTCAGATTGTCTATTGACCTAATATTCATTCCTGCCATCTAAAATCAATATATTTTCCACTCCACACATTACTGTAGTCAGTAAAAATAGAACAAGAAATACAAATCAGTGGAAAACCTTCTCTGATACCAATTGTTGGATCGAATATATAGATATGTATGTCTATTAGATAGAACAATACAATAGGGGGGTGAATTGTAGGTTTAAAAAACCTTTGAGTTTTAGCAACATGAGAGATTTGTTTAAATGATCTTAAACTAATACAAATACAAACACCCACAATTTTATTGAATATAAAAGGTATGATGTAATGTAATACTAATGAAATATAAAACAATTGTATTCAAGATGAACACAATAATCATAATAATATAAAGACGAATGATTCTACCTTAAAGAATATAGAATCAATCAATACAATATGTAATAGAATGGATGTAATTGAAACAATGACAAATGTATAAAAGATATAAAAAGGAAACAAAAACAATTTCCTTTCTAATACAATTAGAATCGGAAACATAAATGAATTACAATTATTTTAACCCAAAGAGAAGGGTTATCCTTTCACCTAGGATAAAAGGTCTGTCTCACCAACACCTTGGTGAGCCCTCGATACGATGATCGGACTGTCTGTCTGCCTATCCCTGGCAGCCCTCGATACGATGATCGGATTGTCTGTCTACCTATCCCCGACAGTCCTCGATACGATGATCGGTCCGTCCGTCTGCCTATCCCTGGCATCCCTCGATTTTGTAGGTAATCGGCACCTCTGTCTTTCAATCACTTGAAAGCCCTCGATACGATGATCGGACACACCAAACAGATGAAAGAAGTAACAGTTTCTCTCTCTAGAACTTGATAGAAGTAGAGTATCACAGTTGTTCCACACAGTCTCATTCGGCATTCTTTCTCAGCTTCAAATGACCTCCTATTTATAGGCCTCGGGTTCCAATGGTCACATCTCCTCCAACGGTCATATTTCTCTGAAAAACTCTGAGGGACTTGGACACCTGGCATCATAACGGTAATATTGAAATAGAAAGCACGACATCATTTTGATTAGTTTGTAACTAACTCAATGACATCGTATTGGATAAAACAAGATATATGTCAATGATAAGTGATACTACGATTCATATGAAACAAGTGTTTTTGACTAAGTACTAAAACAAGTAATGAAAGTAAGAATAGCGGAGTCAGTACGATACATTTGACAGATTCAGTATGATACGATTGATAGAGTCAGTACGATACGAATGACAGAGTCAGTACGATACGATTGACATAGTCAGTACGATATGATTAAAAAGACATTTGTGATTTACAAAAAAAAATATAGAACTTAAAAGATAACTTTTGACTCAACATATATATATATATATGGTTTCTAAAGGATCCATATTCCATATGGCTCCATATTCCCCATGAACCAAACCTATCCTCATTGGTCCTTATTCCCGTATGTTACATTAGAATTGAAAACTCATGAATAATTACTAAACTATCATTTTTGAAGTGCACTGTGTTGCATTTGTTGTCAATAAGGTATGGTGTTGATCAGACGATGTCAAAGAATGAATGGATGTCAAGGAGAGTCAATATGTGAATGACAAAGGCTATGATGGTGTTGGTGATGAATGGAGGATGGCCATTGTGTTAAGATGAATTTCACTTAGGAGATTCACTAAGTGGAATATGTATTTATGGTTGAAACATTCATCCATGCATATCTGACGATTGTTGAACTGGTCTTTAAGATCAAAGAACTTGTATCAAGAGGATACAATGTCACAACTATGTTTGAAGACCATGCATTGTCTTAACAATTCATGAGGAGATGAGGAGATCCATCCACAAGTTCTAAGTGGATGAAGTGGTGTTAATGAAGTCCATGCAGTATCACTTAGTGCATGTGAATGTGTAGAAGATCAAACTTGATATCTGATTAGTTCAATGAAGTTTGTTGAAGATTTATTTGATTCAGGTGATTTGGTTGATGATGAACCTTCGGGAATTCCATTCTTAAATGTTGATTATATGTTGAAGAAGAATGATGTATTCTAATGAAGAAGAATACTAGAGAATAGAAGAAGAAATGGCTTAGAGGTTGAAGTGGCATTTGGCATTGGAAACTTGGTTACTTTGTTTAATACAAAGTCTTAAGATTTCCCCTTAGCAAAAATATGGGCCACCAAGTAGGACAGCCGAGGGTCATAAACCAAGGATCTTGTGGGACTCACGGTCACCACGCCCATGGGGAACCCTCAAGGCCAAGGCAGTAGCCCTAAGGCAGGGGCGTACCCGCAGGACGCAGCGTAGGCGCCAGGGGCACGCCCGGAGGAGCGCATGGTGGGTGCATAGCGCGCCCGTGTGTGCATAGTGGGTGCCAGTGGCATGCCCGAGAGGCAGGGGTGGGCGCAAGAGCGTGCCCGTAGAGAGAATACAGTGCGGGGCGGCACCGTGGAGGGGGAATTTCAACTGAGCGGCTATCGGGAGTGCTTGGTTGATAAACCGCGAAGCAAAAGCGGGCCGATTCGATGTGGGATGCGATATTTTACCGCGGAGCGAATCCTGGCCGCCCGATCGATCGCGCGCCAGATCTCGGCTGCACGATCGATCGTGCGCGAGATCTTATGATTGCGGTCATCCAAAGATATGATCCAACGGCCTGCGAGTCGTCTCCTTCCTCGAGCTCACCCAAGGAAACCCCTGACGTCCCCGCTGAACCAGTGGCGCCTCCGAGCGATGTTTTTGAGTTCCCGGCCACTTCCGATCAAACTGAAGGCTCCATTCAGTTCGTCTGGCCCTACTGAACATATCCATGCATAAAAACGGGCATGCATGCAACGTATGGGAGAATTCGAGATTGGCCGAAGAAACCGGAGGTGCGAGGCCATGAGGTTTATATTTTGCATGGTTTGGACCGAAGGAAGGCCGTACATGCGTTCTAAGTCGCATACACGTGAAGGAGGAAAATAAAAAAGATAACCCATGTGAACAGAGAGAAGAAAAAAAGATTTAAGGAAATCATGAATTCTCGAAATCTTCGGGAGATTAAAAATATCTCACGCGGATGAACCGCCTCTCCCTTGCCTATAAAAATAGAGGTCGAGCCCTCGGTGAAGCTTGCTGAAACTTTGTCAAGTCCCGCGAGTGCCTTGCCTCGCGAAGAATTGAGCTGCGTGTCCCCTGCGCGGTAGAGAAGCCCGGAGCCATTTTTGGCTTCGTGAAGTCCCTTTTGCGCATCCCTTTCGCGAAAGAGGTGAAGAGAAGTCCCCTGCGCGCTCCCCTTGCGCGACAGGAAGGAGCCGAGCCACATACTTGCGCGCTCGAGTCTCTTGCCACCCTCTCTGCCCGCACACATGCATGGCAGGAGGAAGGAGCCCACGGTGTTTCACCTTGCACACTTTCACAGAGGTTGAGAAGAGGAGGAGGCCCTTCCACCTCACACCTTGCCAGTGCACCTTGTGCGTTTGTGAAGAGAAGAAGGGCACACCACTTGCGCGCCTCCCATGCGGAAGTGGTTCGGGTGAAGACAAGGCACACCTAGTGTGTGTGTGCAAGCAGAGGAGGAAGACCCGATCCTTGTGTGTGCTTAAAAGAAGTGAAGTCCATAGTCTTGGGTGTGTGCAAGAAGGAGAGGCCGAGAACTACACCAAGTTGTGTGTGGCATGTGAAGAAGAAGGCAGAGGCCTTAGTGCCTTGTGTGAAGTGAAAGAACACACCCTAGTGGTGTATGTGCAAAACAAGAAGGCCGAGGCATACACCTAAATGAACTAAAACAAAATGGGTTGTGGGTGTTAAACACTATAGAGGAGGCCAAGCTCAAGTGTGTGCCAAAGTGAAGAAGTTGTGTGTGCGAAGAGTAGAGGCCGAACCTTAGTGTGTACAAAGTGATGTGCACACTTTGAAGAAGAACAAGACCCACACTAAAGAACAACACATTTGTGAGTGTGTAAACAAAAAGAACAAAGTGTGAAGAAGGAAGAAGGTGTGTGTGCTAAAATTATTTACACCCATTGTGGGTTTATCACACCAAGGAGAAAAAGGGGAGTGCATGCTTGCATGCATGCACGTGTGCACGTGAACAAAGTTAAATCAGTGGTGTGCATCTGAGTTGGATAAGACCAAAAGATCATTGAGAGTATTGAGAAGCCATGCTATCAGTACATGAGGAGACAGAGTTTCCAAGACCTCTGTGCATGAAGATGATGTGAAGTGAGACTGAAGCCAGACTGAAGTTAAAGACATCAGCTGCCTGAGTTTTCAGTAATTGAGAAGACCCTGATCAACAGAAGTGATCAGAAGTTTTGAGCAAGACCAGCAGACCTTATCAGAGGCTGTTGATGATTCTTGAAGAGAGAGGCCAGGTCATCCTGAGAAGAAGGAGATAAATCCTGAGCAAGATGAGAAGACCTGATCAAGTGATCAGAAGTGAAGAGCAAGGCCAGCAGTCTTTATCCCAGACTGCTGAAGATACTTGAAGAAGCTTAAAGTGAAGAAGAGCTACTCGTGTGACTCGAGGAGCCAGGAGAAGCCCCCTGTGAGACTCAAGGTGGAATAAGTCTTCAGTGGGATTCTGGAGCAGGCCAGTGGGACTCTGGTAACACTGTGGGACACAGTATAAAGACCCTCCTATGGGACTCAGGAGAGATATAGTGTGACTCTGTATCGACCATTGTAATACTAATAGATTATAATAGAGAAACCATGTTGGGGTGTATAACCAACATGGCAAGTACGCAGGCCTTTGGTGCCGAACCTTGTAAATCCTTGTGTCCTATGCCTTTACATTTACTGGATCACTCGAGGAAAGGCTGAGAGATACAAGAAGTGTGGATCGAGGCCTTAACAAGATATAGAGGTTTAATTGATAAAGAATCAATTAGTAAAAAGTTTTAATGGATCACTGATTCACCCCCTCCCCCTCTCAGTGATTCACACTGATCTGGGCACTTCAATTGGTATTAGAGCGAAGGTTGCCTCTAAACGATCCAAGAGAGTCTTTATGAAGTGTAGATTTGAGGAAATGAGCAACCAACCTCAAATGGAGATATCTTCCAAGACTCAGAAAAATAAGAAGAAGAAACGGGCCAAGAAGATGAAGAAAGACTGTCCAAGCTGTGATGAAGTTGGAATAATGAATGATCTTCAAAATTCAATCGAATATCTTCAGAAGACAGTCCCCAAGGAAGTGGAAATGTGTATATATACATGCATCCTTGATCTTCAAGAGGAAAAATCACAGTTAGAAGAATAAGCCAATGCAAGGGAAGATAAATTGGCTAAAAGGGTTGGCATAACCAACACTCTCAGAAAGATGGTGAAGGCTAAAGATGAAACTATTTCCCTTTGCAATGAAATATTTGAAGACACTGATGAAGAATTGCAAAGAAGCCTTTCTGAGAAATAATTCTTTAAGACAATGGTCAAAGAAGTTTTCCATGCACTGAAAAAATTGCACAGAGTTTCAATGGTTGTCAAAGATGATCAACTAGAAGAGAAAGTCAAAAGGGTGAAGGAGCTGGACAATTCATTGCAATAAATGAAGAATGTACATGAAGACCAGATGAAACAGCTGGAAGAAAAATGGGTTGGAAGGCTAAGAACTGTTGAGGATGAGAAGAACTCCCTCAACATGAAATGCTTAGAACAATAGGTGATATTGAAAAATATGCAATCACCGAAATCTGAAACCTCCCAATCAGCTGATAGAAGAAATGTTGCTACACAAGTATTCTTTGAGAAGGATGATTCTAAAAGAAAGACATCCTATAATGAAAGGGAAACATCTTCTAAAAAAAATGTACCATCCATACCATCTTGTACTCATGCTTCTAAAAGTGTTTCTACTAAAAGTGCAGGATGGAAGAATGAATCCAAACAAGTATGGATGAAGACAGTGAAGAAAGAAAGCTCTCCTGAAACAACATAACAAGTCAAGAAAAGTACCCTACAGTCAGAATGAATCAAGAGGTCAAGATTTGTGGGTCAATGTTGGTGTTGTAACAAGTATGGGAACTATGCAAAGGATTGTTGGTACAATCCACTGAATGTCAAAGCACAAAGGAAGCCCATGCCAAGGGGGAGAAAGCTAGAAGGAAAGAAGAAACATCCACAGGTCCAGAGACATCTGTTTACTGCAAATAGATTTGGATTTCTTGATAACATCTGGGATTTTTGCAAAAGTGGTCAAAAAGATACATGTCAATCTCCAACTGTATCCAGAGCTCAAAAGAAGAAAGGATCACAGAACCTGGCTCAGAAATAATCCTTGGGAAGCAAGCAGAAGAAAGCTGAAAAAGCTCCCAATAAGATTTTGTCAAAGGAAGAGAAGTCCTTGGATTTGAAATCCAAGAAGGGTGATGTATCCAAAAGGACCACCAAGAAGAAAACATGATTCTACTGTGGAAAGAAAGGACATATCATGGATCTTTGTAAACAAGCCATGAAATTCAATAGAGGCAGACTGCACTCAAACAGACAATCAATCCAGATGAAGCAGAAGGTATTGGTTGAAAACAAGTTGCCTAAGAAAGGTATCTTGAAAGCATAAAAGGAACCATGTGGAATATCCAGAAATGAGTCCACACTTCCAAGTGACTTACTAGTCATATGGCCAAATCAGTTGCAACTTGCCAAAGATCTGCAAAGAGCTGAAGATGATGTTCTGGAAATTGCTAAGGCAAAAGGGAAGAAGAAGATTTCACATGAAGTTGTATTGAGATCCACACCAACAAAAACATCATTGAAGATCAAATGTGCAAGTGTGAAGAATAGTGAAAATGGGACATCTCTGTTGAGAGAATCTTCTCAACCTTTTTGTTCACATTGATGAACCAAGGAGGTTCCATCTTATTCCCTAATCACTTGTATTTACATGTGCTAACATGGCAGGGAATTGAAGATGATGATCATTCTCAACTGGAGGATGGTTTGGAAAGAATGGAGTGCACCCCTTGAGGGGGAGCCAATCTGGAGAAGATGGTATTCTAAGATTTAATACCATCTTGAGAAATGCTGAAGGTATTCCAATCATACTTTCATCCCTTGTTTCTTAATTGTATTCATCATGACAATTAAGGGGGAGTGTTGATTGAAGAAAAATGAATGAAAGGGGGAGCTTTATCGTTGCACTGAACTTTCTAATGTGTTTGGTGAAGTATGTGCAGGATTTAGCAACTAATTGTTATATCTGAAAAATTTCAAGCCCCTTGAAGCATGATCTCACATGAATAGTGAATGTTGGACAGCATTGAGTACCTTGGTTACATCACTCTTGTTTTCTACACCGGGTTAGCCCAAGTAGACTTAGAGATGATTTACTAAAGGTTCTTTGCTAAAGAGAACATGTGACATCATCCCTCTCTCAGTGTTTTTCAAGAAAATACTTTTCAAAGGGAGGAAGTGATATTTTGAAAAGGAACCACACCACACCTTTGCATTTGGTTGCAAATAAGGGGGAGAAAAGCTGACATATTGCCCCAGAAATGTGTGGAACACATATTGACCCATTCATATGTGTTCTACTGATTGGATTGACAATATGTTCTCTAGTGGTATTGACAACAAACACAAAGGGGGATATTGAAGTGCACTGTGTTGCATTTGTTGTCAATAAGGTATGGTGTTGATCAGAAGATATCAAAGAATGAATGGATGTCAAGGAGAGTCAATATGTGAATGAAAAAGGCTATGATGGTGTTGGTGATGAATGGAGGATGGCCATTGTGTTAAGATGAATGTCACTTAAGAGATTCACTAAGTGGCATAAGTATTTATGGTTGAAACATTCATCCATGCATATCGGACGATTGTTGAACTGGTCTTTAAGTTCAAAGAACTTGTATCAAGAGGATACAGTGTCACAACAATGTTTGAAGACCATGCATTGTCTTAATAATGCATGAGGAGATGATGAGATCCATCCACAAGTTCTAAGTGGATGAAGTGGTGTTAATGAAGTCCATGCACTATCACTTAGGGCATGTGAATGTGAAGAAGATCCAACTTGATCTCTGATTAGTTCAATGAAGTTTGTTGAAGATTTATTTGATTCAGGTGATTCGGTTGATGATGAACCTTCGAGAATTCCATTCGTAAATGTTGATTATATGTTGAAGAAGAATGATGAATTCTAATGAAGAAGAAGACTAGAGAATAGAAGAAGAAATGGCTTAGAGGTTGAAGTGGAATTTGGCATTGGAAACTTGGTTACTTTGTTTTATACAAAGTCCAAAGATTTCCCCTTAGCAAAAATATGGGCCACCAAGGAGGCCAGCCAAGGGTCATCACCCAAGGCTCTTGTGGGACTCACGGTCACCACATCCATGGGGAACCCTCAAGGCCATGGTAGCAGCCCTGAGGCAGGGGCGCACCCGTAGGGCGCAGCGTAGGCGCCAGGGGCACGCCCGGAGGAGCGCATGGTGGGCGCATAGCACGCCCGTGTGTTCATAGTGGGCGCCAGTGGCACGCCCGAGAGGTAGGGGTGGGCGCAAGAGCGTGCCCGTAGAGAGAACACAGTGCGGGGCGGCACCTTGGAGGGGGAAGTTCAACTGAGTGGCTGTCAGGAGTGCTTTGTTGATAAACCACGAAGAAAAAGCAGGCCGATTTGATGTGGGACACGGGATTTTGCGGCGGAGCGAATCCTGGCCGCCCGATCGACCGCGCGCCAGATCTCGGCCGCACGATTGATCCTGCGCGAGATCTTCTGATCGCGGCCGTCCAAAGATCTGATCCAATGGCCTGCAAGTCGTCTCCTTCCTCGATCTCACCCGAGGCAACCCCTGACGTCCCCGCTGAACCAGTGGCACCTCCGAGCGATGTTTTTGAGTTCCCGGCCACCTCCGATCAAACTGAAGGCTCCATTCGGTTCGTCTGGCCCTACTGAAAATATCCATGCATAAAAATGGCGATGAATGCAACGTATGGGAGAATTCGAGGTCGGCCGAAGCAACTGGATGTGCGAGGACATGAGGTTTATATTTTTCATGGTTTGGACCGAAGGAAGGCCGTACTTGCGTTCTAAGTCACATGCACGTGAAGGAGGAAAATAAAAAAGAGAACCCGCATGAACAGAGAGAAGAAAACAAGATTTAAGGAAATCATGAATTCCCAAATTCTTCGGGAGATTAAAAATATCTCACGCGGATGAACCGCCTCTCCCTTGACTATAAAAATAGAGGTCGAGCCCTCGGTGAAGCTTTCTGAAACTTTGTCATGTCCCGCGAGTGCCTTGCCTCCCGAAGAATTGAGCTGCGCGTCCCCTGCGCGGCAGAGAAGCCCGGAGCCATTTTTGGCTTCGTGAAGTCCCTTTTCTGCATCCCTTGCACGAAAGAGGTGAAGGGAAGTCCCCTGCGCGCACCCCTTGCACGACAGGAAGGAGCCGAGCCGCATACTTGCGCGCTCGAGTCTCCTGCCACCCTCTCTGCCCGCACACTTGCGTGGCAGGAGGAAAGAGCCCGCGGTGTTGCACCTTGCACACTTGCGTGGCGGTTGAGAAGAGGAGGAGACACTTGAACCTCACACCTTGATAGTGCACCTTGTGCGGCTATGAAGAGAAGAAGGGCACACCACTTGCGCGCCTCCCATGCGGCAGTGGTTCGGGTGAAGACAAGGCACACCTAGTGTGTGTGTACTAGCAGAGGAGGAAGACCCGAGCCTTGTGTGTGCTTAAAAGAAGTGAAGTCCATAGTCTTGGGTGTGTGCAAGAAGGAGAGGCCGAGAACTACACCAAGTTGTGTGTGGCAAGTGAAGAGGAAGGCCGAGGCCTTAGTGCCTTGTGTGAAGTGAAAGAACACACCCTAGTGGTGTATGTGCAAAACAAGAAGGCCGAGGATTACACCTAAATGAACTAAAACAAAATGGGTTGTGGGTGTTAAACACAATAGAGGAGGCCAAGCTCAAGTGTGTGCCAAAGTGAAGAAGTTGTGTGTGTGAAGAGTAGAGGCCGAACCTTAGTGTGTACAAAGTGATGTGAACACATTGAAGAAGAACAAGACCCACACTAAAGAACAACACATTTGTGAGTGTGTAAACAATAAGAACAAAGTGTGAAGAAGGAAGAAGGTGTGTGTGCTAAATGTATTTACACCCATTGTGGGTTTATCACACAAAGGAGAAAAAGGGGAGTGCATGCTTGCATTCATGCACGTGCACAAGTGAACAAAGTTAAATCAGTGTTGTGCATCTGAGTTGTCCAAGACCAGAGGATCTTGGAGAGTATTGAGAAGCCATGCTACCAGTGCACGAGGAGACAGAGTTTCCATGAACTCTGTGCATGAAGATGATGTGAAGTGAGACTGAAGCCAGACTGATGTTAAAGACATCATCTGCCTGAGTTTTCAGTAATTGAGAAGACCCTGATCAACAGAAGTGATCAGATGTTTTGAGCAGGACCAATAGACCTTATCAGAGGCTATTGAAGATTCTTGAAGAGAGATGCTGTAACACCCCGAGCTTCCACGATACGCCTCTCTTTCAATAATGCAATAGCTTGTATTGTACGCAACTTCGAGTTCTAAAACCCCACGACTAATCAAAGTAGCCGAAATGAATAGTAATAACCACTTTTTAAAATTATAGAAATTTTATATTTCAAAATAGACTTCATTTTTGTATTCGTAATATCGAAATTAGCCTATGTTGAATTTTTGGTATTTTTCTGAGAACTTCTAATTTTTTATGAATTGTGAAAAATACTTAAAAACAACTTTTTTAATCAAAATAATTTATAGTGATAAATTATACTATTTAGTGGTTTTAATGTATAATTAGAATATATTTTTACCATTTTATCCAATGGTGGTCATTAGAATTAATTTAACATTGAAATTGGACATAAACAATTGCCAATCTTTTGATATAAATTGTTTCTTAAAAACACGCTATTTGTTGTGACAGCGGGAATTAATTATAAAATTAATTAATGAAACTTATATGTTTGGAATTTTGTAAAATATACATCATTTTTAATTCGGAATATCAATTATAGCTTAGGGTGAAATTTTGGCATTGTTCTGAAAAACTTCAATTTTTGATGAATAGTGAAACCACTAAGTGGTACTTAAATAACTGATTTTTCGTTTAAATGAAATATTACCACTTCTGTGATTTGATTTTCAAAAATCCGACATACATGGTTGTCATTAAGAAGTAAAATGTGGTTCAATGAGATTAAAATAATTTTTTGGTGAATAGTAACTTTTAAGTTCTTAATCGCGATTAGAGGTAATTAGTCTAGTTTAAGATACAAATAATGTTATAATAATATGAGATGAGCATGACACTTGTCCTACTCCTATTGGATGAGTCATGGCCGACTAAGACAACCCATGTGTCAACTTGGGGACCCCATGGAGCCACTTTAGTTGGAAAATGACATTAATATATATTTATTTAATGTTAAAATTAAATTGACACAAACATGAGTTGTTTTACTAAAACAGTTTTTAAGTGGGGTTACACAAGTCCAAATTTTGATTATAAATATTCATTAGAAAGATAAAACGATTTCCTACATCATAGTATTTTTTTTATAATTTTTAGACATTAAATAATTGAAATTATTTATGACATAATGATGATGCAGTGATGACCTCATTATTTAACGATTTAAATAAAATGGGAATATAATGAAAAATCCAAGGCTTACACTTGTCCAAATCCAATTGGATGAGGAGATTTCGAACCCTTATCACCTTATCCAAGAATTATATAAGTGTGGTACATTTAGAATCCGAAAAGCATTGTGTAATAATGTAACATTTCAATCTTCCCAAAAGAGCCCCTCCTCTCCACTTATAAAAGGCCCCCACCTCTTCCACCTCATTTACACTTTCAAGCCATTTGGCTCGGCCAAACTCTGCCAAAATACTCTACAAACTTCCCCCTATTACTCCTAGAAGCCTCACTTTGGGCAGAACTCTTCCCAAGGAAGCCTTTGGCTCAAATCAAAAAGAGTTACCCGATTCTGAGGTAATGTCTTCTCTAATGTTGTTTTGTTTTATTTATCTTCTCCAACCCCCTAAACTCTTTTTATTCATTTATTTTGTAACAAAACCAGTATACTCAATATAATAGTATGTTGTTATAATAATGATTCGAGCTACACTTACACACACCTACAACTAATGGTTAATGAACATACGGTTTCTGTGGATGGCGAATTTCTGCCTCACGAAACGATGATTGTTCAAATTCTTTTAACACCTATAATGGTGGCCATTTTGATGAAACTATTTTCATATATGATATATATATTATGTTTATGTTTTCCTTATCCTTCTGTATTTCTCATTTATGTCATACTTTATGATTTCCATTATGGGTAAAACGCGATAATTTCATTTTAGGAAGTGCGGACTACCGCCCCCTCAAAGTGATTTGAATCGTTAATGCCATATGTGGGATGTATAAAGGATGGTGTAAATTGTATTATACACTGTATTATACTGGAATTATATTATAAATTTATATAATTATGATTTTGTTCCATTAAATATGAAATTGAAATGAAAGTAGCGTTCATGCGTACGTACGGCTTGCCGTCTCCATGAACGGTGCATTTCATTTCTTACCTCTAAATGTTACGTAATATTATAAATGAATGTATATACTGGATATATATGATATATATGATATCTAAATCATGAATATAATTCTGGATATAATGGATATTTCACCACATGAACAACTTGTAATTATAAGAAGGTTATTGTTGACACAAGTACCAAAGATCGACAAAACGACCGTTATTAACTTAAATAATTACATAACGTTCATAACATTGTAGTAAGTGATATAAAAAGGATAATGAAATTTAAAATGGTTCTTAATAAGGTAGATATTAACTCTAGTTTATTATTCAGGAGGTTAAAGAACGGTTGAGTCAAGTCAGACACAAGGTAAGGGAACTTCTTCACCCAATTTCTATTCTTTGGGTTAATCTCCTACTTTCAAATTATTTCATGATATGATTATGTCTTATCATGTATTTATACTTTATTTATGTGAGATTATAGTGAATACACATGAACGATCTATTTTTTTTACAAAATAATCTTTGTAAGGGAATTTCTTAACCCAACTTCCATTCTTTGGGTTAATCTCCTCCTTTCAAATTATGTCATGATATTATTTTGTCCTATCTTGTATTTTTACATTATTTATGTGTACTTAGAGTGAATACACATAATATACCTACTTTATAAAAAAATGATCTTTTTAAGGACTTAGCCTCAATCCCCTTTCATTGAGGCATATTTGGTTTTATACACAGCTTTCTTTTATACGGTGTATAAACCCCTTTGACTTTTACGTTTATTCAAAAGGAATCTTTTTTATACGAAGCATTTTGCTAAACGACAAAAGGGAATGTTTTTCTTTTCGTACTTATGCGGAGACAATGACTTCTCTGCCACCGTGACCATTATTTGAGTTTCGGCTTCCTCTACAAGCCATCATTTTTTTAATGAAAAATAAATACAAAGTATTAACTTTCTTTTATTTTTGTATTGAAAATGGTTTTGAAAGCGTTTTTATTATATCAATGTGTTGTATTGATATCTTGTGATTGAAATGTTGAAATGTTATGTTTCCTTTGTGCATGTTTTATGTGATACGATTATGTTATGGTTTATGATATGTTTAAACCTATTCATATGAGGAATGTATTGGACTTAATAAGTGACGGGTGGAGCCCGCCATAGCTCCTCGATGCATCGGTAGGTCTCATGAGACAACTAGACGTGGAATTGGCCGAGGCCCTTTCCCAATTTGATTTATGGTTTTGGCTGAGGCCTTAATCATTTTAGACGTCTTGGCCGAGGCCTTGACAAAATGTTTCAGAATGTCCGGCATTATACATTCCCTCATTATGAAAGTGGTTATTGTTATTGCATGTGATTATTTGAACAGTAGAATATCCATGTGAAGAAGTGAATGGCATTATCTCATTTTACTTTTGCCATATTATGTTGAAGTTCATGTTTAAAAGGCTTTTGTTTTATTTAAACATTGCCTTAATTGTTAATGATTATTTATGAAAGCTTCCGCATTATTGTTATCCTTACTGAGAATCTGAGCTCACCCCTTTCAATGTTTTAATATTTTCTAGGATGTGAAAAGTATTTTATGAATGACCTGCAGGGATATTCCGAAGAGGATAGAAGTGTGGGCTATGGAGACTATGTTATTGTAGTTTTTCACTTTATGATGTAATGTAACGTTTACGAATGTATCTAGTTTTTTCAAGGCTACTAAACTAATCGGTATTTCGAGACTTGATCTTTTGTGATCATGCCAATGTTATGAAGTAACGCACCGGCTCTGGGTAGCTGGGGTCGGGGCGTTACAGAGGCCAGGTCATCCTGAGAAGAAGGAGATAAATCCCGAGCAAGACGAGAAGACCTGATCAAGTGATCAGAATTGAAGAGCAAGGCCAGCAGTATTTATCCTAGACTGCTGAAGATACTTGAAGAAGATTAAAGTGAAGAAGAGCTACTCGTGTGACTCGAGGAGCGAGAAGAATCCCCCTGTGAGACTCAGGGTGGAAGAAGTCTTCAATGGGATTCTGGAGTAGGCCAGTGGGACTCTGGTAACACTGTGGGACGCAGTATAAAGACCCTTCTGTGGGACTCAGGAGAGATACAGTGTGACTCTGTATCGACCATTGTAATACTAACAGATTATAATGGAGAAACCATGTGGGGGTGTATAACCAACATGGCAAGGACGTAGGCCTTTGGTGCCAAACCTTGTAAATCCTTGTGTCCTGTGCCTTTACATTTACTGCATCACTTGAGGAAAGGCTGAGATATACAAGAAGAGTGGATCGAGGCCTTAACAATCCATAGAGGTTTAATTGATAAAGAATCAATTAGAAAAAAGTTTTAAAGGATCACTGATTCACCCCTCCCCCTCTTAGTGATTCACACTGATCTGGGCACTTCAATTGGTATCAGAGCAAAGGTTGCCCCTAAACGATCCAAGAGAGTCTTTATGAAGTGAATATTTGAGGAAATGAGCAACCAGCCTCAAATGGAGATATCTGCCAAGACTTAGAAAATTAAGAAGAAGAAACGGGCCAAGAAGATGAAGAAAGCATGTCCTAGCTGTGATGAAGTTGGAATAATGAATGATCTTCAAAATGCAATCGAATATCTTCAGAAGACAATCCCCAAGGAAGTGGCAATGTGTATAGCTACAGGCATCCTTGATCTTCAAGAAGAAAAATCACAGTTAGAAGAAGAAGCCAATGAAATGGAAGATCAATTGGTTAAAGGGTTGGCATAACCAACACTCTCAGAAAGCTGGTGAAGGCTAAAGATGAAACTATTTCCCTTTGCAATGAAATATTTGAAGACACTGATGAAGAATTGAAAAGAAGCCTTTCTGAGAATGAATTCTTTATGACAATGGTCAAAGAAGTTTCCCTTGCACTGAAAAAATTGCACAGAGTTTCAATGGTTGTCAAAGATGCTCAACTAGAAGAGAAAGTCAAAAGGGTGAAGGAGCTGGACAATTCATTCCAAGAAATGAAGAAAGTGCATGACGACCAGATGAAACAGCTGGAAGAAAAATGGGAAGGAAGGCTAAGAACTGTTGAGGATGAGAAGAACTCCCTCAACATGAAATGCTTAGAACAAGAGGTGATATTGAAAAATATGCAATCACCCAAAGCTGAAACCTCCCAGTCAGCTGATAGAAGAAATGTTGCTACACAAGTATTCTTTGAGAAGGATGATTCTAAAAGAAAGACCTCCTCTAATGAAAGGGAAACATCTTCTAAAAATAAGGTAACATCCATACCATCTTGTACTCATGCTTCTAAAAGTGTTTCTACTAAAAGTGCAGGATGGAAGAATGAATCCAAACAAGTATGGATGAAGACAGTGAAAAAAGAAAGCACTCCTGAAACAGCACAACAAGTCAAGAAAAGTACCCTACAATCAGATGGACTCAAGAGGTCAATATTTGTGGGTCAATGTTGGTGTTGTAACAAGTATGGGAACGGTGCAAAGGATTGTTGGTACAATCCACTTAATGTCAAAGCACAAAGGAAGCCCATGCTAAGGGGGAGCAAGCTAGAAGGAAAGAAGCAACATCCACAGGTCCAGAGACATCTGTTTACTGAAAATAGATTTGGATTTCTTGATAACATCTGGGATGTTTGAAAAAGTGGTCAAAAAGATACATGTCAATCTCCAACTGTATCCAGAGCTCAAAAGAAGAAAAGATCACAGAACCTGGCTCAGAAAGAATCCTTGGGAAGCAAGCAAAAGAAATTTGAAAAAGCTCCCAATAAGATTTTTTCAAAGGAAGAGAAGTCCTTGGATTTGAAATCCAAGAAGGGTGATGTATCGAGAAGGACCACCAAGAAGAAAACATGCTTCTACTGTGGAAAGAAAGGACATATCATGGATCTTTGTAAACAAGCCATGAAATTCAATAGAGGCAGACTGGACATAAACAGACAATCAATCTAGATGAAGCAGAAGGTATTGGTTGAAAACAAGTTGCCTAAGAAAGGTAGCTTGAAAGCATCAAAGGAACCATGTGGAATATCCAGAACTGAGGCCACACTTCCATGTGACTTACTAGTCATATGGCCAAATCAGTTGCAACTTGCCAAAGATCTACAAAGAGCTGAAGATGAAGTTCTGGAAATTGCTAAGGCAAAAGGGAAGAAGAAGATTTCACATGAAGATGTATTAAGATCCACACCAACACAAACATCATTGAAGATCAAATGTGCAAGTGTGAAGAATGGTGAAAATGGTACATCTTAGTTGAGAGAATCTTCTCAACCTTGTTGTTCACATCGATGAACCAAGGAGGTTCCATCTTATTCCCTAATCACTTGTATTTACATGTGCTAACATGGTAGGGAATTGAAGATGATGATCATTCTCAACTGGAGGATGGTTTGCAAAGAATAGAGTGCACCCCTTGAGGGGGAGCCAATATGGAGAAGATGGTATTCTAAGATTTAATACCATCTTGAGAAATGCTGAAGGTATTCCAATCATACTTTCATCCCTTGTTTCTTAATTGTATTTATCATGACAATTAAGGGGGAGTATTGATTGAAGACAAATGAATTAAAGGGGGAGATTTATCTTTGCACTGAACTTTCTAATGTGTTTGGTGAAGTATGTGCAGGATTTAGAAACTCATTGTTATATCTGAAAAATTTCAAGCCCCTTGAAGCATGATCTCACATGAATAGTGAATGTTGGACAACATTGAGTACCTTGGTTACATCACTCTTGTTTTCTACATCGGGTTAGCCCAAGTAGACTTAGAGTTGATTTACTAAAAGATCTTTGCTAAAGAGAACATGTGACATCGTCCCTCTCTCAGTGTTTTTCAAGAAAATACTTTTCAAAGGGAGGAAGTGATATTTTGAAAAGGAACCACACCACACCTTTTCATTTGGTTGCCAATAAGTGGAGAAAAGCTGACATATTGCCCCAGAAATGTGTGGCACACATATTGACCCATTCATATGTTTTCTACTGATTGGATTGACAATATGTGCTCTAGTGGTATTGACAACAAACACAAAGGGGGATATTGAAGTGCACTGTGTTGCATTTTTTGTCAATAAGGTATGGTGTTGATCAAAAGATGTCAAAGAATGAATGGATTTCAAGGAGATTCAATATGTGAATGACAAAGGCTATGATGGTGTTGGTGATGAATGGAGGATGTCCATTGTGTTAAGATGAATGTCACTTAGGAGATTCACTAAGTGGAATAAGTATTTATGGTTGAAACATTCATCCATGCATATCTGACAATTGTTGAACTTGTCTTCAAGTTCAAAGAACTTGTATCAAGAGGATACATTGTCATAACAATGTTTGAAGACCATGAATTGTCATAACAATGCATGAGGAGATGAGTAGATCCATCCACAAGTTCTAAGTGGATGAAGTGGTGTTAATGAAGTCCATGCACTATCACTTAGTGTATGTGAATGTGAAGAAGATCCAACTTGATCTCTAATTAGTTCAATGATGTTTGTTGAAGATTTATTTGATTCAGGTGATTTGGTTGATGATGAACCTTCGGGAATTCCATTCTTAAATGTTGATTATGTGTTGAAGAAGAATGATGAATTCTAATGAAGAAGAAGACTAGAGAATAGAATAGGAAATGGCTTAGAGGTTGAAGTGGCATTTGGCATTGGAAACTTGGTTACTTTGTTTTATACAAAGTCCTAAGATTTCCCCTTAGCAAAAATATGGCCACCAAGGAGGCCAGCCGAGGGTCATCACCCAAGGCTCTTGTGGGACTCACGGTCACCATTCCCATGGGGAACCCTCAAGGCCAAGGTAGCAGCCCGGAGGTAGGGGCGCACCCGCAGGATGCAACGTAGGCGCAAGGGGAACACCCGGAGGAGCGCATGGTGGGCGCATAGCGCGCCCGTGTGTGCATAGTGGGCGCCAGTGGCACGCCCGAGAGGCAGGGGTGGGCGCAAGAGCGCACCCGTAGAGTGAACATGGTGCGGGGCGGCACCTTGGAGGGGGAAGTTCAACTGAGCGGCTGTCGGGAGTGCTTGGTTGATAAACCGCGAAGAAAAAGTGGGCCGATTCGATGTGGGACGTGGGATTTTTCCGCGGAGCGAATCCTGGACGCCCGATCCATCGCGCGCTAGATCTCGGTCGCACGATCGATCCCACACGAGATCTTATGATCGCGGCCGTCCAAAGATCTGATCCAACGGCCTGCGAGTCGTCTCCTTCCTCGAGCTCACCCGAGGCAACCCCTGACATCCCTGCTGAACCAGTGGAACCTCCGAGCGATGTTTTTGAGTTCCCGTCCACCTCCGATCAAACCGAAGGCTCCATTCAGTTCGTCTGGCCCTACTGAACATATCCATGCATAAAAACGGGCATGCATGCAACATATGGGAGAATTCGAGGTTGGCCGAAGCAACCGGAGGTGCGAGGCCATGAGGTTTATATTTTGCATGGTTTGGACCGTAGGAAGGCCGTACATGCGTTGTAAGTCGCATGCACGTGAAGGAGGAAAATAAAAAAGAGAACCCGTGTGAACAGAGAGAAGAAAACAAGATTTAAGGAAATCTTGAATTCCCAAAATCTTCGGGAGATTAAAAATATCTCACGCAGATGAACCGCCTCTCCCTTGACTATAAAAATAGAGGTTGAGCCCTCGGTGAAGCTTGCTAAAACTTTGTCAAGTCCCACGAGTGCCTTGCCTCACGAAGAATTGAGCTGCGCGTCCCCTGCGCGGCAGAGAAGCCCAGAGCCATTTTTGGCTTCGTGAAGTCCCTTTTGCGCATCCCTTGCGCGAAAGAGGTGAAGGGAAGTCCCCTGCGCGCACCCCTTGCACGACAGGAAGGAGCCGAGCCGCATACTTGCGCGCTCGAGTCTCTTGCCACCCTCTCTGCCCGCACACTTGCATGGTAGGAGGAAGGAGCCCGCAGTGTTGCACCTTGCACACTTGCGCGGAGGTTGAGAAGAGGAGGAGGACCTTGCACCTCACACCTTGCCAGTGCACCTTGTGCGGATGTGAAGAGAAGAAGGGCACACCACTTGCGCGCCTCCCATGCGGCATTGGTTCGGGTGAAGACAAGGTACGCCTAGTGTGTGTGTACAAGCAGAGGAGGAAGACCCGAGCCTTATGTGTTCTTAAAAGAAGTGAAGTCCATAGTCTTGGGTGTGTGAAAGAATGAGAGGTTGAGAACTACACCATGTTGTGTGTGGTAAGTTAAGAGGAAGGCCGAGGCCTTAGTGCCTTGTGTGAAGTGAAAGAACACACCATAGTGGTGAATGTGCAAAACAAGAAGGCCGAGGCTTACACCTAAATGAAGTAAAACAAAATGGGTTGTGGGTGTTAAACACAATAGAGGAGGCCAAGCTCAAGTGTGTGTGAAAGTGAAGAAGTTGTGTGTGCGAAGAGTAGAGGCCGAACCTTAGTCTGTAAAAAGTGATGTGCACACTTTTAAGAAGAACAAGAGCCACACTAAAGAACAACACATTTGTGAGTGTGTAAACAAAAAGAACAAAGTGTGAAGAAGGAATAAGGTGTGTGTGCTAAAAGTATTTACACCCATTGTGGGTTTATCACACCAAGGAGAAAAAGGGGAGTGCATGCTTGCATGCATGCACGTGCGCATGTGAAAAAAGTTAAATCATTGGTGTGCATCTGAGTTGGCCAAGACCAGAGGATCTTGGAGAGTATTGGGAAGCCATGCTATCAGTGCATGAGGAGACAGATTTGACATGAACTCTGTGCATGAAGATGATGTGAAGTGAGACTGAAGCCAGACTGAAGTTAAAGACATCAGCTGCCTGAGTTTTCAGTAATTGAGAAGACCCTGATCAACAGAAGTGATCAGAAGTTTTGAGCAGGACCAACAGACCTTATCAGAGGCTGTTGAAGATTCTTGAAGAGAGAGGCCCGGTCATCCTGAGAAGAAGTAGATAAATCCTGAGCAAGATGAGAAGACCTGATCAAGTGATCAGAAGTGAAGAGCATGGCCAGAAGTCTTTATCCCAGACTGCTGAAGATACTTGAAGAAGCTTAAAGTGAAGAAGAGCTACTCGTGTGACTCGAGGAGCCAGGAGAAGCCCCCTCTGAGACTCAGGGTGGAAGAAGTCTTCAGTGGGATTCTGGAGCAGGCCAGTGGGACTCTGGTAACACTGTGGGACGCAGTATAAAGACCCTTCTGTGGGACTCAGGAGAGATACAGTGTGACTCTGTATCAACCATTGTAATACTAACAGATTATAATGGAGAATCCATGTTGGGGTGTATAACCAACATGCCCAGGACGCAGGCCTTTGGTGCCGAACCTTGTAAATCCTTGTGTCATGTGCCTTTACATTTACCGCATCACTCGAGGAAAGGCTGAGAGATACAAGAAGAGTGGATCGAGTCCTTAACAAGCCATAGAGGTTTAATTGATAAATAATCAATTAGTAAATTTTTTTAAAAGATCACTGATTCACCCCCTCCCCCTCTCAGTGATTCACACTGATCTGGGCACTTCAATTTTCAAGGATTATATTTCAAAATACAAAAATGGTCCTTGACACGTGACACTATATTGTTTGATTTTCCTCGTTAATATACACCAAACAATATGGGAAATTAATCAGTATACAATAATAAGTAAGAATTAATTCTTATATGATCAATCCCAAAATCATAACACTCAGTTTATTACTTGATTATGAATAAATTAATAGTTCCCATATTTATAGTTTCAAATTATAACATAATCCATCTACCATGAAATAATATAGATGGGTTGGTTATAATTACCCAAATTTAAATACAACATAATATATGATTTTATATATAAAGGTACTCATAATAAATTTATAGAATATAGTATAGAATATTTTCTTTGGGAACATAGATATATAGATGAAAAATAAGATAGTTATGTAATTTTTTTTAAAAAAACTCTTAAAATTCTATTATATTTCATCGATCTTCTTATACTTCATGTGATATCCTCAAGACACACATATTAAAGGGGTGAGATATAATTATTATTAAGGGGAATACAAAAGAATCAAATTTTGGAATGAATTAAGTTTAATTCATGTGTCATATCATTTTAACATAATATAATTAAAATCATAATATTTAACATCCATGAATTTTATATGATTAAAACATAATGAAAACACGACAATGTAGAAACTACATAAAACATGTCCGTATAAAAATAAGTCAAGGAAAACATCTAATTAATCAAAAAATAGGATTTGGTTATCATCCCATGAAACATACATTTTATTTCATGATATATAAACATTAGACAACAAATTATATATATATATATATATAATTTTATGTCCACCTATCACATTCATATCATATGCCTGTGTCAGTGTTCCACATAGATCATATAACTTAAAGATTAAATTCATCAATTTTTTACCCTATATTAATTAATTAGGATTATATACATGGAATTTGTTAGTTGATGAAGTATAGGTAAATTTAAGGTGAATACCATTTACTGTAAATTTAGATGGGTATTCCCAGTATAAATATTTAGCATGGAAAATTATAGGATAACTTTGAAAGCATAACATGGTACATAAATATTACTTAAATTGTTTAATTAGATTTAAAGAGGAGTCACATAACATGTAAATATTATGTATAGTAATATGCATGTGTAATAACATATCCCAACATGAACAATTGGGAACCAAAAGGCATAATATAAAGAATGTTCTTGAATAAAGTGAAAAAATAGTGGATCCCATACATTGATATATCAATGGCTTATTTAATGGTTCTAATGATATGTAATAAATGATATATTGTTATTATAAAAGGAATTGGATAGTAAAAGGATAATTATAAATACATTAAATCAAAATAAAATGAGGTTCATAAATAAATAAATCTATAAGATTCATGAATGTAAATGAATAGAGAGACATTACTTACCTTAATAGGAATCATCAAAAACCATGGGTGGAGATTAATAAGCTATTACTAACCCCATGTGAGGGATATAAACAGGAAACATAAGAGTAAATTTATTATAAATTTTTTTTAAGTTAATAAGTGTCGGGTATTTTTTGGATTTTTATATAAAAAGACGATAATAATTTATTAATTTAGTAATATGTTTTTAGGACTCAGTATGATGAAATAATCAATTCAAGAAACCATCCCATTTTTCACATGGTTTCTAACAAAGGGTAATTATTTCCCTATTTTATTATTATAATATCCAAATTCGTTTAAAAAATACCCTTCTTGATGTTTATGTTAGTCATGTTCCTAATGAATTTTTTTAACCCTTATAATGTTATATATGTTTTTATGGGTTCATTAAAGGGTTATTAAAAAAATCAAATAACATAAAATTTTTATAAAGGGTAAATTTAATTTGGTCATGAAAACCCTTTATAATATTTAATACATAACGTTTTTTCATTTATTAGTTCATAATTGATACCATATGTTTTTACAATATATAATTTTTACCCAAATATTAACTATCTATGAAATGTGAAAAAAAACTAATGTAATATTTCAATGTATTTAGTTTAAAAATATTACTTATTTTATCAAAACATTATCTAAATAAATGAGTTTTACCTTTCTAATAAAAATCCTTAAAAATTGGAATCAAATGTTTTTTACAAAAATAATAGTTTTCAGTCCCTTATTAAAATTTTATAAGATTAAATAAAATTATATTTAAAATTATATTTAAATAATTTTGTTTATTAATTTCATTTTATTAAAATTAAATTTATTTTAGATGTTAATAAATTTATCAAAAATATCACCTTGGTTGATAATGTACATTTTCCAACAATATGATCTGAATTTCATCGTAAAAAAATTGATTTTTATCAAACAAATTGTATAATCAGTTATAATGTAATAATAAATTGATAAATAAAATAAATAATTTATTAAAAAGAAAAAATATAAAAATTCATACAGTTCTGTTATAGATAAATAATCCTTTATTACACTAGTGTATTCTATAAGGGTAAGATGTTTGATCATGAAAAAATATTTGGGTGGTTCGGTGAATATGTTGTGGGACATGATCTTGATATGATTTATCATCCCCCATAAAATGTTTCCCTCATTGTTTAGTTTTTTAGTCTTAGATTATCACTAGTCAAGAGAATATTCTAGGGATTCCATTCACATAAGATTCACTGATTATGTTCATTATATGGTATGATCATACTATTTGAGTCCATCACTTAGACCATCAATGTTATTTGAAATTTATCATGTCACATAATATATAATAATCTTAATGGTAAATGTAAAAAGGCTATTTTATCAATGGTAATGATGGTTAATATTCAATCCAATGTGATAAAATATAACTTATAGCTTTCCAGATTAACTAAATTAGTTAATGTGTTTTTTATAACTTCCTAAAATTGTAAAGATGTTATTTATAGACAAGATAATTTCATTTAATAAACCATCAAAAATTATATTATTACTACATACAAGAAATTTGAATTTCAAAATATTATTTAATAAACTAAGATAGATAAGGGTATTTATTTTTAGTTTCCTCTTCTCGTTCTCATTTTCTGTCCTCAAACAAGAGGTTAGACTATATTTCATTGACCAGATGATTTATTATTTTTTTATAACATTATATATATATATATATATTCGATATATGTTTTTCATAAGCTTTTACTCGTATGATTGATCATTCTCCAGTGGTCCACCTATTTATTCTATAATTTTGTGTGTCCTGGTATGTACTTCATTAAGAATAGTACATGGAACACATCATGTACATCATGTGGGTTTGGTGAGATTTCATGCCCAAAGTCAATAGCTTGGATGTTTTAAATAATCTTAATGAGGCTTATTTATCATAGAATAAGATTTCACTTCTTCCAAAACCTCATGAATTTCATCCATATTGTTATCTAATAAAGAATATTTTATCTCTCATGTAAAATACTAGGTCTCGTTAATGATTTTCAACCTATATTTTTAGTAAAAATTGTATATATTTCATTTAACATGAAATATATTGAACCTTCTCTATTATCTCATGAATATTACAGGTCCAATAAACTTTTTTACTCTATCATCATCCCACCATACTGAAATATGAAACATCATCCCAAATAGAGCCTCATTATGTTCCATTAGAATGGTAAAATGGTAACTCTTGTTATATAAGAACTCTACTAGGAGAATATTCTTGTTACAACATCCATTAAAATCCCTTAAAATGATATCATCATATTATCTTGAGTATTAATTGTTCTATTTTACTAAACATCCTTCTATGGTTCATAAGAAGAACAACAACCCTTCTTCCTATACAACAATTGATGAAGGCTTCTCTAGAACTATATGGAAATTCTCAAATCTTGATTACATATTATATATAGGGAAAATATATGTATTATTACCACTTATATTATGTAATTATTATTGAGTTGGTCAAGAGAGAAATATTCCCGGATATTAATTATACACATTGACATTGTAAGGTGATCAAATTCCATCCAGATGATATTAGTTCCATTTTATATCTTGGGGAGTCCTGTGATGTAATCCATGGTTATGTTTACCCATTTTCAAAATTTTATGAGAAATAGTTTCACCCATTCCATATAATTCTGTTATTCGTCCAAGACATATTAGATTACCAAGAATGTAGACACAAATTCAGGAATTTCCATCATCAATTTATACCACCAAATTTTTATCATCTGATATCTATATATGTTACTGCATCATGAATCAATAGAGAAATATGATCTATGCACATAAACCCTAGTATACCTATTTGGTTTTTTTTAATGAGAAATATATCTAGATTCGAAACATTATAACCCAATATTTCACAAATTTTAAATCCACAATATTCAATACATTTTTTTGTAGAACCATATAATCTTTTTGGGCCACATGGATCTTCAAAAAAAGGATGGTTTTGAAATTATTTTATAAAAGTAGGATGGAGATCCTTTTGTTATTCCATGTCCATCCATTGCACATAGAAATATATTGGATCCCTTAAAATCCTCATCATGGATAAGATTATAAGATCAATTTAACTTATAGCTTCTACCACATTGTTAAAATTCCAATGACTATAATGGATTAAACAATAATAATAAATTATCTTCTCTAACTACCTTCGTCACTTAAAATTGACCTCCTCATGTGTAAATATATACATGATGATTTTGTGATATATATATATATATCTCTCTCTCATGTCACCATGTAAATATAATGTATCCCAGTCTGTATTATAAATATCATTATAACCAATTTGAGATCATGTCTTGGTTTATTCTACTCATGGATATATAATTAGATCGAGTAATATGATTTAACTTTTTCATCCTCTAATAGTACAAAACCTACACCCCTTTTGTATTCATCGTTGTAGATCAAAAATCCTCCCCCACTTGTTTGAAATTTGATAATAGGTAAAGGGGAGAGTCTATTATTTATCACATTAAACCAATCCTCTTATTAATTAATATAGAAAATATTGACTCCCATATGATTTATCTTGATTTTTATCCTTGGAAATATTGTGATGCCTCTCCCAAATCAATGAATGTACCAATATAATCCATGGAAAAAATATCTACATTACATAGGTTACTCTAGACCATCTTTAAATTGCCCATGTATTTGAAGGATCTAAAAATATACTTTTTCTAGTGACAACTATCACTATGAACATTATTTTCTCTATCAAAATAAATTATCGTTCTCTGGAAGAATATTTTCATCATGTAAGGTCTTCATTAAATAATTCAAATTCTCAAAGAGTTTATACATTATTTTAAAGTAGATAAGAATATTTTGTATGAATAATACTATAAATATTTCATGTTAATATATAAATAATATATTTATCATGTCCATGAACATAATTAGAGAATTGTTAAATCTAAATGACATCACTATGAACTAACATGGACCATACCATGTATAAAAATGTCATAGGGATTCCCTCCTTCTTCACCATTACTTCATAGTATCATAATCAAAGATAAACCATGGAATGTATTCAGATATACATATATGATCACAAAATGAATCAATATATTGTATATAATACCTATTATTTGTTTTTATCTTATTCATATAATGATAATCAATGCACCGGTTTGTTGAAATATCATTATTTTTAATGAAATTGTATAGTGCACCCCATGGTGATAAAATTGGGAATATAAACCCTTTATATAGATTCTCTTGTAGATTATTCTTAATCTATTGAATTTTAATTGTTTTCATTATAAATGGAGTCATGGATATTTTAAAATACAAGTGTGTAAAATGTATTGACGACACAACATCGTGCAAGGAGAAAGACCAAACAATTCTTCAAGAACAACATTAGTAAAATCTATTATAATGGTTATGTCATCATAGATTAGATTTTCCATATTCTCATTCATATGAGATTAATATACATGATATCTAGGAAATAATTAAATCCATGATATTGTGATTCTATATGAGATTCATCCTTTTAGTTTCACTTCTATATAATAAGTGATAGATTTTTCATATAGAGGTTGATTTCCTTCTCGTAGAAATTTCTTTTCTTCCATGCAAGAAAATCCAATTCATTATCATAATAGAATATAATTCCACTAAATGGATTATTAAAATGTTTTATATGAAATGAATGCATTTATTTTATAAATGGGATTATTTATATTATTTTATTGAAATCATTGACTTATTATTTATCCTCACTAATAACGAGATTCCCATGTTTTTAGTTGCTGACAGTATAGTACTACTATTGTTTGTTGTTACAAAATAATATGTAGAAATAGACTAAAATATTAAATTCTCTCTCATTTAATGATTATATATTAAACAAAACACCAATTAATTATGGGGATCCACCTAAACAATTATTATGGAATATGCTCTCCCTTTATCTCCAGGCCATGTAGGATGTTGTAATCAATTTTCATTGTCTTCCCTGGAATTAGTGCAATGAATTTCACTAAGTTATTATACATTGTACATGAAACATTTAAAAATTATATAAGGGTATATTGGATAATTCCATTCATCCTTCACATTGGTGGGTTTCCACTGTTGACAAATTTTTTATAAAATTTTAAAAAATGGGATGTGATAATTTCATTCTACAATGATATTTATACATCACACCACCAAAATGAAAATACATACTATGATTTTTATATCCAAACCAATTATACCATTAAGTGTATTAGTATTTCATTTTGAGTTCGGGGGGAATATAAAAAAAATTCATCCTTGCTATCAGAATCCAAAAACCATAATGCCTTTCATAGACACATAATTACCCCACCAATGAATAGGTAAACATTAATATTATGGTTAATGAAAATTGTTAAAGAATATTTTTATGTTTTATTCAAATTCTAGGATGGATTCTTCTTCCTTTTATGTAATTCAATAAAAATACCTCTACATTCCATGTTGATCTGTTTGCGGAAAATATTAATTTGGAAGTATTTTCTAAATTTACTTCCTCGTCATTACATGAATATACTCATCTATATGTTTATATTATAAAAGTTTACACCATTGGTAATCTTCTACCAACATATTATATATATACATTAGTGACATATATTTTATATATGATTTGAGGATGGAGGATATCTTTTCAGTGGATTTAATCGATGAATCCACGATTAAGCAATAAAAATATCCATTGAATATTAGAGGCCTTTTGTCACATTAAGGTCTGAATTGAAACATGATATTTCATAGGGGGTTGTGGGTGTTCCTCATGATTCAATTTTATATTAAAAAAATTTGAATGTAGTATAATTATGTTAATATATTATGCACCCATAGTGTTTGGAAACTCATTTTGGTAGTTATCACATTTTCCCTCACATTAGTTGCTGACATGATTTATACAATTTTCAAACATTAAATAAACATAATGTAGAATTAGTTATGTTAATTTTTAAACTATTAGACATGTAACTAGAAATCCATACACATTAAAGGGATAACTCATAATTTGAATTAATTCCATAACCAATGAATTTATAGGTTCCAATCTATATTTTCCATTACATTTTTACAAACATTAAAAAAAATTATAATTTTTTACCCTTAATAATATATTGCATAGAACATGTGAAATTACCCTAGAATTCCCCATCAGAGTTCCAATACTAGTTTATAACAAAGCCTATTTTTCATGCACTAGATGATGATTGAGCTAGGACTAATGCATAATTTTCTTATTACCCCTTTGTACACATGTGCTAGATCCACAACCACTTATTGTATATAGATATATATTTATATTCCTAGAAAGTGAATAATATATATTTTAACAAACATTAGTTATGTTATCAACATGATACTCATCCCCAAGGCTTCCAATATGATTTTATATGCCTAATCCCTAAAAATGACATGTATTTTCCTCTAATACAAGATTTGATAACTTTAGACACCCATAGATTGATGTACATGTACATTACATTAATTTTGAGGAATACGTAATACATAACAAAAATAGACACCCAAGGATTGTAGTAGTTTAGTATGTTTGGAAACATGGAACACAATATTATAATCAGGTTGAAAGATCTTCAACATCTCCCATAAAGATCATTCCCTTATATTTTCTTACCTAAAACATTTCTTTATATCCTGGGGAAAAGAAAACATAAAAAGGATGATATCAAATTCCTAGTAAGTATAAGCAAGGATAAAACAAAACAAACCATATACATTTGATCTTAAAAACATGTACATAATGATTAAACATCAAAATCTAGAGTTGTGAAATAAATCTTGGCAGTACGTAAGGCATAGATCATAATGGAACATTAATCAGGATAAAATAGCATGGGAATAAAACATGTAATTGTGGAAAACCATTAAAAACATGATATGATTTCCATAGTAGCCAAGGCATTTTATCCATGACCATTATAGTGGAAAAAATTCATTACTGAACCGGGTTTAATTGTCGTTCCATCCCTGTATTACATTACTGGATATAATTTCCATTCCCGCAATGTTTATCTCATGAGATATAAATATTTACCTAATTCATTGGAGGGAGATATAGGTACCAAGCATCTCATAATGAAATCATTCTTTAGTGTGCCACAAAATAAACATAAATAATTCATCATAACCTAAAAAAATATTTGTTTCATAAACATCATCCCATCATATCATAATCCATATAAAACAAATGGATATCATTTCATCATAATAAAAATAAAACCATGTAAATAATATTGAAATTATAACTGAAACAAAATAATACTAAATAATGTCATCTTACATGGAAAATAGTTTTGATAAATCACTTGAAATTAATTATTGAGGAAAAATTCCTTTCTTCTTCAAAGTAATTTTATTTTCACAAAACGCTATTCAATTTTAAAAGAAATTTATTTTTGTTGAAAATAATATTGAAATCTCGTAGATTAATCTTCATTTAAATAAAGCGTTATTGAACCATAAAAATCCGTTCGTTCCATATAAGAGAAAATTCATTCTCCCCTTAATTTTAACAGAAAAGACAAAAAGTGCGTCATATGGTAAACAAAAGAAAGATTCCTTCCATACCATGGGCTAAAAGTCAACAAACTGTAAAAATGACTTTAAAAGTACATGGATGAATAGAATTTTTTTTATGAAAACAGTTTTAGAATACATGGACATGGATGGTAAATATAACTCTAGTAAATACTTATGAATAAACAGTCTCGCATAAGAATGAGATTGGAATAATTATCCCTTACATTATGAACAATTTCTTCAGTATGATTCCAAGAATCCTATATAGTGGGTTTAAACATATTATTAATTTGTAACAGAACTATAATAATATTTATGATATCATATATGATTCACTTTTGAAATTATATTATCCGTTCATTTGTCAATTCCATGTTAAAGCTGCGTTTTTGGTAAAATTGATTCATTTATCGTACGTGTTTTGACTTAAATTATTCATATGATTAAATAAGTCATGATTAATTAATTCCAAAATTTAAAACATGATTTATATATAATATATATTCATAATATAAATATATATAGTAGATCAATAAATGAAATGAAATACATCGATCATGGAGAGGGTAGGTCATACGTACGCAAGAACGATGTTTTTGTTTCCTTATTAAATTCAATGGAATTAATTAAATAACATATAAATAAATATATTATCATTATTATGTCATATATTGCATTACTATTTATTATATATACTTTATAATCATTTTGGATGGTTAACACGCTGAATGAATCTCATCACGTCATGTAAACGGTAATCCGTACGTACGCACGAGGGATGATATCGTTCCCATAATTATTTAATGGAATTGGGGTGGATGATATAATATCTCCAAATCATTATGATGTTTTAAGAATCATATATGGTTATTTATTCCACAATTATATCCATCCATGTATGGTGGTGGTGGAAAAACAGATTAGACCACAAAGTGGAGACGGTATGTTTTACGTACGCACATGTAGTGATTTCATTTTTAATATGATGGATATAGAGATGTTTCATATTTATAATAAAATATCAGTATATTAGTGATATTGATGTTATTAATTTATAATGAAACAACAAAATTAAAGGATGAGGAAGAATAAAGAATCTTGAACGAATCGGTAGAAGAGATTACCTCTTCCTCGACGTGCCTCTTTTAAACATCCTCGTAGGGAAATTGAGATGATATTTTGAGAAGACCAGCAGCACTATAATATCACAAGCGAGGTTTATAAGATTAATTTTCAGGGTTTTCCCAAGATTTAAGGCTCAAGATTGAGTGAAGATGATTGGGAAGGGTTTCCCATTTTATAATGGAGGAGAGGGGCACTTTTTGAAACATCCAAATTATTAATTTCTAATAAACTCAAACCCCACTTATAAACATCGGATTGTCTCAAATTGGGATATTATGTAAGATTTGGTTGTAATTTCATCATCCAATCAAATTGAAAAATATTTTTTTTATATTAAACTTTATCATTTTTATTTATTCTTATTTGATCTATTTAATTTTATTTGCTGTAAAAATATTCTAATTTTTAAATTGATATAAACAATTAATTATGTATTTTTAATTTTTCATAGTTATATACATTATTAAATTTTCAACCATAAAAGTTTTAATTATTAATTTTTAAATGTTTTTATTTATTTTTAATCAATTTAATAATATGTTAGTTTTATAAAATATCAATAGTGTCAATTCTGACACTATTCAATTATTTGAATTTAAATAAAATCCATAAATAAGATATATTAGATTCAAAATATTTAATATATTCCTAAAATGTCATAGTAATCTAAAAAATTCATGGAGCTAATTAATTTTTTCATATAATATTTATTTAAATATTTTTAATACCATATATTTGATATTTCTCTAAATAAAATAATTACTTCAACATTTTTGTATAATTATTTAATATACTTATACGAGGCATAAAAATTAAAAATAAAATACTATTATGTAGATAAATCTAATATAATCCATAAAAATACTTTTACTCTATTTTTTCATCTTAAAATCACAACATTTAAATTGTTATGTTTATTAATGTATGAAGGTGAAAACTTTGACATCATTAAAAATTGAATAATATAAGTGTTATATTAACTTTTTTAAGGCTCCTAATGGTCAAATATTCGACCATTTTATTTATATGGTTTTTATGTACATTAAAAATAAGTTTTGATCATACTTTTGTGCCTTTTAATAGCATTATTAGTTAAATAAATACTGTATTATTGATTTTTCACTTAATAAATAATTTCTGGATCATTATTGTATATCCTATTAAAGTACATATATATTTATTAAAAATTAATAATAAATTACCATAATATTTAAAATCATTTTAGCTTTCAAATGAGTAATTATAATCTAATTTATATTCTGAATAATCATATATTAAAAATGAGTTAATTTTTAAAATTTAAATGACACATATTTCACTTTACTCTAAATGAAAAAAATTAAATGTCTTAATCACATCCAAGTGGGTTCCAATAGATTCTATTTCGACCCATAGATATTTTACGGAGAATTATAATCAACCTATGATATCAAGACAAGTGTTAGTGTTATTTTATTATAATATTTTTACCTTAGTTACTATTCATAGTTCTAAAAAAATAGCCTATTAACATAAATTGGACATACTGATTCCAAATATGGAATCCATTTTTCCAAAATCAATACACAAAAGTTGTAGTATTTAATTTAAAATTAATCCCCCTTTTGAAAAAATGGGGTTTAAAAGATAAAATATTGCAAACGATTGAAATGATTTCACCTATGAATTCAATGTAAAATTAATGATAATGACATATATTATATTAAATGGTAAAAATATATTATATTAATACTTTAATACCATTAAATATTATAAATTATGAATATAAATTATCTCAATGAAAAATGTTGTTTTTAATTAAAATTTTGTGTATTTTTACCATTCATCATAATATGAAAGTTATCAGAATAATCTGAAAATTTTATCCAGCATAATTTTTTATCCCAATTCAAAAGAAGAAGTTTAATATGAAATATTTATCTTATAAAATTCTCAAAATTTAGATTTAAAATGGGCTCACCCTCAAAAGGATACAAAACAACATTTTTCAAAAAATACTTCTTGTATCTAAAAAATTAATTTTTTTCTCATAGCATGTTCTCGAAAATGTGTAAGATGAATTATAATGTTGTAAAATAAAAAATGTGGTTAATTATAATAATAATGGATAGTTCATAATAATATTATAGTATATCATTTTTTAGTGGAACTTAGTATTGTGTACCACACAAGCTATCGAGGATGGTCGTTCTTGCGTGTAACAGTAGCTAAGTATATTGTTTGCATATACTACAAGCTAATACAGTGTTGCATATAGCACAAGATAATATTTGTGTAGCGTACAACACAAGACATCAACGAAATTAAAAATATTATTTCTCATAAAATCTTGGGATGTTACATTCTACCCCATTAAAATTAATTTCACACTTGAAATTCGTCTAGGTTATAAATCGTTTACTTCTTGAAAGAATCCTTCATATAAACCAACATCTTCAAAATGAATACTAAAACATAATTTTAAAAAAGAAATTTTGAAACATAATGGTCAACCAAATTTAATCAACAATGGGTTTCTACAAAAGATAATATACCTGAAAATATGGATATGGAAGAGTAATCTAACTATCATGTTTTGATGAAGAGTGGTAGATAACATGGCTATGAAAAAGCCAACAATTAAAAAGTTATACATTTTTTATGATCTAAGGTACCATCTTAATCATCAGATATGAGGGTACTAGGAAAACGTTTTTGGTTTGCAAGATCATTTCCCTAATGTTGACGATGTTATTGTATAAGTATAAATACGTACCTGATTTCTGCGTAAAATCATCATTGGTCATTCCATAAAAAATTTCTAAATTTTCACTTTTTTAAACAAATGATGTGGAACATGAAATTCTTGATGTATTAGTAGATCATGCGATAGAATGATAGTTCATCCTTTCTATCTTTATCACAATAAGGTTAGCACAATTTATTAAATATACCTATGTCCATCTATGGTGTATATGATTCCAAAAATGGACTTATACTTCATCTATCATATCACATAATAAAATAAAACTAATTTCTACATACCAAGGACATCATGTAGGACAGTGGTAGGCGATAAAGGCATGTCTCACTTCGGTTGTGTGTTTGATTCCTGTAACCTTGTCCGACGTGACAGGTTTTCACCCGTCCTGCAGGTTGTCCTTTTTTTTCTAAAACTATACTATTATAAAATTCTATAAAAAAATTTAGCCTTAAACATTACTATCTAATATCCAACATATTCCATTCCAACCATTATTCCCATCGAAAATACTTTTCTCCATTCTCATAGTATAATGAAAACGATTACTAGAATGGCCATCTACCAAGCATGTGAATACCCTCATTTATCCCCTGTATATCATAAGATATATCTTGTTTATCACATTCCAAACATGTGAATACCTTAATCATGTATTCTCTTGAAACATAAATTACCATGGAATATTTGTGAATACATGAATTCTGTCAAAAGTTAACTCTTTCCACATACCAACATTCCAAAATTTCAATATACTCAAACCATGATGTCACTTTATCCTTATATCAGTCATTAGCTAATTAATACTATCAAAAAATTCATTATCTCTTTATCACTTTATTATGCGCAAATTAGGTGCTTTCCATGTAGAGACCCGAAGCTTGATGTACATGGACATTACATTACATTTTCGGAATACTTAGTACATAACAAAAACACACACACAAGGATCGTAATAGTTTAGTGTCTTTGGAAACTCGGAATGTAATCTTCTAATCGTGGTGAAAGATCTTCAATATCTCCCATAAATATCTTCCCTTTTTTTTACCTAAAACATTTCTTTATATCCTGGGGAAAAGAAAACATAAAAGGGTGAGCTCAAATGCTCAGTAAGGGTATACAAAAGAAAAATCAATCACATCATATTCATAAGAACATAACTTTTGGAAATCTTAACCTGCAAAAGAGAGCATAATTTCATAACATGGGATAAATCATAGTAGTGAAATGAAATCCCAATAATCATTACTTAAAACATGAAACTTTGTGCCATACACACATAATCATAGAGAATCATTTCCTGTTAGTCAAGACTCATTTCCAAGACTATCTTAGTGGACAAAGTCCCTTTCTGAATCGAGTAACCCTCATTTCAGTCCTGTTTCACTGAACCGGTATTACCTACCATTTCAGCCATGTCTATCTCATGAGATATAAAATCTTTACCCAATGAATTGGAGGGAGATATAGGTCCCACCCATCTTATAATGAATCTTTTCTTATGTGTGCCACAAAATCATAAATCATATATCATCGCATAACACATGTACCAAAAATGGGATTCTTGAAACATCATGACATCATAAAACAAACCACATATGGTAAATGACTTCATAAAAATAATTCCCTTACAACATAATAAAATCAATGTAATAATAGGGATAAAAAACAAATCCCTATATTATCTTATATGGAAAATAATTTTGATAAAACATTTGAACTCCATTCTTGAGGAAAATATCCTTTCTTCTTCAAAAACACTTTTCTTTTCTTAACATGTCATAAAATTATAAACTAAAAGAAGTTGATTAAAAATAAACTTAAAAACTTGTAAAGTAAGCTTCTTGGAAATAATGTTTTTAAAAATCCATTCATGCCGTATAAGTTAAAAAAACATTCTTCTCGTACTTTTGTCGGAAAAGTCAAAAAGTACCTCGTACAAAAAATGATAAAAGATTCCTTTCATATCTTTTACTAAAAACTCATTGAAGGGTAAAATTGAATATAAACTATTGTATAAGGATATAAATATTACATATTGAGGAAACATTGATGTGGATGATAAAATACACCCCAGTAAATACCAAAGTATAAACAATCTCGGATAAAAATGATATTGTGATATTTCCCTTACCTTAGGTCCAATTTTCTTTGTACGTGTCCGAAGCTCTTGTATAATGGTTTAAATAATGTTATTGACTTATTACAGAATCATATTCATTGTTATGATATCATATATGGTTCACTTATGACATTATATTACCCGTTCTTTTGTAAATTCCATGTTAAAGAAGCGTTTTGGGTAAAATCGTTTCATTTATCGTAGGTGTTTTGACTTGTTGTTCTTGACATTATTATTACTTATATCATGATTTACTTACTTCCAGAATATAAAATATGATTTATATATCATATATATTCAGTATATATATATAATAGATAGATAAATGAAATGAAAAACATCGTTCATGGAGACGGTAGTCCGTACGTACGCATGAACGTTGTTTTCCTTTCCTTATTGTCTTGAATGGAAGTAAGTAGATGACATACATATATATATACATAAATCCAGTAGCTTTATAATGTCATATATTTCATTATTATTTATTATATTTACTTTATAATCATTCTAAAATGGTTAACATGGAGAATGAATCTCATCGCGTCGTGGAGACGGTATTCCGTACGTACGCACGCGCGGTGATTTCTTTTTCCGTAGGATGGATAGATGGTGAAATAGGGTTGTTTCATACTTATAATAACATATCCGTATATGAGTGATACTGATGTTATTACTTCATAATGAAACAACCTAAGAAGAAGAAGTGGACGAAGAAATAAAGATGAAAGAATTGGTAACAGTAATTACCTCTTCTTTGGAGCGCCTCTTTGAGACCTCCTCTTAGGGCACTAAAAGTGGGCTTTGATGAAGACCAGAACCTCTAAGATATTTCTAGGGAAGTGGAGAAGAGATTTTGGAAGGGTTTGGCCGAGCTTGAGTGCTCAAATTGGTGTGAGGAGGAGGGGGAGGATGTGTCCTTTTATAAGGGAAGAGAGGGGAACCTTTGGAATTCTCAAAAATATTAATTTATAATAAATCTAACCCCACATAAAAACCTCCAAAAATGACTCATATTCAAATATTAGATAAGATAAGATCGTAATATCATCAACTAATAGAATTTAGACATGTTAGGAATTTATTTTAAACATTATAAACATGATTTATCCTTATTTAATCAATTTAATTTTATTTTTGGTAATAACATTCTAATTTTTAAATTATAACAAATAATTACTTATTTGTTGTGAATTGTCCATAATTGGATTCTTAATAACATTTTATATCATATAAATTTAAATTTATAATTTTGAAATATTTTTTGATTTTTAATCAATTTTATAATATTATTTTTTTTATAAAATAACATTAGTGTCAATTTTGACACTATTCATTTATTTGAATTTAAATAAAATAAATACAGATGATATGTTCGAACTAAAAGTTTTAATAGATTCATAAAATGTCATATGTATCTTAAAAATTATTGGATCACATTAAATAGTTCATATAATATTTATTTTATTATTTTTGAAACCATTTACTTGGTTTATCTCATAATAAAATAAATACTACAACATTTTTGTATAATTATTTAATATACTTATTAGTTGCATAAAAATTAAAAATAAAATCCTATGATGAAAATAAATCTATTCTCTTTCACAATAGTAATTTTACTCGAATTTATCATCTTAAAATCACAATATTTAAATTGTTATATTTATTAAATTATGAAGGTGACAACTTTGGCATCATTTAAAATAAAATAATATAAGTGACATAATCGCTTTTATAAGGCTCCAAATGGTCAAATATTCGACCATTGGATTCTTATGGTTTACATTTACATGGCCAATAAGTTTTGGTTAGGTATTTGTGCATTTTATGGTCACTATTAGTTTAATAAAAACAATATTCTTGATTTTTCACTAGATAAACAATTTCTCCATCACTATTGTGTCATAATTAATGATAATTATTTAAACCCTAAAAATTATAAATAAATTTATATGATGTGGATAATTTTATTATATTTCTGGAGACTATTCATGTTCTAAGTTTCATGAAGTTTATCATTAAATTAAAATTAATATACATATAATATTTAAGAGAGTGACATGCTGTCACTTTCTTTGGTTTTAATAATAATTAAGTTATTTTCATTGACAATTGTACATTAAATGATTCTAATCCGACCCTTAGGTGATATGGGTCGACTTTTAGTCATCCAATAGGATTTTGACATTTTTTAGGGTAATTTTAAAATATTATATTTACCCTTAATTACCCGATTTACCTTTAACTATAGTAAATAAAATTTACCGTAGTTACTATTCAGAATTCCCAAAAATAAAAAGTAGCTTATTAACATAATTTGGACCCACTGATTCCAAATATGGAATCCATTTTTCCAAATTCTATACACAAAAGATGCAGCAATTAAATTAAAATTAATCCCGTTGTCGAAAGAAAACAGGTTTTTCTTTAAAACATTGCAAAAGATTGAATTGATTTAACCTACGAATTCAAGGTAAAATCAATACTAATGACATACATTATATTAAATGGTAAAAATATATTATATTTATACTTTAAAACCATTAAATATTATAATTTAACCACATAAGATATTACAATGAAAAAAGTTGTTTTTAATTAAAATATAGCGTGTTTTTACTATTCATTAAAATATGAAAGTTATCGGAAAAATATCAAAACTTTATCTAATGTAAATTTTTATATCTTGATTCAAAATAAGAATATTATTTTGTCAAATTGAACATATAAACATGTCAAAAACTATATTTAAAGTGGGTGCGCCATCAAATGGCGGTAAAACTGCATTTTTTTGAAAAATACTTATTTTACCCGAAAAATTTATTTTGTTCTTATACCATGTTCTAGAAATGTGTAAGATGAATAATAATGTTATAAAATTCAAAATTTAGTTAATACTATTCATAACGGCTAGTTCATGACAATATTATAATAATATAACATTGTTTATTAAAACCCGGTATTTCGTACAACACACGCTATCGAGGAAGGTCGCGATTGCGTGTAATGCAAGCCATGTCAGGGTTGCGTGTTGTGAAGGAATCCTTCATTGTTTCGTATAACAGAATCCAACCATATTTTATTTATACATTTAATATATATATATATATATATACTCAATGTTGCGTAGAATAACTATTATCAAAATTGTGTGTAACACAGTCCAAGAATAGTGTTGCATATACTGCAAGCTAATACGGTGTTGAGTATAGCGCAAGGTAATCTTGGTGTAGAATACAACAAAAGACATTAATGAAATTAAAATAATATTTTTCATAAAATCTCGGGGTGTTACATTCTACCCCCCTTAAAATGAATTTCGCCCTCGAAATTCGTCGAGGTTATAAATGGTTTACTATTTGAAAGTTTCTTTGATATAAAACCACATCGTAAAAAGGAATACCAAAAATTATCTTTAAAAACAAAAGTATGAAACGTAACGGTTACCCAAATAAACTAATCACTGGGTTTCCACATAGGTGAAAATATGGATATGGAAGAGAAATCTAACCATCATGTTCTGATGGAGAGTGGTAGAGAACATGGCTATGGAACATCCAGTAATCACAAATCCATAAATTTGTGACGATCTAAGGTACCATCTGATTCATCAGGTATAAGATCACTAGGACAACATTTTTGGTTTTCAAGATCATTTCCCTAAAGTTGAAAATTTGAATTAGAATAAATACTTTCTTTATTTTGGTACAATCTCACTGTTGTTCATGCCTTGAACAATTTCCACTTCATAAATGAAGTTTAATTTGTTATTCGTGAAGTGTTAGCAGATCATGTGATAGAATGACGGGTCATTCCATCTGTCTCAAACAAAAGGTTAGCAAAAATTATATACATAAGTCGATCTATAGTGAGATTAATCATATATGGTTCCTAAAATGGACTTATACTTCATATATCATACTGCTTAATATAATAAAACTAGTTTCTACTAAACAGGGACTTCCTGTAGGCCAGTGGTAGGCGATAAAGGCCAGTCACACTTCGGTTGTGGGTTCGATTCCCACAGCCTTGTCCGACGCGATGGGCTGTCGCCCGTCCTGCAGGTTGTCCTATTTCTAAAACTATATTACTATAACATCCCATCAATAATATCGAAAAAAAACTTCTATCCTTAAACAATACTAACTTATTCCAACATAATCCATTCCAATCTTTAGTCTTACCCATAATACTGCAGTCCACTATCATTATATAGTGAAAACAATTACCAGATATTTAATACCATCGTTGATCCCCATAAGATATGTCTTGTTGGTCACATTCTAAACATTCAAAGTCCTTAATCATGTATTCTCTTGAATACCTTAGTGAAAACATGAATGCAGTTTAAATTTAACACTTTCCGCATACCAAAATCCTCAAAATTCTATATACTAAAACATCGATATCACTTAGTCCTTATATCAATCATGAGATCATGAATACTATCAAACATTTCATTTTCTCCTTATCCCTTCATTATGCGCATATCATCTGCTTTCCAAAATATTTGAATCACTTTTCATGGTTACCGGTACCTTAAAATTATTGAAAACCACAATAATACAAAAATATTATAATAAACAATAAAAGTACCTCAAAAACATTATTCTTGAATACCAATACATAAACACTTCAATCCATCCTCTTCAATTATTGTCCTGGAATAAGTCCTTCCATGATTTAGAAGTAACTTTTTAGGTCAGGGCATTGAGTTGGGTAATGCCCATGTTCTCCACAAATAATACATTGAACTCCATAACAGTCTGTCACTCTATGACCCTTATCTCCACACAAATAACATCGGTCCCTCCATTTGAGGTATTCTTCAAGGTTCTTCTTCCCTTCTTTAGAAATCTCAATCTTCCTTTCTTTATGCTGCTCAACATGCGAACATGCATAATAGTCTATCTTCATCTTCTTTGATGAATTAGGTATACCACTAAATTTCACCTTGTTAATCATATATCGCGATGACTGATTCGGCATAATCACAATATCTTTCTCTCTAGGCATTACATAATTTTGTTGCTTATAGTCACCAATTTGTCCATTGGATTCAATGTTAACCGAATTCCGTCTGCTTCCCTCCATTAACTAAAACACAAAAAGAATTCGTTGAGAGGTAAAAATCATGCTAGAGAAAACAACATAGTAAAGGGGGAGTACCCTCAATATCTAACATCTTAGGTTAAATTCTAAGATCTTTACCGTAGTTCTAGGACTATATCCTATATGTATACTTATCCTTAGGGACATCCCTAGACATACCTTAGAAATATCTCTAGGGATCTCACTAACATTCTCACATCCTAGTTTCCAAAGGTTGACTAAACCTTTCCTCTGATACCAACTATAGAGACCCGAAGCTTGACGTACATGGGCATTACATTACATTTGCGGAATACTTAGTACATAACAAAAACACACACACAAGGATCGTAATAGTTTAGTGTCTTTGGATACTCGGAATGTAATCTTCTAATCGTGGTGAAAGATCTTCAATATCTCCCATAAAGATCTTCCCTTTTTTTACCTAAAACATTTCTTTATATCCTGGGGAAAAGAAAACATAAAAGGGTGAGCTCAAATGCTCAGTAAGGGTATACAAAAGAAAAATCAATCACATCATATTCATAAGAACATAACTTTTGGAAATCTTAACTTGCAAAAGAGAGCATAATTTCATAACATGGGATAAATCATAGTAGTGAAATGAAATCCCAATAATCATAACATAAAACATGAAACTTTGTGGCATACACACATAATCATAGAGAATCATTTCCTGTTAGTCAAGACTCATTGCCAAGACTATCGTAGTGGACAAAGTCCCTTTCTGAATCGAGTAACCCTCATTTCAGTCCTGTTTCACTGAACCGGTATAACCTACCATTTCAGCCATGTCTATCTCATGAGATATAAAATCTTTACCCAATGCATTGGAGGGAGATATAGGTCCCACCCATCTTATAATTAATCCTTTCTTATGTGTGCCACATAATCATAAATCATATATCATCGCATAACACATGTAACAAAAATGGGATTCTTGAAACATCATGACATCATAAAACAAACCACATAAGGTAAATGACTTCATAAAAATAATTCCCTTACAACATAATAAAATCAATGTAATAATAGGGATAAAAAACAAATCCCTATATTATCTTAGATGGAAAATAATTTTGATAAAACATTTGAACTCCATTCTTGAGGAAAATATCCTTTCTTCTTCAAAAACACTTTTCTTTTCTTAACATGTCATAAAATTATAAACTAAAGAAGTTGATTAAAAATAAACTTGAAAACTTGTAAATTAAGCTTCTTGGAAATAATGTTTTTAAAAATACATTCATTCCATATAAGTTAAAAAAAACATTCTTCTCGTACTTTTTTCGGAAAAGTCAAAAAGTACCTCGTACAAAAAACGATAAAAGATTCCTTTCATATCTTTTACTAAAAACTCATTGAAGGGTAAAATTGAATATAAACTATTGTATAAGGATATAAATATTACATATTGAGGAAAAATTGATGTGGATGATAAAATACACCCTAGTAAATACCAAAGTATAAACAATCTCGGATAAAAATGAGATTGTGATATTTCCCTTACCTTAGGTCCGATTTTCTTTGTACGTGTCCGAAGCTCCTGTATAATGGTTTAAATAATGTTATTGACTTATTACAGAATCATATTAATTGTTATTATATCATATATGGTTCACTTATGACATTATATTACCCGTTCTTTTGTAAATTCCATGTTAAAGAAGCGTTTTGGGTAAAATCGTTTCATTTATCGTAGGTGTTTTGACTTGTTGTTCTTGACATTATTATTACTTATATCATGATTTACTTACTTCCAGAATATAAAATATGATTTATATATCATATATATTCAGTATATATATATATAATAGATAGATAAATGAAATGAAAAACATCGTTCAAGGAGACGGTAGTCCGTACGTACGCATGAACGTTGTTTTCCTTTCCTTATTGTCTTGAATGGAAGTAAGTAGATGACATACATATATATATACATATATCCAGTAGCTTTATAATGTCATATATTTCATTATTATTTCTTATATTTACTTTATAATCATTCTTAAATGGTTAACATGGAGAATGAATCTCATCGCGTCGTGGAGACGGTATTCCGTACGTACGCACGCGCGGTGATTTCTTTTTCCGTAGGATGGATAGATGGTGAAATAGGGTTGTTTCATACTTATAATAACATATCCGTATATGAGTGATACTGATGTTATTACTTCATAATGAAACAACCTAAGAAGAAGAAGTGGACGAAGAAATAAAGATGAAAGAATTGGTAACAGTAATTACCTCTTCTTTGGAGCGCCTCTTTGAGACCTCCTCTTAGGGTACTAAAAGTGGTCTTTGAGGAAGACCAGAACCTCTAGGATATTTATAGGGAAGTGGAGAAGAGATTTTGGAAGGGTTTGGCCGAGCTTGAGTGCTCAAATTGGTGTGAGAAGGAGGGGGAGGAGGTGTCCTTTTATAAGGGAGGAGAGGGGCACCTTTGGAATTCTTAAAAATATTAATTTATAATAAATCTAACCCCACATAAAAACCTCCAAAAATGACTCATATTCGAATATTAGATAATATAAGGTTGTAATATCATCAACCAATAGAATTTAGATATGTTAGGAATTTATTTTAAACATTATAAACGTGATTTATCCTTATTTAATCAATTTAATTTTATTTGTGGTAATAACATTCTAATTTTTAAATTATAACAAATAATTACATATTTGTTGTTAATTTTCCATAATTGGATTCTTAATAAAATTTTATATCATATAAATTTAAATTTATAATTTTGAAATATTTTTTGATTTTTAATCAATTTTATAATATTATTTTTTTTATAAAATAACATTAGTGTCAATTTTGACACTATTCATTTATTTGAATTTATATAAAATAAATACAGAGGATATGTTCGAACTAAAAGTTCTAATAGATTCATAAAATGTCATATGTATCTTAAAAATTATTGGATCACATTAAATAGTTCATATAATATTTATTTTATTATTTTTGAAACCATTTATTTGGTTTATCTCTTAATAAAATAAATACTACAACGATTTTTTATAATTATTTAATATACTTATTTGTTGCATAAAAATTAAAAATAAAATCCTATGATGAAAATAAATCTATTACCTTTCACAATAATAATTTTACTCGAATTTATCATCTTAAAATCACAATATTTAAATTGTTATATTTATTAAATTTTGAAGGTGACAACTTTGGCATCATTTAAAATAAAATAATATAAGTGTCATAATCGCTTTTATAAGGCTCCAAATGGTCAAATATTCGATCATTGTATGCTTATGGTTTACATTTACATGGAAAATAAGTTTTGGTTAGTAATATGTGCATTTTATGGTCACTATTAGTTTAATAAAAACAATATTGTTGATTTTTCACTAGATAAACAATTTCTCCATCACCATTGTGTCATAATTAATGATAATTATTTAAACCCTAAAAATTATAAATAAATTTATATGATGTAGACAATTTCATTAGCTTTCTGGAGACTATTCATGTTCGAAGTTTCATGAAGTTTATCATTAAATTAAAATTAATATACTTATAAGATTTAAGAGAGTGACATGTTGTCACTTTCTTTGGTTTTAATAATAATTAAGTTTATTTTCATGGAAAAATGTCCATTAAATGGTTCTAATCTGACCCTTAGGTGATATGGGTCGACTTTTAGCCATCCAATAGGATTTTGAAATTTGTTAGGGTAATTTTAAAATATTATATTTACCCTTAATTACCCGATTTACCTTTAACTATGGTAAATAAAATTTACCGTAGTTACTATTCAGAATTCCCAAAAATAAAAAGTAGCTTATTAACATAATTTGGACCCACTGATTCCAAATATGGAATCCATTTTTCCAAATTCAATACACAAAAGATGCAGAAATTAAATTAAAATTAATCCCGTTGTCGAAAGAAAACGTGTTTTCTTTAAAACATTGCAAAAGATTGAATTGATTTAACCTACGAATTCAAGGTAAAATCAATGCTAATGACATACATTATATTAAATGGTAAAAAAATATTCTATTTATATTTTAAAACCATTCAATATTATAATTTAACCACATAAGATATTACAATGAAAAAAGTTGTTTTTAATTAAAATATAGCGTGTTTTTACTATTCATTAAAATATGAAAGTTATCAGAAAAATATCAAAACTTTATCTAATGTAAATTTTTATATCCTAATTCAAAAGAAGAATATTATTTTGTCAAATTGAACATATAAACATGTCAAAAACTATATTTAAAGTGGGTGCGCCATCAAAAGGCGGTAAAACTGCATTTTTTTGAAAAATACTTATTTTACCCGAAAAATTTATTTTGTTCTTATACCATGTTCTAGAAATGTGTAAGATGAATAATAATGTTATAAAATTCAAAATTTAGTTAATACTATTCATAACATCTTGTTCTTGACAATATTATAATAATATAATATTGTTTATTAAAACACGGTATTGCGTACAACACATGCTATCGAGGAAGGTCGTGATTGCGTGTAATGCAAGCCAAGTCAGGGTTGCGTGTTGTGAAAGAATCCTTCGTTGTTTCGTATAACAGAATCCAACCATATTTCATTTATACATTTAATATATATATATATATATATATATATATACTCAATGTTGCGTAGAATAACTATTATCAAAATTGTGTGTAACACGGTCCAAGAATAGTGTTGCGTATACTGCAAGCTAATACGGTGTTGCGTATAGCGCAAGGTAATCTTGGTGTAGAATACAACAAAAGACATTAACGAAATTAAAATAATATTTTTCATAAAATCTCGGGGTGTTACATTCCAAATATATATAAATAACATTTCATGGATACCAGTACCATTCAATATATACTGTCAAAAACATAAGGAAAACAATAGTGTAACAATCCTTAGATGTTTCTTTATTCCATAGTACCATGATATTACTTATACAACATTAATCTTGACAAACATGCTATCATTCTATTGCCTTCTTAACCCTTTAATCTAACTACATCATTTCATTCCTCAACACTACTTTTATTTCATATATCATTTGTAGTATCTTTATCTTCATCATCAAAAATACTACCCATATGACCATGATGAATCTCTTCATGAGATTTTTCCTAACACTACTAGAAAAATAGGTATTTGCGACAGGATCCCGTCGCAAATGGCTTTTTGCAACGGGGGCCCGTCGCAAATAGCCCGTTGCTGAAAACGGCGTCGCAACAACACTTATTTGCGACGGGCCCATCACTAAAGCCATTTTTTACGACGGTCATTCTCCCCGTCGCAAAATAGTACTCTGTATTTTTGTAAAAAACTTTTAAAATAGTTTTTGCGACGGGCCCGTCGCAAATACGTTTTGCGACGAGACCCGTCACAAAAACTATTTTTTAAAAAAAATAAAAAAATATTAATAATACTAGTATTTGCGATGGGCATAGTATCCCGTCGCAAATACTATAAAAAATATAAAAAAAATAAATTTTTAATAAATTATTTTCATTAATATAATAACAGAATTATAATTCACAAATAAAAATAATAAATTATTAATAAATTATTTTAATTAATATAATAATAATAGAATTATAATTCAAAAATAAGAAATAATAGAATATTAATAAATGATTTAATTAATATAATAATATTAGAATTATAATTCATAAATAAAAAAAATATTAATAATTTATTTTAATTAATATAAAAATAATAGAATTATTTTACATTCAAATATTAAAATAATTCAAGTATTACAAAAAATATAATTAAATTATAATATTATAAAATTTTATTATATATATAAAATTTAATATTATAAAATATAAATAATATTATTATTCATATTAATATTGTTATTTAAAAATATAATATTAATAATATTTTATAATGAGACAGAAACTACGAATAGAAAAAAAAAATAATTTGATTTCACAAATTTTATAACATAAGTACAATCTCTAATCTGAAGGAGGGGGGAGGTGGGGGATCTGCAGATGGTGGTGGAGGAAACTTCATCCCTAAAGCATGAGTGAGTCGGCGCATGTACTCCATCTGCTCCTGATGCTGCTGCTGCCACCGACTCGCCTGCTCCTCGTACAGCTGCTTCTGGCGTCGATGCTCCTCCTCATGCTGCTGACGCATCTGCTCCTGCTCCTGTCGGAGACTCTCTATTTGTGCAGTCTGAGATCGCAACTGATCCTCATACTGTGTAGTAGAAGAAGATGCACGAGCTTCTCTCGAGCTGGACGCCGACATCGCAGCACTGCCATAATAATCTCCGGGAGTCAGTCGAGAGCCGATACCAACTACCCGGCCCTTCTCGAAGGCATACTGGGTGGCCTGCATTCATGCCACTTCATCAAACTGATGGGCAGTGGTCTGATCTGATGACTCGGCCTGACTCTCAGGCCGGGCATGTGACGCTGTGGCCTCATATGACTCCTATAGTTACAATTTAAAATTAAAATTGTGAATATATTATATGCAGTTAATTTTTAAACTTGAAAACAAATAATACTGACCACGATGTGATGCTGACGATCACCTCTAAGCTCCCTAGTAGCAGGATCACTATACATCCTCCGATATACGTCGTACTCTGTAATATCGGGGTGCTCGACAGCCTATAAGAAAAAAAACTGTTAATATTTATAGTTATATAAAATATTTATAAATAATGTACGTACCAGATGCTGTCTATGAGTACTGAAAGAACGACTCCCATCTTGATGAGTCACCTCCTGTCTCCCCCGATTCTGCCTCCCCACCGATGATCTCCTCTGAAAGGCACCACTCAACCAGTGCGCACATAATCCATCCCATACATGGGATGAAATATACTCTGGTCGGTGTGCTCTACATGACTCGTCAAAATTTGACACTCCTGCTTTCTTCATCGCAGCTTTTCTTAAATTGTCCAAAAACTGACGAAGGCGATCACGCATGGCCACCTCCCATGCCTCGTGGATGGCGTCACGCATGGTATCCTCGATCGGATACCATAAACCCTATAGATAAATCAAAATATCAAGTTAGAAATGAAATAATTTTCAAAATAAAAATTATTTATTTACGTGCGTACCAACCAATGGCTGAACATGGCCTGCTGCACATCAATGGGAATCTGCTCCCATGTGGTCCACGGCTGAGAGAAATAGTTTCACAAAATAGCGCTGCCCTGTCCGACTGCTATATGCAGAAAACTGAAAAAATAATAAACATTTATTATGTGAATAGATTAATGAAATCTTAGTCAAATCCACAGGTTATCACACAGGTTATCACACCTCCCTGTGCGTGGATCAAACCCAAGACGTGGACGTCGCTCGGGGACGGGGTCAGGAATCATCAATCGTGCAAGACCTCTCCCCCTCCGCGTACTCCCTGGAGCGCCTGCAGGCTGAGGGTCATCTGTCAGCAACTCATCCGCATCAAAAGTCAGGTCAGCATCTGCCAACTCACGAAATGTGGCGTCGTCCATCTGAAACAAGAAAATATTAATGTTAGAAAATAATTGATAATTACTATTATATATACATATATACATATTATGATTGTATATAAATACCATGAAATGCTATCAGTGTTCATCTTCATCAACATATTCATATATGTCAATGTCATCTTCATATTTCTCCTCAACATCATCGATATCCATTCGAGTTACAGTTGCTTCATCTCTTACCATTTCAAATTCATATGTGACATCATTAACATCATCGTCATCACCGAATCTTAAATGTGGGGTGTCGTCATCGATACTCATGTCTCTTTGTAAAAAAGATTGATTTTGAGTACTCTCTTGAAAAACATCAATTCTTTGTACATCAGTGAAATCACATTCACTTTGACTAAACTGATTGTCTCGAATTTTGATTTTTATTACACTCCACCAATCAATCAATTCTCTTGATGTTGCACAGTACTTTGCGTAATAAACTTGATATGCCTGTTGAGCCAATAAGAATGGTTCATTTACTGCGAGAACACTTTTACATTTAATATCGATGATTCCATGAGTCGGATGAACACGCACGCCTCTCTCTGTATCCAACCACCGACATTTGAACATGGTTATGTAATGTTGTCCAAGATAACAGAGTTCAATGATTTCATCAAGTATGCCATAAAATTCAACTTCATTTTCTCGATGATGAGATCCTCTCAAGCTAACTCCACTGTTCATTGTTTTTTTTGATTCCCCATATGCATGTGTGTGGAATCGAAATCCATTCACCACATATGCATTATAAGTTTTAACAAGTTTGGAAGGTGGGTTACTCAATACGCACAGCCGTTTGTCAATTTTATCAGCATGTCGAGACACCTGAAAATTTGTGAAATAATTATCAATATAGTAAACTATACATTTAATGAGTTGCTAAAAGATAAAGAATTTATGTTACCAGTTTTTGAAACCACTGAGAGAAATTTTTCAGTCGACGTTCTTCGAGAGCAGCTGCTGTAATTTGTGGAATTTGTTTCCTGATATGATTATCATACAACCTATAAAAACCAAAGTTATTTACTGTAACATAAATGATAGAATAAGTTATATAAACACTTACAGTACAACTGATTTCATCTCTTCACAGTTGAGCAGAACATACGTATGAGCTCTCTAATGTTCATCATCTGAAAGCCAGCGTTCATAAACTCCACCGAAACCAAGCTCTGACTGGTTGAAAATAGATAATTGATTGTCGATTTCATCAATATTAGTCTCGTTCCGTCCCATTCGGTTGTGTTTTGAAGGATACTCAGATTCAAAATAATGGGAGAAGAAAAAAGATATTTCCTCTTGCAAATAAGCTTCTGCAATAGATCCTTCAATAGATGCTTTGTTACGTACTTTTCTTTTCAATTTTTTCATGAATCTTTCAAATGGGTACATCCATCAAAACTGTACCGGACCTCCACATTTGTCTTCATATGGAAAATGTAACATAAAATGTTCCATTGAGTCGAAGAAAGACGACAGAAATATTTTTTCCAGTTTACATATAATTACAACAACAACTTTTTCAAGTTTGCCTAGAGCATCATAATCTGCCGTAGCCGCACAAATTTCCCGAAAAAAATGAGACATGTCTGTTATGGAATCCCAAATCACAGAATTCAACAGACCTCTTAATCCAATGGGTAGAAGTCTCTCCATTATAACATGACAATCATGACTTTTTAATCCAGAAATATGACCATTCTTTACACATCTACCCAAATTAGAAGCACAACCATATGGAAGTCTCAAATCTGCAATCCACTGACAAAATAATAAACGGTTTTCTTTAGACAGTGTATAAGCTGCTTTTGGTTTCAGTAACCTTTCTGTTTTGACATTCTCAAATAGATACAATTCTGGACGCCTGCAAATTTGGGCAAGATCTAAACGTGCATTTACATTGCCTATGCTCTTTCCTGGCGTATCCAAAACTGTATGAAACAAATTATCAAAACAGTTCTTCTCAATATGCATGACATCTAACATGTGTCGGACCAACAGATCAGACCAATATGGCAATTCCCAAAATATGCTACATTTAATCCAATTGTGTTCTTTCCCAAAACCAGAAATTTTCTGTTGGTTTTTTGTGGGACCAAAAGTGATGGGGGGTAATGAAAATACAACTGATTTTAACTCCGAACCTGATAGCATTTTTGTAGGTACATCCCTTTCAATTGTTCCTTTTCTGAAATGATATCTGTTTCTGCGAAAAGGATGATCAGCTGGAAGAAATCTGCGATGACAGTCAAAATAACAAGGCTTCTTTCCATGAATGAGCATAAATACTTTGTTCTCTCCCATATAGTAAGGACATGATTTTTGACCATGTTTACTCCAGCCAGATAACATCCCATAAGCCGGGAAGTCACTTATTGTCCACATCAATGCTGCTCTCAGTATGAAATTCTGTTTCGTTGCAACATCATATGTACTGACACCAGTACTCCACAATAAATTTAATTCATCAATCAATGGATTCAAATAAACATCAATATTTTTCTTCGGATGTCCTGGAATTAGTAAAGTCAAAAAGATATATGGCTCCTTCATCAACATCCATGGAGGTAAATTGTACGGAGTTAAAAAAACAGGCCAACATGAATATTGACTACCACAAGATCCAAAGGGACAGAAACCATCAGTGGAAAGGCCCAGTCGAACATTTCTAGCTTCTAAAGAAAAGGATGGATGCACTCTATCAAAATGTTTCCATGAATCACCATCGGCTGGATGATTCATGCTTTTATCGGTTGAAATATTCTCTTTTTGACATGACATCATTGTCGCTGTATTCTTAGACATGAATAAACGCTGAAGTCTGGATGTAAGCGGAAAATATCTCAACTGTTTTACAGGAATCAAACCAGACTTCCCGTGTTGTCCTTCTTTATATCTCAGTTGCCCACATGTAGGACAACTATCCAAAGACTCATTTTCCCCAAAATATAAAATGCAGTCATTTGAACATGCATGAATCTTCTGATAAGTAAGTCCCAAATTTCGAACCAGCCTCTTACTCTCATAGTAATTTGCAGGTAAAACATTTCCTTCGGGTAACAGTGTTTTCAGCAAAGAAAATATCTGGTCAAAATAGGTGTTTGACATTCCGTTATCTGATTTGATAGCCATAAATTTTTCAACTGCTTCTAATTTTCTCATCTTGCAGCCGGGATATAATCATCCTCAGCGGATTTCAATAACTCATAAAATTCAGACGGTGCCAACTCAGGATTTAAAGTTATATCAGCCGGAGTTTCTGTATATTGAACAGATGAACCTGCAACATCATGTACTAAATTTTGAAACTGGGATGGATCCGGAATCAAGTTGGTATCACCTTCTCTGGAATTGCGTTCACCGTGTTGATACCAAAAAACATAATCTGGTTGAAAACCAAAACGCAAGAGATGTTCTCCCACTTTTTCAAACATGTCAAACGTTCTCAATGCACATTTTCTGCAAGGGCATTTTATTTTTCCTTCTAAAACAAATTCTGAATTTGATGCCGCAAATGATAAAAAAGTCTCCACACCCTCAACATATACTGGATTTAAACCAGAACCGTTTGGATTTCTACGTTGATTTATCCATATGCGGTCACCTAATAATGATTGTTGACGACCTCGTTGTTCCATATTTCTCTATAAAATATAAAAGCATTACTGGTTTTGAATAATTTGTTAGAAAAAACACTCAAGTAAAGATTGAATATATTGATAATAAAGCAAAACATGTTACAAATATTGATAATTTTAATATTATATTGATTTTTTATTATTTTAATAATACTAATATAATTTTTTCATAAACATTAATTATATAATAATAACATTATTACATTATTAGTATATTTTATTATTAATATTAAAATAACATAATTTTTTATATTATATACAATTCTCCTTTCATCTGTGTGTTTAACATTCTGTCTCCACATGTAATATTTGCATTCACTTTCACCTCTCCATTGGCGAGTAGGTTGATAATTTTGAAAAAGAATGCGAATATTACATGTGGAGACAGAAAACACACACATGAAAAGAGAATTGTATATAATATAGAAAATTATATTATTTTAATAATAATAATAAAATATACAAATAATGTACTAATTATTGGTAATTATTACTAATTATTACTAATTATTGGTAATTATTACTAATTATTACTAATTATTGGTAATTATTACTAATTATTAATAATTATTTGCAATTATTACTAATTATTGGTAATTATTACTAATTATTGGTAATTAATACTAATTATTGGTAATTAATACTAATTATTGTTAATTATTACTAATTATTGGTAATTATTACTAATTATTGGTAATTATTACTAATTATTGGTAATTATTACTAATTATTGGTAATTATTACTAATTATTGGTAATCATTACTAATTATTGGTAATTATTACTAATTATTGATAATTATTACTAATTATTGGTAATTAATACTAATTATTGGTAATTAATACTAATTATTGGTAATTAATACTAATTATTGGTAATTAATACTAATTATTGGTAATAAATACTAATTATTTGTAATTATTGATAATTATTGTTAATTATTGATAATTATTGCTAATTATTGGTAATTATTGCTAATTATTAGTAATTATTGCTAATTATTACTAATTATTGTTAATTAATACTAATTATTGGTAATTAATAATAATTATTACTAATTATTGTTAATTATTACTAATTATTAATAATTATTGGTAATTATTGTTAATTATTACTAATTATTGGTAATTATTACTAATTATTGGTAATTATTACGAATTATTGGTAATTATTACTAATTATTACTAATTATTACTAATTATTACTAATTATTGGTAATTGTTACTAATTATTGGTAATTATAACAAATTATTGGTAATTATTCCTAATTATTGGTAATTATTACTAATTATTGGTAATTATTACTAATTATTACTAATTATTGGTAATTATTACTAATTATTGGTAATTAATACTAATTATTTGTAATTAATACTAATTATTGGTAATTAATACTAATTATTGGTAATTAATACTAATTATTACTAATTATTGGTAATTATTGATAATTATTACTACTTATTGGTAATTATTGATAATTATTACTAATTATTGGTAATTATTACTAATTATTGGTAATTATTACTAATTATTTGTAATTATTACTAATTATTGGTAATTATTACTAATTATTGGTAATTATTACTAATTATTGGTAATTATTACTAATTATTGGTAATTATTACTAATTATTGGTAATTATTACTAATTATTGGTAATTATTACCAATTATTCCTAATTATTGATAATTATTGGTAATTGTTCCTAATTATTGGTAATTATTACTAATTATTGGTAAGTAATACTAATTATTGGTAATAAATACTAATAATTGGTAATAAATACTAATTATTGGTAATTAATACTAATTATTGGTAATTATTGGAAATTATTGTTAATTATTGGTAATTATTACTAATTATTGGTAATTATTGCTAATTATTACTAATTATTACTAATTATTGGTAATTATTACTAATTATTGGTAATTATTACTAATTATTGATAACTAATACTAATTATGACTAATTATTACTAATTATTACTAATTATTACTAATTATTGGTAATTATTGTTAATTATTACTAATTATTGGTAATTATTACTAATTATTGGTAATTATTACTAATTATTGGTAATTATTACTAATTATTGGTAATTATTCTTAATTATTACTAATTATTAATAATTATTACTAATTATTGGTAATTATTATTAATTATTACCAATTATTACTAATTATTGGTAATTATTATTAATTATTACCAATTATTGGTAATTATTGATAATTATTACTAATCATTGGTAATTATTGGTAAATATTGGTAAATATTGGTAATTATTGGTAATTTTTTATAAATATTGGTAATTATTGGTAATTATTGGTAATTATTACTAATTGTTGGTAATTATTACTAATTATTGGTAATTAATACTAATTATTACAAATTATTACAAATTATTTGTAATTATTCCTAATTTTTACTAATTATTACTAATTATTACTAATTATTACTAATTATTACTAATTATTGGCAATTATTACTAATTATTACTAATTATTACTAATTATTACTAATTATTGGTAATTATTACTAATTATTACTAATTATTACGAATTATTAGTAATTATTACGAATTATTACTAATTATTGGTGATTATTCTTAATTATTACTAATTATTACTATTTATTACTATTTACCGGTAATTATTGGTAATTATTGGTAATTATTCCTAATTATTTGTAATTATTACTAATTATTACTAATTATTAGTAATTATTACGAATTATTACTAATTATTGGTAATTATTCTTAATTATTACTAATTATTACTATTTATTACTATTTACCGGTAATTATTGGTAATTATTGGTAATTATTCCTAATTATTGGTAATTATTACTAATTATTGGTAATTATTACTAATTATTGGTAATTATTACTAATATTTGGTAATTATTACTAGTTATTGGTAATTAATACTAATTATTGGTAATTAATACGAATTATTGGTAATTAATAATAATTATTGGTAATTAATACTAATTATTACTAATTATTGGTAATTATTGATAATTATTACTACTTATTGGTAATTATTACTAATTATTGGTAATTATTACGAATTATTGGTAATTATTACTAATTATTGGTAATTATTACTAATTATTGGTAATTATTACTAATTATTGGTAATTATTACTAATTATTGGTAATTATTACTAATTATTGGTAATTATTACTAATTATTGGTAATTATTACTAATTATTCCTAATTATTGATAATTATTGGTAATTGTTCCTAATTATTAGTAATTAAATGAATAATTACTAATAATTAGAAATAATTACCAATAATTACAAATAATAACATTATTAGTATTTTTTATTATTAATATTAAAATAATATAATTTTCTAATTTATATACAATTATCCTTTCATCTGTGCGTTTTCTATCTCCACATACAAATAATAAATGTGAAGACAGCAAACACACAGATGAAAAGAGTACTGTATATATATAAAAAATTATATTATTTTAATATTAATAATAAAATAGACTAATAATGTAATAATGTTATTATCCCTAATTATTGGTATTTATTACTAATTATTAATATTTATTATTAATTATTAAAAATTATTACTAATTATTCCTAATTACCATTAACTATAAACAATACTAATAATTTAAATTTATTAAGTAATAAAACAATATAAACATAATTAAATTACAACTAATTAAGAATAATTGAAACTAATAAAAAATTAAAAATAAATATTAAATTAAATTGAACATAAATACCTTGAAAATTGATCTGCTCTGATCGTTCTTCAAAACGTTAATATCAGCTCCGGAAAAAAAATTAAACTGAAGAAAAACTGAACTTTAGAAATATAACTTTGAGAGAAGAAGAAGATGGAATTTGAGAATGCTTTGAAAACAACGGATGGGGGTATTTATAGGTTAGATTATTTGCGACGGGTCCCGTCGCAAATACCATAGCCGACATTTATTACGGTCAACGGGTAAATAGTTATTTGCGACGGGTCCCGTCGCAAATAACCACCTACCGACATACTATTTGCGACGGGGGAATATTCCCGTCGCAAATACCTTTTACCACCGCCGGTTATTTGCGACGGGAATATTCCCCCGTCGCAAATAGTTTTCCCGCGATTTTGCGCGCAACGCGCGCCAGTTCTTTTGCGACGGGGAAAGCAATCCCGTCGCAAAAGCCTACTTATTTGCGACGGGTAAATACCCCCGTCGCAATTGCTCATTTTTCCTGTAGTGTAAGGGCATTGGTATTCATAATGCCCATACATTCAACATTTAAAACATTTAATTGTTGTTGATGTCTTAGCAACATCATTATCCTTGCCCATGGTGTTAACTGAACCTTTTCCTTTGCCATTTTTGTCTTTGTGTCCTTCTTTTCCACAACCTATGTGTATTCTAGTTCTTTGGAAACATTCTCCCTAATGAATCCTCCCACTTGATTTACTAGAGGGAAATTGACCTTTCTTTCCCCTATGATCATCATAGAACTCCTTCTTTCTCTTATTAGATGAGTTAGGAATCTTACCAAAGATAGATTATTGATCATATTATGAAGTTTCTGATTAGGCATAATAACAATTTTTTGCCTTCGAAATCCCGTTTCCTATTGTTACTCATGAATAATATCATTGTGTTGTATACCAAATTCACCTTTAACATTAATCTTCTTGTTTCCCGCAATTTTCTAAAACCCAAAAAGAATAGTGTGAGATGAAAAAATCATATTATAAAAACAACATAATAAAGGGAAAGTACCATAAATATTTACAATCATAGGATTAATTATAAGATCGTTATTGTAATTCTAGCACTATACCCTATACTTATACATAACCTTATAGACATCCCTATACAAACCTTAGAAATATCTCTATAGATTTCACTAATGTTTTTGCATCCTAGTTTCCAAAGGTTAACTATACCGTTCCTCTAATACCAACTGTAGAGACTCATATCTTTACGTACATAGACATTACATTTCTTTTGTGGAATACTTAATACATAACAAAAACAGAAACCCAAGGACCGTAGTAGTTTAGTGTCCTTAGAAACATTAAACACAATCTTCTAATCATGGTGAAATATTGTCAACATCTCCCATAAAGATCATTCCCTTTTTTTTCTTATCTAAAACATTTCTTTTTATCTTGGGGAAAAGAAAACATAAAAATGGTGAGCTCAAATTCTATGTAAGGGAATGCATGGTGAAAATAAAACAAACCATATACATTAGAACTTAAAAACATGAACATAATGTTTAAACATCAATATTTTGAGTTGTGAAACAAATCATGGCTATATGTAAGGAAAAGATCATAAAGGAACATTATTCATAATAAAATATCATGGGAATAAAAAATGTAATTTTGAAACACCATAAAACACAAGTTATGATTTCCATAGTATCCAAGGCATTGATGCCAAGACCATCATGGTGCACAAAGTCCATTACTGGACCGGTTTTACTTGCCATTTTAGCCCAGTATTACTGAACCTGATTTATTTTTCATACTAGCCATGTATATCTCATGAGATATAAATCATTACCCAATGAATTGGAGGGAGATATAGGTCCACCCATCTCATAATGAAATAATTCTTTTGTGTGCCACAAAATAAACAAAAATCATTTATCATAACCCAAAGAATAATATGGGGTTCATAAACATCATCTCATTATAAAAACCCCCATATAAAACAAAAGGATATCATTTAATCATAAGAAAAATCAATCAATTTAAATAATATAGACAAGATACATGAAACATAAACATAATAAATAATTTCACCTTAGATGGAAAATAGTTTTGATAAAACCCTTGAAATGAATTCTTGAGGAAAATATCGCTTCTTCTTCTAAATCATTTTCTTTTCACAAAATTGCATGAAATGTTAAAAGAAAAAGATTTTTGTTGAAAATAATTATGTAATAGTGTAGAGGAATCATCATGGAGATAATTCATTATGAAACAATAAAAATCTATTAATGCCGTATATTTGAAAAAAACATTCTTCTCGTACTTCTACCGGAAAAGTCCAAAAGTACCTCATATGGTAATTAAAACAAAGATTCCATCTATTCCATGTGGTAGAAGTCAACAAAGGGTAAAACTGAAATTAAAAATACATGGAATAGTAGTAAACATTTTATGAAAATACTTTTAGAATACATGTACATGGATGATATATATAACCCCATTAAATACATACGAATAAACCTTCTTGTATAAGAATGAGATTGGAATAATTATCCCTTACCTTATGTCCAATTTCTTCCAAATGTGTCTGAGACTCTAGTATAGTGTGATTAAACATATTATTAACATCTAACAGAACTATAAAAATATTTATGATATCATATATGATTCACTTACGACTTTATATTACCCGTTCATTTGTCAATTCCATGTTTAAGAAGCATTTTGGGTAAAATCGTTTCATTTATCAAACATGTTTTGACATGTAATTATTAATATAAATACATAGGTCATGATTACTTTATTCTAGTATGTAAAACATGATATATATATATATATATATATTATATTCATACTATAAATATATATAGTATATCAATAAATGAAATGAAATACATCGTTCATGGAGACAATAGGCCTTACGTACGCATGAACATCGTTTTCCGTTCCATATTAAATTGAATGAAAATAAGTAAATAACATATACATAAATATATTACCATTTTTATGTTGTATTTTTCATGATTATTTAATATATATACATTATAATAATTCTGAAATGGTTAACATGGTGAATGAATCTCATGTCGTTGTGGAGACGGAAATCCGTACGTACGCACAAGCGGTGATGTCATTCCCAAAATAATTGACTAGAATTGGAGTGTATGATATAATATCTCATAATAAGTACAAGTTTATGATAATAATTTATAGTTATTATTCCCACAAATATACCCATCCAATTATGGTGGAGGTGGAAGAACATATAACACCACGGCATGGAGACGGTAAGTCGTACGTACACACGCGCGGTGATTTCATTTTTGGTAGGATGAATTTATGTCTGTTTCATATTTATAATTACATAATAGTACATTAGTGGTACTGATGTTATTACTTTATAAGTAAACAACTAATTAATAGGATGTTTAAGAAGAAAAAACATGAAAGAATCGGTAAAACAGATTACCTTTTCCTCGACGTGCCTCTTTTAAACTTCCTCTTAGGGCACTATAGTTGGTCTTTTGAGAAGACCAGAACCACAATAATGTAACTAGAGAGGTTGAGAAGAGGAATTTCCAGGTTTTTTATGAGCTTGAAATCTCAATATTGAGTGAAGATGATAGGGAAGTGGTAGCCTTTTTATAAGAGAGGAGAGGGGCATTTTTTGAAACCCTCAAAATATTAATTTATAATAAACTCAAACCCCACATAAATACATCAAAAGTGACTCAAATTTAGATATGAGGAAATATATGGTTGTAATATTATCAACCAATCAAATTTATACATGTTTTTAATTTATTTTAAACCTTATCATTTTGATGATCATAATTTAATGTATTTAATTTTATTTGCGGAAATAATATTCAAATTTTTAAATTGTTATAAATACTTACTTATTTTTTGTGAATTTTCTATAGATAGATATATAATTACATTTTAAACTATATAATTTTTAATTTTTAATTTTTCAATATTTTTTGTGACTTTTAAACAATTTAATAATATATTATTTTTATAAAATATCAATAGTGTCAATTTTGAGACAATTAAATTAATAGAATTTATATAAAATCCAAACAAGATATATATTCTAACTAAACTATTAAATAGATTAATAAAATGTCATATTCATCTAAAAATTCCATGGAACACATTAATTTGTTCATAAAATATTTATTTTAATATTTTTACAACCATTTATTTGATATTTTTCTTAATAAAATAATTACCAAAACATTTTTGTATAGTTTTTTAATATACTTCGTTGTTTCATAAGAATTAAAAATAAAATACTATGATGTAGATAAATCTAATATATTCCTTAAAAATACTTTTACTCAAATTTATCATCTTAAAAGCACAATAGTTAAATTTTTATATTTATTAAAGTATGAAGGTGACAACATTGACATTATTTAAAATAAAATATTATAAGTGTCATAATTACTTATATATGTCTCCAAATGTTCTAAAATTCTACCATTTGATGATTATGGTTTACATGTACACGACCAATAAGTTTTGGTTAGATATTTGTGCCTTTTAGGAGCATTATTAGTTTAATAAGAACTTCATTATTGATTTTTCACTTAATAAGTAATTTATGCATCATTAATGTAAAAGCTATTGAAGTAATTATATATCTATTAAAAATTAAAAATAAATTACCATAATAAAGAAAAACATTTTATCATTAAAATTTTTATTTATAATCTAATCTATATTCTACATAACTTTATATTATAAACATATTAATTATTAATGTTTGAAGGAGACATATTTCAACATCCTTTAAATAAAATAAATTAATGGTATTAATCACATCCATGTGGATTCCAATAGATTCTATTTCGTCCCAAGTATATTTTATATAGAAATAATATAAACCGATGATATCCAGGCAAGTGTTACTATAATTTTATAATATTATTTGTACCATTAATTACCTGATTTACGTTTAAATATGGTAAATAAAAATTTCCATATTTACTATTCATAATGCCCAAAACAAGTAGCATGTTAACATAATTTGTGCGTAATGATTAAAAATATGGAATCCATATTTCCAAATTTATTACATAAAAGTTGTAGTATTTTACTTAAAATTAATTCCACTTTTGAGAAAATGGGTTTCAAAAGATAAAACCTGGCAAAAGATTCAAATGTTTTCACCTATGAATTCAATGTGAATTTAATGATAGTTAATTATATAATATTAAATCATAAAAATATATTGTATTTATACTTTTAAACTATTAAATATTATAATTTAATCATATAAATTATATCAATGAAAAGGTTGTTTCTAATTAAAATTTATCATATTTTTACTATTCATCAATATATGAATGTTATTAGAATAATTCCAAAATTTTATCCAACATAAATATATATATAATGATTAAAAAGGAGAGGTTTAATTTTTCAAATTTAACTTATTAAATTGTAAAAATTTGGATTTAAAATTTGTGCTCCATCAAATGGTGAAAAAACTGCATTTTTTAAAAAATACATCTCGTATCCAAAAAATTAATTTTGTTCCCATAACATGTTCTAGAAAATGTGTAGGATGATTTATAATTTTATAATTTTCAAAATCCAGTCAAAACTATTCATAATGGCTAGCTGATAATAATATTATAATATATCGTTGTTTAGTTAAACTCGGCATTGCGTTCCACACAAGCTATCGAGGAAGGTCGCTCTTGGGTCGAACACAAGACAAGTATATTGTCGTCATATACTACAAGCTAATACGGTGTTGTGTATCGCACAAGCTAGTCATGGTGTAGTGAACAACACAAGAAATAAAATAAATTAAAAATATTATTTCTCATACCATCTCGGGGTGTTACATTCTACCCCCCTTAATGTGAATTTCTCCTTTGATATTCGTTTGGGTTATAAATTGTTTACTACTAGAAAGTTTCTTTTATAGAAACCCACATCTAAAAAAGGTAGACTAAAACAGAATTTTTAAATGGAAATTTAGAAACCTAACGGACACCAAAAGTAACTCAACACTAGGTTTCTAAATAATAGAATATAGGTGAAAATAAAGATATTGAAGAGAAATCTAACCATCATGTTCTGATGAGGAGTGGTAGAAAACATGGCTATTGAAAATCCAACAATCACAAATCCATGAATTTGTGTTGATCTATTGTACCATCTAATTCATCGGATATGAGGGTACTAGGAAAAAAATTTTGGTTTTCAATATCATTTCCCTAATGTTGATGAATATTTTGTATATGGACAAATACTTACATGATTTATATCTAAAATCATTATTGGTCATTCCATGAAAAATTTATAATTCATCTCTTATTTAATGAAATGAAGTTAAACTTGTCATTCATTAATTTTGAGATGATAATGTGATACAATGATAGGTCATTCCATCACTCTTTACCACAAAAAGTTTTGCACAAATTATTAAATATACATAATTTCTTCTATGGTGTATATGATTCCAAAAATGGACTTATACTCCATCGATCATACCACATAATAAAATAAAACTAATTTCTAGTAACCAAAGACTTCTTGTAGGACAATAGTAGGCGATAAAGGTCTATCGCACTACAGTTGTTGGTTCAATTCCGGGAACCTTGACCAACATGATGAGTTTTCGCACATCCTAAAGTTTGTCCTTTTTTTCTAAAACTATAAAATTAGAAAATTATATAAAATTTATTTAACAATAAACAATACCATCTAATGTCTAACTTAATCCATTCCAACATTTTTCTTATAGAAAATACTTCTTTCTAATCTCATATTATAAAAAATACAATTACTAGAATGGCCATATTCTAGGCATGTGAATACCATCATTTATCCATCGTATATCATAAGATATATTTCTTGGTCACATTCCAAAAATGTGAATACCTTAATCATGTATTCTATTTAAACATGAAGTACTATATAATATTTGTGAATTCATAAATTATATCCTAATATAACTCTTTCCACATATTAAAATACCAAAATTTCTATATACTGAAACCATGATATCACATTGTCCTTATATTATTGATAAGATCATTAATACTATCAAACATTTCATTATCACCTTATCCCTTAATTATTCATAAATTATGTGATTTCAAAAATTAACTGAATAACATTTCATGGATACCAGTACCAGTCAACATATACTTTCAAAAAAGTAAGGAAACACAATAGTGAAACAATCCATAGATGTTTCATTATTCCATAGTTCCATGAGATTACTTATAAAACATTACTATTGATAAATAGGCAATCATTCCACTGCCTTCTTAATCCTTTGACCGAGCATCATCATATTATTCCTCGTCACTTATTTCATCTAATATATCATTTGTACTATCTTCATCATCATTAACATAAATACTACCCATATTTCCATGCTTATTCTCTTCATGAGATTTTCCCTTAGGGAATTGGTTTGCAAAATGAATGTTCATTCCACATATAAAACATTTAACCGCTGTCAATGTCTTAGATGTACCATTATCCTTATCTATGGTGTTAACTAAACCTTTTCCTTTGCAATTACTGGCTTTGTGACCTTCTTTTCCACACCCAAAGAATCTTACACTTCCTTTGAAACATTCTCCTTGATACCCCATCCCACATGATTTACAAGATAGAAATTGATCATTCTTTCCTCTATGATCATCAAGAAACTCCATCTTTCTCTTATTAGATGAGTCCTAAATCTTTCCAAAGATGATATTATTGATAATATTATGAGACTTTTGATTATTCATAATAACAGTTTTTTGTTTTCCAAATTTTGTTTCATTTGGTTTCTCATGAAGAATATCATTCCATTGTCCATCATATTCTCCATTAACATGAATCTTCTTGTTTCCAGCCATTTTTTAAAATTCAAAAAATAATAGTGTGAGAGGTAAAAATAATATTATGAAAAAATCATAATAATGTGGGATTACCATCAATATCTAACATAATAGGGTTAATTATAATATTTTTACCGTAATTCTAGTACAATAACCTATACTTATACTCAACCATAGATACATCCCTAGACATACCTTAGAAATATCTCATGGGATCTCATAAAGGTATTCGCATCCTAGATTCCAAAGGTTAACTAAACGTTTCCTTTAATAACAACTGTAGAGACCCATTTCTGGATATACATAAACATTACATTACTTTTTCTAAATACTTAATACATAACAAAAATAGACACCCAAGGACCATTGTAGTTTAGTGTCTTTGGAAACATGAAACACAATCTTCTAATCACGTAGGAAGATCTTCAACTTCTCCTATAATGAACATTCCCTTTTTTTATTTCCTAAAACCTATCTTCATAACCTGGGGAAAATAAAACATAAAAATGGTGAGCCCAAATGATCAGTAAGGGTAATCATGGATAAAATAAAACAAACCGTATACATTTGAACATAAAACCATGAACATAATGTTTAAACATCAAAATCTTGAGTTATGAAATAAATCTTGGCAGTATGTAAGGAATAGATCATAATGGATCACTAATAATGATAACATAGCATGGGAATAAAACATGTAATTGTTGAAAACCATTTAACACATGTTATTATTTCCATAGTATCTAAGGCATTACTGCTAATACCATCATCATGGACAAAGTCCTTTACTGAACTGGGTTTACGTGCCGTTCCAGACCTGTATTACTGAACCAGATTTATTTTCCATTCCAAACATGTATATCTTATTAGATATAAATAATTACCCAATTCATTGGAGGGAGATATAGGTCTCATCCATCTCAAAATTAAATCCTTCTATCGTGTGCCACAAAATAAACATAAATCACTCATCATATCCAAATAAATTATATGGGTTTCATAAACATCATCCCATCATAACATAATCCATAAAAAACAAATGTATATCCATTCATCATAAGAAAAATCAAACAATGTAAATAATATAGACATTATACTTGAATCATAAACATACTAAATAATGTCATCCTAGATGGATAATTGTTTTAAAAAAACATTTGAAATAAATTTTTGAGGAAAATATCCTCTCTTCTTCATAATCATTTTCTTTTAAAAAATACTATGCAATTTTAAAATAAAATGATTTTTGTTGAAAATAATAGTGTAATCGTGTAGAAGAATATTCATGGACGTTAAGAATTATGAAACCATAAGAATCTGCTCATGCTGAATAAGTTAAAAAACATTCTCCTCATACTTTTACCAGAAATGTCAAAAAGTACATCGTATGGTAATCAAAAGAAAGATTACTTCCATACAATTTAGTAAAAGTCAATAAATATAAAAAATTACTTTAAACATACAAGGAATAATAGTAAAAATTTTATGAAAATAGTTTTAGAAGACATGGACATGGATGATAAATATATCCCCAGTAAATACTTACAAATAAACAATATTAGATAAGAACGAGATTTGAATAATTATCCCTTACATTATGTCCAATTTCTTCCATATATGTTTGATACTCTTGCATATTGGGCTTAAACTTATTATAAACTTTTAGAAAAACTATAATAATATTTATGATGTCATATATGATTCACTTACGACTTTATATTACCCGTTCATTTGTCAATTTAATGTTAAAGTATCGTTTTGGGTAAAATCGTTTCATTTATCATACATTTTTTGTCTTGTAATTATTCATATGACTACTTAGATCCTGATTAGTTAATTCCATAATGTAAAACCGGATTTATATAAAATATATATTCAGCATATAAAATATATATTGTAGATCAATAAATGAAATTAAATATATAATTCATGGAGACTGTAGGCTGTGCATACGCATGAACGTTGCTTTTGATTCATTATTAAATTGAATGGAAGTAAAGAAATAACATATACATAAATAAAATATCATTCTTATTCTCTATATTTCATGATTATTTATTATATATACTTTATAATGATTCTAAAATGGTGAACATGGTGAATGAATATCACAGCGTCGTGGAGACGGTAATCCGTACGTATGCACAAGCTATGTTATCCTTCCCATAATTATTAAATTGAATATTAGTGGATGGTATAATATCTCATAATAATTATGATGTTATAATAATCATATATAGTTATTATTCCCACAATTATATCCATCCAAGTATGGTGGTGGATGAAAAACACATTACACCCCAACATGGAGACGGTAAGCCGTACGTACGCAGATGTAGTGATTTAATTTTTTGTATGATGGATATAGGATTCTTTCATATTTATAATAAAATATCCATAATTTTTTTATTATAATGTTATTACTTTATAAATAATCATATAAAGAAGATGAAGTTGAATAAGAAAGAACGTTTAGATAATCGGTAGAAGGGATTATCTCTTCATCGACTTGCAAATTTTAAACAACCTCTTAGGGCAATACAGTTGGTCTTTTGAGAAGTCCAATACATCTACAATGTAACTATAGAGGTTGATAAGAGTAATTTTCTAGGTTTGGTCGAGCTTGAATGCTCAAGATTGTGTGAAGAGGAGAGGGAAGGGGTGCTCTTATTATAATATAAGATATGGGCACTTTTGGAAACTCGGTATTGCGTACCAGACACGATATCGAGGAAGGTCCCTCTTGCATGTTACACAAGCCTTGTATATTGTTTTCATATACTAAAAGATAATACAGTGTTTTGTATAGAGCATGCTAATCTCTGAGTAGCGTATAACACAAGACATCAAAGAAAATAAAAATATTATTTTTCACAAAATCTCGGGGTGTTACCACAACCCATATTATAACCCATGTTTATTCTTAATTTATTACACTATGCTCAAAATAATAAAATACAAGAATATCATGAGGAAATTATTATTTTAATAATTATTTATTGATAAAAATAACTTCACATAATGGTACACCGATAAAAAAACCCAAAACATTCTATTATACTCTATATATCTTATAATATTTCACTAAAAAACGTGGGGATATATAAAACGATTGAGGGGGATATGTATCCAAGTAAGGTAATAAAAAAATATCATAAGGTAAATAGGTACATGTGAATAAGTATTTATATCATGGTAACACAAGTGGGGTGATAATCATAAAGATGAACATTAGTTCCTAATATAGTTTGTTAAGATAAAGGAAACATGAGAATGTATAACCAACACAAACATGTGATCATAAACATATGTAAATTAATAATTATTTGAAGTTATAAAATTGTATTATTAGAATAACCTTTGATTCACCATAAATCATATCTCATGAGATAAAAACATTTACAAAATTCCTTTGTGGGATATTTAATTTCAGGCCAACTTGTCACATTCATATCATATACATGTGTATGTGTTCCACATATCTCACACAACATAATGATTAAATTATTTAATTTAATGAAATGATAATGTAGGGAATTATTGATACAAGGAGGTACCCAATAAATGAAATATAGTTCTCTCTTGTTAAGTAAAATTGAGTATAAATGGATATGGGAATTCACTATAAAAAAGTTTTTCATGGAAAATCAAAGTAAAATTCCAACAAAATTACAGGGGTGATGAAAATGTTATTGAAGGGTTTAATGAGACTGAATGTGTATCTAATAAAACATACATCAAAATAGTATTAATACATATATGAAAAAACGTATGTAGACATGATCAACCTGTAGAAAATGCATAATATAATTACGGTGCATCAATAAGGTGAAGAATAAACCAATCCATTACATCAACACAGTAACATCATAGATAATGATTATAATGATAGGGGATAAATAATATCTCATTATTATAAGATAAATTGAAATTTAATGGTATTCTTATTAATAAATTTATTAATAATTTATTGATATTCAGTAGGATAAATATAGAGAGGGTTCTTCAATGGAGATTAAGAGAGACAAAACCTTAACACTGAAAGGGTTTTTCTAAAATCATAGGAGGAGGATCTCAAAAAATATATTAAAAATTTGGATTGATATAGAAATTGAAAGATAGATTAATTCATAGTCATTATAATTTAATTGAATATGATATGGATTGTTTGTTTGTATTGGAAGAAAAATAAGGGACAGTTTAATAACTTGTATATGTAGTTTTTTGATATTATATGATAAAATAATGAAATGATCGGAAATTTCCTTGCTTTATTACCATTTGTATACCCAATATAATTGGATTTCAATATTTTATGAGGATAAGAATCTAATTCCCTAAAATTATTCTCTTGGTGACTGTGGATGTGACACAAGTTTATTATGAATGAATTTTAAAATATATAAATACAATATGGATTTTGGAGGATTCATTAAGGATCTATAAAATTAATAAAATAACATATAATTCATTAATTATAAAGAGGGAATTAAATTTATTTTCTTCGATACTCGTTATATCATTATTTTTCTAACTTTTTGGCATTTATGATGTCCCAATACATACTTTATATTAATATAGAATTTAATATATTCCCAAAAAAATTATTATATCAAAAAATTAATTAGAATTACTTATTTAATAGTTTATATATATTGATTTTAAAAATAATTTTTTTTCAAATTATTTCTGAATATATAAAATTATAATATTCTGAATAAAAACCTACTTTATTGAGAAATACTATTTTTTTGAGGTAAAACCATTGTCACCGTGAAAAAATTACTTTTAACTTCATATTATTATATTATAAAATATATTAAAATTAAAAAAAATTTCAAAGATTATTTTATTAAAATAATATTTCTTTAAGTATTGTATTAATTCATCAAAAAATTTCATGGTTAAACAAAAAAATTTCATAATAAATCCATTTAAATTTAATTGTGTTAAAATCTCATTTTTATGAAAATAAATATGATAATATTTTAAATAGTAATAATAAAAAGAGATAAATAATTTTATTAACTGATTAAAAAATTAAATATACAAATTCATATTGTTAGTGTCTATATACATGACCCATTATTTCATGAATGTAATCTATAATGGTATGGTGTATGATGTTGAAACTTTCATGGGGTGGTTCAGTGAACATCTTTTGGGTCATAATCTTGATGTTTTTGAATTTCTACTATAAATGATTTCACTCATTATTTACTCATTGAGTTATATATATGCCTTGGTCGCAGAATAATCCCAATGATTCTATATCTCTTAGATACATTGATAAAGGCGCTTAATATGTTTCAATTATATTATTAGAGTATTTTTCTTCTTATATATGAGTCACTCATAATTTATCATACCCATTAAAATATAAAATTCTTAATTATCACTGTACAATTAAAATAATTCATTTTTTTGCTAGATAATGCAATTTTTTCTTTGAGAGGATATACATTAGAGATATTAAAAATAATACTAGTAGAACATGTTTTTTCTATAATGTTATATCATAATAAAGGTCATATTTATTTGAAAATATGTTTTCATTTATAAGATGTAAGGTCATTTTAATGATATGAAAATATGGTATCATCAAAAAAACCTATGATGCATTTATATGACCACGTTAATGAAGGACTGGTGATATATGTAGATCGTAACATTATTACTTTTCAATGATCAAATGTTAGAACATGGTTAATGATTTCTTCAGTAATATTTGTGAAAGGATTCATGAATATGATATTAATTTATAAGGTAGTCTTAATCTAGTGAAAACTTTCTTATAAATGTACATAAAATATCTACCCTTATCATCTCGACCAATTCATTTTCAAAGGTGTCATTATAATCTATCAGTGAAAAATTAATAATAGAAATAATGATCACGTCATATAAAAAATATATGTATGTGTTTTTAGGAGTTTGAATCCAAATTAAAAATTTCATACATAATTTGAAATATTAATGATAATAGAATAAATATGGTACCATCACAATTAGGAATTTTTTCAACAAAAAATGCATTGATTATTTCATAAAAATTTGCGAACCTAATATAAATAAATTAAATAATGAAATTGGTTAGTCGAATATATAATTATATTTTTACACTAATATGGTGGTATTTATGATATTCTTGTGATATTGGAACCCCTCTAATGATACACCTTCAATCCAAAGTGATGATATAATGTTGAAGAAAATATTGTTATGCTTATGTTAACACAAAGGTAGTGATCCTAGTAACTATAAATAACCAATATATATAGATGTTAATCTATAGATAAATATATACTACATTGGTGGGGTTATTTTCCCTTATATAGTACTATTCTAACATTTTAGGATACTCATGAGATTTTATAATCTCATAAACATCATATCACACCCCATCAATGGAATTCTACATTGATTCCAGTGGCTCCCTTTATCACCTTTAACAACATCAGAAGAATCCCAATGGGGAATATCCATCAATAGATCCCTTATAATAGGGATACATAGAATGTGTTCAAATGTTACCTCATCTATTCTTAAGATTGTCCAAGGTGAGATCATAATACAAACAGTAACTATATACAACAATATACTACCATAGATCTTTGTAACTCCATTTAAATAATTTTAGGAAGATCGCTTTCCTAAATTCTCAAGAACTAGAAACCATTATATGATCACACATGGGAAAATATATTCATTAGAACATGATGAACATAAAAAAACATATTAAAATTTGTGAAATATATTTTTATAGATTTGTTTAGTGTAAGAATAATATCTGCACAGAAATCAAACAGGAATTCTAGAGCACTCTGGAAGAATCAGTATGAGCACAAAAACATATTACAACAACCAAAATAGGTAATAAAAATATACATAATCTAACATATTAAGACAATTGGAATATGAATAAAAAAAATCTAACGATACGAATAGGCATATATTTTTTTCCCAGTCTAAAAATATGCACTTATTATTATTTCTCATAAAAAATCCTTTACAAAATTCTAATATGTAATGTTTGGGTTGGCTTATATTCCTACCAATATAATATAAAGTTATCCTTATATCCTGATGTATATCCTAGATGACTATTTTCTCCATATCCCAGCATTATCCAAGTAGAATGTCAATATCAATACTACCACTAATTTTAAGGATCATCATTATATCTGTATAGTTATTTAAGATAAGGAGAATATCCTAATTCCAAGACCTGATGACTATAAAACTATTATAAAAAACAAATAGATGGATCATATACTCATATACATTCAGGATTCCTACCCTACATTCTAGATGTGGTTGAAAAGTAAGAACACATTTTTTCTCCCCTTTACTTTTATGAAGACTATATATATTTCTTAGAATATATTTAATTTAAAACTAATATTCATTCCCATGATGACTGTAATATTTTTCATTTTATGATGTCTAATAAATTAAATTCATATATTCATGTACAACATCAAGACACTCATTTCTATTTTTCAATGTTTATGTGAGGGATTCCAAATAGTTATCCTAAATAAGATAGTAATAAATTTTTTCTAGACATAATTTATAATGAGATCCAACAGAAGGAATCCATCATCCCTTAAAAACATATATCAATATATTGAAATTTTTAGATTCCCTATAAAATTCCCATATATGAGGACTCAATAGTATCCCAAATTATTCTACAAATGTCAGAGTAGATTATGTATGGTGTTCTTAACCATGATAATATATGTAGTACTTTTGGAGGTCATCCCCAAACAAAATATATTTTTTCTCACCATAGAATAAAAAACATCAACCCTATGAACCACTCTCATTATTAATATTGTCAATTTCCGTGTCTCGATGAGAATATCATCATGTAAGAAGGTCCTCCATTTTCTATGCAATTAACTATTACCCGTGAAGAACATACCATTGAATTCAATATCCAATACCATTAAATTCAACTCTGTTTAAAAAATTATTACGGTACTTTAAATTGAGATAATTCATGAGGACATGATGTAATTCCCTTTAATGATGCAACATTCACACCTCTATCATATATAGTAGCACTCAAAAGACTAATGAGAGTTATATATTGATCCACAATGCCAACTATAAAAATGTTACCTCTTCCAAATTTGGGTTGTATACATCTATAACCATGATCATATATCATATTGATCTAGGGGAATTTAGGAATTCATATTTTTTTGATAAATTATATTGAAATAATAATTATTTCCTTGTCAGTTGGAAGAGTTCCCTCTTAGGGATCTGGATAATGGAATTTTCATATGGAGGGAATTATCTGAATACATCATTCTCATCATTTTCCCATTTACTCTAAAAAATATAACATACAAGTGGTGTTAAAATTGGATCACATAACTTTTGTAGGCAATAATTTATGTCTAACTGCCTATCCTATGAAATTCATGTATCTTACCAATAAGGTTAATTTCAATCATTTTTATGTGATAAAATGTATTCATCACAAGATTTAGTTTACAATTATATTGGTAACATGAAACTAGAGATCATATAAACCCTACAAGAACACGATACATGAATCTCTCTATAGTATTAAGGATATTTAATAGGGAAACATAGATACCCAATTTTATGTGTGTATTCAGGGTTGGAGTGAGAATCCCCAGTTTTAGAAATACTATATTCTGATCTCTTTAGTGTCCCATGAATATGTAAGGATAAAATTTTGTTATTATAGGAGATGTCACAATTGACGATGCAATATATGAAATTTTGTCTGTCAAAAAAACATACTACCTATAATGAATGGAATCCTAGTGACTAGTGGGAATGTTCCATTATTGGAGTCATACACTATGAATCCAAAAAGGATATGTGAGCTTATCAATTAAGAAATTTTCAGACCAAAACTATAGGATAATCATCAGTGGGGAGTAAATCAATTTTTTAAAATGAGATACACATATATTTCACTAGAGTGATTGAATACTAGATAAGAATAATGGAATTGTTATCCACTATAATATCCATTTAAGAGTATCCTGAACCAATTTTGATTGTCAAATTTTTACCACCACCACAACCCCTAATATTATAGATTCTTAAAATGAAAAATTTCATGGTTATGGTAAAATCAATCTTCCTCATCCCTTAGAACCAATGGATTTTTTACCTCTCATCTACATCCTCTAAGGATGTCAAAAATTTTGAAACATGTTCGTTTCATCCGGCATCTAATACCATGACTATTCCTACAATAATGTGAAATTCAACTATCATTTAGGGAACACATAATTAAGATAATTACGGGTCACATTAGGTTCTATATTAATAAATAACTTCTAGTTGATCTAAAAGTACAATTTATTGAACCCCAAACAGTTTTTAAACTATAGTTTCTCACTAATAGGATAAAAACAATGGATGATCACAAATTTGATCCAAAGAGGGGAATATGTTAAAATAACCAACAAAATTATTCAAAGGGTGATGAATATTTGATACATTAAACAAAATATGTATCATCTATGTTACCTATGGTAATATAACAGAGGTTACATTACAAGTGATGAACACCTATGGACATAATTATATTGTATTTTCAAATTACTTTATGTACACATATGAACTTGGAGAATGTCTACAATAATTAAACTACAATGTTAAACCAGAGAGTGGTACATAAAGTGTTTATTTTCCATCCACCACGAATGATTTTTCCAAATAATAAAATAATGAGACTGTCTATATCCCACTCACCCTATTGATAGGTTGACATTACCTCAACATAAGGAATGATTGTATAGTTTTAATATGGGATAGGGAATCTATAATGGATCAATAAAGAACTAACCTAGTGAATTATTTCCAACAATAATATTTTCCAAAAATAAGAAAATGTTTCCCCACTTATATATCCACTTAAATAACTATGGGTTACACATCATAGAATAACATAGTCTAAAATATATGTTGTATTGGGCTCCCAAAATTTATTTTTGATCATAATCACTGAGAAAATCGAATAGTTCCATCCTATTAAATAATAGCTTTCCACTCAGAGGGAAATTCAAACTACTTCATCTCAAAATGGAAGTTAACAACTATTATATGCATGGAGACCAAATAAATATTTCTAAAATAAAAATTTTTATGGCCTAACTCTAATGATATTATATCCAGATATTATTAACATTGTCAAGTCTCTTACCACTCAAATGGAATCCATTGAAGGGTTAAATTACCTTGTGCAGCCCATAAGGAAACTGTAATCTGAATGATAGTATTCCACCCCACCTACAGCTAATTCTGAGTATCAATAATTATATAACATTAATGGTTTATGAGATCTAGATTAAATAAAATAACATTTAATCACGTAGTGAGTCCCTAAACTGGGTGAACTCGATAAGGATAAGGTGTAAAAACTAAGATGTTTTGTAAAAACCAGAGATTAGAAAATTTTTTAAATTAAAATTAATATATAAATAGATCATATATAGTGTAGAAATACCATATATATAATTTCCCCTTAAAATTCATCTTTATTCTATATAATTCACTAATAATTTACTTTTCAAAAGGAATGGAAAATAAAAATGATACACCATAATTATCATCCCGAAATAATCGAATTTTCTTACACAGTTAATATGAATCTCCCATAAGATAATTTATTATCCAATTTCATAGAGAATGTTATGGAAATATTTCAGATAGAATTATATACTATAAAGAATATAGTAGGATTCTATGAGATCGTTTCCATGGAATGATGACTAATGGTTAAAATATGGACTAAATCAAAAAAGTACCTACACTTATTAATAATTTAAATAGGTATAGTAATTTCTATTCCCCTTTTGTTGCATGTACAATTACAACAATGGATTATGATATACACATAATATATCAATACTTTTAGTTACCTTATAGAGAAAAAAGGGTAATAATGAACTCATATAGAGGAAATAAAAAAACAACCTCAACAATGAAATGATGATCGACAAAATAAAACCTACTATTAAATAAAATGTCCTATGTTGGTTATTTATAGTCATGAAATATAATCTCAGTATGAAGTATAATTTTAGGAATCCCATGGATTATTCCTTAAAGAACATCCTAAATATTTATCTTTCAAACAAAATTTGTTCCAAAATATTTAATATTGCCTCATCAATATAGAAATTATCTACCAAATTATTTATTCAGTATAAGTGTTAATGATAGAATATCTAGTATAAATCGACTATATTTATAACCCCCAAGATGAGTATGAAGATGAATAATACAAATTTTCATCCATGAGTGAATGGTTATTTTATGATTATATGACTAAAAATAAACATTATCAATCTCTTTCCATCCTCATATCATAAATATATAAAACAAATTTTCCCCAAATAATTATATTTATTAGAACGTTGTTTCTTCCAATTTATCTTATGGATGCATGTGTATCGAAGGGAACTAAATTAAATTACAATATATTGAATCAAGACATAATCATAAATTTTTACACTACCTCTTAAATTATATACACCTATAATTGGTAGGAAATGAACCTTCCCATTAAATATTCTTATGATCACAACCTTTACATATGAAATCCTTATTGGATGAAAAACCACATTTTTACTCAAATAAGGATATTGACATAGATGGACCATTTTTGACAAAAATATTCATGTTTAATAGATTTAACCACCCACAAACAATGATTAATGGGAATAAATAATATAATCTATAGGAACCTAATGTTAAATGGTTATAATTGATCTAAAGATTGGGTCATACATCCACCAATTCCATTTTATTATTCAAATCTTTGTTGTATGAATAATATTAGACTCCTTTGATTCCAAAGAAATTAAAATCAATTATTTAAGGCCCATTAATGAATTTTTTATATAGATATATGATTTGTTAATATGTAGTTGACTAATAAATGAAAAAATGAATGATGGTGGTTTATGAGAAACCAAAAATAAAAAAACTTACCTTCATCATTTAGAAGGGAAATTAGCCACAAGTATCCTAGAATATATCTTCCAAACCATAGACCATAGAGTATAATCATATTTGGAAGAATATTACCCTGGGCGAAAAGTATGAAATCTTGAAGGAACATCCCATAATCCTAGAAAAACAATTCATCCTATAATAACCCAACCTTCTGAAAATTGTCATATTTAAATTTTAAAATCATTTAGATCCCCAATAATTATTACGAAATATTTTCTATGGTTGATGTGTATCATGAAAAAGAATACATAATTAAATGTTATATGGTTATCTCATTTAGGTAGTAGGTTCATGAGATCACCATCTTGGTACGCATCAGACCCCATAAATTTTATCTGATCGTGAACATGTTGAAATTCATTGAGATGAGATGAATAAATGGTATAAGATTATTTTTATCATTTTCCACACCCAACGATGACATGGTAATGGTGATGAGTAAATTTTTATGCCCAAATTGAGCATTCAATGGTAGGATATTATCAAAAAAATTCATGGATGAATCAAATTTAAATTCAATCATGGGGAAATCATGTGTAAATCTAAATTGATGATATTTCAATAAGGAATCATATTCAATTATCTTAGATCAAGGATCCATAGCCATGATACCATTTTATCATTATTGAATCAATTACTAATGTACCATATCATTAGTTAGGATATAATGCAATGTGACGACAATAACAAATTTTTATTATGAATCTTAATATTATGATTTATCATTCTGTAAAAGATATGTAGAAAATATTAACTACTTAAAAAATTAGGGTTTCAGTCCTACTAGTATTGGAACTGTAATAGTAAGCCCCTAATGAATTCTTAGTCATTATTATTTTATATCCATCAATTATATGTTGGTGATGATCCATCAAATATCTGTTAATAAAAATATAACCAACATAGAATATATATTTATAAAAAAATTATATAAAAATTATATATATATTTTAGTTATTTATTATATGTTGCACACCTATGTAAATTAACAATTTCAATCATTTAAGGACATGTCAAAACTTATTAAAAAATTTATTAAATTAATATTGTAATTTAATAAAAAAATGATTCAAACATAATATATTGAGTGATACTAAAAATGATCTTAAGGACAGAAAACCCCAAAATCTCCATCATTTCTGCCTCCATTACCAACACACCCCCACCACCAATTAGAAAAAATTGTATATTTCCTCGCATGACACCCACCATGGATGAAGAAACAAACCAAGTTAGATGAAATCTTCCAACACCCACTATGGTTGAAGAAACAAACTAGGTCAACTCAAGTACAAGTGGATGACCTCAAGCCACTATTATGAAAAACACTTCCTCTCAAATAACAACATAATTCAGAAAAAAGATAATTTGGAAAAATACATATACAATAAATTCATGAATTAAATCCAAGTTATAAATAAATGAATGTGTCAAAAAAATGTACTTCAGTTCCCGTACCCCGAACATCAATCATCCAACACCCAAAAAATAGGGGAAACCAACCAACTAAGCTGAAATCCTCAACCACCCATATTGGTAAAAGAAACAAAAAAAGTTAAATTCAAATCTTCAATACTAAACCAATCAACCTACCCGCAAATTAGTACAAAATTTGTGCAATAGTTGAAACGAAAATCGAAATAAATAAAAGTATAAAAATTATCTTTGTAAAATGATCTATTTTCACCATCCCTTTGGACATCCCAAAAATTGTTAGTCATTATTTGTCCAAAATAATTCCCTCAATATCATGTAAAAATTATATTATCTCAAAATATACTTTCCATCTTAACTATGTTGTGATATAAATGATAAAAGATGTCTAATTATTATCATTAGAAAAAATATCAAAATATAAGAAACTACGCATTGAATAAAATCATTGCTTGAATATACCAGTCAGATGTGTATGAACCTTAGAACTACCATACCATCATGATAATAAAATATTATCCTATTATTTTTAGGGGGAAAACAATGAAAATCATATGAGTGATCTCAATAACAAATAAATCATGTCTATTAATACAAGGATGATGTGTAATAATATAATAATGATTCTCACTATGAACACCTCATGCTAATATTTCAGGTCTTATATAACCATACCATCTCAAAATTTCACCACAATAGTACTATATTCTAAACGAATTGTTATGATTTCATAGCATCATGCCATAAAAATTTAATTATATCTAAGAAAATGAATATCATAAAAACTAAATAAGAGGGGATCATATTCTTTATCGTAAAAAAATCGTTCAGTTATGATAAAATGTACGAAATAAATTGATAAATCATGATGTAGAAGAAATAAGTGTCATGAATTAAACAATTATTAAGTTCAATATAATCGATGCCAGAATAAATAAAAAATCGAATTACCAAGTAATTATAAAAATATGAGGACACCCTCAGCTAATGGAGGAAGGAAAAGATAGAACATGAGATGAAAGAATGTAATAAAAATGAATAAGCATAACCTATTGTATTCAAAAATAGAGCTCCCTCCTATAAAACCTAATGATATAGAAAAATACTATTTCCCTATAATTTAGTGGTTGTTTTATCTTTAATGAGATAAACTACATATCTAGATAATACTATTTCTACATTATTAATGCTTAATAATTAGAATAATTGTCGAAAATAGAAAAATATAAAATTATTAGTAACCATCAACTCATCATTCCCATTAATCAATCATAAAGTAGAAAAAAGAAACACAAAATGAAAAGTTGGTCTTAAAATACACATTAATCTACCATAAAAAAATTCCCATAAATCTTCTTTAAACACAAGCCAATTCCAACATAAAATTTAATAAACCAAAAATAATATTTCTTTACCAAACAATGACTTCTGAGTAGTTTTAAAAAAATATATCTCATATTAAAACCAATTATATATATAAAATAGATTGAAATTTAATATGATGATAATGAAAAAATGTCCATGGATTTGAACAACTATATCAGATTATTTAAAAAAACACAATGTTTAAATACATAGTAGTTTTCATGTTTTTAATAATGAGAATCATGTTACATTAAATAATAAATAACCAACCCTTATATATGGAAATGATTCAAGGTCACTATTTAACATTTTACACTAGTTCAATATCACCACTTGATAAAAATATAATATAAAATATTTAAAAACCTATTAAACCCCTCATTTGTAGAAGAACGAAAGATAAAAACCATTGAATAAATTTTTTAAAACTTCTAGAATCTTTGTTAATATAGGAAGATGTGTTAAAAAATCATTGGCTGGGGGTATCCATTTCATAAGAAGTCCAACCATATGTGAAATTAATTAATGGTTTTTCTGTGAGAAATAAACCAAAATGTATGAAATAATTTCAGGATCCTAATTAAATTGTCCTAGTAACTAGGTAATTTATATTTTCACAAGATCTTAAAAAATGGATGAAATAACTTCATAATGAAATAAATGAATTAAGGTTTCGTAAAAAAACTTCTTAAATAATTTTTACCTTTACCAAGAAAAAATACATATAATTTTAGTAACATACATTTATATTATTAGTTTATTTATAATTGTTGATAAGTCAATCCCTATATTAATAATTTGAATAAAATTGATTATAAATGTTAGACTTTTTGAATAACAATATTTATAAATTCTATTACTATACATAGTCTATATAAGTTATCAAATTTAAAAAAAATATATAATAGTTGGGATAATTTATAAATTTTCTATAGTAGTGTTTGGGTTAAAACTGCAGACTCCAAGATAAAAAATTAATAATAATAATATAAAAGAAAAAGAGAAAAAATTGGAAAAGTAAAAAAATTAAAAGGGAAAATAAATAATTAAAAAAGTTATAAGGGAAATAATAATGTGTTTTTTCAAAATAAAAGTGGGAAAAGATAAGTGAAACAAAAGGCAACCCAGTTTAAAAGAAAATAAAATTATCTAATATCCTATAGTAAAATAACATTGTCGTATAGAAACAAAGAATAATAAAATGAAAATAGTATGGCATTGATGCTATTAAATTCAGGTATTTAAATGTTGTTAGATCATTATCATTATATCTATTTAGTATTATATCATTTAGAAAAACATCAATTACAAATTACCATGGAATTGAGAGAGAGAGAGGGGTTGGAAATTACTCAAGGTTATATAATGATATATTTGACAACATGTATAATAATCATTGATTATTTGTCAAATATATAATGTAGTAGGTCATGAATTACAATTGACTAGAATGTGTTGACAGCGAGGATACACCCCATCAGTGATTAGTATCAAGAGTCAAATAATGATGTTGAGTTATACCAACACCATCTCTAACACCATTATTATAAAGAGAAATGATCATTATCTCTCATTTTATAGATCATATTTTATATACATTAAAGTTATATCATATTGAACTACATATAATGTTTCCATTAATTTGATTGTGTTCTATTATGATTGTTGCATCCAATTATATAATGGATAAAACAATGCACACTAACATACATAGGTCATTCGTAGTTGGTGAGCAATATCAGCATTTCAAATAGGATTCCACTTCATGGAAATGTATTAGATATTACATGTTTTGTTGTAAATTTCATCAGTATTTGTTCTCTTTACCCATATAGTTGAAGCAGATTTTTGTGGTTTTCTCAGATTTTGGATATTCTTTACAAATAGATTTTTTTGGAATCCCACCATAGCATCTCATTCATAGTTCCTTTTACATCTTCCCTGAATGAACACATTCACTTATATATATATCTAATGATAACCTATATAATTTTAATTCTATAATTCATCAGTGAAAGTAATATTATTAAAGAACTACGAAATTATAATTTCTAAAAGAGTAACCAAATGTATTATAGTGTGAGGAATCTGTAGTGTAAAGAAAGAATATATTGTGTGGTAAATATATCAGTCTTTTTTATAGGATTTAATTTTTTTTATTTTTAAAATAATTCAGAACAAAAATAGGGGTTTAAATTGGAATGATATATCCTAAAGTAGAGCGTTTGTGTTTAACAATATAATGGTAATAATTTATCCCTACAAAAAATGATACATTATAGAAAATATCACATAGGCAAGTTAGTTTTTGAACCTACTTCATACTAGTTAAATAACTACAACCTGAAAATGCTTCTATGTCACTATTAGACATTTAATAGTTATTTAATATCATTGGTAATATTTTCATATTTATCATGTTGAATTTTAAACTATTTTGAACAAATAATTGGTTTTATAAAGTGATAGAATTTATGAAATCTATTAAGAAGGGGTGGTTATTTTTTATTTCGAGTTACAAGATTTCCATTGCACTGAACTAGAAAAATACACTTTTATTTAAACAATGTATTTTTTAAATACTTTGTTAGTTTTTTTAAAATCATTAGTAATTTTATCTTGATTATTATATTTAATTCTAAAATATTTTAAAAATAATTGTTATTTGTATTAAGAGTTTCAATTTATTAAAACCATATGGTAGGGTTTTTTAGGATAAAATTTATGTGTTATTGTTTTGTAAAATATTAAACTGAAATTATAATTTTATCACGGTGGATTAATGGGAATTTTGGTTTTTATCCTCTTTAATTAATAATTATGTAAAAAAATTCAATTAAAAAATTAATTGGTAATTGTATAAAAAATTATATTTCATAAAAACATAATATTTAAAAATTTTAAATTAATATAAAGATATATAATTTACCCCAATTACATTATACAACACTATCTGGTGCATCCTCATATTCTAAAGTCTCTACTGACCATATTATTATTTTAGTCCAATGTGGGTTTTGGTTTGAGAACATCAATTCAGAAGAGAGAGGGGGTTTGAGAATTGATGTCGAAGGGGGATGTCAATTGGGAACATAATAAAACTATTAGTAATTATAAAACAAATGGATAATATTAAATACCAATATTTAAATATATTATAATGAAACTAAACAACCCAAATTAGGTAAAATTGTTAGTGTAAATTTATTTAAACTATTTGAGAATATATCTATGTATAAACTTCTATCCGCTTGGACAATGTCCTTTTTTTAGATAATGAGCTATAAATACCTGAGAAACATTACCCAAAGTTATTTAATACATATTAATAAATTACATACTGAATTTAGATATAAATATGTCTTAATAAAATAAATAAAAATTTATAAACTGATACATGTAGTGGAAATTCTTTTAAAACAATGGAATTTTCCAATGTGATTGTTATTCATTACAACTAGCATCATAGTTAGAATATTTTAGTGATATATTTTTCATTATATTTTAAGAGTATATTTATTTTATTTGGTATATGCAAGAAAATGGTTAAACATTATTTTAAAATAAGTGTGGAAATTGATAGGTTAGGGAAAAAACTAATATTAATGATGAATGAGTGCGATGAAATAGTATAAAAAAAGATTATATTACTTTTTATGAGTTCATATGAGTTGACATGTAATTTTTGAATTAGAATTATTCCATATCAGTGCCATGGCATGTTTCTAGGTGATATCCTTAGTCATTAGGATGCTTTCCCTAATGCCACTAAGAAATAGGCCAAAATTGTCACACACAACCTGTATGTATAATCTCAATTAAAAAAATATATTATTATTTATTGTTTAACAAGTTCAATAATTATTATTCATGTGCATATTTTAATAATTATTCATATCTTGTTGATCACATATAAATATTTATTTCTAATTTAGTAAGTATAATATTTATTTATTTATTGGTGAATAATGTAGTGATATTTATTTAATAAATAGATAGAAATTATTCAAGACCCTATAATTATTTTAGGGGAATCAAATACTAATTTTAATGGTCTGGTGAGAAATGATAATATTGAATATTATTTAATTAAATAATATTTAATTATAATTCACAAGTTAAGAGTGTGTTAAGAAATAAAAATAATACAATTATTATTTGACATGGGGATTTTCTAGGATCCAATAACAATAACCGAAAGTGAGGAATTATTTTTTTTAACAATATAAATATAAATACCAAACTATATAATTTTAACATTGTCCTATTCAGTTGTGAATAATGATTGATGGGTAATTATCTCACTCCTAGAGAGATCCCCTCTCCAATAACACTCCAAAGAACAACTAGGAATACCCATCCATCAGATCAAAGATATTGCTTTGTAAAAAATTCAAGAGGCAGTCAATGTAGACGATGAAAGCACAAGGATATTCTATGTTATCACTCGAAGACTCCTTCAAAGAAATTTGGTGATTCCTAGAAAACTTTTGGATCAATGTTAGCGTAATTCTATACTTTCTTTCCATAACACAATGACACTAATCCAAAGATCTATTTCTAGAATCACTAATGATGAACGAATTTCTTGTAGGTAATTATTTATATAATTAATTTAATTATAAAAAATATGTTTTTATCCATATCTCTCAGTTCTAACATAATTCTCCTTAGTTTATTTCATTGACTGAATTTCGTGGATCATGGAATTCCTCATCATATAGATCTCTAATTGATCATTGAATATGGAAATAATTAATGTTGGGAAACACCTATCACTTGCCTTTGCAGCACTTTGATCCTACAAGAGGTATTATTGTGGGCATATAATTTTTTATAATTATTTAAGATCATTGGTGATTTATGAAATTATAATTTAGTTTTTTCATTTCGGGATTAATCATTCAATTAATCTGAAATTTGATATATATTTATTCCTCATTGGTTTCAAACATATTTAATTGAGTTGTATAATTTATATAATTAATTTAATATTGAGGAACAAATCTAGAGGATCCATGTATACTTCCTATATTATAAAATATTAACCTCCACTTAACTAAAGTTACACACCGGGTAGTTGTGTTCAATGAATCTGTAGTTAATTTTCCAGTTACGTAACTTGTGTGCATTAATGAAAAAAAGTATATTTAATTTTAACACCAAAATTTTACTGGGACGTGATGGTGTATCGTCATCAATAATATATGTTGTTTCTACCAATAGACATAGAATATGGTCCCTTCGTGTCAATGATGGTCCTTGTATTCGACACATTCCATACCTAATGGGTGACTGTGTAACACATAGTCAACATGATGTGTGGCTAATTAGACATGCCATGTGCACCATATTTTAAAGGAAGAAACTAGAGGCTGAGACCCTAGGTGTATTTCTCAGATAGATGGTGATAGTTGTACATGTGGTGTAAATCAGATCTGCATGATTTATTTTTTACCATGTTACACAGATATAAATTTACATGTTTTAATATTGAAACCCTGAGATATGTAATTGTGTGTGTTAATAAATACAAGACACAACTTGTCATAGTTTTTAATATACATAAATATTTAAATTTTTAATGATTATTATCATAATTTTTATGATATGTGTATCATGCATGAGTAATATTACATGTTTTTACTCTATGTACATTGAATAATAAAATGTGACCACAAAATCATGTAATTCATGTAATAATCTATGAAGTACACATCGTGGAAATACAAGATAAGCCATGTATTCCATATTTTAAAAGAGTAAATAAATACACGAAAATAATTCACATTTGGAAGATTCAAACAGGTATTCACTATGTTTCCTTCTATGTACACTTATGTATAAGGGCAATTTTAAATAATTTTATTTAATTTGTTTAAAATTATAATGTATTAATGTAACATTTGAGGCAATTATTGAATAATAAATTTTTATATATCTATTAATATTTATGAATAAACTATTAATTTTATGTTAAAATAAATAACTTTTTATAATAGTGTAATTGAAACATGACAATGGGTTTCTCCAAAATCATGCATTGCACACAAGGCTGAGTAATAACAAAAAATAATACGTTATTAATATTATTATTTTAAATGTTAAATAAAACCTATAAATTCTATTATAATGAATTAATATAAATAACTATATTATTTTTAAACAAGTTTTAATTTTTTTAATTGAAAAAAAAATTTTAAGAGGATTAAAATGAGAATAAATCCATTTTTAAGCATAATGCACTAAAATATTTTTAAAAAGACATTTTATAACAGTTCTATGGAAGAAACTTTTTAAATTTGTTTTTTTAATTTTAGATGTTATATTTGACAAATTAAGCCTCATTTTTTAAATAGGGAAATTGGAATTTAATTTGTTTGAATATTTGTTTTTTCTGGTAATATTCATTTTTTAATGAATATTGAAAAATACAGCATTTAAATTCAAAACTTCATTTTAGTATATTCTTTAATATAGTTTTATTTTCCATTAACGTGGTTTTAATTTTTCTATTGGATTATGTTTTTATCATTTAATCCAATTTTGTTTATTGGAGTTAATTTTATAAACACTTGTAAATATTCTGATGGTTTTTAGTTTTAAAACCCCATTTTTCCCATTTTGACAATATGAATTAATTTTAAATTAATTATTAAAATTTTTTTGTTTTGAATTAATAAAAATGGATTATATATTTTTTACCATAAGTTTATAATAATTTATATATTTCCCTTTTTTGTTTTCATATGATCAATAGTAAATGATGTAATTATTTTTATTTACCACATCAAAGGTTAAATCAGGTATATAATGATAAAAAGAATTCTAATAACATAAAACTATCCTAAAACTTGTTATAATACTATTGTATGATATATTTATGAAATATACAACAACTAGGATGATTTTTTGTCTTTTTGATGCCACATGGTTGTGATTGTGACACATAAAACATTTATTTCAAAGTAATAGAAAACATGATATAAACATTTATCTTCTTTCAAAAAAAATTTAATATGGGATCATATAAAAGATATCTTATACTAAAAATAATATCTATAAATATATATATATATATATGACATAATAGTAATTTATTTATAATTTTTATATATTAAATAATTAAATTTATTTATAACAATGATGATGTAGTGATTAATTTATATATAAATGAATAAAATAAATGATATTATAAATACTAAAATAAATAATAAATGAAATAATTTAGATCATAAATGATTATTATAGGTTAAAATTACTTTTTATAAGTCTATGAGATTGATTTTTTTTCATGTTATATCTCTTTTGAATTTTATTTAAATTCAAAAAATTGATTAGTGTCAAAAAATATGTAATTGATGTTTTTATAAAAATAATATTGTATTAAAATAATTAAAAATAATATAAATATTTATAATTTATTAAGTTATTATTATAATGTATTTAGGTTCATAAATCATCAATTTATTATAAATTAACCCCATATAATAAAAATTAATATCCTCATAACAATTTAGATGTTGTTACTATAATTAAAATTAAAAGTGAATAATTATGGGATAACCGAAAAGACAGGGTTTAAAATAAAATCAATACAAGTATAAAAATTTTTAGATGATTTGTTTTAGAACTATACTCATATTATAGTTTTCATATATAAATTATAATCATTTTTAATTCAAAAACTATTTTATATTAATTTAATTATTGAATATTTTCCAAGAGTGCCCCTCCCCTCTTCTATAAAATGTACATGATCATTTATAATACATAGTCTTCAATGATGCTTTGGATCAGTCAATACCTACTGAATAACCTTCCTACAATATCTCAATTAATCCTATAATCATATCTTTTGGAAGAAAGCCTCTCAAGGAAGACTTATTCTAAAACCCAAAAAAAGTTATCTAATTAAGAAGTTAAACCTTCTCTCATGCTTTTTAGATCCATTTCAATTCTAAATTGCATAAAATATTATTATTATATTATTAAATATTTCCATTATTATCCTAAATATTATTGGATTTTGTTATGATATGGTTTCAATCTACACTTACACATTCCTCTATTTAATGGGTAAAGACATATTGTTTCGGTTTATGGTGAACTATTGCCTCACAAAATGATGATCTTTAAATTTTATCATTATACCTATCATGGTTTCCATTAAAATGGAAACTATTTTTACATAAGATATTATATTGTATTGTATTTATTATTATGTAATTTCTATTTATAACATACCTTTATTCTTTCCATATAGTGTAAATACGATAATGTTGTTTGAGGATGTGTGGACTACCACCCCCTCAAAACGATATGACTCGTTTCCCACTATACGTAGAAACTATAAAAGATGGTTTTATGAAACCAATGATACATATATTAAATTAATCTAATACTGGTATTATAAAATAAATATATATCAATTAATTAATATACTTTTAATATGACAATGAAATGAAAGTATTGTTCATGCATACGTACGGCGTGTCGTCTCCATGAACATATGATTTTATTTCATAGCTAAAAATATTATTGATTATTATAAATAAATATATATTAGATATATATGAAATTTAAATCATGAATACTATTCTTTATAAGATGAAATATTATCCTCATTGAAAATTTACATCAAAACATGTTCATCTTTTACTCAAGTACGAAATATCGACAAGATGTATGATATGAACTTAAATAGTTATTTAACTTTCATAACATAGTACAAAGTGAAATAAAATAAATAATAAATTTTAATAAGGTTTTCATGAAATAATTAATTAACCTACCTATAAAATTTTAAAAAATAACGAACATACGATCTGATTTGGATATAAGGAAAGGTACCTCATATTAGTCTAGTTTTTTGAGGTATATTTTGATAATTTACACCACCTTTTTAATATGGTGTATAAAAAAACTCTATGAATTTTAATAATATTCAAAATTGTTCAAAATAAATATTTTTTATATAATGATTTTTACTAAATGGAAAAAGGAATATTTTTTAAGGAATTTGACAACAAAAATTTATCCTCTGTCGTACAAATTATTGGATATTTGGAATCCTCTATATGATTTAATGTTTTTTATGTGAAATGAATACCCTATCAAATTTTGGTTATTTTGGTAATAAATTATTATATAATTTTTATTTACTATTTCAATATCTTTAAATGTTTTCTTATGATTACAAATGAAATGATAAAAGTTAAATGTTGATAAATGCATTATTTAGCTATTATGAATATATAATCGTACAAGTACATTTTATGGGATATTATTTGATAAAAAAATGGTTGGTTATATAATAATACAAAGATTGGTATTTCTGTAAAAAATCATGTAGGGTGGTTATGTTATAACCACAAATGAATTGGGTATTAAAGTCGACAGTATGGCTATTCTGTTTAGTGATATGTGTGGAAGTTGTTCTTATGGATGTTACATTTATTAATATTTATTTCCCAAGTTACCTTTATATTATATTCATTATATTATATCATAATTATAGTAATTTTAGGATTAAAAATTGGGTTTGTAATGAGAATATATTAATTGAAGTGTAATTAATACTTCATAATGGTGAAAATTATTACTGTAAGATTATGTATTCATAGATTAAATGTATTCACAATTATAATATTTTTATTTATTTATGTATACCTTACTGAGATTTTTATTGTCATGTCATGTTTTGAAATGTTTTTCAGGGGATTTAATGGAGAAAATATTTATGTATGGGATCAAGGAAAGGAAATGATATTTAAACATGAAATGAAACCGTGTTTCTTTTTTAAAATAAAATTAAATAGTATGTAGAAGTGTATAATATATAGTAAAATTGTTTATATTTATTTGTTGTGGCCTAATTCGAAGCTGCTCTAAACATGAAAAGATCATCTATGTGAATGAATATCATATTATTGAATTAACTCGTGATAAGGTTATGTTTAAGTATGAGACCTTATAGTTGGTATCCTAGGTCGGTTTAGATAACATTAGATGTAAGAATATTGATAATAGAATATTGATAATTGATTTTTTTAATTTATAGAAAAATTGAAATGATATATCATTTGATGATTACTATGTCCCTTCATATAATATATTTCTATTCATAATGGTTTTCCATATATGCAACATGGCTGCTATGATGTGAAGTTATATGGAGGAAACCAACCATCCAAATGTGAATCTTGTGATGGTTGGATTCAGAACTTAACAGTTTGTTGTTGTGATGGATTAGTTTTCATAGGTAATTAATGGTGGTGGTGTCCATGTATGAGATCAACCAGACAAACCATAGTTGAATATGTTAGTTGTGGGGAACATAATGTGGTACAATCCCCACTCCATTATAGGATCATCAAAAACTAAGAATGATAAATGGTAGATTAAAGAACTTGAATAAATTTTACATGTAATGGAGTTTTAACAAAATTAAAGGGTTATTCATTCTGTTTATCAGTATGAAGGTGAATCCAATTAGTGGTTTTCATTGGTTAAAATTATCAGAGGAAGCGAAGTGGTTGACACGATAGAATTGATGAATTTAAGAACATCTTACTTGAAAAATATTTTCCTAATGTAATTTGACTTATGATGAAAGTGGTATTCTTAGAATTGAAACAAAATGAAAAATATTATGTGGTTGTATATGAATAGTATTTCACCGATTTTTCATTGTACATCTATAATTTTATTCAGTATATTGATAATATGATAAATTGATTTTACTTAGGATTGAATTCCAAATATCAAATTAAAATAGATTCTCATTGGATAAATTGATATGATAAACATTTATATTGTGTTGAGAAGGTAGAAATGGAATTTTCAGATTATAATGTGTTCCACTAGATCAAATGGAATAGGTGATCCACTTCATAAGCAATGAGAAATCCTTCAGAAAATACGTCTGGAGGAATGAAATCAAATTTTATAAGTTGTGTGAATTGTGGAAAAAGGAATCGTATAGAATGTCTTTCAATGCCTAAGATGTGGCTCTGATGCGGTAATACTAGTAATATTTCTAGTAACTATAAGGAATATGATTATTTAGGAAATCAAAACCAAGTGTTATGATGTTTTAGTTGCAATAAGTTTGTTCAATATGCCAATGTCTGTCTAATGTTTATTACTGAAGGGGGAAACCAGCATGATCAAAAAAATAAAGGGCCTGAAAAATTATTTTTCTAATACTACGATTGATATGGAACCATCAAATTAAGTTGTGATAGATATTTCATAGGTTTTTAATGTATTCCAAAACATTATTTGACTCTAGATATCTTAATTATTTCCTTTATGAGATATTTTCATGTAAATTGGAAATATAACCTCATGAATGTGATGTATAACTATTGGTAAAATATCTTAGTTGAAGTATTAAATCCTCAAAAATTAATAGGAATAATTATATTTCCATTTGTGGGATAATATTTAATAAAAATATGGTGGAACATCCCATAGTTGAATTTGATATCATTTTCGGTTTGGATTTACTTTTACCTTGTTATTTTAAAATATATTGTAAATCCACGAATGTTTTATTCAATGATTTATGGTTTTTTATAACACACCAATAAGCTGAGATATTAATTTATGATTTTAATGAAAGTTATCTAGATCATGTTGTTGGAAATACGTAATGTCTTTTGATTAGTGAAATTCCAGTAGTGAATGAATGCACAAATGAGTTTCTTGATGAATTTCCTTGTATTGTTTCTTATCAGAAAGATGAATTTACCATTTATTTTGTTCCTGATGCTATTTCTATTTTAAAATTCCCTTATGGAATAGATCATGTAGTACTGGTGGAAATGAAAACCAATTGAAAGAATTTCTTTATAACGTCTTCATTCATCCTAGCACTTCACAATGGGGTGCTCTTATTTTATTTATGAAAAATAACGATAGTTCTATAAAACATTTTATTTATTATAGAGAATTTAAGAAAATCACTATTAATAACAAGTAACCTTTTCCCCATATCAATGATTTTATATCAACTCCATGGAACTCAGTATTTTTCAATGATTGATTTGAGGTATGAGTACTGTCTGCTTAATGTGATGGAGGATGACATTCCAAATGATAATGTTTTGAACAATATATGGGAACTATGAGGTTTTAGTTATTCCGTTTCGGTTTTAAAATTAAACTAGTATATTAATTAATCTCAGTAATGGAGTATTTAATCTATTTTTTGATCCTTTTTTTTATTATAGATGAAATTTTGGTTTATTAAAAATTTCATAAGAACATGAATATATCTTAAGGGTTCTTTTTAAAAAATTAAATAAAGGAATATTTGTGGAATGTTTAATAAGAGTGAATATAGGTTGAAACAAATTCTTTACATGGTCATATTGTTTCTAAATATAGCATAAATGTGGACCCATCAAGAAAAAGTTGTTTCTGAGTGTACAAGACCTACCAATACCATATAGATTTGTAGTTTTCTTGTATGAGTGTGTAATTAATAAAGGATTATTGAAATCACTTCTCGGTTATCTAGACCACTAACTATGTTAACAGAAAATGGATTTATGTTCCTTTGGAAAAAATAATGTGATGATTGTTTTCAGGAACTGAAGAATATGATTGGTAAATGCTCTACTTTTGGCCCTATCTTCCATGAATGGTGAGTTTTTTCTCGATAGCGATGCTTTATTAAAAGGTATGGGTTGTGTCATAATGCTTAATGTTAATGTTATTCCTTATTATTGATTTCAGTTGAAGAATCATTAGTTAGATTACCATGTACATTATTTGGAATTTTCTATTGTAGTTTTTTAAATATAATTATGGGTAAATAATTTGTATGTCATAAAGTGTGAAATTAATATTAATCACGAATTTTTGAGTTATATATTCACACGGAAATAATTAAACATTATTTAGAGGAGATGTATGGAATTAACTAAGGATTATGATTTCTCAATTCATTATCCTCCTGTTAATGAATATTTAGTGGCTGATTCTTTGAGTTAAAAAATATAACGCTTCATTAACCATGAAACGTTTGGAATGTGATACAGTGGATGATGATTTGATAATTTTTGGGTTTGATGTTATAGGTGTAGGAAATTAATTTTTTTAATTTTAGGTGTTACTAAAATCATCTCTATCAGATATAATTATGAAAACACAGAAAGAAGAAAATTTGTTTCGTAAAAAGGTAAATTTTGTTCGAAATAGTAAGTTACATGAATAGAAAAATGATAAATATTTTGTATTTAGGTGTGGGTAGAGACTATGTGTGACTTGTGATTCACAGATGAAGAAATATTTATTCTATGAACATAATATTTCTTCATTTTCAGTTCATCTTGGATGTTCAATTAAGTACAATGATCATTTGAGTTTTACTGGTGGGATGAAATGAAAAGTGAAATTGCTAACTTTACATTGAAATTTTTGGCATGTCTATAGGATAAAGTAGTGTGGCAGTTAACGAAGGGGGTTATTTATCCCTTTCCAATACCAGAGTTGAAATGAGAAGATATATCCATGGATATTATTGTGGGATTTTAGAAGACATCTTGAGATAATAATTCCACATTTTATCATCATTGATCGATTGACTAAATATGTTCGTTTTCATTTTGGTCGATATAATCCATCTCTAGATCAAAATTCATTGTTGAATATTAAATATATAGTTAGGTAACATGGATTTAGCCTCTCTATTTTATCTGATCGTGATCCGAGGTTCACTTATATCATATTAAAAGACCTCTAAAGTCGTTGGGTAAAGAAATAAATTTTAGTATAGATTTTCATCCTCAATCAAATAGACAATTTTAACAAACATTTCAGACTCTGGAGGATATGATACATAGTTTTTCAATCGATTACCAGATATGATGGGATAAAAATAATTATTTGGTTGGTTTTTCTGATAATAAAAGTTTTTATTCAAGTATATGTCACCGTTTGATTCATTTTAGGGCATCTGGTGTCAAACTCTAGCTTTTTGGGATGAACATGGGTAAAGGAAGTTGGTGGGTTCATAATTGGTAGAATATATGGAAAAAAGTTGAATTGATTCAGAGAATATAAGGATAACTTATAGAAGTATGAAAAGATATGTTGAAAACCAGAGGATGGATATTTTATTTGAGGTAGGTGATCATGTCTTTCAAAAAGATTCACCATGGAAGAGTGTAATGCGTTTTGGTATTAAAGGGAAGCTAAGTTCGAGGTTCATTAAACCATATGAAATCCCAGGGAATGTTGGATCAGTTTGTTAAAGTATGGATTTACCTCCAATTTTATTGTTGGTACCGAATATTTTTTAGGTTTCAATGTTAAGAATGTATATACGGGATCTATCTCATGTTTTGAGTGTAGAAGTTGTTTAGTTGGAAGGGAATCTTTTTTACGATGAATAACCAGTCTAGATTAATGACCATTGAGATAAAGTGTTGTGAAGTAAGGTTATTTTTTAAGAAATATTTTTGGGGAAAACCCAAATGTTTTAATAGGTAACATGAGATTATAAAAATTATATGAAGGATAAATACACAACCTTATTCGATAAGTGAATAAAATTGCCGGACATGATTTCTTGAAGGGTGGAAGGACGTAATTTCCCAGGTAATTATTAAATAAAAAATTTTCAAATCTATTAATATTTATGAATAAAATATTAATTTTTCAATAAAAAAAATTCTTTTTCTGATATCATGTCTGAAACTAAACAACAAGTTTCTCTAAAATGTTATGTTGCACAGAAGACAACATTATAATGAATAATAATAAATATTTTTTATTAATATTTTAAATGGTTGATAACACATATTAATTTTATTTGAGTGAATGAATATTACTGACTATATTATGATTACAGATGTTTTTATATGTTTTTTCATTCATCAATTTATTTTAGAGGCTCAAAATGAGAAAAAAAATGCAATTTTAAGCATGAAGATCTATAATATTTTTAAATGGTTATTTTACTGTTTTTTGATCGAGAACAATTTTAATATATAGTTTTTTTCACTATTATATATTCTAGATAAAAAATAAACGTTTTATTTGGATGAAAGAGATGAAAATTTACTTTTTTTCATTTTGGTATTTCTCTCAAAAAAATCATTTTTAAAGAATAATGTAAATTAATGCATTTTCATTCAAAACAGCCTTTTTATATATTTTTATATATAGATAGATTCTCCATATAATTGGTTTTAAAGCTTAATTGGATTAATATTAATTAATTTAATTTAATTTTTTTAATCATATATAATTTCACATTGAAATTTTATATAAACACATTTTAATCTTTTGTTGTGTTTTACTTTTAAAAAGATTGTTTTCTCATTCTGACAACCTAAATTAGTTTTAAATTAATTACTCAATTTTCATAGTTTAAAATTTGGAAAAATGTATTCCATATTTGGAATCAGTAGGTAATAATTATTCAAATAGGTTATTTTATTTCTGGACATGATGAATAGTAACCAAAATATTAATTTTCATTTACCATAATATTTTGTAAATCAGGTAAATAGGGTAAAATAATATTATAATAATATAAAAATCACTTAAAACTCGTCTTAATCAGTTTATATGGGATGTTGATGACCCAAAAAAACGTTGTGATGATATTTTGGCCTTTGGATGCCATATGGGTGTAATTATGACACTTATTACTTTTCATTTAAAGTAAAGGAAAATATGCTATAAAAATATATATTCTTAATAAAAAAAATTTAATATAGGTCCTTACAAGTGAAATCTTCTACTTTAAATAGTATATAGAAATATATAAATATTTTATACATAATTGTATTTTTTTTAATTTTTATACCTTAATTAATTATATTTATTTTTGACACAATAATGATGCATTGATTGCTTTATTAATAAAAGAATCATACAAATGGTATTATAAATATTAAGAACATATTATTTGACATAATTTACATCATAATTGATTTTAATAGGTTAATATTACATGTTATAATACGAATAAAGTTTTTGGTTCGAAGTTATCTCTCTTGGATTTTAGTTAAATTCAATAAATTGAAAAGTGTCAAAATGGACCAAATTGATGTTGTATACAAATTATATTTTATGAAATTAATTAATTTTTTTGAATAAATTGTAAATTGTAAATTGATTATGATTAGGTATAGAAGTTCATAAATCATTAATTTATGAGAAATTTAACTCGTATTAGAAATATTAATAGCCTCTTAATAATTACAATTTTGCTACCACACATAAAATTAAATTAAAATATTAAAGGGTAAACCGAAATGATATGGTTTAAAATTAAAATCAATAAATTTATAAAAAATATTGGATGATAGAACTTATAAATATCCTCATCTAATATTTTATAAATCTCAAGATTTATATTTTTAAATTAATAAATTTATTTATATTAATTTAATAGTTTAAGAGTTTCCATGGGTGCCCCTCCCCTTCACTATAAAATGGTACACTCTCTTGTCTAATACTAACACTCCAAAAACCATTTGGTTCTTAAAATTACAACAAAAACATATTCTTATAATATCTCATATCATCCTAGAAGCCTCCATTATTGAATAAACCCTCCCCAGAAATACATTCAGTATAAATCAAATGAAGTTACTCAATTAAGATTTAACACCTTCTCTCATGCTTTTTAGTTTTATGTACATCCTCCACTCCCTAAATGATTTTTATTATATGAGTACATAACAACCCTAGTATTATAAATATACTATTATTTTTTATGCAATGATTTAAATATACACTTACACACACCTCTGTTTAATGGGTAACAAAAATAATTTTTCTTTGTATAGAGAACTACTATCTCATGAAATGATGATTGATCAATTTTCCCCTACCACCTATCATGGGGTCAATTATAACTGATACTAATTTTAATTATTTATATTTTATAAGGTCTCTTGGCTTATATAATATCTATTTATAATTTAACTTTATGATTTCCATATTGCGTAAATTCGATAATTTCAATTTAGGATGTGTGGACTACGGACCCCTCAAAGCGATATGAATCATTCCTCTATACATGTAATGTATAAAGGATGGTTTTATAAATCTTATGAGACATATGTGAAATTAATACAATACTTTTATTGTTATATAAATTTGTAACATTTAATTATTATTCTTTTTATATGACCATGAATGGAAAGTAGTGTTCATGCGTACGTAAGACCTACCATATACATGAATAGTGCTTTATATTTCAACTCTCCTAATCTTATGGATTGTTATATATACACATATAATGGGTATATATGATATTTAAATAATGAATAATATTCTGAAGATGATGTACATAGGACCACATGGACAATTTACATCAGAAAGTGTATAGTTTGGACTTATGTATAGAATATCGATAAAACTCCCGATATGAACATAAATAGTTATAAAATTTTTATAACATTGTAATAAATGATATAAATGGAATAATAAACAAGAAAAATGTTCTTAATCATGTAAAATATAAATTATGTTTATTAATCATGAAAATAATGAATGTATGATACACGTCTGACTCAAGGTTTGGGACTTCATCTCAATCCCGTTTCGTTGAGGATTATTTGGTTATTACAGAACTCCTTTTTATATGGTGTATAATATACCGTTCAAAGATTAATTTAATTCAATGGTTTTCCCAATGATCATTTTTTTCTACAATTATATTTACTAAATAATATAAGAAATTTTTATTTAATGTATATGATGAAAACGACTTCTCTTCTCTAGTAACCGTTATTTGGTATTTGGTTTCTTATATACAATTTAATGTTTTTAATGAAATGAAATACATTAATACCTATTTGTGTGTTTTTTCATTGAAAATGGATTTAACATAAGATTTAATATTTCAACATCATAAAATAGTTTCTTGTGATATCAAATGAAATTTTAAATTTGAAATGTTGATAATTGAATTATTTTTGTGTTATGATTATATAATGGTACATGGGAATTTGATGCGTGGTTACCTGAAAAAACCAAGGCAGGTGTTTATGTGATAAAGAAATGATGATTTGTTCTGTGATAAATCATGGATAGGTGGGTATGTTATAATCTCCAATGCTTTGGGTATGGAAGTCATTTTTCTTGGATATTCCATTTAGTGATACATGTCTAAGTCAACCATATAGTTATTCCCTTTATGTATGTTTATGTCCCAGGATACAAAAATATTTTATATGTTACTTTATATGGGTGTTAAGGAAATATATTTATTATCAAAAGGGTACAAAATTAGCTTATAATTAGTGAATCATATTTAACACATCATAAATGTGTAATATGTTACACTAGAATAATGTATTCATGGTTTAAATTATTTCACTAGACTAATAGCTTCTTTTGTTGTGTATCCCTTACTGATATTTTTATGAACATCCCATTATTTGAAATTCTTTTTAGTGGACCGAGAAGAGATTATTATCAAGCATGGGATCATGCAATATTTGTTATGTTTAAACAAGAAACCAACCATGTTTCATTTTTTAATGATTTTGTCGTCATAAAATGTTGATAGTAAGATGAAGTGTCGATATTGTAATACTCAAGATGATATGTATGAGTTATATCCTATTATTATAAACCTTTAAACATAAAAATATCTTTAATATGAATTAATTTAAATTTATTGAAATAAATCATGATAAGGTAATGTTTATGGATGGGTCATTATAATGAGAATCTCAATGAAATTCATATGAAGATTAAAATAAATGTATTGATTAGTAAAATATAATAAATAATCGATTCTAGCACAATTTATAAAAAAAATTTCAATGAATTGAATTTTATTTTAATTAAGCACATAATTAGTTTCATGAATTTGGATTACCATGATCTATAATATTCTTGTAGTTTGTGAGTAGTCTCATTTAATTTGTTATTAAATTAAATTTTTGGAATGTGTTCCTTCTATAATCATTATTATGTAGGGCCTCTATGACCATTGATCCATTTTTGTAAAATGGTTTTCCCCTAACATTATTTTGAGTAAAAGGCACATGTAATTGATGGGACACAAATGCTGGAGGAGTTAGTTTATGTTTGGAGCCGAGGAGAAACCAATCCATGGAGATACAAAGGTTGACAAGTGGAAAGTTGTAATCATGAACCTCAATTGATTTAAGGTGTTTTCCCCTATTTAAATACTTAGTTTATCAACCACTTCTACCTTATACAAAAAAAAATTCTCACAAATCCTTGCTTGCATGAAACATTCACCTTGCGCACCACTTCTGCTTGTGTTCCACTTTTGTTTATAACACTCAACGTGTGTGATGATTTAGATTTATTTCCAAATTATACTATGTGCATTATTAGAGCTCATATTTTTTATTAAGGGTTATAAATATCAAAATTTGGAGGTTATACATCTATTTATAGGTATTTTGGAGACCCTGTGGGTGAGGCACGCAACTCACCTTACATGCCTTTCCCTAACATGTGTGTCGCTCCATCACATGTGTGAAGCTCCATCACATGCGCAACACCCTTTAACTTACATGCGACATTATTTCCTTTTTCATAATCTTATGGGATTATTTCGATATATGAATTGCCTTCAAAATACACTTGCGCACCACTTATACATGCACTCCACACTTGTGTTCCACATATACATGCACGTGAATTTTTTTCATTTTCCAAAAATCACTTCATTACTCCCCCTATCCTCCATAAGCCATGCAACAAATGTTCCCCAATCATATGATGTTTGTGATATAAAATTAGAAAAGTATCATCATAGTTTGTGTCATTCTCATACTATGAATCCAATTCACTACATCCTATCTTCTCTTTATATTCCACAATCATCCATCTTTTTCCTTATAGTCTGTGGAATATTAATTCCAAAGTACCTTTTCATCCTCACATAAAATCCACAATTCCATTTGGAGTGTTCATTCCATATAACTCCAATCATTACTCTTCAACGAGAAGTGGAGGCTTCATCAAACACCGTCAATGTTGTAGACAATGTATCAGCTTTGAAACATATATTTTGTAATTTAAAAAGAGTTCAAAAATCATCTGATTTTAAAAGCTAAGCACATGCATGCTTTCTCAATTTCTCTTCATCTTCAACCACAATACATGGCCATCATTGAATGAAAATACAATGAAACCTTGTTCTTTTACATATATTCTATTCTTTTTTTGGAAGAGGACTTCCAAAGTGCTTCTCATGTGGATGATGACTTTATCCATCTTAATTATTGTAAACAATGTGTCACATTTAACCCAACTTCATTGAACATAGGATCAATGCATCGATCATCTGATTTGACAACATGGAGAATTTATCAAGAATTTCATTCACCTATATGATTTGTAACACTTCTTTATGAAGCATCCATTCAATAAATATCCATTAAATTTGATGGTCTACATCTTCATCTTGATCATCATTGACAAACTCATTGACATATATTGATATAAAATACAAATTATACAAAAAATTGGTTTCAATATTAACCCCCTTTGTTCTGATTTATAATACTAAAATATCACTCTCAAAAAAAATTTCAATATTAGTATGATAATATTTTATCTCCCCTTTACTTTTATTTATCTTCACCTTTCACTTTTTAGACTTTCATTTTAATTTTTCCCCCTTATTGACATTAAATAAAAAAGTTCTTGGGAAAGGCTATCAATACATACTTAAGAAATTTTCCATTAATCACTTCCCTCTATTTAAAATTGAAAAATTCTCAGTGTATAAAGCTGGAGAATATTATTTTGACAACAATGATGCCCCTTATCCATTAATATGATACCTTGTGAGATTAGAACTCATGTACTTGTCTTCATGAGTCGTTGCACTATCAATATTGGATGTTATATAAAATCATCTTAATTAACATAAACAATATACTTTCTCACTCACTTAAAAAAATTAATCAAAAACATTCATATGGAATTGTCAGGATACGTGACCTTGGGGAACATCCATTCTTATTATGTCCTTGAATGATTTTGTTACTTCATCTTTGTTGAATGAATTTTTTTATGAGAAACATACCGAATGATATTATGAAATGATATAAATTATTCAATAAAATGATCTTCAATAAATTTCTAGAGTAATTTAATTTTTTACAAGTTGAAGATGATAAGAATTCAACCTAAAACTCTAGCAACTTTTTCAACATTGATATCCTATGTTGACGATAGTCACAACTTCTCATGTTCTCCCCTTAAGAGATTTCATCACCTTTAATTACCTATATAATTAACTCAATATGATTTAATGGAATAAGGTTGATCCTCCTTGATTAATCAACATGATAAGAAATGATGATATATTGTTCTCAGCCAAGATGATCCATTTTGTCCACTGCTCACAATTCTATAGTAGATCTTCTTTTCTGATTGTTGTTTTGTGGATATTATTATTTCTTGTATTTCATTGTGTGGGAGCCTTGTTACATCAATGACATTCAAACCACTAGTATCTCCTGGTTCAACATTCATCTTCTTGAGTATTTCATCTAGATCTAGAATCAATTAAATGAAATTCAATTTCTAATAGTGTGACCTGCCTTGTTTCACCTCACACACATATATTTCTTACATCACGTGGAATCTTCTTGTTTAATTCTTCACTAGCCTTATCTTGTGGATATTCCATTTTTCTCATTACTTCCAAGTATACTACCAAGATAACCAATAATTCATTTAGAATAGAGGCATCGATATTGGATATTCCTCATGGCTTATTTTGAGTGTCATTCTTCTTGGAAGATCTTTTTGATGCACCAACCTTGATCTTTTGGGATTTGGAATCCAAGGTCTTATCACATTTCCTTATTAAATGATCCATGGGATAATTTCTTTTTACAATGTTATTATGATTACTTCCAATGTTGAATTTTCATTCCTAGCCATGTTTTGTGGACTTAAATTTCATATAATCATTGAATATATATTGATATGGACATTCACTAACATTATAACCACTCCAATTGTATACATCACAGATGTTGTAAACCATTCTAATTATGTTTTTAGTATACAAATGCTTTTGGATATAGGGATGTTTCTTCTTCATCTATGGGTTTCTACCCTTAATATAGTATTTCATTGTAGTTTTTCATTTATTTAATTCTACAAACAATTCAATGCACAATTCCAAAATCTATTGAAGTACCCACATTGACCAAAAAATCACCACTTTATGGAATCATCAATATTTTTTTCCCTTCTTATTAATATGTTGTGATCTTCGTGGGGTGTCATATTCCAACATCATCATCCTATCCACCCTATTCATGGTAGAAGGTTTATTATCACATTTATTAATCCATACATGTTTGCAAATTTTCATCCAACATGCACTTTTTGTAGATGTAGTTTTAGAAACATTAGTACAAGAGGATATGAATTATACTATAACATTACCAGTTGGTTTCGATAGATCATTGAATGAGGTAATTATTTTCTTATCATATGTTGTAGTCATTTTTACAATAGAATACTTCAATGAACATTGAGTACGAGCAGCAACTGTTTCCTTGTTTTGTGAAGCCTCAATATGTATATTATTATGATTGGAAAACTAAGCTTCCAATTATTGTAACACCCCAGGTAAATAAAGAATATGACATTTTTATATTTATCCATATTTGTGAATAAAATATTAATATTACTTTAAAGGGGATGCTATGCTTGTTGGCGTACCCAATACACAACAATGAGTTTCTTGGGAATCTTACGTTGCACTCTAATAATGAAATAATATTATTTTAAATGGTAGTTAACGCCTAGCCGTTGTAATGGCGGAAATGAACAGAACTAACTACAAAATGATTATATATGTTTGTCAAATATTTTTACTTTTTATAATAAATGTTAGAGGATTAAAACTATGATTGAATTCAATTTTTAAGCGTAAACATTCTAATGTTCTTTAAAAGGATGATTAACCGCCTTTTGATGGCAAACCTCTTTTAAATCCACTTTTTGACAATTTTATGTGTTATATTTGAAAAAAATAAAATTCTTCTTTAGAATAGAGACATCAAAATTTACATTGTGTAAATTTTTGGTATCTTTCCGATAAAGATAATTTTTAATGAATAGTGAAAAATGTTGTATTTTAATTCAAAACCTCTTTTTAATCTAATTTATTTATATGATTAGATTATCTTTTGAATTGTTTTTAAAGTAAAATTAGAATATATTTTTACCATTTAATCCAATATTGGTCATTGGAATTAATTTCACTATGAAATTGGACTTAAACTAGTGTCAATCTTTTAATAGATATTGTTTCATAAAAACACGCTATTTGTTTTGAAAACGGGAATTAATTATTAAATTAATTAATGAAAATTATATGTTTTCATTTTTTTAAAATAGACATAACTGTTGAGTTCGGAATATCAAATATACCTTAGGGTGAATTTTTGGTATTTTTCTGAAAAACTTCAATTTTTGATGAATAGTGAAACCACTAAGTGGTAGTTAAAGAAACTGATTTTTCGTTTAAATGAAACTTTTCCACCTCTGTGTTTTGAATTTCAAAAATCAGACATACATGGTTTTCATTAGGAAGTAAAATGTGGTTCAATGGGATTAAAATAATTTTTTTTGAATAGTAACTTTTATGTTCTTAATCGCGATTAGAGGTAATTAGTGCAATTTAAGGTAAAAAAAATGTTTTCATAATGTGAAATGACCTAGACACATGTCCTACCCCCATTTTATGTGTCATGGCAGACCAATAAAATTCATGGGTCAACTTGGGGACCCCATGGAGCCACTTTGGTTGGAAAATGACATAAATAACTTTTTATTTAAAGTTAAAATAAAAATGTCACAAGCATGAGATGTTTCACTAAAACAATTTTTAAATGGGGTTATACAAGTCATATTTTTGACTATAAATATTAATTAGAAATATAAAAATATTTCCTATATCATGGTACTTTTTTTATTATTTTTAGACATTAAATAAATTAAATTATTTATGACATCATGATGATGCAGCGATTACCTCATTAATAAAGGATTTAAATAAACTGAAAATATAATGTTAAAACTATAACATACACTTGTCAAAAACCTATTGGATTATTATATTTCGAACCCTTAAAACCTTATCCTAGAAATACATCAATATGGGACCTTAAAAATCCGAAACGCATTTGAAAATAAAATAATAGTTTGTAACCTTACAAGAGTGCCCTCCTCTCCTCTTAAAAAAGGCCCCCACCTCTACCACCTTACCCACACCTCTCAAGCCTTTGGCTCGGCCAAAACCTGATCCTTTTTCCTCTACACATCCCTATCTTACTTCTAGAAGCCTCACTTTGGGAAGAAGTCTTCCCAAGGAAGCCTTTGAGCTCAAATCAAAAAGAGTTACCCGATTTTAAGGTAATTTCATCACTTGTGTTCTTTTGTTTTGTTTTGCCTCTCCAACCCCCTAAACTCTTTTTATTCATTTATTTTGTAACAAATCCAGTATCTTCGATATAATATTATGTTGTTATATGAATCATTCCAGCTACACTTACACACACCTACATCAAATGGTTAAATAACATACTGTTTCTGTGGATGGCGAATTTCTGCCTCACGAAACGATGATTGTTCAAAACTCATATAACACCTTAAAAGGTGGCCATTAAGATGTCACTATATTTATATATGATATATAATATGTTTATGTTTTACATAAGCTTCTTTATTTTTCTTTTTTGGAATACCTTTATGGTTTCCGTTGTGGGTAAACACGATAATTTCATTTTAGGAAGTGCGGACTACCTCCCCCTCAGAGTGATTTGATTCGTTAATGCCATATGTGTGATGTATAAAGGATGTATTTAAATTTATTATATATGATGTATGGTACATACAAATGATGAATATAATTCTGGAATTAAAATATACATACCTATCATTTAGTTTTATTTCCATTAATATGACATAAAAATGAAAGTAGCGTTCATGCGTACGTATGACTTACCGTCTCCATGAACGGTGCATTTCATTTCATACCTCTAAATGATTATGTAATATTATAAATACATTTATATTCTGGATATATATTATATATATGATATCCAAATCATGAATATCATTCTGGATATAATGATACTTTGACCACACGAACAACATGTAATTGTATGATGTCCACTTTCGACTTAAGAACCAAATATCGACAAAACAAAAATTATTAACTTCAATGATTACATCATGTTTATAACATGGAAATAAGTGATATAAAAGGAATAATGAACTTAAAAATGTTCTTAAGAAAGTATAAATTAACTCAAGTTAATTATTCAGGACGTTAAAGAAAGACCGAGTCAAGTCAGACCCGAGGTAAGGGATCCTACTCCTCTCTTTCTTTTTAAGTACACTCTTTTATGTCATTTCATTTAAGATCATCTTTCTTGTGATTGGGAAGTTCTTTTATTTTACTCTTACTGTAATTTTTATTTTCATATGATGATAGAACCTAATCTCTCTCATCAATCCATTTTGGAATTTTTGAGTGGTGCCGTTAGGCTGCTGAATTTTCGTAAGAGATCTAACCTCTCTCTTTCTTTTTAAGTACTCTCCATTATGTCACTTCTTTTAAGCTAATCATTGTTATGATGGGGGATGTTATTTTATATTCCTCTTGCTATTTTATATTAATATGATGAGAGACCCTATTTGATCTCATCAATCGATTTCTGGATGTTTTAAGTGGCGCCGTTAGGCTGTCGAGTTTTCGTAAGGGGTTTTTCATCTCACTTTTATTCCCGTGAGATTTATGCTACATTTGCCACAATTTCCTTTGAGTGGTGTATGTAATGACCATTAATTTACTCATTGTGTAATATACTTTCATTTATGAGTATTTACATCAATGTTGTATTGTCCTTCTTTCACGGGGTGTATGTTTCGAAAGATACCCATGTCGGTAAAGGAACCTTTCACCCTCCTCTTTTTAAAAGACTTATTTTGTTATGTCTTTTAATTCACATAACATTTTTTTAGGATATGTTCTTCTATATCCTTAGTGATTTAAATTTTATATCCAAGTTATGAGATACCCTTTTTATCTCTCATCAACTCATTTTCTGAATTTTGTAGTGATGTCGTTAGGTTGTCAAATTTTTGCAAGGGAACTTCTAAACCCAATTTTGATTCTTTGGGATAAGCTTGTACTCCTTGAATATGTCATTATATTAATATGTGTGAATAACCTCTGATTTTTTTACAATTAATATCCACTTATATTTGGTTTATTAGTTTGTCACACATAATTATGTAATTTATTTATCCTGAATCCAAGGATACCGTCTTTGTATGTGACTTCGTCTCAATCTCCATTCATTGAGGCATATTTGGTTTTATACAAAACTTTATTTCATATGGTGTATAAACCCCTTTGAATTTTATGTTTATACAAAAGGAATCATTTTTATTCGAAGTGTGTTACAAAATGACAAGAGGGAATGTTTTTGTCATACGTATGCGGCGACAATGACTTCTCAACCGCCGTGACCATTATTTGAGTTTCAGCTTCCTCTACAAGCCATAACTTATTTTTAAAAGAAAAATAAATACCATGTTTTACTTTTCTTTTATTTTAGTATTGAAAATGGTTTTAATAATGTATTATTATAAATGTGTCGTATTGATATCTTGTGATTGAAAAGTTGAAATGTTATGTTTCCTTTAGGCATGTTTCTATGTGATACGGTTGTGTTATGGTTCTTGGGAATTATTATGAAGACAGGTGGTTCCGTGATAAACTAAGGGTGGGTGAGCCCGATATAGCTCTCCAATGCATTGGGTAACGCGAAGGGGTTAAACATTAAGGTTTCTCCAAAGAGATTTAGGGAATATACTGTGATGGGTATTCCAAACATAACCAAGTTGGTTACTCCCTACGTAAGAATGTTATGAATGCCTCAAGTTACCTTTATGTCTTATGATTTCTATGAATTATTCATGATTTTATGATGTATGTTAAAGTGTTTATGTTTTATGGGTAAAGTATGATTTCATTCTTATGTATACATGTACTCATGTTTCCTTTCCATATTTTTATATCCCTTACTGAGCTTTTTATGCTCATCCCAAGTTTCTGAAATGTTTTTCACAGGTCAATGGAAGGGTACATGATATGATGATAGTGTCAAGGAAGTTTCAAGAAAGAATCCATGTTTTATTTTAAATAAGTTTTCATTTATGGGAAAAATTAATACTATATTTTATGTAACCACTTTGTTTAAATGTGGAATGTAATGAAAGTTTTATGATCTAATTCTCTAAAACTATAAACCTGGAAAGATCCTCAATGTGTAATATTGTAATAACTCAAGATTAAATAAGGTTTAAGGCTGGGGCCTTATAGTTGGTATCAGAGGTCAGTTTAGATAACTTTAGAGGTTAGGGTATTCTCTAAGCACAAATGACATTACCATAATGGTTAGGATTTCAGAAAGAGTCCTAGTTTTAAATAAAGTGAATGAGTAAGTATATCTTAGTGTTTACCTTCCTCATTAGTACATGATGGTTTTGTTGATATAATCACATGAACATTTCTATTTTTAGTGAATGGATGAATCTTGCAGGCACCATAGAGACAACAGGTAAGAAAGAAACTATGGTGGTTCTCTGATTAAGATACTAGATAAAATGGGGGATTCAATGTGGAAACTTGTGGTTGTTCTAAACCAACTATCAAGGAGTCATGATCAACCACTTGAACCTTGGTATGATCTGTAATGCATCATGTATGAGATGCCCAATCTATGTGAAAGTTTAGGTAATCATTATAAAGGTTACCATTAGAGTTTATATGATCCTTACTTTTGAGGTAATTATGGGTTATTATATGTTATGATGGAAAATGAAAGGCATGAGATAAACTTGAGGTTAAAATATGTTATGATCATTTTTGAAGATTTTATCTCATTTTGGGGAATGTTTTAAGAATTATATAGTTTTGGAAAAAGGACAATATGCATACCGTGTGACAACCCGTCGCGTCGGACAAAGCTGCGGGAATCGAACCCACAACCAAAGTGCGACTGGTATTTATTGTCTACCACTAGACTACGTGAAGTCCCTGGTTAGTTTGGCTAATTCTTTTTAGTGAGATGATTTTATGAATCAAGAGTATGTTTATTTTGGGTTATCTATGGAAATTATTAACCTATCATCGAGGATATGTGATTTGGTTAATTACTTTTCAATATGAGAATTTAAGAGCAACTAGTGTTATTTGGAGATAAAAGTTAATTTGTACCTTGGAAGACTATGTAACTAAATCATTCAAATATTTGGGATTCAATCTTATTTTGGTTTACTTTGAATAATTTTGTGGACAAATTTTTTATCAACTGTTCCTCATTCAACTTTGGGTTTTGTTGGACAAATTTTGGAGATTAAGAATAGATTTTCTTTTTATAAAGGGTTATCCTTTTCTGCATTATCTGATCTTGTACTAACCATTTTGGTTTTGGTTTTGGTTAAAGTCTAAAGACATGGAAAGTATATAGTTATCTTTTGTGGATTAGGTGATTCTCTAGAAGTTGATTATAGTGAACAAGTCTTCCTAAATACTCGTCTTTTGGACAAAATATGAGTTTGTGTAAGAAATATAAAAAAAGTTGAAAGTCAACATGAAAAGTAATTATGTTTACTTATGAATAAATTCCTCAATAAAAAAAATATTTTCTATTAACTTTTCCTACTGGGGAATCGAATACCGTTTAACCCATCACAAGTTTGTGATTTTCTTGTGGTTAACTTTCTCCTAAATATGTTTTCTATCACTCTCCATCAGAACATGACCCTATGTTTTCTCCTCCATGTCCATGTTTTCATACATGGAATCCTAGTATGGGTTTACTCGGGTGACCTTTGTACTTCTAATTCATTATTTTAAAGTGATTGTTTTACCGACTCTTGTTCCGATGTGGGACTTTCAAAGATATTTCCGAGCCCAATTTTAAAATTGTGAGGACGCAATTCCCAAAAGGGGGGAAGGATGTAACACCCCAGGTAAATAAAGAATATGACATTTTTATATTTATCCATATTTGTGAATAAAATATTAATATTACTTTAAAGGGGGCACGATGCTTGATGGCGTACCCAATACGCAACAACGAGTTTCTTGGAAATCTTACGTTGCACTCTAATAATAAAATAATATTATTTTAAATGGTAGTTAACGCCTAGCCATTGTAATGGAAGAAATGAACAGAACTAACTACAAAATGAATATATATGTTTTTCAAATATTTTTACTTTTTACAATAAATATTAGAGGATAAAAAATGTGAATGAATTCAATTTTTAAGCGTAATCATTCTAATGTTCTTTAGAAGGTCGATTAACCGCCTTTTGATGGAGAACCTATTTTAAATCCACTTTATGACAATTTTATGTGTTATATTTGAAAAAATAAAATTCTTCTTTATAATAGAGACAACAAAATTTACTTTGTGTAAATTTTTGGTATCTTTCCGATAAAGTTCATTTTTAATGAATAGTGAAAAATGTTGTATTTTAATTCAAAACCTCTTTTTAATCTAATTTATTTATAGGATTAGATTATCTTTTGAATTGTTTTTAATGCAAAATTAGAATATATTTTTACCATTTAATCCAATAGTGGTCATTTTAATTAATATCACTTTGAAATTGGACTTAAACTAGTGTCAATCTTTTAATAGATATTGTTTCATAAAAACACGATATATGTTTTCACAGCGGGAATTAATTATTAAATTAATTAATGAAAATTATATGTTTTGAATTTTGTAAAATAGACATCATTGTTGAGTTCGGAATATCAAATATAGCTTAGGGTGAATTTTTGGTATTTTTCTGAAAAACAACAATTTTTGATGAATAGTGAAACCACTAAGTGGTAGTAAAAGAAACTGATTTTTCGTTTAAATGAAACTTTTCCACCTCTTTGTTTTGAATTTCAAATATCCGACATATATGGTTGTAATTAGGAAGTAAAATGTGGTTCAATGGGATTAAAATATTTTTTTTGGTGAATAGTAACTTTAATGTTCTTAATCGCGATTAGAGGTAATTAGTGTAATTTAAGGTAAAAATAATGTTTTAATAATGTGAAATGACCTAGATACATGTCCTAACCTCATTGGATTTGTCATGGCCGACCAAGACAATTCATGGGTAAACTTGGGGACCCCATGGAGCCACTTTGGTTGGAAAATGACATAAATAACTTTTTATTTAAAGTTAAAATAAAAATGTTACAAGCATGAGATGTTTCACTAAAACAAATTTTAAATGGAGTTATACAAGTAATATTTTTGACTATAAATATTCATTAGAAATATAAAACGATTAATTACATCATAATATTTTATTATAATTTTTAGACATTAAATAAATTAAATTATTTATGACATCATGATGATGCAGCGATTACCTCATTAATAAAAGATTTAAATAAAATGAAAAGATAATGTTAAAACTATAACATACACTTGTCAAAAACCTATTGGATGGTTATATTTCAAACCCTTACCACCTTATCCTCTAAATACATCAATGTGGGACCTTTAAAATTATAATCTCATTTGAAAAAAATGTAACATTTCGTAACTTTACAAGAGTGCCCCTCCTCTCCTCTTATAAAAGGCCCCCACATCTACCACCTTACCCACACCTCTCAAGACTTTGGCTCGGCCAACCCCTGATCATTTTGCCTCTCCACATCACTATATTACTCCTAGAGGCCTCACATTGGGAAGAAGTCTTACCAAGGAAGCCTTTGAGCTCAAATCAAAAAGAGTTACCAGATTTTAAGGTAATGTATTCACTTGTGTTCTTTTGATTTATTTTGCTTATCCAACCCCCTAAACTATTTTTATTCATTTCTTTTGTAAAAACTCCAGTATATTCAATATACTAGGATGTTGTTATGAGATGCATTCTAGCTACACTTACACACACCTAAATCAAATGGTTAATGAACATACTGTTTCTGTGGTTGGCGAATTTCTGCATCACAAAATGATGATTGTTCAACACTCATATAACACCTTAAAAGGTGTCCATTAAGATGTAACTATATTTATATATAATATATAATATTTTTATGTTTTACTTAAGATTCTGTATTTTTCTTTTGTGTCATACCTTTATGGTTTCTATTGTGGGTAAACATGATAATTTCATTTTAGGAATTGCGGACTACCGCCCCCTCAAAGTGATTTGATTCGTTAATGCCGTATGTGGGATGTATAAAGGATGTATTTAAAGTTATTATATAAGATTTATGTTACATATAAATGATGGATATAATTCTGTAATTAAAATATACATACCTCTAATTTATTTTTAATTCCATTAATATGGCATAGAAATGAAAGTAGCGTTCATGCGTACGTATGACTTACCATCTCCATGAACGGTGCATTTCATTTATTACCTCTAAATGGTTATGTAATATTATAAATACATGTATATTATGGATATATATTATATATATGATATCCAAATCATGAATATCATTCTGGATATAATGAAACTTTTACCACACGAACAACATGTAATTATAAGAAGTCCACTTTTGACTTAAGAACCAAATATCGACAAAACAAACATTATTAACATAAATGATTACAAAATGTTTATAACATGGAAATAAGTGATATAAAAGGAATAATGAACTTGGAAAAGGTTCTTATGCAAGTATAAATTAACTCAAGTTTATTATTCAGGACGTTAAAGAACGACCGAGTCAAGTCAGACTAGAGGTAAGGGATCCTACTCCTCTCTTTCTTTTTAAGTACACTCTTTTATGTCATTTCTTTTAAGCTCATATTTCTTGTGATTGGGATGTTATTTTATATTAATCATACTGTAATTTTTATGTTCATATGATGAGAGACCATATTCTCTCTCATCAATCCATTTTGGAAGTTTTGAGTGGCGCCGTTAGGATGCCGAATTTTCGTAAGAGATCTATCCTCTCTCTTTTTTTAAGTACTCTCCTTTATGTAACTTCTTTTAAGATCCTATTTGTTATGATGGGGGATGTTATTTTATATTCCTCTTACTATTTTATTGTAATATGATGAGAGACCCTATTTTATCTCATCAATCCATTTTTGGAAGTTTTAAGTGGCGTTGTTAGGCTGTCGAGTTTTCGTAAGGGATTTTTCATCTCACTTTTATTCTCGTGAGATTTATGCTACATTTGCCACAATTTCCTTTGAGTGGTGTATGTACTGACCATTATTTTACTCATTGTGTAATATACTTTCATTTATGAGTATTTACATCAATTTTGTATTGTCCATCTTTCACGGGGTGTATGTTTCGAATGATACCCATGTCGGTAAGGGAACCTTTCACCCTCCTCTTTTTAAAAGACTTCTTTTTTATGTCTTTTAATTCACATAACATTATTTTAGGATATGTTCTTGTATATCCTTAGTGATTTAAATTTTATGTTCAAGTAATGAGATTCCCTTTTTATCTCTCATCAACTCATTTTCTGAATTTTCTAGTGATGTCGTTAGGCTGTCAAATTTTTTCAAGGGAACTTCTTAACCCAATTTTGATTCTTTGGGATAAGCTTGTACTCCTTGAATATGTCGTTCTATTAATATGTGTGAATAACCTCTGATTTTTTTACACTTAATATCCACTTATATTTGGTTTATTAGTTTTTCACACATAATTATGTAATTGATTTATCCTTAAAACAAGGATACCATCTTTGTATGGGACTTCGTCTCAATATCCATTCATTGAGGAATATTTTGTTTTATACACAACTTTATTTTATACGTTGTATAAACCCCTTTTACTTTTACGTTTATCCAAAATGAATATTTTTTATAAGAAGTGTTTTACAAAATGACAAAATGGAATGTTTTTGTCGTACGTATACGGCGACAAAACTTCTCCACCGCCATGACCATTATTTGAGTTTCGGATTCCTCTACAAGCCATACCTTATTTTTAAAAGAAAAATAAATACCATGTTTTAATTTTCTTTTATTTTAGTATTGAAAATGGTTTTCATAATGTTTTTATATCAATGTGTTGTATTGATATCTTGTGATTGAAATGTTGAAATTATATGTTTCCTTTATGCATGTTTTTATGTGATACGGTTATGTTATGGTTCATGGGAATTATTATGAAGACAGGTGGTTCCGTGATAAACTAAGGGCGGGTGAGCCCGATATAGCTCTCCAATGCATTGGGTAACGCGAAGGGGTTAAACATTAAGGTTTCTCCGAAGAGATTTATGGAATATACTGTGATGGGTATTCAAAACGTAACCAAGAGGGTTACTCCCTATGTAAGAATGTTATGAATGCCTCAAGTTAACTTTATGTCTTATGATTTCTATGATTTATTCATGATTTTATGAGGTATGTTAAAGTGCTTATGTTTTATGGGTAAATTATGATTTCATTCTTATGTATACATGTACTCATGTTTCCTTTCCATATTTTTATATCACTTACTGAGCTTTTTATACTCATCCCATGTTTTGGGAATGTTTTTCACAGGTCAAGGGAAGGGTACATGATATGATGATAGTGTCAAGTAAGTTTCAAGAAAGAATCAATGTTTTATTTTAAATATATTTCCATTGATGGTAAAAATGAATACAATCTTTTATGTAACCACTTTGTTTAAATGTGGAATGTAATGAAAGTTTTATGATCTAATTCTCTAAAACTATAAACCTGAAAAGATCCTCGATGTGTAATCTTGTAATAACTCATGATTAAGTAAGGTTTAATGCTAGGGCCTTATAATTATAGGCATTTCATATTTAGGATGATTTTCTTGTCTTCAATCATAATCATCATATCATCACAAGACTTCTTATTTAATTCAACATTATCCTCATATAGCTTCACATTTCTTTGTAACAATGATTCTTATTCCTTGAACTCCATGGATGTTTCTTCCAAATGTATACCCTTGACCTTAGTGTGCTTTATCATCTCAATTTCATGTGCATGGAACATCTATTTCAGAGTATCATTGAAAATATCTTTTTCCTAAACATATTTGAGCCATTTTGATGATCTTATATCAAATTACATCTTTACTGCTATAAAATCACCAACGTATCTAGAGATATTTAGACATCCAATAATTGTTTCTTGTAGGAATTTTTCCAAAACATCATTTTCTTCTTCCAGTTGGGTGATACCTTCATACATTCATTGAAATACTCCACATAAAAGGGATGTATGTTCTTGTGGAATGCAATATTGAATCATTCAAAGTCTATCAACTTATTATTCTTGATTGGTTGTATATTGATCATCACTGCTTGGGAAAGTATTTTAATCATGAGAATAATTTTCAAATGTACATTCTCAAGCCACACGATCACATGAGGTAAGAATTCTATCCTTCTTCTTAGTTGAAACATGAGACACCTTCTCATTACATTTCATTCCTGATGTGTCTTCATTATTAAAAAGGAATAGATACCCAGATACTTCATCATCATTATAGAAGACATAATTTTTCTTTAACATTATCTTCTCATTCTTTTTCCTGATCAACATGGTCTTGGTAGATATGTTCTTCTTCTCAGAGACAACTGAATCTTCACCGAAGCTGCACTAAATTTATAAGTCATGAATTAAACTCAACTCTTCAAAAGAGAATAACTTCACAAGAGAGAATCTGAAAAAGTTAAACCTCTCCCTATGATATCAATTGAGATGATATTTATAGTATATAAATAACAATGAGAGTGTTAGGGGTGAATCAGTGATGGGGTATTTTTAAACAAATTCCATATTTTTATAATTGTTCTTCCTGATCTATTAGGTTCTTTATTCTATATTTCTATTTTACCTATCACATGAAATAATAGAAAGCTTGGAAAATATTAACATGATATTTTTACAAGGTTCAACACTCAATAAGAGAAGTTATATCCTTTCTATGTTTGGGTATGACCAGTATATGGATTCTCCAATATAATGTAGAAATAGTAATAGTTGGTTGCCAATGAAAACAATATGTGCGCCAGTGTATGTCCCAACACATTTGAGGGGGAAGAGAAATAACCATATTATCTTGAACATGTGATGATATAGGCCAACATACAGCTCCTTGTGAGTTCTCTATACTTCATCTGAAGACAATATTCTCTCTTTTGATAATGTTTTGTAACACCAATAGAGTCTTCCACCAATTGAGACCTTTTGGATGTCACACTGCTGATTGATCTTTCATTCATCACATGTTACTTGATTAGAATCATTCATGTTACCCTTATTTCTTTATTCCTAGAAGAAAATCAGAAATATGCAAAATTATGTTTCTCATGATTCTTCAGTGCAAAATAGACTGGAAAAAATATTCTTCTTCTTCTTGATAGAATCACTTACCACATTTGTGATTATCAAAATAATGAGGACCAGCTTAACATAGCATCATCAAAACTGATATGGTCTGAATAAAAATATATATATTATCCCCTCTATAATTCTTCTTTTACAAGAAATAATGTGGAATTCCTTTTTTTTGTCTTGATCTCCAATTATTATTCACATTTCTATCAAAAAGTGGTTATGAACTTCTTTCAAAACTCACAACATGCGTTCCTATCCCGGATTATGTCCCCCTCAGTACATGTACACCACTCCCTACATGTGGGACACTTATTACATGTGTTCCAATACCTTCTTGAGCGGTACATATTGTTTGTACACAATTCAGTACCTGTAAATCTCTACTTGAACCCATCTCCTTACTAGCGTTCCATATCGGGATTGCGCGGAACTCACTACTTATGTTCCACTCACTGTTGGTGTGACACTCTTCCGCGCAACTCAAAACTTATGTTCCACTTTTGTCTTAGACACACCACAATTTTTTCCCACACCCCCCTGATTGCGTGCAACATACAGCTTGCATGCCACTTCTGCATGAATGCAACTATTTTGAATAACACCCAACTTGAGAAACACTTTAGATTGCGCACCACATTCTACTACTTGTGAGATCATAGATCATATTTTTTATTAAGTATTTAAAATATAAAAATGACGAGGTAATCCATATATTTATAATAATTTTGGTGACCCTAAAATCAAGGCATGCAAATCACCTTGAAAGGCTTTCCATAACATTTGTGTGGCTCCATCACTTGCACGCCGCTCCATCACTTGCGTACCACTCTTTAACTTGCATGAAATATTCATCTATTTTCCATATTTTTAATATATTATTTTGACATATGACATGTGTACAACATACATTTGCATGCCACTTTTACTTGGGAACCACACTTGCATGCCACTTATACTTTCACGCCACATTCATTCCATTTCTAAAAACACTTCATTACTCCAACTATACTTCTTAATGATTGTGTGACATGTTCTCCAAACATATGATATATGGGAAATACAAATAAAAAAATCACTATCACTGTTTGGGCCATTCTCATAGTTCAAATCACATGAACTACTTCATGTCTTCTCTTCATCTTCAACGATCATCCTTTATTTTTATTATAGTATTTGGAATATGAATTCATATGTAATTCTTCATCCTCACTTCACATACTAAATTCATTTTAGAGTGTTAATTAAAATTAATTAAAATCAAAACCATTCATCCAAAAGTGGTGGCTTCTTTAAAAACCCTAAATGTTGTAGACAATGTATCACAGTTGATACATGTATTTTAATCTTTAAGAACAGTGCAGCAATTTTCCGATTTTGAAATCTAAGAACATGCATGATTTCTCTTTTCCTCCACATATTGAACCACCATGCATGGCCTTCATAAAATGAAAATTGAATACACCATTTATCTTTTCCTCCTATTCTATTGATTTTTGAATATGACTTCAAAATAACATCTCAGGTGGATAATGACTTCACCCATCTTCATTGTTATAAACAATGTGCCACCATTGACATAATTTGTTTGAACATAGGATCAGAACATTGATCGTCTAATTTGACTATATTTAGAATTACTCAAGCATGATAGTCATTGATATGATTCTGTAACATTTCTCTAGGTACCATTAATTCAACCAATCCACATTAACCATGGAGGTGTCATTATTTTTATTGATCATCATTGAAAACCTCATTGATATCTATTGACAAAAAATACATCTTGTACACAAAAGTGGTCTCAATTTATTTTAGGTGGGTCCCAATAGTGATCCTCTTCTGCATCATTATTTTTAGTTAGAAATATGCCTCTGACTTGCTATAAGAGAAAAAGGGTGGACACACAAGATGTTATTCTCTTATTCTTGTAAATACATGAAATATTTGGGGACAAGTTTGTAAATTATAGTGTTTATATCAGTATATGAATTCTCCTTATTATATTAATGTATCATCAGATCCAAAATTTATTACTTCTTAGTCAGATACTTCAATGAATTTAGGGTTTCTTCCACAAGATTCAAATATGATTCATTTTAATACAGCAGATGAGTATCGAGCAGAAGTTATTGCAGGTCAAGAAATAGGGATTGATAAAATATTTATTTAATCACCATGAGTAATTTCATTATTTAATACTAGTTCCACAAAAAATATTATATCATGACATTTAGAATATTCTCTCAAACATCCAACAGAACATATGTCCATTACAATGGAACTATAAACACCTCTTGATAGGAGGAAAGAGCAGGGTTTCAGTTTCCTTTCTCATTATTAACGATTACTAAAAAATATTTGGTCTTTAATTTTCTTGTTCATAATCTAGATCTATTTGACTTAATCATTAATATGGATTGTCTTTCCACTCATCGAGATGAGGGTGATTTTTATCATCAAAATGATTTTTTTACCCCTACTGATGGGAGCACTCATGTGTTTCAAGGTGAGTGGAATCTGATATCAGGCTTTATAGGGCCTTCCCACCCAAAGCTCAATTTTTTATTATCGTTACTTGTGTTTGAGCCTGATGAAGTTTATCCTATTGTCAATTTCATCATTGTTGTTCGAGACGTTCCTTACATTTTTTCAAATTATTTCTCTAGTCTCTCTCTAGGGAGTGGGTAAGTGTTACTGATTTATCTGGTACCAAGAAACAACTGATATTTATATATTCGTATCGTATAACACCAACGAAGTTCAAAGATATCAATATTAAATTGGATGATCTATAGGGAAATGGTTTAGTTTTCTATAGTGTTTTGCCTTTGGAATCCCCAATGCTCTTTTATAAAAATGTATATGGTTCACATCAATTTTTTTTGGTCTATAAAAATATCAACTGGGCAATGTTTAAGAACAAATATCCTTTTCCTCATTTGGATTATCTATTTTATTAGTTAAAAAGGGAGAAGTGGTTATCTAAGATTGATCTTTTCTCAGGTTATAATCATCTCAAGGTTCAGAAATCTCATATAAAATAGTAACCCATTAGGAGAAAGTATGGCCCTTATGAATATATATTGATTCCATTTAGTAAAATTAAAACTCCTTCAGTTTTTTTGGATTTGATGAATCAGATTTTCGATCATTATCTTGATGCTTTTTTATTAGTGTTTGTGGGCGATATTATGGTTTATTTAAAATATGAACATGATCACGAGCACCATCTGAATTTGGTTCTTGAAATTCAGAGGATTCAACAAAATTATGTATATAATTCCAAAATATATTTTATGGATTCAAGAAGTGATATTCATTGTGGAAATAATTTTTGATCTTTGATTTTTAGTTGATATTGAGAAGGTAAAGGTCATATTTTCATGAAAGTAACCATATAATATTATTGACATACGAAGCTTCATTGGACTTACTGGATACTGCCGAAGGATTTTCAAGGACGCATGTAAGATGGTGTAACCATTCACTTCTCTTACTAAGAATGCAGTGAAATTCACATTTGGATGTGAAATATCAGTCTATTTTCAATGTACTAAATAGGATTCTGACATCATCTTCTATTCTGATCTAACCTTACCCATGTAAGGGATTTTTTGTGTTTTATGATGCTTCTTTTGCTAGTTTGGGATGTGTTCTTTTACAGGATAGTCATGTTGTAGCTTATGGATCTCTCTATCTTTGACCACATAAAAAAAATTACACCCCTCATTATTTATAGAATTATGTATTCATGCTTGGGATTAAATTTTGGCTGTACAATTTTTTGGGGAATGGTTCATGGTCTTCTATAATCATAAGAGCCTATGATTATCTTTTCCTTTAAGGACATGAATCTCAAGAGGATATTCGGTGTAGAATACCTTCATACATTTTACATTGATATCTCTTACACCCTATGGAAGGGAAATATTTTTGAAGATTCTCTTAGAAGTAATGTACTATTATAGGCTATTTGAGATTTGAAGGAAGAGTTGAAACTTATGGGTTACCTCTCTCAATTTCACCTAATTGATTTGGAGGATATTTCCGTTATTATTATAACTAATTTTCAGAAAAAATAATATATCTTAGAGTCTATTTAGTAGAGTCATAAATATGATGATGAGTTTCAGAAGACTCAAGATATCCTTTTTAGAGTGGGGTCTATTTCATGTTAGTCTCTTTCATCAGATGGTATGCATAACATTGGAAAAATAATTATATTTTGAGAATCAGTTTGGAAATTAGTATTGTTTTATTGTCAATTGTCTTCATAATAAATTCATTCATGTTATACTATGACATATTATGACATGAGGTGAAGATTCGGGTGAATGGATATAAATAGTGATATAGTGGAGATTTTTTTCTCGATATTACACGAACCAATGGATAATGATAGAGAACATAGATCCTTCTAGTCCACTTTAGCCACTTCTAGTGCCGATCTAGAAATTGTACAAATTTTACACGGTATTTTTTTTAATTTTCATAGACTCCCCAAGGGGTTAATTATATTTGGGAGGTTTTTAATTGGTTAATGAAGTCTCTTAATATCATTTTGGCAAATGAAATAACTAAATTTTATGATCTAGGTATGGTTTATGAGAATGTGAATGTTAGGATTCATGGAAGTCCTTATACCATTGTTTTTGATAGAGATCCTAGGTTTACCTTGACGGTCTTGAGGGGTCTTCAAGAGGAAATGGTAACTCAGTACATGTTAATAATTTCATACCATCCACTAATATATGGTCAAATAGAGTGTGTGATTCTTATCATAGAGGGTATTCTTTGTACATATATCATATATTTCAGATGACCATTGTATAGCCATTTGGGGCTGGTTTATTTTGTATATAATAATAGTTATCAATCATCAATACAAATTTATCCATTTCAGGCATTGTATGGTTTTTGGTGCAGATAAAATCTTTTTTTGGATGTGGTGGGTGAAGTAACATTAAATGGACCAGGTTAGCTTCACGAGACGTCCTTAAAGATTCAAGATGTACATCAACATATGATGATAACCTATAGTCAATGGAAATCATATGGGGATGAGAGGAATCGACCATTGTATTTTTTTGTATGTGCCTGGGTTTTCATGAATGTTTCTTCTAGGTTTGTTCATCATTTTCTTAGAAAATTTGGAAAGTTGGCATTTCAATATATTGGACAATTTTAGGACACTAAGAAGATAAAATATGTTTCATATAAATTATAATTAATGGTTCAGTTGATAGGAATTCATGATGTTATCCATATATCTCAACTGATGATAAATCACCCTGACCCTGTCCACATTCTGAGTTGGGATAAAACTGAGCTACAGTCGGATGATTCTATTTTAGAGAAAACGATTGAGATTGTTGACTATAAAAAATAGACTTTTTGGGAAGTTGACTATATAGGTCAAGGATCTATGACATCTATGATTATATTCTCATGAGACATGGGAAAACTATTCATTGATTAGTGAGTTGTGGCTTTATCTCTTTCCAGGGATTACAACTTCTAGTTGACTTCCTGATGAAAGAAACATTTTATGTTGGGGAGTTTTTAACATCCAATTACTATTTTTAGTTATTAATTTAACCTCACTATGGTATTCCCCATCTTTGAGATTGAAAACATACTTATAATGGTGAAGTCATATATTTCATATAATTTCAACTATAATGATCATTTCTTATTGGATGTAGGAATATTTCACTCTTTGTAACTATGTTACATGCTATGTAATTTATATTTGGTACAAGATGATAAATGGGATTTACACTCTAAAATATTATACATCATTAACTTTAGATTCACATTGAGTCTAATTTAAATAAAAAAAATTTAATCTAAGGCAATTGGGCTTTTTGCGTACATGTACACCATGGATTTCACATAGTGAAAGTTTATTATATGTCGTGAAACAACCCTCGTCTAGCTTTTAAAAAAGTGGTGTGAATTTTCTTCATAGATCCTTCTCCAAACCAATTGTATTTCAAACCAAAATTCTTCATAGGTGATTTTGATTGACTCCAATAATAATAGAATTATTTTTTCACCATTGAATCTATGTTTTCGATGTTGTGAGTCTATCCAGGTAAGCGACATTCCAACAATTTCATTTAATTTTATTTTGGTATCACCATTGCATGGTGTCTTCTTATATATTGGGTTAATATTGAGTTACTTCTTGGTTTCTTGTAGATTAGTTTTCAATCATGCTCTAGAGGAATTTTCCTTGGTTGATCATGGTGCAGTGGGATTTTTTTCTTGAGGTATATATGTTTGTTTCTATATGTCGACCACTAGTTTTTTAAATAGGATAAATTTATTGATTTATATATTATATTTTATGACCTGCATTGATGTCATTGGATTCTTTTGGTTTTGGACTATATTGTGGGTGTATACGATGAAAATTTGTAGGTAGTTTGTTCTCATTTTGTCCTATGATATAGGATCTTATTGTTTTTCATTTAAAATTGATTCAAAATGAAAGATTTTCATAGTTGTTTGGTGTCTATTGAATAGAGTTTAAAAAAAATACTTTTCCCCTTGTTACTGACTTATAGAATAAACAAATATTATTTTGGAAGTAGTGAAACTAACAATGAACTAGTTTTGAAATGGTTATAAAATCATTAAAACAAATTGTGAAAAATAGAACATGTATTAAAAACAGTACATAAGAGGAATTTTTATATTGGAGACATTTTCTATTTTTTTGTGATTATTAAATAGGGTTGTATTTTGAGATTTATATGTTTCCTCAGACCATTTTCCTAGTGGACTGATATTGAAATTTTTGGGGAGTTTAATCATGGGTTATTCCTCTGCATCCTAGGCCCATTGTTCTAGAAATTGGTTTGTGCACATTGTTATTATAGTATGTGTAGTCTATGGCCAGAACCTATAGTATTCCTTAGTGTTGTGATACTTTTTATTCTATTCCGTATTATATGGATTTCTTATTTATCTTTGATAAGAATTATTATTGTTGTGGGAAAAGATAATGGAAATTTTCTTTTAAATTGATATACCTACTTCTATTTTAGAACTGTGAAAAAGGTAAACAATTAAAATCATTTCTATAAAACTACTTTACTACTAATACTTAAATTTTTTATTTAACATGGTCATACAGGGAATTATATATATATTTATATATATTAGTAATATAACACTAGTGTGGGATCTTACTAAGCTTGCTATCTCCAACCACATGCAACTATTCTGTGGTGAAGATACCTCTGTTTATCATCCAGTGAAAAGATTGGAATGGAACTACATTTATGTGGTTAGGATCATGTCATCTGGTTGGGAATCAAGTAGAGAGATGGTGGTAATTTCTCATTCCATCGTTTGGAGTTTCTATTTGTGTAGGGGCCTTTGTAGTTGAACTTTTCCATGGGAGTTTTTAGCTACTCTTATTATTGTTTGTCTCCACTTTTTCCATACAGCTGTGGAATTGATATATTGTTCATCTTTTGATATTAATTTTTGGTAGTTACATATATTCCAAGTGTTTGATTATATTATGTCAAATTTTTCTCTTCGTTCTGATTTTTATTATAGGGTACTTGTTGCAAGCCTATGGGGATCGAGAACTCCCTTCGGGTATGTAAGATAACTTGTTAGGTGTCTGGTTTGAAGGAAACACGGGATGTATCATTACAATGAGGATACCCATGAGCACCCCAAATCTATATGGTCTAGTGACTAAAAAATAATGAATAGGTGTATGAGTTACATAATGATTTAGTGGGAAATTATTAATTAATAATTAACTAATTTGATAATGTAAAGTCAAACATGATGAGTGTAGATGTTTGTCTTCTACACAAAATAATCACTTTCAAAGAATAATTAGTTTTTATTTGTTTTTAATAATTCAATCATCTAATAAGGAAATGATATAATATAATCAAGCAATGTACTTAAAGTATATATAAAATAGAATAATCTATTTTCCTTTCTAGTTCTTAGCTTCCAAATACAACACTATTATAAGAATACCCAAAAAAAATAAGAAATTGAGAAATAAAATTAAAATAAACCAATCCCTATGATAAAATACAACACTGGCCACGTATATGTATATCCAAAATTGTGGTAATGAATATTTTTATTATAAAATAAGCAATTTGAAAATAAATTCACTGAATAAAAAAGTCCCTTAGAATTATTCATTGAATTTTTGTAGTCACTTATATTAAAAAATTGTTTAACAAAAACTATAAGAAAAACCTTTATAGAATAAACCAAATCATTAAAAACGTTAATAATATCTAAAAACACGATATACATAGAGGATCCATGCCTAGTATTTTCCATGTATAGCTAACTTTAGATGATACTAGTATTGTTTTTTTGGATGGGGGAGGGAAATATTGAAACACATCCAACTGAAGGTAACTTCTAGAGTCAGGGCCTAAACCTATACCATTGGAATAGGAAGGTTTATACAATTTTGAGAACCAACATATCTCATGGAATAGGGGATTCTTTATACTCCATTACAGATTAAAATCATATACCATGAATTGTATGTATACATCAATAGTGGTGGGATATGCATGATAGTTTATATACAAACAAAATATTTATATACCTCATTCTAGCATTCTAATGAAAAAATATGTATTTTGAAAGCTTTAGAAATATATATTATAAATACCAATACACCCAAAAAAAATTAATGTATACATTCTATAATTATATGGATTTTATTTAAACTAATTATACAAAATCATTATTCACACAATTAAATTAGAAAAAAGTGTAAGTCATGCTCCTAGAATTGTGAATTTCAATCAAGAATACAATGTTTTATGACAAAATAGGTACATGGGAAAATAAATTCTCTCTTGAAGATTCATTTAAAACAAGAGAATATAAATAAAATATTAAAATGATATGTTAAATATGGTTATTTAAAAGTAATCTAAAAAAGGCTCAAACATGAACATGAGTAGAATCTAATTTAGATCAATAAAATACATGGTAGTTACTCATGTATTATATTAGTTGTATACAAGAAGTAATTAAATAATACTAAATAGAAAAGATAACGAAGTATATGTGTCTAACAAAATATACTCTTTTTTAATGACAAATATTAACCAAATTATGAATTAAACATGGATTTAATCCATGTAAAAATTAATGATAAACATTATTTTGACATAAAATGTTATGGAATATTTATATTAAGATAAAATCATTTTTATATCAAACATAGTGTAAAACATATCATAATATTATACAATTTCATGAAAATATTTTATGATGAAATGGTTTTTTCTAATTAATATTAAAAAATATGTATTTGAAAAAGTATAAAAAATTATTTTCAAATCATGTTTTCTGGTTTGGATTTAATCCCAATCAATAAAAACAATTGTATATAAGACTACAACAATCCTTCCACCTGGAATTTAATATGATATTTTCTCTCATTTTATGTAACAATTAATAAAAATAATGTTTGTAGCATTGACTCATGAATTATACATGTTTAATTGGGAAGGAATGATTCTACAAATAGTAATAGAAAAGGTCAATGAAAGAGTTGTGTCAATTTGAATGTCAAAAATCAATCAATTAATAATAACATACTCTACCATGGTTGTTTTTCTCAAATTCATTAAAAAACTAAGCATTTTCAAAATAATATCTATATAGGTGTTTGTTAATATCCAATATTTCTATTAAGATTATCTAATAACATTGTTTATATAAAATCTATTTACTTTTAGAAACCTATGTAACATAATTGAATCATAATTACTAGATTATAAATCTTACCATACATTATATTTAATATGGTAAAAATAATATTCTTAGAAAGTTAATAATTTTACTGAAGTCCATATTAACAATAATTACTCTTGAAAAAGTAACTATTTGTGTTATCAAACATATTGTGTACCGATTATTTAATTGTCAATAAGAGGGATATAAAAAGAATATAATTTAGACATCCTACCAATACATTATAGCTAACTATAAAATAGTTCATTTGATTATTAATGATTTCAACACTATATAAAATTATAATATTCATATTTATAAGTTTTCAACAAGCATCAACTAAGATTTAAATACAAAATAATTCATTCGAAACGTTAATCCATGTAATAATTGATATATGGATAAAAATGTTACTTCATTTTCCTACCATTGTAATCATTAGAATTTTTTTATATATTTAGAGAACACATAATTTTTTTTCTATTAGATTTGGAAAAATAATATAATACACTTTTAATGGAATGAATATGGAGTTTTATATTGTTTATAACCTCTTACCATGAATTTATCTTCAAATAATCATTTCTCATACTCGATTCACATAAAATGTTTCCTTAAAAATTACCAATCAAAAATATAGAAAAAATAAAAATTAAAAAAAAATGGAAACACACCCACCATTATATAATATTTACTGAAACATAACAAAAACCATGAAAAAAACTCAATATGTTAAAGTGAGACACTAACAAGAATAAAACCATATGCGAAAAGACATATAGAACCATAGATCATTTTGGAATGTTTTAAATTCCCCAATCACTCTATTGTATGATTTAATAATTCCACATTAATGAAAAAAAAATTATTAAAACACACAATGTAAACTTTCTTAAAGATTAAATAATGTGGAAGCTACCGGAATAGTTTTCACCATGGATTTTTGGAAATCATAAACCTACGACAACAATTACAATTATGGATAATAAGTAGAAACAAGAGTTATTTCAGGGTGGAGGATATAAATTGATTATCGAGCCTCCAACTTGAATTATATTACCCAAATATATGTTATACTTATTTTGTATTGGGGGACCTACGGAAACTAAAGGATATCCAAATGATTCCTATTAACTAATTAAAACTGATTCCATGGGAGAGTGAGGTGAAAATGTATAACAAAAATTAAATTAAACTAACATTGTTCCAATTAAAAAAATATGACCATGAGCAATAATGTTCCTAATAAGAGTATACCAAACAATCAATATCATACTATAGTGACCCTTCTCCTATCTAGACAATGAGGTACCTGATTATACTTGTTCGAATATTTTATAGCTGTAATATCCCTTGATCCCACCCAATCATCATTTGCATCAACAACAATTAAAACCTCATCTTTAAACTATTTAATATAAATATCCATAGTTTCAAAATCATATTCAATGATAAACCACATCCAGGTAATCCTAGTATATACTTTTAGAGGAATCTATGTTGGAAATGTGGGTTAAAAGTTTTATAATCCATCATTGGTATAAGGTAAATCTATGAATGGTCAATATATTTTATATTTCATAGTTTTAGTTTTTATATATGGTGATATTTGGGTTATAAGTATCTAATTAATTTCAATTTCTTATTTTAAGCATTAAACTATCCACTAAAACCCATTATTAGTCTAAGAGATTTACTAAAATATTATACTATTGAAATCATATCTGGTAAAAACAAATATTTTTTTGAATTGTATATCATAATGGAAATCATGATATATGATCATTTTTTTTTCATTAGTCTATATGATAATTTTGTTTAAATCTATGATTATATCACATCATAAAATATGGGGTACCATTTTCTTAGATATAGCTCAATTATTTATTTTTCTTCAAATAATATTATAAAATATGATCCAATTATATCATATGATGTTGCTGATGTAATGAATCCTAATAGAGAAAAAAATCACCAAAAGTGATATCAATATGAATCATATAATTTTATTTCCTCAAATGAGTTAATACTATCAAAGGGCTCATCATATTTTTGGATATTTATGAAGTGTTCCATTCTACGTTTATAGGATTGTGATTTAATTAATTTATTTATGAATACCATATTTTATGTCATGATATCAATACCATGCCTATAGAATATCATATAAGCCTCAACATTAATTTATTACTCCTTCCCAAGTTATTATCATAGTGTAAAATTTGTTTTTCCATGCAGTGTAATTCATATGAAATCCTTGTAGTCGTTTGATATCTTAAATTTCATATATATAACAATAATATTTTATGATTCATTGTTCTTAAATATTTTAAACACTAAATCTCATTGATCCGTGGATATTATTTCTATGAGACGTTAGATATGATTTCCATTAATTTTTTTTTCTAATATTTCAACTGTGAGTTGAATAGAATAATATTTAAATTGTTTATAATATTTTTATAAATCATAAAACATGTTATTGATGGATGTTTATTTTTTTTAAAGGATTTTATAAGTTAATTATTTATCATATTATTATAAATATTTTATACAATGTTTATGATACATTTATTAAATAAATATGACATATATTGAATGTTATTATTAAAAAAACATCTTAGACTATATTGAAGGAAATATTTTGTTTGGATATAAATTTTTTAAAATGTATTTGTATGTTTCACTTAAAAAATGGTTATAAATTACAAAATAATTCCAAAATATTATGGTTTTTGTATTTTAATTATCTTTTTTTTTCACAATAAATTAACTAAAATTGTTAAAATTAATGGCATTATTTGATAAATTAAGAAACTATATGGAAATGAGTATTCATAATTACTTTTATTATGGTTTTAATATTCGAAATATTTTTTATTTTTTTATTAAAATAATTAATTAGTAGATTTTAATTATATAAAATTTTTATGTAATGTAATGTCATATATTTATGTAATGTTCTATATGTAGTATAATATGAAGTATTTTATAATAGAAATTAATATAAGGTGTTTTTGTCCAAAATAATTTTTTTTACACAAGGTTCTCTAATATTATGAAGTATCTATATTTATATTTAATTATTTACCCATTCATAATCTATTATTTAAATGTAATAATTAATTATTTGTTTATCTATTCCCTAAATTACTGAAAATTAAGTTTTTTTATATGAATTTTCATATATATATTTGTTTTAATGTTTTTATAACACATTAAGAGTTTATCATACATTCATATATTTATTTATGTGATTCTTAAGATAATTTATTTAGTTTCTCCAATCATGATTTCAATATATATTTAGTTTTTTATTTAATAAATACGATAATTATAGTATAAATATATTATGTATTAGTGTTTTAATGTTATTGAGATTTATTTCGAGTAATATATCCAATGGTACAGGGAAGTTGTTACATATTACTAATTTCATTGGTGGTTTATTCCTTCTCTAGAAAAGGATTATTTCCCATAAATCATTGAAATATTATATGTAAGGGGATGATTAGTTTCATAAGATTCAAAAAATTTACATGTAAATGATTCATGTAGAATATTATTGGTATTCATTTGCATATGTAAGAAAATTGGTGGGCTTTTATTGGGGTTGAAATTAAAATAATTGAATTATGTAAGTACTTATACATAAATATGGTTTCAATATATTAGTTTTATTTAATGTTTGAACTTCAAATTTAAATAAATTTAAAAATTCACACAATTAAATAAAATAAAAGAGATATAATTATGAGATTAAATGTACATTTCAACATTACTATGTGTCTAATTCCTTCTAAATAAAATAATGTTTTTCCATTATAATTAATTTAGGTAGGTTTTAACAAATAAAATCGCCCATAGTTTATCCTATATAATAAATAATAGATATGTATAACCCTAAGAGTTAAGTAACCAAAAAATTTGTGAGTCTTGGGTTACCGTTAGACAAGAAACCATGTTGTTAACATAAGAGTGGAATAATTTTGAGTTTATACATATGATGGATTGAGAAAAGGATATTCCACTTGAGAATCCAGTAGTCATATATTATATGATTATCATTATAGAATACCTAAAAAACTATTTATTATCAGGATTTCTAGAGAACATGAAATGTTTCATGAAATCTGGATCAAGTATAACTAATTTAAATGATGAGATTAAAATAGTTCCCTAATTTGATAAAAAACATTTTAAATAAAATTATTTATTTGAGGAATGTTAATGTAAATATACATTTTCTAAAAAAAATATACTATAGCTAAAGTTTCAGATTTCTTATCGAAAATTTATTTGATAAAAAATCATAAAATGTGGAGTCATGTTATACAAAAATCATGTGATTGTTAACCATGTAATATTTTTTATTAATGAGAATGTATAATTTTTATTGAAATTTATTCATGAGTAAACCATTTGTTAAAAATATTTCTTCAATTATATCTTGATGGTTAATATAATCATAAATGATGTTTGGTGACCTATGATTTATTATTGATATAAAAATGTAATTTTTAAAAAAAATTATATGATTAAATTTTGTTAATAAGTTTAATAATGATTTTATAAATATTATGAATTTCATCAGGATAGATGAATTGGGAATATTATTTCTAGGTTTTTGTGATGTGTTGACTATGAATGTTGGAAAAAAAATCTAGAAAAAATATGATAGTTAGGGATTCATATAATAATTCATCTATTATCTAATCAAGGACATAAAAACCTATTTAATGTATAAGGAATGGGGGTAATGATTCTATATGATATTATTTAATTTAATAATTTATAGGGATTGATCAACTTCGAGGAATGTCCATGTCATGTATCAGTGATATAGAAATAAATTCTATTTTTAATATTGTGTATTATGCCCAGAATATGATTTATATATTTTAATTAATGTGATGGAATTCAAAAACAAGGTATGAATGTATAAAAAATTTAGTATTCAATCAGTTGATGATTAAATGAGCTGTAACAACAATGTTTTGAACGAAAAGTAAGATTTAAAATACAAATGAATCTATTTAATTTAATTTTTCCACTCATTTGAAATCTCATATACAATAAGATAATTTTAAAAAAAACATTGATTTGTTATGATAAATATGAGAATTATTCGAATGGTGTATTAATCATTAGATTTGGTGAGTTTTTTTTGAGAAGAATAAGAATAAATGTATAAAAATTATTCATCTCAAATAAAAGTTATAATCATGTAGTATATTTAAATATAAGTGATTTTATCCCACTATCACTTTTTGAATATATCAATGAATAATATTCTTTTATAAAAAATACACCAAACACATAGAATACCATAAATGATATTGGTACAATATATTATTTCATAAATACCTCCACGTGAGGAAGATAGAGTTATTTTTAAAACAGAAAACATTTTTTTGTATCTTATTATTATATTATGAATACAATTTAGATTATAAAAATCAAATGGGAGTATTTTTTGACATCAAGATGTTTAAATTTTATATATAAAATTATTATGCTGGTAAAAGTGAATGTCATCATATAATCTAATGGCGTTTATGGAATGATGTTACATAAAAAATGAAAAATATTACAGGATTTACAAAATGATTCAAATGAAAATATTCATGGAAAAGGTATCTTTTAAGTCTAATATGTATGTGGTAAAATTAATTTATTAAAATAAAATCCAAGTATATTGTGAAGTTATGCATTTTGAATATGTAAAATGAGGTAGAAATTTAGGGCATGCTTCCTAAATCTAACTATTATTCTATCCAAATATTTTTATATATTTAAGTCACTAAATATTTTATATGGTTTTTTTTATCAAATGGAATCATTTAGATGTTGTTGTAATTACAAAGAGATATAATGATGTAAGGTCCAAGATCCATCTACACTGATACATTGTGTGTTTTTTTGAAGAAAGTGATGCTTGAAGGAGTCATAGAGTGTTTATTGAGGGGTTTTAACCTAAAATATTAAATCACAAAGGATTAAAAAATATTTAATGTTCCATTTCATGACTCTTTGGATCCTATAATGGGTGATTTTCTAATTCATTGGAAGTCAAATTGGCTACGTGGACCCAAGAGGTACATGGAGTGATTAACTATATGGAGCCATTGGCTACATGATATTATATATGCGGATCTGTTATGTGAGTGATATTGTATGTGGGAGTTCATCAATGTGAATCAAAAGTATGGCAATATTTTTCTGTGAATTAGAAAAATGGCTAGATGAGCTACGTGGGTTTACTATGTGATTGATCGACTACTTGAGTGATTGTCTACTCCAGTGATCATCTATATAGATTAGTTACATGAGTTATTGAATATGTGAGTGATTGGATATATAGATCAACTATGTAATAGATCATCCACATTAAGTGATCGACTACGTGCTAACTACAATGCAGGGATTTTGGGTATGTAGAGATTTTGGCTAAGTGGTGCTTCCAAGTATGAAAAATCGCCTATGTAAAGATTTCCAAATCATTCTAGTGAAAAAACATGTGGGTTTTTAGTGATATTAATCAATGGTCCCCAAACTTATTCATCATGGTTAATTATATCCATGATTTTCTGATATGGTTGAGGCTATAAAAATTTCCCTGTGTGGGAATTTTAATAACACAAACAATAGTTTGGAATGGAATCTTTATTGATTTGAATTTCTTCTATTCTGTATTTTATTACCATAAAATTATGATCTTTCCATAGTTCTTCCATACATTCAATATCATAGGATTAGACATTCCAAAAACCATCCATTTGAGTTGCGAGATCGAACTTCCACTGGCTCGTGTTTAATTGAATAAGGATTCCAACATGTATGAGCCCCCTCTTTTTTGGTGTAGTGAGTCGCATGATATTTTAATTCTATATAGGGTATTAATTGGTTCTCTTACATATTAATATCTAATAATAATGTAGTCATGTTCTATCCCATTGGATATCATTGTAACTTTCATAATAAAAATTGAACCAAATTTATAATCAATTGGATCATGATCATATATTGTTCACTTATACAACGTTAATGGTTTAACTATTGTTTTCCAAGATAGTGTTCCATATATACTATTATTAATATAATTTTATCATATTATATGGGTAAATATGTTTTTTTTAAATTGGTAACTAATTAAAATATGGCCTTAATTGATAATAATTTAGATGGAGAAAAAAGTGGAATATGTAATGATTATAGTGTTTTTTATAAATTTAAAATGATCTAAATATTGTTGATAAATTGTTTAATTGATTTCAATTTTATATCTTTTTATGGAATATGATAAATTTCTATCTTGGTCTTTCTAGTTTATGGAAATAATTTAAGGTGTTCTATTTAATTTTAATTCAAATTTTTTTTTGAAATTGGAATGTATGATTAAAATAATGTTTAAAATAATTTTTTAATTCATTTGGTTTCATGTTACATAATGATTCTTTAAGTTTCCCTTAGTTTAATCCTATATATATTTATTCAGTTAATTCAATATATAATAATAACTGGTTACTTTATTATGATAAATTTTAGAGGAGGAGTTGTTTATCTGCTGGATAAGGAAGTGTTCCTTTTGTTAGGGGTTATGGGAGATCATTTATGTTTGAGGGGTATATGCCTTGTTTAAGGGACTATATTACCATATTGACTGTAATTTAGTTCATACAACCATATGATTTCCTCTAGATGTGATCTTGTGAAGTGATATGATCTTGGGATGGATGATGTGATATGATCCTAGGATGAATGATGTGATATGGGGCAGAGAGGCCTAAATGGTGTGGTATCATTTGATGTCTATGATGGTGATATGTATCAGGATATTCATGTGGGTGTTTGGGATGAGAAACTTGATTATTTAATGGGTTTAATATGGTCTTACCCATTGATATTGTAATGTTGTATTCTTTCTTGATGTGAATCTATTTAATTAATTGTGGTGTGGATTCTTTTTTATATGTAATCCTTTCCACACAATATGAGGAATCTAGATATTCCTAGTTTAATGTTACCACATGGTGATATCTTAGGATGTTTTTCCTAAAGTATCTATAATTATATAAAGTAATATTGTTTAATAAATAGTTAACCCATGATGGTGGTAATGATGGGATTTAAATTCATGAAAGATATTAATGTTGAGAAACTACAGACTCAGTTCAGATTTTTTATAGAGTCCATGGAATTTAATCTAGTGATTAAATTATTCATTTAAAAACAATTTTGTTGGTTACATATTTTCTAATTAATTTTTTAATTTAATGAAATTTATATTATGAGTTAAAATATTGAATTTAATGTGGAACATTAATTTTTTTTCTTTTTAGATATCTAGTATTAGTAGTAACTTTTGGGTGTCCATGTTACATTAGTTGTAATTGAGTCAATGACTATATTACACCAACATTGTGGTTGTGATATATATTATATCGTGTATATTTTTTGATTTCATATGGTACCCCGAATTTTTTTTGGTGGATGTCATCCAATAGACTATAGAATGGTGTTTTCCCCAACATCCTTGTGGGAGGATTAATGGATGGATCCCCCTATTCTATCTCTCTTTTCAAGGTTTCTATATATGTTGGTATTCAATTTAGATAGTTTACCCTATTTATGTGAATAGGGTTGTAATGGATGGTGGTTTTTCACACACATGTTTCACTATATATAGTACACATGGGATGATTATAGTTATGACATGGGTAGGCTATGATATCTTGAGGTTCCTTAACTAGTGTATGGAATTTGATATATTAAGTTATAATTCCTGATTTATGATGCACAAAAAATTTGATTTGGTGGCTGTCAAAGATTTCTTGGTTACTATATGATGATGTGAAATGGGATGATGTGATGATTTGTTTCATAAAGTGGAAATTGTGATACTTATGCAAGGTCTCTTCATATTGGACTATTTTGGAATACGATTGCTTATGTTTTTTGACGTTGAAATATAGTAGAACACTATTGATGAAGTGAGGGATGGTTACAATTAATAATTAATTGTAATATTATATGATTTATTGTATGAAATTCTTGTCTAGTGTTTTCGATAGTTTGGCTGGAAAAATAGTATAGTGATTTTGGAAATGATTTAATTTAAAAATTGTTCAGTAATATTTAGTATGCCTTTTGTGTTCTTTCCATGAGATTCTTTCTGTAGTATCCTACTAGGTATACATTTATTCATACCCTAATCATATATTAATTACTTTTCTGGTCACCTAATTTAGTTAGTATATTGGGTTGGATATTACCAGCTTATGGTTTTATATGATCTTTTTGGGATTCTTGGTCACATCCATCTTTAACATTTGGTATTATTAGTTTTCCTTTTAATTTTTGATTTTAATGTAAGTAATTTAATTTTCACCTGGTATTTATTTATACTTATGTCCAAATATGTGTGGATTAGTGAATACTTATTATCTCTCTCTTCTTTATGTCCTCTTAGAGGGTAGTTCCACCCATATGTATATTAACTGTATTGTTAGTGAATGTCACCAAATTGAGACCTACTAGAGGTGGGCCTTAGGGTATCACCATATCCCTTACCTCATTACCATCTAGTGAGGGGTAAACTTTGGTGTTATGGGTTCATTAAAGAGTGTCATCAATGGATCATGTTGAGGGATAATATGTAGTTTATTGTTTGGAACATGTGATATTACATGGGATGGTAGGTAAGTGTTTTTAGGAATGTGTTTTATGAATTGAAAACATGGGAGACCATCTGAAGCAAGTTTATTTTGGACCCCATATATCGGATTCATATTCCATCAAAATTTTTATACTATAGAATTATCTGATACCTGTGGCAAGTTAGAGGCTAGGTAAATGATTATGAATCAATAAACATTTTGTGTTTATAATATGGGTACACATTGGTAAATGTTAAATCAATAACAAGATAATAAAATAATTAATTAAATAATGTTATGTATTTTATATTCTAGGATCAATGGTATACCATTTTTTCTTTAATAGGCAAGGATACAATTCACCATCTTCATCAGGTTCTCACCAATGTTGATCAATAATGATGATCTAGTAGATGACCACAATGTAGATGCTGATGATGATTACACATAGTGGATGACCCTCAGAGATTTTCATTTGTAGAGTATAAGTTAAATTAGGGAATTCATTTCCTATTTATTCATCGAATAATGGTACTTGAATGTAGAAATACACTTGATCTCAATCCTTTCATGGAAGTAGCACTGGGTTTCATTGGGTTTGATGATGTTGTGTGGGGTAGCGAGTAAGTTTTTGGTCTTTATCCTTAGATATCATTAGGAGTTGGAAATATCATGGGGTAATTTACACATCTTGTTCATAGAATCCATTCTATGACCATAATGGTGTCTAGTCCCTAGGGGCTTCTTACAATCCAAAAAGGGAGTTCAAGTATATGAGGGTTTGGAATCTCTTATAGGACCCTTATACATTATTTTAAAGACCAATTAATATATGATGAAGCTAGGATGATGCATTTAGAGTTGTATTTTTGTCTAGTGATCCATTTTAAGGTCATCTTATTTATGATTATGATTTATCTAGAGGGTTTGTTGAAATCATATGTCATTGAGATGATGCTGGCCCAAATAGGATAATCATGATATTGGAGTCATCATGATTCTTAGAGAATATGCTATGTGGTTTGGGGACCCTAGGTTCCTAGAATGATGTTATTTTTGTCCTATAAAGGTATGTCTTACCCCTTTTCAAACTGTGGTCATCAAGGATGGGATTTACTGACCATTATGAGATGTCTGTGTACACAATGTATGGTGTTGAGGTAGTTTCATTTAAGGTAGTTTTAGCTTAGTACTCTTGATTATGATTTGAATATTGGATAATGGATGAGTGGAGTAAAACATAGAGATAATCCTAGTCATTAGATAGTTGATCATGTATATGTATGTAGTCATTAGAAAGGTCTAAGTGGTCATGGTGTAGGTCAATGTTATGTTATTTCTTTAGTATTTATAGCTTCATGTGTTCCATATGACCTTCAATGTACTATTTTCTTTTCCTTATATAGGTGAATGTTTTTGTTAATTTAGAAAAAAAATGACTCTTTATATTACCAAACCATATTAATTCATTGGGACTTGACGTTGAGAGTATTATAGTTCCCATGTCATTTACAACATTATTTTGAGGATGAACTGACTAGTCATAAGTATATAGTGACTATCATCCACTACTTGGTAGACAAAACTCTTGTAAATATTTCCATCATTTATAAATACATCTATTTTTAATAATCCTAAACATATATTGTTAATATTTAGATATTGTTATCATGTATTGATTCAGGAGGTAGATTTTGTTCATTTATGCTAATAAATAGTAAAGGGTGTTTTTTCGTGAGATTGACCCTAAGTTTATTCAAAACTATGATCTTCCATTGTCATATATGATGGTAGAGATGATACTGAGTTCAATCGGAATTATGTAATATGTTATCACATGGATGAAGAAGAGTTCCATGATTTATTTTTTTGATGAGGTTTTAGAATTAGCCCCATGATAGGAGATCAGGTATTGGATTGAGATATAACTAGACATATCAACTATTCTGATTTCTCCACATATGAAGTTGACTTATGTGTATCAACAGATGTGGTTACATCTAAATGATTTATTATAGTGACGTTATATAAAATGAATGTGTCACCCTAGGTTGAATATGTATTTCATAAATAAGGATTATGGGTGTCGATAGATTTATATATGTTATCATTTCTTGAACCAAGTGACAGTGAAGAACCAGTATCCTCTTCTAGTGATGGATGATTTATTTGATCAGTTGAAGCGGGGATGTTGGTTCAGGAATATAGATTTATGGTTTTTATATTATCAAATGTTAGTGAAGTATGAGAATATTGGGAATAATATTTTCTATTATCATCATGGGGATTAATATTTCATTGTAATGTCTTTAAGTGTGATGAAGGATCACTCCATTTTCACGGGATTGATAAACAAAATGATCATATAGTTCCTAGATAAGATTATAGAGGTTTTCATATATGAAATCATTTTGTAATCCACATATGATAAGGGGTATACTGAGAATCTAAATGATGTTTTTGGAGTTCATCGGGATGTGAAACTTTATGAGATTTTATTGAATTATGAGTTCTAGGATTGTGAGTTCAATTTATTGGGTAATGTCATGTCCTAAAATGAAGTATGTATGGGTCCTTACATGATATTGGTAGTTCTTTCTTGGGAATACTGCAATACAATAGTAGAGGTTCAATGTCTCTATGGTCTTACAGGAAATTGCTAGAGGTTTATAGAATATTTAACTCAGTTTTTAACTCCTCTAATGGATTTAACTAGAAAGGATCAACATTATTGTAGACTAGCTAGTTTTTTTTATATTTTGAGTACATAATGGAGATTTTGGTAAGTGATTGTGTTCATTATTTACCAATATAGGGAGCTCAGCTTGATCTTTTTTGTGACTCTAAACATCTCAGTAAGACTATGTTCTAATGTAGTAGAGATTAGTTTCTTGTTAGTCTCAAAAGCTATTTCCCTAAGAGTTTACCTATTCCAACCATTATCATGAGTTGGCGGAAGTTGTGTTTTCATTAAATTTATGGTCATATTTTTCAATTAGTTACTGTTTTATGGTTTTTACATTCCAAAATATTTTGAGGGATGTCTTTTATGATCATTAAATTAATTTTTTCAATGTTGGTGGTTGGAATTAATATTGTATTATGAATTCAATATTTGGTTTAATCAAGTAACGGGAAATGGTTTGGTTGATACGCTCAGCAAAGATTCATGTTGTGATTCCATGAATTAATTTGTATTTTTCTTGGATTTGTATATGGGGTTTGGATTAGTAGTAATAACTCCGTAATACTATATGAAAAATAGGGGTTGAAAACCCATTTGGAATAGGTCATGTAGCAGTACTATTAGAGTGGAGGCACTATAATAACGGTGAGAACTGTAGTGGTGGTAGGACATTGTAGCAGGGGCGTGTAATGTTCCCTACTATAGTAGTGGATACTATAGTAGTACTATTCCAAAATTGGGCATTGGGCCCGAAATTTGGGCCTATGGGCTATGTAGTAGGCTACTTTACCCCTAGGCCTTCGAGGAATGTAATGGGTCTCCCTCTGCAGAGTAAAGATGTATTTTCATGACATTAATAATACATTAAGTCCTTTTCCCCAAACGCTAAACAATGGATATTTATAGATAGTAATGGGGGAACAATAATTTATGCTTCCAGACATGGGATATTCGGAGGAAGAGGTTGTATTTCAATGTTGATATTGCATTTTTATTTGTTTTAGTTGTTATTGGAGTCCATTTTCAGTATTTTTAAATTTAATGTATGGGAAGCTAAATTTCGATTTGATGATTCCTTGATGGTTTGTTTATAGATTGAAAAAGTTGGCATCTTTTCAAGGGAGTATTTTCATTCCACTGGTGATGCATAAGATGATCTTCATGTGTTTCAAGGCTCACCTTTAGCGTCTCATCCCATCATGAAAAAGATGTACGAATACATGAGATTCCACTTTTTGTGGCCTAGGTATATGTGGGATATTATGATGTTTTCTTCACCATGTTTGGTATTCTAAAAGATGAATGCTGAGCATTGAGTTCCCAAAATCATTATCCAGACTTTTGGTGTTCTCCAATGAATTTTAGACGAAGTATCGATGGATTTATAAACATGTTTTTCTTGAGATCAGGGAGCCTAGGATTTCGTATAGGTAGTATTGGATCGTTTGATGAAAGAAACCCACTTTATATCTAATACTGATTCAAACTTAGTTGAATATTTGTTGAGAATATATCTGGAGGTGGCGGTGTGAATATGTGGAGGCCAGAGGACAATTGTATCTAATTGGTATCTTTGTTTCACCTCTAGTGTATAGAGGGAACTCAAACCTAAATTTGGATCTAAATTATTATTTATCAATTATTTTCAACCATAGAAGTATGGTGAGATATTTCATACCATCTAGATACTTAATGAAATATTTCAATCTTGTTTGTTGTATTTTATATGTTCCTAGATAAGTAACCTACCATTGGTTGAGTTTTACCAAAATAATATATTCTTCTCGAATAATGGAATGGATCCAATTAAATCATTTTATAACCAACTATTACATTTTCCATTCTAATGGACTTCACTTTAAGGTTAAAAATTATAGTCATGAACTAGAATAGGATACGACATAGGTGGATCGGGTAATTCTTGAGATGATTAAGGCATAAAATGACCATTAAGAATCATATGTCGATCCCAAGATGATACTACAATATTTTGATGAATAAGATGAGAAGTTCTATTACATTACTAATTATTAGGTTAATCAAAGGTTAGTTAATATGAGTAAACTATATCACTAGTTTGTTAGGTTTGTTGAGGTATTGGATAATGTTGGAGTCGTAGCTTATTAGAGAGAAATTCAATCAAAGATGAGTACAGTATATGATATTTTCCATGTTTTTTTCTCCATCATTACCATCATGTTTAATATCATTTCATCAATTAGAGAAAGATCAATGTTTTTGATGATGCAACTTTCAAGAAGCTTCATATCGAGATCCTAGGCTACCTTTAGACAGTCTTTCAAGGACGTACTCTTCCATTGGTTCATATATTCTAGTGGTATGGTGTCATGTAAAATATTAACATGGAATGTAAATCACATATGTTCACTCATTATCCTTATATTTTTTATGTTTATCTGTTCTCCAATAAATTTTCACTCTTTTGTATATTAACATTTTTGATTATGAGATGGTTCCCTCATGGTTCTTATTGTTATCCATTCCATAATTTGAGAAGAATCTCCTCAATTAGAGTGTTTAGTAGATGGTTGTTTCATTTGTTTGGTTTTATGAATATTTCCTCAGATGAGGTGTTTTAGGTCTGATGATGGAAATATCCATTATTTTTTTCTCACAGGTGACTATTCAGATGATTCTTTTTTGATTTCCCCATAGTTTTCATTTTGATTTTTCATGGATGAGAATTATTTAAGTGTTATCAAATATAGGGGTTTAGAAATGATTGGGTTTTATAATATAAGAAAAACAACATAATCATACATCAAATGCTCGGGGTATAGTCCTTGTAGGGATAAATTTTGGGTGAACATTGACCATCAGTGTAGGTTTGGAGAGCTATCCATGGTGAGCAGAAACTCATTGTGGTTTTAGGGTAATTGTTGCGCATGATGTTGGTATAAGGGATGGTGGGGACTGCTCTGTCAGTGATGGAATACATGGTACTCAATTGATGGTGATTTCATATTGGTTGGGACATCTGTGTTGGAGAAATTATGAAAGATTCATGATGGATTGGACAGTGATTACATGGCATTAATAAGGGGTAATATCTATGTAATAGTGTCTATAGGATCCTAGTATTGGTGACAGGATTGGGTTTGGTTAAATATGATCGAGGAAGAATAGGTATAAAACAGTAATTTGGAAATTAATCAAGTTTATACCCATGGTGCATTAGAGAAAGTGGCATCCATATTTGAAAGGATATGAGATTGGGATGTATGAGAGCGAATAGCTTTGGCCATCTGTATGACGCCACATGCATCCATTCACAGAGAAATTTTAGATGTTCCCCCATAAAAAGGAGAGTGTCTCTGTGAATTATATCAAATATTATGGGTAGTGTATTTATAGTGGTGTTTGGGTCTATAAGACCTACAATTGTCAGGTACTTAGGCCATGTGCCTAATGGGCATATAGTTTAGTCATGATTCCCCATCAAACCAATTAAAAAGATGTGTTATAAAAATTAAATAATTTTTTTAGAATTTCAAATTTTTGGATAATGAGTTGGATTTATTTAGTCTACCCCTTTATGTTTTTTCAATGAGTTTGGTTCTTCAGGAGTCCTAGAGATTGTCTATTGGTGGTTGGAATCTTAAATGCTGATTTAAGAATGATTCATGTTGTTAAAGGTTTTCCCTATCATAGATATGAATATAATAGATTGGGTTAGATCCTGATAAATTTTCATTCAAATCATCTATGTGGATCCATAATCTACATGGGGAGATCTTCAATGTGGAGCCACTAGCTTTGTGAAATCATCATCTATGTGAGATTAACTATGTGGAAACATAAATTATGTCAATCTTCTTTGTTGTTGATAAAAAAGTTAGCGATTAAATACATGATTCAGATATGTGGATGGAACATCTCTATGTATAATCAATGTGGATATATTGGGTGGGTGGATCTGCAATGTTAGTGATCGTCTACATGATAGATTTTCTAATTGAGTGATCAAGTACCTAGATTAAATAAGTGAGTGGTCAGCTACATAAGTCATAGAATATATGTATTACCCATGTTAGTGGTCATCTTCATGAGATATCATATACGTAAAAAGGATACATTACTCTTTAGTATTAATGGAGATTTTTTCTATGTGGTACTTTAAAATAAGTGAAATAACAAACATTGATATTTTTTCTAGTTTCAGAAAAAATACCATGTGTGTCAATCTATGATCTGAATAAAGGGTTATAAAAGGCCGATTCAAGATGTATAATAATATATTTTATAGTATGAGATGGTTGTGTGTATAAAAAAATAATTTCATATAGAGAGTAAGGATATTGTTAATAGTTTTAATTAAATATTTTTTGATTTAAAATTCCCTTCATCATATATATTTTAACTTAGAAATAATGATATTTTCCATCATTATTCCCTAATATCATTCTCTCATGACCAAAAAATATATAAACATTTCCTTTTAGTCATGAACCTCTACTATATTTTGATAATGTTTCCTCCACTAGTGATTCCATCTTTTTTACTCCCCCTATTTTTTGTGTAGCAAGTCACACAATGCATATTCTTTCGGGTAGCAGATTCATTACTTCTCCTATATATTTATGTGGAATAATAAATTTATAATTTTATAGAAATTTGGATGTAAATGGAATTACCCAAATAAATAATAACTATATTACTAAATAATTGGACCAAAATCGTCGGTTGTTTCATTATAATATAATAATAGTTTGCCTCTTATTTTTCTAGGTAGTGTTCACTTATACATTTCTTGTTAGCATGTTTTATTATTTTATGGATTATCATGTTGTTTCTAATGGAAATGGGTAAAGTATTTAACAATGGAATTAATTGATATTTAACTGTATAGAGAATAAAAATTCATTTTTAATGATTTTGGATTTTGTTATAATTTTATGATGATTAAATAAATATTTATCGAATGTTTGTTTACAATTTAATACCATGTGTCGATTGAATTTGATAATGAATGTAAATCATGTTGATTCATGTTCATGAATGGAATTAAAGGCATGTAAATAAATTTTAATTCAGTAGTAAATTATGAAAATAGAATATATTCCTAGAATAATATTTAATTTAATTTTATTATTATTTTAGTAGAATGCTGTAGATTTATTCCACCATTTTCCCAATGTTTTAACATGGAAAAACAAAATTGGATAATTCAAAATAAAATATGAACTTTTTGTTTGATAATGATACTATCAAAGGACTTAGTTCTCATGTACTATAGAATGTCATGTTCATTTTTTTCTGATCCATGATAGATCATTATGTATGAATGCTGGATGACTTTTTTAGGGATTAGATATCCTTAATGATAGTGATTGTTTTAATTTTCCCTTGAAATTCACTCTTGATGTTAGGATGTGATATGATATGATTTTTTGAATGTTGGGCCTAGGATGGATGATGTGATATAATCCTAAAAAAAATAATGTGATATAGTACAGAGAGAGATAGATCAAGTGGAAGCATTTAATTACTATGATGCTGAGGTACATGAAGATATAAATGTTGGTGTCGGGGATGACACTATAGATAATGGATTTTTATGAGGCCAGTATTATACATTCATGATGTAATTATTAATTATATAGTGAAGTGAATATATTTGATGGTCAATTTCAATATTTCTTGTTTTATATGCATTATTTTCACCCATACCTGTGACAACATGATGTGCATTGTTGCATGTTTCTTAAAAGTGTAAACATATGATCGTTTTGATAAATTACATCTAATTATATAATGTATTAATGTTTACCAAATACTTAACCCATGTGTTTCTCAATAATTGAATGCAAATGCTAGAATAATGTTAATATTTAGAATCTTTGGACTCAGTTCACGTTAAGCCCTGAGGGATTGTACTATATTAAAAATATTAAATTATTCTAATTAAAAATATTTATCTTTTTTAATTATTGGATATTTAATTAATTAACATAATGTAAATTTAATATAGCTCTTTAAATGCTAGTGTTCTTATGGTATACCAATTCATAGTAGTCTTGGAATAGTGTTTAAGTGAAGTTAGTTATAGTTGAGTCCAAGAATATGTCATTCCCATAGTGTGGTTTTGAGTTGTATTATATGCTATATATTCTATGATTTCATAGTCTACTATCCCATGTAATTTAGGGTGACTGAATCACAATAGACCCTGGGAATGTGTTTTCCTGAACATCTGAATGGGGGTATAAATGCTTGACTACACCATCTCACCCAATTCACTTTTCATGGATATTATATGTACTAGTATTCCTGGTGGTCAGTTTCTCAAATATGATTGTAGAGGGAGGTGAAGGATTATGGTTATTTCACAACCATGATTCTCTTAATATAGTATATAAGTGATGATTATAGGAATGGAATGATTGGGCGGTGATCGATTTAGGTTCCTTACATGGTGTATGGGTTTTGATGGCTTATGGTATAACACTCCATGTACGGTACATGCCGTTTGGTTTGTGGTGGCTTTACAAAACTACATGCATAATATATCATGATGTAATATGGGATGATATGGGGAAGTGATGCCTGAGTTTCATATTCTATTGCGTTTCCCAAGAATGTGTGTGTGCTAACTTATTTCGGGGAGAGATAGATGAGGAACTTCGACACTGTAGAAGAGTGACAACCCATTAGGGAGTGGGGGTGGGGTACTAGTGATGTTTCCTTATTAAATAATATTCTCTCTTGTATGTGATTCTTATAGAGTGTTAGTATAACTACTGAACACTTTTTTAATCATTAATTCATAATTTATTATATTAAATTAAATATGACACAACCCAATTTATTGAGAAGTATAATGTATTTCGGAATTAGGTACATGAAATATCATCTTGAAGATGATATATAATATCATTTTTAAAACTTACAAAAAATGCCTCCAAAATTGTATGCCTTTTAAAACTGCATGGGATATCCTTGGAAAAAACATAAGAATGGGATGAGATATAAATACAAAAAATGGAATAAACATGGAATCAGTGATACAATTTATATTATAACAATATTAATGAGGAACAAAAGGAACATAAATAATAAGGCATGATATAGCATGATAACCATAACATGGGATATGTTGAAAAACATAAAACACTGAATCATGAACTTAGGATAAGGATAAATCAACAATAATTCATGGTGGAGAAGTAACATAAAGGAATATGGTACACATCTATCCAACCAAGACATATCATGATACTAAACATTACCCAATGGAATGAATTTCTATCTGGGTTCTCCCATCATAATCATTTCATTATCATGCTTAAGTGTGCCACTTATTTTCCTTCATAATTTATTCCATTATCTGAGAATGTATATTTAATACATGTATATCCCCAATAAATAATTATATGTTCATAAATGTGAGTAACCTTGATAGAATAATTGGTATGGTATTCACTACACATTTTTTGGCATAGAAAATCGTGGTAGAGTTTCAGCAGCATAATAACGTTATATAAAAACTCAAATTTTTTTTGATGAGAGTGAAAGGGATATCTAATTATTTGGGTGTAAAATTGGAAATAATAGTTACATGTACATGTGTATCCCAATTTTTTAAAATTTTAAAATGAAGGAATAAGGTAATGAAACAACATGAATAGAGAAAAAGATCCTTACGAAATATCAACTTGGTAAAAGGAGTATATACATCAACATGGGAGGATTAATGAGACTTCAAGGAATAAATAATAATTTATAAATAAAATTGATTGTAAATAGAATATCGAATATCCAATCCCATCCTAAAAAAATTAAATGTAATCCACATAACATAAAAGGAGTTCTTGATAAAATATGAGAGTAGAATATCTCTTATGAAATGTTGGCATAGTAACATCTTATGTAAGGGTGAAAATAAGGGATGATAAATGATTCATAATTAAAATGAAAACACTTGGATAATAAGGTAATTTTTATAAATTAAGGAAAATAATCCAAATTTAAATTAACATAACTAATTACAAAGAATAAGGTTATTGAATTTCAAAGGGTAAGAGGAAGTTGAGGATCCTTTACCTGAGTTTGTGACCCCAAAGGTCTGAGAGTGGAAGAATTAAAGATTAGAGAAACATGGGAGGACCCTATGGATTCTATTTCATATTATATATGTTCTCCACGGTTATTGAGATAATGAAATTTGATCTTGGGTGGGTTTATATAGGAATGAGTGATATCATTATTGTTATGGTTTTGGACACTACAAAATAAATTATCCGAAACCACAAAACATCCAATGGTTTTTCCAATAGTTTCTACAAAATGAAATTGTTTTATTAATTTATAATTCCAAGGGCCCAACATATTAACATATTTCCATTGGTTATTTCGAGGTGAGTAACCCTCTTAATGAATTTTTTTTAATATCAATAAATATATTATAAGTATTGATAGATTCAAATTTGATATAAAAAATTAATAATATAAAATTAAAAGAACATTATATTATAGTGAAAATAGATATTTGGTTTTGAAACAACTTATATTACTTTTTGTATCACTTTTGGTTCATTTTGATCTTATAAAACACATAGTATTTTTATACGGTGATTAATTTTTACCCGAAAATTCGACATTCTAATAAAATTATAAAAAATTCTCCAATGGATAATTTACATGTACATATTATAAGAATAATATTAATTTATTCTAAATAATATTCTAAATATCTATATTTTTATATTTAAAAAGAAAAACAATATTTATTTAGAAAATTGGGATTTTCCACAATAACATTTTTTTAATCCCATATAAAAATTACATTTGACTTAATAAAACTACAATGATAATTAATATATAATAATATTTTATTAAGAAATATTTTTTAAAAATATTTTTTATTTTAATGATCCATTATTCCCCATAATAGACTTCTGAATGGTATTTAAATATTAACTAAAAACACTATTTCTGTTTTATTGAATCAAAGTAAAAATAATTTATAAAGTTAAATTAGTAGGATGTAAATATATTCATTGTTCTATAAAAACTAATGTGAGTACTCATATTTGATGAGTCTTCTTGTGTATCCCATTAATAAACCAGAAAATACCTTAATGGTAAGGTCTGCAATGGTTGGAATTTCATTGGGTCATTCGGTGAAAATGGGTTGGGACATGATCTTGATGACATTGAAATTATACTATAAACAGTTTTTGTCATGCTTAATTTTTTTAGATATCATATCGATATTGGTCAAGTTAAAATCCATGGAATGAAATGTCCCTCAGAATCATTGATTAATGTGCTTCATACAGTATGATCCTACTAGTTGAGGCCATTAATTTCATTGTCTATCAAAATTGTATATTCTAAAACCTTATATTTATACTAATCCCCCAATCACTGTTCAACCACTATATTATTAATGGTAATAATACATAATGTTCTTTTAAATCTTATAGTAATAACAAGACAATCTAATTTCATGTGATTTCAATAACCATGTTATATAATAATATATTTAATAAAAATAAAAGTATAATTTTATTTATAATAGTTTGTGTCAATAAAATCACCACACTTAAAAAATATTCACCCTAGAAATGTTCATTTCCATAGTAAAATAGATGAGGGTAACTCTGCTTTATAACTTACTTTGATTCCCACATTGATTATTCAATCATGTGGTTTCTCCACAACACTTTGGCCAGAAGAATTGTCTTATTTCATATAAAATTTTCCCTATGATCTAAGATCCACACCATCTACTCCTCATAGTAAAGTTAATTATATAATGGTATCGTATCATTATTCAGTACTTTGAGGGGTCTGGTATTTAAATTCTCTACTCGGATATATGGAATACATCATGTACTTATGATAGATTTCTAGTGAGTGAAAGTCTATAAACAACCGCTATGATGTGATCAAGGATAATAGAAGAAACAATGTACGTTGGAATAAGCTTTCCCTTTTTCCCAAATCTCATAAAATTTTTCAATGGGGATATTCAGAGTAATAACAAAACTCCAACATAAACCTCTATGTCTTGTTGAAGATTTATTTATAGTTCTTTTCTCGACAGGGAGTAGATTTGATGTGCTATTGAATTGTTTTATCCTTATTCCCCACTTTATCATCCATTTAAGGACCTAATAGATTTCATTTTCATACAAAATCCCATGATGAATGTGTTATAAACCTCTTCCCATAATGGTATTCCTAGGGAGTGATTTGGATGATTGAGTATAAAATTTTGCTGTTAGAGAACTTGTCTAGAGGTTGATTTTGGTCCCATCTACATTTAAAGTCAATCGATCATGCTCTGAATATGTCATAATGTGTCTCGATAATATACTCAAATTATCTATCAGTTTGATGGTGATAAGACGTACATATGTTTATCATATTTTTTGGATCCTGTTGAAGATTTTCAAAAACATAGAGTTGAATCATGAATCTGAATAAAAATCAATTGATATTGATACTTCATAAAGCCCCAAAAATTTTATAATATATATCTATGAAATTTTATATAGTTATCAATCATCTTGAATTACAGTGAAGTGTTTATTATTTTTTCTAAAATCTATAAAACCCCATATATAATTGTTTCCTAAGGATGTATTTGGAGCTTTGGTGAAAAATTCACTAGTGGTGCATTCCGATTTCCTAATTGGTATGGGTAATGGTTTCATTGTCTCTATAGTCTTCTTCCATTCAAACTTCATATGCAAACATACCAAGAATATTAATGTATATTTAGTGATCTCATTCTTCGTGTTGTACCACCAATAGGGATCTCAGAGATCTTGATACAACATTATGCTTAATGGGTGAATGAATAATGATGGACTTTGTACAACATTCAATAGTTCCCTATTTCTATAAGGATTTTATGGAACACATGTTTTTTTCCAAAATATCACATTTATTTATTTAATAACAATGAACTCCTAGGATTTTTCTATTTCAATATAGTTTCTACTTTCTCCAAAATGTTTACATCACCATTTTGAGAATTGATTAACTTTTTGAGAAGAAACAGTTGAGAAACAATTTATGAAATGATTGATGATGATTCTTCATTTATGATTTCCATGTCGATCCTCTTCAGTAAATAAAATATTAGTTTATTCAAAATTATCATAAATGATAAAATATCATGATCATTTCAACTTATATTTTATAAATAATTATTTTTTACCATGATGGTTGATTATTGTGATGTCCCAATCATTGATGTTCTTTAACAATTTACATGAGGACATAGTAATATCTTTTTCTGTGAATATATATCTGATTCTCTTATTATCATTATATATATCACACTTCTCCCCATAATGATAATGTCATTGTATTTTCAATGCTAATATTACAACATCCTGCTCAATCTCAATTATGGGATAGAATTTCAAATTATCATTCAGCTACTATAAGGTATAGGTAATAACTATTTTATTTTCATTAAAAAATTTCCCAATCCATTCTCTGATGCATTATTGAATGCTACAATAAGTTCTCCCCTAGTTGGTAGTTTGAGCACAAGGTAAGTGAAAAGCCTACTTTTTATCTCTTTGAAAATTTATCCATATTTATCATTCAAATATATATTGACTCCCTACCATGTTATTTTGTTAAAGGGGTTCAACAATTGTGAGAAATTTCTCCCATATTGGTGATAATACTCATATTTACCATGAAAACTATTGACATCTGTCACATTTTTTTAACTTGACTATCGATAGATTTATTTTTTCATTGATGTTTCTAGAAACATCCAACATATTATGATGATATTTCCTAATAATGATAATTCCATCAACTATTAATCACACATTCTGTACCGGCACGAATGATTCGAATTGCGTAATGTCATTAGAATAGTGGTCAAATCCTCCTCATATTCCTCCTTTATTTTAGAGTATTTTATGATATCATTTTTAAAGGCTACCAATTTTTTAAGGTAATCTATATTGACATTATTCATCATATCCATGAATATTAATAGATAATTTGTGTGTCTGAATAGAATTTCTATGAACACATAGTTCTCATACTATGTATGAAAAGAGGTCATGGGGATATCTTCCTTTTTAACCATTACTTGATTATTTCCCAGCCAATGATATATAATGGATAAAAATTGTTCTCCATGTAATTGATCAAACAATTCAGAAATCTGTGGAAGATGATACATGTTAATTATTGTTTTTTTGGAGCTTAAACTAATCAATGAAAAGGCACATTGAACCATCCTTTCCATGACAAGGAGGAATGGTGCATGTCATGGTAAAGCAGGTGGGCATATAAAGACTTTATCCACATTCATCGATAGTTTTTTCTAAAGCTTTCCATGTTCCCAAAAATACATTCAATATAGTACCTTATATAGTAAAAACATTCAATGTATAATATCGATTGATAA